>BTPG01000007.1:81102268-81332706 GCA_036245525.1 Semisulcospira habei | reverse complement strand
AGCGGATTGAAGTATTATTAACACAATGACTGAGTTAACCCCTTAAGTATTATTTTTGATTTTCATAAAAATGTGGCTGTTTAAATAATGATGATTTAGGGGTAACTTCCAATGGTATTTACTCTGTGCGGGAGACATAGATATGGAGGGCCAAAAAAGATATAATCAAGGGGGTTAACTCAGTCATTGTGTTAATGATGCTTCAATCCGCTCAGTATTTATATCTCTGTTGCATTGACTTCTATTCTGTCAAAATGTATGGAAAAAGTGGTGAGGAGGCATCTGTTAAATGATGTTGCCGAACTACTGGATCCATTCCAATTTGCTTACAAAAACCATAGGGGTGTGGAGGATGCATGCCTTACTCTGTACAATCTTGTATTTCAACATCTTGAGAAATCAAAAGCACATGTGAGAATTCTTTTTATTGACTTTTCTAATGCTTTTAATACTGTTGAACCACTGATGCTTTTGCAGCGTATGCTGGACTTTAATGTGAACACAAACATTATTCTGTGGGTGCGAGACTTTTTGAAGGCCACAACGTGTAAATGTACACGGCAGTCTGTCTGACCAAGTGGTGCTAAATTCAGGCTGCCCTCAAGGTTGTGTCCTCTCTCCGACATTGTTTTTTATATACACAGACCATATGCGTTGTCACACTGCCACTTCTCGTCTCTTAAAGTTCTCAGACGACATGGCCCTTGTACGCCTACTCCAAAAAGAAGACAGTCTGGCTGAGTACTTTGCACAGATAGCAGTATTAGTCATGGTGCAAAGATAGTTTTCTGGAAATGAATGTACAGAAAACCAAGGAACTCGTCATTGATGACAGGAAAGTTGATGACATTTTTGTACCTGTCTCAATTAATAATCAACCTGTAGATGGTTAGTTCGGGTTTAACGTCCACAGCACCAAGGTGATCATGGACGGCCCTGACGGGCGAGTTATGGGGGACAGGGAAATCAATTGCCTATGGAGTACGACCTGAACACTGATCAACTCAGGCGCACTCCAACTGTGCCACTTTGATTTACCAGGACCTTTCAACGGACATGCTATTGAACAAATCCGTTTTTCCCCCCCTGGATTGTGAGTCCAGCTACCGGGGCCGGGATGGGATTCGAACCCACGACCCGGCGATTCCCTTCGCTCTCCTGCTCCGACGTTTAACCGCCTGAGCTATTTCGGACTCTAACCTGTAGAGGTGGTCACTGAATTTAAATACCTTGGCAGTCGTGGATAGTGGGCTGTCCTTCACTGGAAACACCGATCTGATTGCGAAAAAAGCAAACCAGCGACCTTCTTAGGAAACTGAGAAGTTTTGATGTCAGTTCCAGGGTTTTAGAATCCGTTTATAGAAGCCTGATCGAAAGCATACTGACTTTTAACATCACTGCTTGGTATGGCAACCTCAGTATGAAAAATGCATTTTTCTCTAAAAGGTATTTTTTCGAAAAATACTTACCGATGACATGACAAATAGGAAGTGTCTACTTACTCACAATTCTAGTCTAAGAAATCCGTTGTGTTACCACACAACCCGGGAGGCACTCGGGGAACCCCAGGAGGGGCCAGGAGTGGCCTCCCGTTACTGCCCATCCGGTTCTGAGTCCTCCCATAATTCCTCAGTCAGGATACTTAGGTCACCAGCGGCAAGCGGGGCAGGAGGGAGGGTCCTCTGAGTCATGTCATCGGTAAGTATTTTTCGAAAAAATACCTTTTAGAGAAAAATGCATTTGTTTCCTCAAAAACATTACCGATGACATGACAAATAGGAAGAATTACGAGAAGGAGGAGGGTGCCGCGCCTCAGCACACCTTGGCCAAAGGAGCCATCCTCCCTGTCGCAAACTCCCGACGACCCTCGTTAGAAGTGCCCCACGGCGCTGTGGTGCCGGGAGGGAGAGTTGCGCCTCAGTGATGTCCCCCATCAGCGCAAGGCTGCCTCGATGGCCTGCCAGATCCCGGAGGTAGCCGCGGGCGAAGGTAGATCAGCCCGTTTGCCCACGGTAGCTGTGAAGGGAGACCGCGTAGCTCCGATCGTATGCAACATTCGTGACCAAGGTGCGTGTCTCATGCGCACGTAACTTAAGCCTGCGGGGAGGTGACCTGTTAGCGGACCGTATGACTAAGCGTAGCCAGGAAGCTCGTCTGGGCCGTCATGTCGGTCTTGCCAGGCTTAAGGCCGAACAAGGCGTGAGCGTCCTCCCCGGACGGCTTAGGTTCGGTGCCGGTACACGCGTAAAGCTCGCACGGGATCAAGTTGCCTGGTCTCCTAGGGGGAGATCGTCCCTCGCAGCGGCAGTAAGGTGATCACCTGTGGCGCAGTCAAGGAGACCTGGTCATGGCAATGAAGGCAGGATCCGTAAGCCGCAGTACGGCGCCATCCGCTCGAACGACAGGCAGGCAGGGCGCGCCGAAAGCACGTGTAGCTTGTGAACTCAGGCCGCCAAGGCAAAAGCCAAAAGGAGGCATTCTACGAGTCAAACCACAGAACGGGCCATCCGAGGTCTCCAAGAGGCAGGGGTGCGAACTGGGGAATAGTCTGGGGGGAGGTGAAGGTCGTCGCACCAGGAGCACAGTACTCGCCATCTTCCCTCGTAGCCGCGTCGTGTCGACGGTGTAAAAGCGATTGGCGTGGTTGCTAGAGCACCGTGCAGGGGGCGGGGAGCAGCCAAGGGGGTCCGAGACGAGGCTGAGAAGGTCGCTGGACCAGGACCGGTTCCAAGAGAACGGGCGACCAGGGGAAGCTGGTGATTCCACCTCGTGTCGAAGAGGTCGACAGTGGCGTCAACCAAGCGCGCTGATCATCCGCAGGGTGTCCTTGCGTAAGGTTCGCAAATGTAGCAACTGGCCGCGCCAGGCGGGAGGACCGACAAAGACCTTCAGTCGTCTAGGGTAGAGACGAACACAGAGGGAAGGTTGAGGTTCTAGCACCCGCGAAACGGACGGCAGAGGAGCAAGCCGGGGTCGGGAGAGGGCGCCTCACTCCGTTCCTGGATGTATGCCACCACTGTAGCGTTGTCGGCGAGGACGAGCAGTCCGTGGCGACTTAGCTGTTCCTCCCACGGGATGAGGGCTTGCCTGATCGCTAACGGCTCCAACCTGTTGATGTGCTGTCTGCGAACTCCGAAGGCCCGGGGCCGGACGTCGCGTGGAAGCGCAGAAGCCGGAGGGCTCCCCCACCAGAAAGATTTGCATCGCCACGCAGGAAGAGTCATGAAGGCCGAGCGGTCAGGTAGTCCCGAAGCGAGACACACGTCCGGTCCCTCGCAGAAGAAGGGGGCGAATCAAAGGAGACATGGGCACCAAGGAAGAGAGATCACCTGAGGAGGGGCGCCAGAGAAGCAGGAACGAAGTAAGCGTCTGACCCTGCCCCATCCACCAACGCAATGGCGTCAAGGAATGGGCTGGAGCCTAACAAATTTCCCAAATCACACAAGGTAGAAGAGAGTAGGTATGCGCCAACAATGCCACACCAATCAACCGAAAGGTGAGTGGGTGTGGGCATGAGAAGCCCAGCCAAGCTAAGAGTTGAGAATTTTGGCGCGCAAGCAACAGCGAAGACGAAGACTGCTTTCGTGCCTGCTCAAACCAGTGCCCAGCCTGGGAACCGGCCGAGGGCCAACCCAGCTACCTTACCTTTCTGCCAGAGCGGGAACGGGGGGAGAAAAGTCCAAAACATCCATGGCACGACCGGGCTAAGTCCTGGCGACGCACACCGTGCAGCCCAGGCACTCAAGCGGCCGAAGAGGGCAGCTTCCAACGATGAGGGGACGACAGAGCCACGCCGTGGCACAGGCAGGTCCGACGAAGTAGAAGCCAAGAGAAAAAGCTAAGGTCCGGAAGACCGGCGAACCGGTCGAAAATTCCAAAGTCCGTAGGCTAGAGCAACACATATGAACAGCGTGAGCCTGAGTAGACTGACTGGGGAATTATGGGAGGACTCGGAACTGGATGGGCAGTAACGGGAGGCCACTCCTGGCCCCTCCTGGGGTTCCCCGAGTGCCTCCCGGGTTGTGTGGTAACACAACGGATTTCTTAGGCTAGAATTGTGAGTAAGTAGACACTTCCTATTTGTCATGTCATCGGTAATGTTTTTGAGGAAACAAACAGGGGCAGACTGTCACGTATCGTCAGAACAGCTGAGATCATTGGCCTAGGACAGTACCCAGTAGATGATCTGTACCATAGAGCTGTCATAAGGATAGCTGCTAGCATTGTCAATGATCCTCGTCACCCACTATCTGATCAGTTTCAAATGCTACCATCAGGCAGACGTTTCAACATGCCACTTGCCGAAAGGAATGTTTTTAAGAAGTCTTTTATTCCAACTGCTGTCTCGATTTTGAACTCTCGTTTATAACGCCGCGATAAGTATGATCTACTTAACATTACCTCCCATCTTGTGACAGATTGCTTGTGATAGATTGCTGCAATGATAATTTTTTATGATATGTTCTTGTAGCGTTTGTTAATGTCTTATATTGTTGTTTCATGACCAGCCGAAAGGCAAATTTCTGTCGTGCCTGGACTCGAACAGACAATAAAGTTGTATTGTATTGTTAATCTTAAAACAATTGAATTTTTTTAAGGAAAAAAAACAATCTTCTCATTAATAATTGCATGATTTTTCATATACGGTATTTACATAAGGCTACAGTTTGTCTTGGCTGTCGTCTGGTCCATTGTGACCTGTATGCTCTAGGTGTAAAAATCAATGTTCTGCACCACATTTTAGGAGTCATTTGTAAAACAGCCTAACATAACTTTAATTTTTCTTTTACGAAAAAAATATCTTCTCATTAATTGCATGATTTTTCATAAACAGTGTTTGCAAAAGCCTGCTGTTTGTCCTGGCCCTGAGGTAGGATTAGGTCAAATTGTGACCTGTAAGCCCTAGGCGTGAAAATCAGCAAGAAAATTGCAAAGTTGATTCTCTGATACGTCAAATGTTAGTACTGCGATTAGTGACGTATAACATCAAGTCATCACTATGAACACAGCGTCATGGGACTAATGATGCCATGACGTGAAGTTTGAAGTGACATCATTTCGCTGCTCATGCTATTATTCTTCTTCAGAGTAGCTATGCTACGCCAGACCACGGAGCTTACGAATGGCGGGAATCACCGTGTGTTCGTCTTTAATTCTGTGTGCCAGTGTGGATCAGAGGGTGGGTTAGAGTAGAAGGAGATGGATTCCTGTCGCTACACGACCCCACAGAGTGTACTACTGGCGGGAAGCGCTGTGTGTCCGTCTTTGTGTGCGCCGACGTGTGTATTGATCAGGGGTTGGCTTAGAGAGGAGGGAAAAGGATCAGCATAATAAGCCTAAAAATATGAACAACCCTGAATGTTCCTAAAAGATAAACGCAGCTGAGTTCCAAACAGTACGGTAGACTTTGGGATGAAATCCTCATCTTGTCTCGACTAAAAATATGTCGGTTGTTACACACACGACGTTTTGTTACAGGCTCATGTGCATCTTAGTTACATATGCCCTGTATGCAGAATACATATTAGAAGGTAGAGGCAAAATGCAAATTCCATCAATTAAGTCCCTATGTACTGGAAAAAGCCAGCTAACTGACTGACCGGGAGGTAGGCGAAGAGTGTGAGGTAGCAAAGAAAGATGCCAAAGAGCAGAAGTTGTCCCAGCCACATGGTGCGCCACTTGTGGCCCATGCTGGTGCCCAGCAACTTGTACAGGATGTAGATCTCAAATATAATGACACTCAGGATGCCAACACCTGCCAGCACACCTGTACAACACAATACAATTCTCTACAAAATACAGGTTTACAACAAGAGGGGGGAGGGGTATCAAAAGTATGCTGACGAGCAACAGAAATGCAACATTTTTTTAATCATCGGAAACACGTTAGCATTTCCGAAGGTTCTAAAAATGTCATTTCTTATGCTCATCAGCATAGAAGGGTGTCACCTTTGCTGTAAATTGTCAAATACAGCATTGAAAAATATGTGCATCAAGAGATGCATTTTGCCGACAATGCTGTAGAAAGCTGATCATTATATGATGCGGGCTACGGCAAATAAATTTAGGAAGAAGTGGTGAAAATTTCCATTTTATGACCTTCACAAAGGTCATTCAAACTGATACACAAAATCTACAGCTGGACTAGACACTAGAGAGCCAAAACTCACCCAAAGCAATGATCCAGCGGTGACCGATATCAAAGCGTGTTGTGAATTCTGAATTTTGACGCGGGGTGATGGAGTAGGCACCGGTGATTTCCTGGCCATGTGGATAATAAACTGCTGTCTGATTGCTGGTCTCTACGGGTGGGCAGGTCCTGCCCGGCAAGGTGGTAGTGCTGGGGGGGCTGGCGGTGGTAGATGGCAGTTCATTACACTGAAGACATGGTGAATCCGGACATGAACCTGCTGAGTATGCCTCAAACGTTCGCAGCAACTCACCTGTGATGTTATTCCCTGGAGTGTATTGGGCAAACTGAAACATAAAGGGAGGCAGTCATTTCTAGGATCACAGCTGACAGTCACACGTAACTGTCAGTCACATACAACCATCAATCATAAACAACTGTCAATGACAAACTGTTGTCAGTCATAAACAACTCTAAATCATGCACAACTGTCAATCACACGCCACTGTCAATCCCACACAACTGTCAATCACGTGCAGCTGTCAACCAGATAGCTGTCAGTCAAGACATAACTGACAATCATGCACAACTGTCAATCAAACACAGCTGTCAATCATACACATCTTTCAATCTCATACACAGCTATCAATCATACACAACTGCCAATCATATAGGGTTATCAACCACAAACTGCAATCAATCAAACACTGCAAAAATTAAATTTTCTTTAAAATGTATTTTTTCAAAAAATACTTACCGATGACATTACTAATTGGAACCTTCACTTAACTCATAATTTTAGCCCAAAAACTTACTGTGTGCCCCTTAACTAGGGGAGGGAACCACTAGGTACCCCGAGTGGTCTCCCGTACTACCTTATCTGGTGACGCACTCACCCTGTCCCACCAGTGACTGAGCCTAGCACCACTGCGGCAAGCGGGGTAGGAGGGGGGACCTCTGAGTAATGTCATCGGTAAGTATTTTTCGAAAAAATACATTTTAAAGAAAAATTAATTTATTTTCTCAAAATCATTACCAATTACATTACTAATTGGAATTACGAAAAGGAGGAGGGTGCTGCTAGTTTGGCCCCCCCCCCCCCCCCCTATCGAGGTCCCTCCCAATGCGCCCACTCCCGATAATTTTAGCTAGGCAAACCTATGGTGCCTGCGGTGCCTGGAGGGAGTGCTGCGCTGCTGTAACGATTGTGGTTGTGGTGTTCTGTGAGAGCATGCATGTGTTGATCGTAGGTAGCGATCCGATGTTTTATTTGAGCTATCATGATTACGAATCACGTACCTTTTCAGTAAGTTTCACTATCGTTTACACTTAGTGCAGAATCGATTATCTTTTGACACACGGAGTTGAATCCCGAAGAATCTAGAAACTGCACGAGTAATCACCATTGTTTTCTGCGCACGTGAAGTGGGAGGTCACTATGCATTAGGCTGAATCTTGAAACTTCCGGATGATTCGGGGAGGTCGTGACTTGTCTAGTGTGCTCATGCGTGTAGTCATGACGCGCGGGGATTTCCCAACGTAGGGGCTGGAAATAGCGGCCAGATTTTTGTAGATTATTCTGGTTCTCTTTAATATTTATGAGTTTTAGTTACGTATTTTGTTTTGATTGGTTGTGTTGTACGATTTTGCTCGATTTTTCTGGAAAACATACCACTATAAAAGATCGTATTACGAAGCGCGTTTCGTACATATAGTAGCGCACCTTCATGTTTGTGTATGTATGTTCCTCCTGCCCACTTCCTAAGTTCCGGAGAAAGACATGGGTTATATAAGAGACCTGATCCATTCGTTTGAGGATGGAAATGATCGTCTTATTCTATACCTGCGTATTTCTCTGTGGGCTGGCGATTGGGTGCCTGATAGGCGGGGGCAGGGGATCTAACTGTTGTCTGTCCAGCGCTGTGATTCCCCTTGGTTTGAGTACTGACAATTCTGCCAGCGCTAGCCTCACCTATCTGGTTTGTGAGTATCATGTATAACTCGAGGCAAAATTTGTATCGTTACATTGTTGTGTAATGTTCTGTGCATCTACTGTGGGAAATCAGGGTATTTACCCGACCACATATAGTAGCGCACCTTCATGTTTGTGTATGTATGTTCCTCCTGCCCACTTCCTAAGTTCCGGAGAAAGACATGGGTTATATAAGAGACCTGATCCATTCGTTTGAGGATGGAAATGATCGTCTTATTCTATACCTGCGTATTTCTCTGTGGGCTGGCGATTGGGTGCCTGATAGGTGGGGGCAGGGGATCTAACTGTTGTCTGTCCAGCGCTGTGATTCCCCTTGGTTTGAGTACTGACAATTCTGCCAGCGCTAGCCTCACCTATCTGGTTTGTGAGTATCATGTATAACTCGAGGCAAAATTTGTATCGTTACATTGTTGTGTAATGTTCTGTGCATCTACTGTGGGAAATCAGGGTATTTACCCGACCACATATAGTAGCGCACCTGCATGTTTGTGTATGTATGTTCCTCCTGCCCACTTCCTAAGTTCCGGAGAAAGACATGGGTTATATAAGAGACCTGATCCATTCGTTTGAGGATGGAAATGATCGTCTTATTCTATACCTGCGTATTTCTCTGTGGGCTGGCGATTGGGTGCCTGATAGGCGGGGGCAGGGGATCTAACTGTTGTCTGTCCAGCGCTGTGATTCCCCTTGGTTTGAGTACTGACAATTCTGCCAGCGCTAGCCTCACCTATCTGGTTTGTGAGTATCATGTATAACTCGAGGCAAAATTTGTATCGTTACATTGTTGTGTAATGTTCTGTGCATCTACTGTGGGAAATCAGGGTATTTACCCGACCACATATAGTAGCGCACCTTCATGTTTGTGTATGTATGTTCCTCCTGCCAACTTCCTAAGTTCCGGAGAAAGACATGGGTTATATAAGAGACCTGATCCATTCGTTTGAGGATGGAAATGATCGTCTTATTCTATACCTGCGTATTTCTCTGTGGGCTGGCGATTGGGTGCCTGATAGGCGGGGGCAGGGGATCTAACTGTTGTTTGTCCAGCGCTGTGATTCCCCTTGGTTTGAGTACTGACAATTCTGCCAGCGCTAGCCTCACCTATCTGGTTTATGAGTATCATGTATAACTCGAGGCAAAATTTGTATCGTTACATTGTTGTGTAATGTTCTGTGCATCTACTGTGGGAAATCAGGGTATTTACCCGACCACATATAGTAGCGCACCTTCATGTTTGTGTATGTATGTTCCTCCTGCCCACTTCCTAAGTTCCGGAGAAAGACATGGGTTATATAAGAGACCTGATCCATTCGTTTGAGGATGGAAATGATCGTCTTATTCTATACCTGCGTATTTCTCTGTGGGCTGGCGATTGGGTGCCTGATAGGCGGGGGCAGGGGATCTAACTGTTGTTTGTCCAGCGCTGTGATTCCCCTTGGTTTGAGTACTGACAATTCTGCCAGCGCTAGCCTCACCTATCTGGTTTGTGAGTATCATGTATAACTCGAGGCAAAATTTGTATCGTTACATTGTTGTGTAATGTTCTGTGCATCTACTGTGGGAAATCAGGGTATTTACCCGACCACATATAGTAGCGCACCTTCATGTTTGTGTATGTATGTTCCTCCTGCCCACTTCCTAAGTTCCGGAGAAAGACATGGGTTATATAAGAGACCTGATCCATTCGTTTGAGGATGGAAATGATCGTCTTATTCTATACCTGCGTATTTCTCTGTGGGCTGGCGATTGGGTGCCTGATAGGCGGGGGCAGGGGATCTAACTGTTGTCTGTCCAGCGCTGTGATTCCCCTTGGTTTGAGTACTGACAATTCTGCCAGCGCTAGCCTCACCTATCTGGTTTGTGAGTATCATGTATAACTCGAGGCAAAATTTGTATCGTTACATTGTTGTGTAATGTTCTGTGCATCTACTGTGGGAAATCAGGGTATTTACCCGACCACATATAGTAGCGCACCTTCATGTTTGTGTATGTATGTTCCTCCTGCCCACTTCCTAAGTTCTGGAGAAAGACATGGGTTATATAAGAGACCTGATCCATTCGTTTGAGGATGGAAATGATCGTCTTATTCTATACCTGCGTATTTCTCTGTGGGCTGGCGATTGGGTGCCTGATAGGTGGGGGCAGGGGATCTAACTGTTGTCTGTCCAGCGCTGTGATTCCCCTTGGTTTGAGTACTGACAATTCTGCCAGCGCTAGCCTCACCTATCTGGTTTGTGAGTATCATGTATAACTCGAGGCAAAATTTGTATCGTTACATTGTTGTGTAATGTTCTGTGCATCTACTGTGGGAAATCAGGGTATTTACCCGACCACATATAGTAGCGCACCTTCATGTTTGTGTATGTATGTTCCTCCTGCCAACTTCCTAAGTTCCGGAGAAAGACATGGGTTATATAAGAGACCTGATCCATTCGTTTGAGGATGGAAATGATCGTCTTATTCTATACCTGCGTATTTCTCTGTGGGCTGGCGATTGGGTGCCTGATAGGCGGGGGCAGGGGATCTAACTGTTGTCTGTCCAGCGCTGTGATTCCCCTTGGTTTGAGTACTGACAATTCTGCCAGCGCTAGCCTCACCTATCTGGTTTGTGAGTATCATGTATAACTCGAGGCAAAATTTGTATCGTTACATTGTTGTGTAATGTTCTGTGCATCTACTGTGGGAAATCAGGGTATTTACCCGACCACATATAGTAGCGCACCTTCATGTTTGTGTATGTATGTTCCTCCTGCCCACTTCCTAAGTTCCGGAGAAAGACATGGGTTATATAAGAGACCTGATCCATTCGTTTGAGGATGGAAATGATCGTCTTATTCTATACCTGCGTATTTCTCTGTGGGCTGGCGATTGGGTGCCTGATAGGCGGGGGCAGGGGATCTAACTGTTGTCTGTCCAGCGCTGTGATTCCCCTTGGTTTGAGTACTGACAATTCTGCCAGCGCTAGCCTCACCTATCTGGTTTGTGAGTACATTGTTCAGTTGTAGAATTGCGATGTAACAGCGTCGGTACAGTGTTCAGTTGTATAATTGCAGTGTATCGTAAGCACATTGACTTTGAGCTACGCAAGGTATCATGCTTCATTGTCAGTGATGGAGTTATGCAGTGTATGGTGATGTATGAGAGACGCATTGTGTCAAAGTGTGGACATTTTTCAGGGAAGACATTGTTGGTGTATTTGTGAACGCATTTCGTGGAGATCGCATCGCTATAATAAAATATTGTTGGAACTGTTACTCCAGTGTTGTCTACAACCTTAAGCCACGTGTGATGGGTTGCAGCTGAATGATGTTTAATTAAAAGAACCTTACGTGCGTGCCGTCTGGTGTGATATCATACTACGACCACGATTCTACCACGTAACAGCTGCCAAGATGTCCCCCACAAGGTCAAGATTAGTGCGCTGGCCGGATAAGTCTCTTAGGTAAAAGCAGGCGAAGGTAGACTCAGCCCGCCAACCCATGGCTGCCACAATGTCTCTCACTGCAAGTTTCTGTCAAATGCGATACTCGCTGCCACTGCTCGGACTTCATGAGCCCGGATGCGCATCATTTTCGCTAGTACTGGGGCGAGCTCTTTATACGTCTCACGGATAACCCAACGTATCCAGGACGAGATAGTTTGTGCTGAAATGCCTCGTCTGCCCGGAGCCAAGGGCAGGAAAAGGCGTGAGCGCCCTTGTCTCAGTGGCTTAGTTCTGCACAGATACACTTTAAGAGCCCTAACAGGGTCCTGAAGTAGTGAGTCCCGTGTCTGATCCCTTGCCCTGAGCGGTCGAACTGTTATGACTTGTGGGGCGATAGTAGGAACTCGGTTCTTAGCCAAAAAGGCAGGGTCCGTCAGCCACTGAACCGATCCATCAGTCCTATGTTGGAGACAGGCGGGACGTACCGAAAGGCGTGTATCTCACTAAAGTGAGCTGTGGCAAGCGCAAGTAGGAAACAGGTCTTCCTAGTAAGATCTCCCAACCTTGCTAAACGTAGTGGCTCGAATCTCTTAGAGCACCCAAGAAAAGTCCCATCGTGGAACTAATGAGCGTGAAGCCGGGCGTTGCAGATCAAAATTGGACATCAGATCTGCCAAGTTTTTGCAAGCTCCCGGATCGGGTCGCCCCAAGTGTCTATATGTGTCTGCCACCATTGCTAGGTAACCGCGTATGGTGATGGGTGCCAACTCCTGTCTGATGAAAAGCCACAGGAAGAACTCGGCCAACTGGGGAGTAGTTAGATCCGTGGGGAAAAGTCGCTCCGCAGCGCACCAGGACTGGAGCACGCGCCACTTCCCTTTGTAGACATTACGAGTTGAGACCCTTCTGGATGTAGAGATAGCCTCCACTGCAGGACCCACAAAGCCTCTAGCCGAGAGGGCTTGTCGGACAATCTCCATGCATGTAGCATCATCCGTTCCAGGCACGGGTGGAATAGATGCTGCTTTGGTTGTTTGAGCTATGTGCTCGGAGTAGGAAGTATCATAGGCGGATCCGTCGCCAGAGCCAGGAGATCGGTGGTCCAGCTCTTGGCCCAGTTGAAAGGGGCCACTAAATCATAATCGTGTTGCTGTCCCTGAGTTTCTGAATGATCTTCGGAGCCAGCACTGTCGGAGGAAACGCGTACGCCTGTAGTCCTTCCCAAGAAATGGATAGCCGGTCCACGGCCCAGGCTAGTGGATCCGGAACGGGGGAGACGAACAGGGGAAGCTTGTTGTTCCATCTCGTGGCAAAAAGATCGATCATCGGTGTCTCCCAACGTGCACAGAGTAGCTGGAAGATATCTGGCCGAAGAGACGACTCTGTGCGAAGCATCTGACCCCGCCGAGAGAGAGCATCTGCCAGAACGTTTGGGTGTCCCGGAAGGTGTCGCGCCCGAAGGGTAATGCCCGGTCCCTGCACCACAGGAAGACTTGATATACGAGTATGCCGAGTATGCGCGCATACCCCTTTGGTTCTGGATGTATGCGACAACTGTCGAGTTGTCGGAGAGCACGAGCACCTCGTTTTTCGTTAGTCGATCTTCCCAAGTGATGAGTGCTAGCCACACCGCTTTCCTCTCCAGCCAATTGATATGTCTGCCTGCCTCTACTTCTGTCCAACGGCCCGCGGTCGTGGTAAACTGTGGTAACAGGTGGGATCCCCAACCTGAGTTGCTCGCATCCATGCAGTTTAAAGGTGAGGCGGCGGGGAGAAGAGAGGAATCCCTGATGCAAGCCAAGTACTGTCTGTCCAACTCCACAGATGAGACTGTACTAACTCCGTTGTCGGGACCAAGGTCTCCAGATCACCCAAGAAGGGGCGCCAATGTAGGAGTAGGTAAAGCTGAATCGGTCGCGCATACAGTGTGCCTAGAGTAAGGAGATCCACTGCTGCGCTTAGCAGGCCTAACAGACGAAGCCAGGATCTGGCCGGTCGGGCTTCCGCATGTATCGCTCCATTACAGTCTGAATCCGTCCCTCCGGTAGTCTTACTCGATTTAGATTGATAAAAAACTCCATGCCCAGGTGGACAAAACGGCGAGACGGTACCAAATCGGACTTGCCTCCGTTGACTAGGAATCCCAGATGACGGAGTAGTGCGAGCAGCCCATCTCTGTTGGTCTCCAAAATGCACGCCACCTGGTTCCCTATCAGCAAGTTGACCAAGAAGTTGGATGTCGGACCGGAAGCTTGCCATCACTCCGTCCACCATTCTGATAAAACCCAAGGGCTGAGGTTCAGCCCGAAAGGTAGGGCCCGAAACTGGTAAACAATCCCTTGAAAGGTAACGTCGCGAAGCTGGATGGATGGAAACGTGCAGATAAGCATCCGTGAGGTCGAAGCTTACTGCAAAGTCCTGAGGATGTACCGCTGCTCTCAGCGCTCTGGCCATCTCCATCTTGAAATGTGGTTTATTTGTAAAAGTGCCTCCACTTTGCTCTGTAACGCTGTCACCATGTCTTGTTCTAAAGGTACTTGCGTCCAAAGGGGGGAGTGTCTCAGTGGGGGAGGCGACTGAAAGGAGATCATCACGCCCTCCGTCACTGTCGAGATGATCCAGAGTCGTCAGAAAACAGCTGTTTCCATGCTCCACTGTGAAGAGCTAACCTTCCTCCGAGCGGAGACCCAGCAGGTATCGGTGGGAGGATCAGGGACCGGTCAGCGAGCCCGGACGCGGCCTCGCTGCCGAGTGCCTCTGGACCAGGGAGTGGAGGATGCGTGGAAGGCACGCGAACATGACGGAAGGGAGAAGGTTCGCCTCGGCCTCAGGACTGTCGGGAAGAGGAGGGTCTGAAGAACCGCAGGGCACGACCCACGGCTCTGCGGGCTGACTGAAAGAGTGCCGAGACTACTTTAGCTGGGGCTGGCCAAAAATCCTTGTTGGACTCCCGTACCTCCTGCCACGTCGGTCTGAACAGCAGGTGCCCAAGGGTGCCTGTCCCAGTTGCGCCTTCAACGAAGCTGGAAGCGTAGTGCATCGTCTCAGAAGCTCGTCCCGTCGTAACAGATCGCAATTCGAAGCTGCCGCCATGGTGTTGACTGAAGCATGGAAGGCTGCTCTATTCGCTGCAATCAGTACCGCGTGGATCTCTCGTAAGGGCGCTGAAGCCTCATGATCCCAGGTGTTCTCCATCCTCCTGACCACCAACTGTGTCGCCATCTCCGAGAAACCGGTGCACACCAGCGAATTCCGAACCAGTGCAGCCGTCTTGTCCCGTCCTCCCAACAGGGAACGCTGTGTTAGTCCAGCTTGGATGAAAGCCTCCTTGTCCACCGTAGGAAGAGTACAGCTGAATGCCTGGGAGTGTCCCTCATACCAAACTAGACGGAAATTCACGTCGATTCCCACCGGCCACCTCCTGTCGGAGAAGAATCCCTGTTCTCCAACTCCGTCCGTGCGAAGATGCGCTGAGAACGCCGCCGTGAGGTCCCTGAACCTGCCGGTTGAGGCAGAGTCTTGATGCGCTTGGCCTGCCGAGGTGTGTCGACCATCGCCACCACCTTCCTCTTCACAGGTGGAGAAGGTGGACAGTGTTCCGTCGGAAGAAAGGCAGCAAAGAGGCCACTTCATGCAAATCCTGACGAGTAGAAGACCACGAAGTCACGTCCACAGCGAAGCTGGGTATAGGAGAATGCCGTCCCGGTGAAGTCGGTGCGTCTTCATCGTCGATTCCAGAACTGGCACCGAATCCTCTGGAAGAAGACTAAGTGCCTCCTTGTCCTCCGCCATGCGCTGAGAAATAAAAGCAATAGTAGTAGGTCCCAGTGTTGACTGGAACGAAGTCCCTGCCGGACGTCTGTAATCCTGGCCTGTGGAAGGACGATGAGGACTGCTTCAATCCCGCCGAGAAGTTGTCTCCATCCACCTGTTGTCCCGTGAGAGATCACCCCGCTGTCGACGAACCTGTCCTGAGGCGCATGATGGCTGTCCAACCGGTCCGAGGATCTGCTGCGGCTGGCTAGAAGCTGCGCATCCTGTTGTCGCGATGATGTCCGTTGGCGCGAGACGTAAGAACTGGTCTTCCGATCCGATGAAGAAGATCAAGAAGACGAGACGTCCACTTGAATGCGGTCTCTGTCCTGCGTCGATTACACACGCTGTGCCCGTTCATCCAAACGCGAAGATCGAACTCCTTGGTATCTTTGTCTTTCAGGGGTCTGCCGTCTATTCATACATTCTCTCTCTACGACGGATGATAGAACTGACCACACTGGTCCTCTCCCGAAGGAGGTTAACATCGCCAGTGGAACGCCAGTGGCGCCACTCTCTATCTCTGGACCCCAAAATGTCTCTTTCTCTTTCTTACCTTACCCTGAGACCTATCAACATTGCGCTTTGACATCCTGTCCCCCTCGGAGTGAGTCCCCGAAGGTGTGACCCTGTCCATGCGCTGATCCGGCCTACGGCAGAAGGGCGCTCTTCAGTCCGAGGGGGGGGTCCCCCGCTACTGCTGTCTGGGTTCTCTATTGCCAGGAGGGCTACTGTTAAATCCAACATATCTTTGCGGGGGGGACCGAGCTCTCAAAGGCCTCACTAAATCATAGGGTGGCGAACCCCAGCCTGGCCTGTCTCCCCCTCTGTGGATTGAAGGGTATAATAGAGCTCTTGGTGCTGTGCGGGATGGCGAATCCCTAAGGCTGCTACTAGGCTCAATCGTCCGCGCAGGACGAGGCAGCACTGCACGAGGCACTGGTGGGGACAGCAGGACCCGTTTGTTTTGTGCTGACACACAACGATGTCTGAAATAGCATTTCTATGTTTCACCTTCAAAGGTACGGCAGCGCCTTTGCGCGCCGGCCTTTCTCTCCTGTAAAAGGATCAAAGTTGTGACCAACGGTCTTCCTTCCAAGCAATGCATAGAGTGCAAGGTCGATGCATTTTAAGTTTCACATACAAAGGTACCTTTGCGCGCCGGTCTTTCTCTCCTGTAAAAGGCCCAAAGTTGTGACCAACGGTCTACCTTCCAATCAATGCATAGCGCACACTCGACTGGAGAAACAGCCTTAACAGGAAAAACCAACATCATGCATGTCACTAGGCCATAGAAATTCACTACACAGGGTGTGAGTTTCTCACTTGAGCAAAAAACATAAGACATAGGCCTTGCGAGTGCTCGTAGCCTGAAGGAGGGTCCGAGTTCCCGACTGGTCACGTACATACAAATTTGAAAATTGTGAAATTCGGGAAATGCCGTCGCCCGGTCAAAACGCCAGCTGAGGCAGTAACCGAAGCTTTACCTGTCCATCTTGAATACAGAATCACACAACCCACACAAAGTAAAGAATAATTCTTCTTTCTTTTCTTTTATAATCTTTTTCCTTCCTAAAGGACCAAGAATCACACAAGTTGAGATCCCAAGTAGAGTTCACACATTGTAAGGTCGGAGCACGAGGTGCACACGACCATTCCTAACTGAGCTAGCGAAGTCACTGGCGGGAAAGGGTGAGTGCGCCACCAGATAAGGTAGTACGGGAGACCACTCAGGGTATCTGGGCTATGGCTCCCCAGTGGTTCCCTCCCCTAGTTAAGGGGCACACAGTAAGTTTTTGGGCTAAAATTATGAGTTAAGCGAAGGTTCCAATTAGTAATGTCATCGGTAATGATTTTGAGAAAATAAATAGTCACACAAAGATATCAATCACACAGTTATCAATCACACACCTTATCAAATACAGCTATCAGTCACATCGATCACACCATCAATCATAGACAGCTATCAGTAACACACAGCAAACAAGTATCAATCAAATACAGCTGTCAATCGTACAAAACTGTCAATCACACACAGGTATCAAGATGAAAACCATCCTAGGTAAAGTAAAAGTACACAACTCATGCCAGTTGTTCAAACACTTATAATATGAAAAGAAGGCATCACTCAGCACTTTAGCCTATGTTTGTGAGATAAGCAGAGAAACGCCGACACTCCCCAAAATGACCAAATTACAGCACCCAACCTTTAACCCCTTTCAATTTCATCCTGATTGCTTGAAATAAATTTGACTATGACAGTTCAAGGGTGGTGCCAAAATAGCCTGGTGCCTGAGGCGCCAAGATATTCTGGCCCCACCCTTGAATTAAAATGGTTGGTCTATCTCCTAATGTGTAATAGAGCAATAACCATAATAATAAAACAATAAAACATAAGCCTCAAGATAAAATGGGTTAAATTGATGAGTGTCAGATAGGATTCTCATGTGTCTAAAACAACCTCACTAGAACTATCATTTCATAGCCTATACAGTTGCAGTGGACTTTCACTTTCACAAACACACACCACTGGAAATGCTTATTTAGGTCACTCTCCTGAAATGTGGTCAGAACATTCCTGTGAAAAGAAGTGCGAAAAATTTAAGTGAATATTAAGTAAATAATGCAGAAAGACCTCATTTTTAAAAACAGAAAAAAGTAAATAAAAAATAAAGAGCAAGTCTGAAAATGATGTAATGTTTAGAGAAAGTGGACTACATGTCCAAGTCCCACATTTAACATCGATGTGAACGTGACATCTTCTTTTTCAATTACATTACATGGAATAATATAAAACACTTAATTTATATTATTTACAGCTAGCGGGACACCAGTACAAGTCTAAATATGCACTTATTTTGTCGCCGCAAAGCATAGAAACTAACTATTCTGTCTTTGGCAGACGCAGATGTGTACGAGTCTATGTTGTGTGTCACTGAATGAGATATATCATGCTTGCTGAAAGCAAGACACTGCCCTTATACAGAAAATCTTTTGTTCTTTCATCATGAAAATGGTCAGTTAGCGTATTTTTTACATAGGGTGGCAATAGAACTTTTCCTTTGTAAATGCAGTCGGTTAATTTTCACTTCAGTGTCATATTTAATAAGACTAAGAGCTGTGTCTAATACTTGCAGTCAGCCATGTGTCACAGTCTTAAAGTTGAAATACTTGCAATTTGGAAGCATAAATGTGAATATCTCACCAAAATTGATAAAATACATTCTAGATGTCCATCATGTGGTTACCTAAACAAAAATCCTGCGTGAAAATGCACACCCAATGTAAGTGACCACTGAGAACCGACAACTTTTTAGGACAGTGACACAATTACTTTCAAAAACTGGCACCACTGGCACTGCTTATTAACCCATTTAGCTTGGATGCACTGCAGCAGGTGATGGATCGACCATGATAATTCAAGGGTTGTGCCAGATCATCTCCTGGAACTGGAACAAAGTTGTTAAGTGACAACTCCAAATTTAAGAAATGCAGCCTTAGGGTCAAATGGGTTAACTTTTACAGGAGGCACTGTTTATCTACTTATACAGGAGGCTGCTCATTAACTTTCACTGGTGGGTGCTGCTTACAATGTTTATGTCTATCTTGAATTTCTGAACTCTAGGGACATACTACATACAAAATATGCATAAGAGAATTACATGACTACCGGTTGGTCATTTTAGGTCTTTGGATCATGGCTTCCTGTGCCACTGCAGCATATAACTAAAAAGAGTGGGGTCCCTAAAAAAAACAACCACAGAACAAAAGAATGTTTATTCAAGTCCAAGAACTATCAGAAAAAGCCCAGTTTTATCAGCTAGAATAATCCTGACCTGTGACAGCGCTCCATCACGCATACGATGCAGATAGTAGATGATCCGGTCTGCTCTCAAATCACCATTCAAGTACTGGTTGGTGCCATTAACCTGCATAGACGCAGTGAAGTAGTTTGTGATGCTTCGAATGCTGCCAAAAATGTCGGCCCCTCGACTGTCTGCATTGAGGAAGGTGGCGCAGACAAAGTTGCTGGGACTGTTACACTTCCTCCAGCCTGCATCCTGTGTGCCCTTGATGATGGCCTCTGTGGCCATGATGGTGTAGGCTGCTTCTTGCGCAAATGCTGGCAAACTACATGCACACAATAACACACAATCAAACACCCAAAAAGTTGACCACCAAGTGAGCACTTTACCAACCCAGTAAGCAAAAGATACTAGGGACGATGTGGGCTGCAGTGGGACCATGGGAACAAAGCAAAAATCATGCCTCTGAAAAACAAGGAACATAACAAGGTCGTAACAGTTCCAATTTTATCATTGCTTTCTTAAAGAGTATTTCTTTCTTTTGTTGTTCTTAGTTATCACAGCACAAGACAGATCACCATTAAGAAAATCATCTAAAGTCTACGGAAAAAAGGAGAAGACAGATTACTCTTTTGTCTTGATTTTCAAGTGAATTTCTTTCTCCTTTTTTTCTTATCCCTCCTCTTTTTTCCCTCCTTCCAGTGTGATGGAATCAGCTAAAGACTGCCAAACAGATTGCTGCGGTTTTGTATGGTTTTCCTACTTGTGCTCTTTCCTTTTTAAGTCCGTTATTTATAGAAGGGACTTCTTAAGTTGGGGTGAATTTAATAGCATGTCCATGATATCAAAGGTGGGCAGGCCTAATCCTCTGAAAAATGAAGTAACAAGATAATAATTGCTTCATGTCTAGTTACACTAACCTTGCTGCTGAACATACTTCTGGCACAAAGTGTGTGTTTGTGCAAGTGTATGTATGTAGACATGAGAATCTCCAATAATTCTGTAAACACACTTGAAACTTGGCGAAATACTTTATTCAAGGGGTTGCTAAGAGAGCCTCTGAGCATATTGTAATTGGATGTCTCATTGAAGACATAAAAGACTGTTTAGGAAGTTAGTTGACCCAGATTAGAGTCCGTAATTTACTTGAAATTTTGGATATAGCTAGTTTGGAGAGACATTGAATGAGTTTGTTCGCCAGCTTTGTACACTTTCAACTTCTTCAGTAAAAAATAATTCTTTTCCCCCAAAAATTAAAACAGTAAAAAAAAATTGACTTCTGGAGAAAGTCAGATAGTGGCTGTCAAAAGAAGTAAATCCGTTGCCATGCAGACATTGATGCAATACTCTAAATATGATGAAATTCTCTCTCGCGTGCACTCTCTCTCTCACACACACACATGCACGCATTTCCAAGAGGCATAGATCCTCATGTGCCCAGAGGGCGCATGAGGATCCACGCTGCTTGGAGATGTTTGGAGCGCGCGCATGCACACACACTAACACACACACACACAAGTAGCTAGGTAAAGTCAACCTGATTTCACACAAATTATAGCAAGACTGAAATTGAACCATGAAATTCTAGTTTTTGTCACCATTTTATCAAGCCTTGAAGAGAAAATGAAACTCGTATCATGTAAAATATAAAATTATGTAAGAACAAAAAAATACGTCATGACAAATGATGTTTAACAAACCGACAACGCATATGCCCTGCGCCCATTATAGAGCTCACTGAGGCATTGGCCGATCTGCAAGTTTTTTTCAATATCTGTCCCCGATATCTTCAAGTCCGCCATCGTCCATCCTCTCCCAAAAAAACACAACCTCGACCGAAACAAACTCAAAAACTATCGCCCAGTCTCCAATCTCTCTTTCCTGTCCAAGCTTCTTGAGAAGGTTGTTCTCAACCAGCTCAACCTCCACCTCACCGACAACAACCTCCTCAGTCCCTTCCAGTCTGCCTATCGCAAACATCACAGCACTGAAACCGCCCTTCTACATATCCTAAACGACCTGCTTCTCTCCACCGACTCGGGCAACATCTCCCTTCTTACGCTACTCGACCTCTCTCCCGCCTTCGACACTATAGACCACTCTATCCTCCTCCACCGCCTTCACCACTCCTTTGGAATCACCGACTCTGCTCACTCCTGGTTTCTCTCCTACGTCTCCGACACACAGCAGTCCATCAACATTGACGGCGTCTCCTCCAACCCAGTCACGCTCTCCTGCAGAGTTCCACAGGGGTCCATCCTGGGCCCGGTCCTTTTCACGCTCTACACCTCTCCCCTGTCCAACATCATCCAGTCTCACCACATAAACCACCACCTCTACGCTGACAACTCACAACTACTAGACAA
Source organism: Semisulcospira habei (assembly GCA_036245525.1). NCBI lineage: Eukaryota > Metazoa > Mollusca > Gastropoda > Semisulcospiridae > Semisulcospira > Semisulcospira habei. Next base: position 81,311,174 of record BTPG01000007.1, on the reverse strand, counting down.
AGACAAACTCGACAACACTCAGTCACTACTGATTCGCACGGCTGACTGCTACGAAGACGTGAAAAACTGGATGACAGCAAACAAGCTTAAACTGAACGACGACAAAACGGAAGCCATGCTGGTAGGCACTCGCCAGAAACTTTCCCAGCTCCCTTCCTCTCTCCACCTTCAACTCGACAGCACCCCCATCTCCCTCTCTGACTCGGCCAAAAACCTCAGCGTTATCCTCGATTCCTCTCTTTCCGTGACCAGCTTTGTCTCTGCCACGGCACAGGCATGCTATTTCCACCTCCGCCGCATCAGTCAGATCAGAAAATACCTCACTACCGAAGCTGCCCCCAAACTTGCTGTCTCTCTCATCCTATCTCGCATCGACTACTGCAACTCTCTTTTTTCCGGCCTCCCTCACTCCACCACTTTCACCCTCCAGCGTGTCCAGAACAATGCTGCCCGCCTCGTCCTCAGAAAGAAAACATCCGACCACATCACTCCCCTGCTCAAACTCCTTCACTGGCTTCCCATCCCCCAACGCATCCAATACAAGATTCTGTCTCTCTGCTACAAATCCCTGAACAACTACGCTCCTGTCTATCTCTCCAACTTACTTCACCCCTACACTCCTCCCCGCTCCCTCCGCTCCGCCTCCGACCCTCTCCGCCTCCACATCCCCCGCACCAAACTCAGCACTTTCGGCCCCTGCTCCTTCTCTGTATACGGTCCATCCACCTGGAACACTCTCCCACTCTCTGTCAGAAACACTCTCTCTCCTCCTTCCAGTCCGCCCTCAAAACTCACCTCTTTCAGCAGTTCTAGCACTATATCACCACACTCCCCACCACAAGTCGACTGTCGTAATGTATTTCACTTTTTGTGGTACGCGAGCCATTGTCTAAGCGTGCGCATGCATGCGTGAGTTGTGAGTGCGCACTTAGAGTTATAATTATTATAAGATAAGCACATTATAAATACTGTAATTATTTATTATTTAATAGGAGATATTTCAACATCAGAATCAGGTCAAAGACAAAAGTTAAAGACCCTTGACAGCATGGACAGCTCACATGTACTGATGTAGAAGGGACTTTGTGGGTTATGGTTCATCCCATCTTGTTTCTCATTCCACATCATTATAATTATTGTAATTGCTATTACATTAAAAACATATTCTTCTATTGCACATGCAATATCATTTAATTCTCTACTGGTTAGTCACCACAGCAAATTACAGACCACAGCTGAGAAAACATTTAAACTCTCTTTGGAAAAAATAAAAACAACAGTTTACTCTTTTCCCTTGTTTTTGGAAGCATACTTCATTCCTTGTTGGTCAGCTACCACAACACAAAATAGATCACGGCTGACAAAAACGTCTCCCAGCTCACCTATTTATGCTACCAGCAGCTGTTATTACACTGTTAAAATCTAATTTTTTTTTACATGTGACAACAATGAGACAACAGTGTGAGGTTTGAATACTATCTTTTCATTATCAGCTTATGTAAATCTGTTCACAGACCTGTTCCCGGCTTGAAGATAGTTTTTCAGCCATGGGTTGTCAATCGCGGGGGAGGCAGGACGAGCGCCTGTGCGCATCAGTTCCCAATGGGTTTTGAAGGCACTGACAGCAGTGGCAGTGGCACTGACTGGTGGTGATACACGTTCCAAGACAATGGCATTGTTTGTGGCCACGGTGTTACCTGCAAAACAAGATGGGTCAGACCACTTAAAAGCCCTGTACTGCCATAACTTTTCAAAGAAACATTTCTGCAGAAGATGGTTAAAAACGCTTCTTACAGATCTAGTTATGGACCATTTAGACAAAGTTCAGCACACGTCGTCTTAATATTAAATAATTTGACAATGACTTTCACTCTGTTCTGTAAATTCCACATAAACTCTAGATTGACTGCTAATGGATGCCACAGAATAAACAAGAGCGATTACACATTTGAGATTTCTGTGTGCCCAAACTGCCAAAGAAGTTCATCAGGTGTGTCGATGAAGCATAACTTACATAAATGGTGCTGAATTTTGCTTTCAAATTTACACGTAATGGTACTTTACGTTTTTGTGGTCTTTGCTATAAGAAATCATTCCACAACAGACTGATTTGTAATCACTTTACCTTTCTGCTGGCAACAATGCCAGCAAAGGCCAACAAGTTTTCATCACCAGTGGGCCAGACAAACTGCCATGATTTGACAGACATGATCAACATGCTGAAGATTTTACTGCAAAACTAGAGAAACTTCCAAAGGCCAACTCACAGTGGTAAACTGGAGAAACTGATGACGCTCATAGAAATAACATTTGGAACTTAAATCCTGCACATCACTAAGCAAGTTGCTCTGCTATAGTGCAGCAACTTGCTTAGTGGCATGCGCAGGATTTAAGTTCACTCATGCAACCAGTCCCAGAGGGAAATAACGACTATGCTCAGGCGTTTCACAACCATCCATCAGAGGACAACAGAAGCCTTGCATGATTAGCATGCAGACCATCACCACAATGGCAGCAAGGATAAACACATTAAAACCTGACGACCTGCTGATTAGGATAAGGTTTACCAATGGTCTCAAACCCCTGCAAATGTGATGTGATGTGAAGCATCTCATCCGGTAACATGCAGCCAAGGTCCCCTGTCATATGGCAGAAGACGAAGGGTTTGATGAGGGAAGACCTAAACACAACCGCTAATGCTGACATCTTGTCTTCCTATCCGTCCATGAGCAGCAACAGAGGATCTTCATGAGCTCAGACAACAATTGGCTGCAGTCAGGTCACAGATGCACGCCGTGATGTTGCGACATAAAGAGCTCAAGCCAGCAATTTCTCATGTACATCTGCCTGAAGAATGCTTTGTAGTGCCCACAACCCAGACACCAGGAGGTCCAGTGAAATCCAAAGAAACAGTATAAGAGGTGAACTCCTGTGCCCCACAACAGTCGTCGTCTAGACACCATCAAAAACAGGCGCAACACTCGCAGCCAACACACTCCCATATATTCATCCCACTCCTCAAAGTCAAAGGGTTCCAGTTGCTAGCCTACTAGACTCCATACCTTCTTTGTGGGCTCCCTGCTTCCCTTTCAGCAAGAGATCAGGCACCACGCTAATCTGGCACTATCCTTGAATTATCATGGTCGATTCATCTCCTGTAACTGATACTCAGTTGTCAGGTGACAAAGGGTCCAAAACTTGGCCAATGTGGCTTTGGTATTAAATGCGTTAATCTCCAAACATCATCAATCCACACGGAAACACTTGCAAGCTGACGCAGCAACATTAGGACTCACATTTCTATTCATATGCAATGCATTCTCAACTACATAATGTTGCATTGCCAGCATATGCGTTTGTCTGCTTACCACAATATAGCATACTTAGACAACAGAACATGTTCTTTTTGACTGGTTTGTGGTCAGCAGACTCGCAAGGACACCTGAACACGCAGTCAATAAATGAGTGAAATCCTAAAATATATGTCCTTTGTCTTTGTAATAAACATCTGCCAAGCATCAGACAAAGTATTACAGTTATCATTCAAGCCACTTACCGAAAAAGACATCAACAGTGCTGCTGGCGGATTTGATGTCAGAGGTCATGAGAAAGACAAAGTTTCCACGCAAGTCTCGATTTTTGGTCAACTCATCAAACAAGCGCTTAGTCAGCTGTGGTGAGAGGAACAGGGCCACAAACTTGGTCCTCATCTGGCCTTGCAGGAAAATTGCCAGAACCTGCGTGGCAATGACTTCACTTGTCTCGGTGCCTGTCATGGCATAGCTTGCTGTGATACACACACCGTCAGCTGCCATCTTTCTTTTGAACAGCTCAAATGTAGACATCATGTCCTGAAAAAAACAATGGTCATGCCCTCATGCCTTCCATGTGCCTTGCTGTTTGTGTTCTTTCTCTACAAAATCTATTGTAGCAGCATTTTGGTCACACAGACACATGGTCTATATGCTAATATATGACTTCACCATCATGGTGGCACACTGACTGACATTGCTGCACACTGACCGACATTCACGTGAAAAACACAAAAGAAATGGGACGAAAAATAGGCATAAAGAACATAGGACTAACATGAGACATAAATCCTCATGAGACCCCCCCCCGACCCCCCCCCCCCCCTCGACCCCCCCCCTGGAAATCATGAGGGTTTATGTTTCTTCAAGTTGGTCAGCATTCACCTTGCCCCCAGGGTTACGGGGTTAGGGTCCTTAAATATGAATTTTTCTCTAAAATTTATTTTTTCGAAAAATACTTACCGACGGCATTACTACTAGGAATGCTTCGCTTAGCTTAACAATTTTAGCCCAAAAAACTCGTGTACCTGATGACAGGGGAGGCAACCACCCAGGGGTGTCATTACCAGGACACCCCGAATGGCCTCCCCTGCCTCCTTATCCGGTGGCGCGCTCACCGTTTCCCGGCAGTCTCCGAGTCTTAGCTCGACTGCGGCAAGCGGGGAAGGCGGGAGGGACCTCTGAGTAATGCCATCGGTAAGTATTTTTCGAAAAAAATACATTTTAGAGAAAAATTCATTTATTTTCTCAAAATCATTACCGACGGCATTACTGCTAGGAAGAATGGCGAATAGGAGGAGGGTGCCGCAATCTGGTACACCTGTCCCTTGCCCGAGCGCTCTACTCGTGAACTATCAAGGCCCATCACTACGCGCCACTCCTGACAATTTTAGCTAGGCGTTACCCATGGCGCCTGTGGCGCCGGGAGGGAGTGCTGTGCCGCCGAGATGACCCCCACTAGTGCCAGGTAGACGCGCTGGCCGGATAGGTCTGACAGGTCTCTGCGGGCGAAGGTAGACTCAGCCCGCTCACCTACGGCCGCCACAATATTCCACTGGTAAGGCGTTGCTAGTAGCCTCTGCTTGACTTGTGTGCTCGGACGCGCAACGTCTGGGGCCCCCCTGGGGGTATGCTGAACGAACGACCCAGCAAGCTAGGGACCATTTGCGCCGAGGTCTCATCAGCCCGGAGCCAAGGGCAATAATAGGCGTGTGTCTTTGTCTTAGTGGCGTAGTCTTGCACCTGCCACTATAAGGCACCCTGACTGCGTCGTGTAGGCGGAACTCCCGGGACTGGTCCGTATCACTGAATGGACAGACGGTAGAACTTGCGTGCGGACACTGGAAGGAGGTTCCTAGCCCAAGTCCAGCCGGTGGAGTGCTGCCCTAGTCATCGGCCCTGATCTGGAGACCGGAGAGATGCCCCGAGAAGGCGCAATCTTGCTAACTGTGAAGCCGAAGCGATGGCGAACAGTCAGCAGGTCTTTTTGTTAGGTCTCCCAGCATCGCCAGCGGAAGCCGGCCGTCTTGCCGATGACAGTGCTCGATCCGATCCAAGAGGTCTGTACCGGCACTGGTCCGTGCTAGGTGTCAATAATTGTCTGCCACCCGGTAAATTCGAATGATGCCGAGGGGTCCGATTCCGCTTGGGAACCCCTAAATGAACGGCCAAAATGGGGGTAGTCCGGTCTGTGGGGAGAGTTGCTCCGCTGCACATCAGGCCTGTAGTACTCTCCCCTCTCCCTCGTATCCGTCCTGTCCAAGACTCCATGAGTCGCTGCAATCGCATCCACTGTCGCATCCGAGAAGCCTCTTGGTGCAAGTGCTGACTGTCCATCTCTCAGCGTGCCGCGCCAACCGCTCTGTGTCTGTACAAACAGTTGCTGCCAGTGTTGCGATCGTCTCGGACGCGGAGCTGAGGCAGGGGTTCGCCGCGCATTTCCAAAGGACTGTGATCCAGCAGAACGATCATCAAAGTCCTAATCACCATGCCATCCCTGAGCTTGTGGAGCCCCTAGGTACCTGTCCTGAGGGAGGGAACGCGCTGCCGCATCTTAACCCATATCCGCCTGAGGCTAACAGCTTCAATTTGTGCCCTGCCATACACAGGTTATACTATATAAAAATAAGAATACAGCCCAAAGGCTTTACTTGAAGGCTAGGCCGGAATAGCGTGAAGCCTAGCAGCACCAAGCCACTCTGGCGCTACCCTTTAACTATTCTTATTCGAACGTATGTCACCCTCTGACAAGAGGCACTGCAAAACATCAAGTGCACCAGACTGGTGCTGCAGTGGATCCCTTCACACTGTGGCATCTACGGCAATGAAGAAGCTGACAGAATGGCAAAAGTGGGCGCAGAGAAAGAACAAGATGAAAATGGAGTCAGCTTCACAGAGATGAAGACCATCATTAAGTCTGTGTACAGACCACCAAAACGGCCCCTAGACAGTTACCATCAGCTGTCCAGACAAGAGCAGGTGACCATCTTTCGTCTGAGGACCGGGCACAACCGACTCAATTTCCACCTGCACAGACGCTTCCACCTTGTGCCATCTCCCCTGTGCCCTTGTGGAGAAGCAGAGCAGACCGCAGAGCACATCCTCCAGGACTGTGGGAACCACCAGCCGCTGAGGGAGGAGATATGGCCGAAGCCCGCCACTCTACAAGAGAAACTGTACGGGCCTGTGGAGGCGCTACAGAAGACCACAGATTTCATTTTGAGAGCCAAACTCCAAATGTGACGACGTTCGAGAAGAAGAAGAAGAAGACCCTCTGGTGAACAAGATAAGGGTTAAGATGACTTCCACCATACTTGTTGTTCCCAGGCGGTTATCCAGCTAAGGATTAACTGCCCCCAAACCGCTTAACTTCAGTGAACAGACCAACCGGGGAAATGGGGAAATCACATGCAATGGTGGTTGGCTACGCAAGGAGTTCCTCGAAGGAGTCCATCCACGGCCCAGGCTTGTGGATCCCGTCTAGAGGCGACAGAGGAAGCAGCTTCCTGTTCCACTATAGGAGGACTGGCCTATCATCGAAGTCTCCTCACACGCGTAGAGTAGTTGGAAGGCAGCCGGGTGTAGTAACACTCTTTGTGCTGCCACTGACCCTGCCACAAGGGGAATCCGCGTGTACGTTGAGCTGACCTCCGAAGTGCCGTGTCCGACGAGTGCTGTCCCGATCTCTGCACCACCAGCAGAAGTGCTACACGAAGAAACCCCGACCATCTCATAGCTGGAGCGCACCCGTACCTTCCGTAGCGTAAGCCATTGTCGAGTAGCTGGAGCGTACCCGTACCTTCCGTAGGGCAAGCCATTGTTTCCTTCTGATGAGCACCAGCTGCACCGCCATCAACTCCAGCCACCGGCTGTATCTGCCTGCATGTTCCATCCAGCGGCTGTATCTGCCTGTGTGTTCCAGCCAGCGGCTGTATGTGCCTGCGTGTTCACCCATTGCTATCCCGCTGTTATCGGTCAGGCACTCCCTGCCTAGGCGGCAAATCTGGGTGTGGTCCCCCGTCGGACTTGCCTCCGATGCCCAGGAATCCACATCGGCGGCGTTGCGTCAGCCAGGAGTCCGGGTCCTCCCACGCTTCGCCATCTGCTTCCAGAGGACCGACCCTCCAAGCACCTGCAAGCTCAGGGCTGAAGTTACTAGTAAGTGCCAAAGCCGACACTAGACATCACCAAGTCTCCGGGTCCGGGATCCGTAAGGGCCTACTGTAGCCTGTCGGGCGTCAGGGTCTCAGCCCACCTCCGTGGTCTCCTTCTAGGCAGGGCTCCTGCATCACCAAGTAGCGCTGTAGCCAAAGCTTCCATCTCACCACCGCTGACTGAAGCAAGTGGAGACAATCCTGCCGATGTCGCCTTATCGTCTGCCATGTCGGTCCCACAGAAGAATGTCCTCGTGCGGAGCCTTCCACCGCTATGATATCCCAAAAGACGGCGAACGTGGAACCTGTCACAACAGCGCGTCCCTTCATATCCCGTCGCCGCCGGCGATCTCCGCCAAGGAGTAGGCTGCGAGTTGGTACGCCATCCTAAAGGCTGTCACTAGCTCCGTGCGTGTCTCGCCTCGACATACCGAGGCTGAAAGGTCCCAGGTGTTTTCCAGACACTTGCTAACGGAATGAAATCCCGCATCAGCTAGGGGGAAGCGAACCCAGGGAGCAGTCCTGTCCAAGCTTCGCTTCCGCTTCCTCGCGTCCGAGTCTGTAGTCTGTGGTGAGCTGCCGCCAGCATCCACACCTCCTTATCCACCGCTAGCATGCACCGCCCGGAAGAGACTCAACATCACTGCTGGCGGAAGTACATGTTCATCCTCTCTGGTCATTGGGAGTCTCAGAAGAACTCTGCTGTCTACCGCCGTCTTGCCGAGAGTGGTCGCCTAATGCCTCCGCTAGATCCCGAAGTCTGCGAGGGAGCGACGTGAAGCACTGGGCCACCCGATGCGTCGGTCATCGTCGCAGCCTTCCACTCAGGGCGAAGCCGGCCGGAAAATGATGTGACAAGCTGGGACGCTTCGTCCAAAGAGTGGTGAATCAGCGATGTGTTGGAGCACACCGACCGTCTGCTAGGCATGTCTGTTGTCTACCCCCACTCCGAACCACGTCTTCCAGGTGTAGATTTAGCGCCTCCTCGACTTCTGGTTCTGGATGTAGGCCACCACTGTCGAGCTGTCAGAGAGTACGCGTAATCCTGACCCATGAGATGCTGCTCCCACCCAGAGAGAGCACGAGCCACACTGTTTTCACTCCAGCCTGTTGAAGTGTTAGACGGCTTAATCCCTCGTCCACGTACAAGGATATCCTGACTTGTGAGCCGCTGCTTCCACTCGGAGAGTATGCGAGGCACACTGCTTTCATCTCCAACCTGATGATGTGTTTGTCCACTTGATCCTTCATCCATTACGAGGATCCTGACTCGTGAGACGCTGCTTCCCACGGAGAGAGCGTGAGCCGCCCTGCTTTCATCTGCACCCTTTTGAGGTGTTTTGACGGCTTGATCCTTTGTCTAACGGCGAGGATATCTTGACCTGTGCGCCACTGCTTCCACTCGGAGAGAAGCGAAGAACACTGCTTCCATCTCCAGCCTATTGCTGTGTTTGTCCGCTTGATCCCTCGTCCAATACAAGGATCCTGACCGGCGAGACGCTGCTCCCACTCGGAAGAGAGTGGGACACACTGTGTTGATGCGTTAACGCTCGTTTTAGAATTTTCCAATGGGTTTAGGTCGAGTGTCGAAAGTGACGGCGATTCCGTCCTACCGCTGCCATCTCCGTGATCCCGGCGCCGGTGTTGAGGCTGTCGTTTCCCTGAGGAAAATCGGCCCTTGAAGCTCTGGTCGGAAGAATGGCCACTCTTGCCGGGCGCCTCTGATGCTCGGTGTCACCAAGAGATACCACGCTGGGCCGTACCCGAGCTTGTCCACTGGTCGGAGAGGCGAAGGAGGCGACTAGAATGCACCCTTCAGTAGCCGAGTGCTAGTCATTTATGAGGATCACAGTTGCTAGCGCGCGCCTATGATCTCCAGCTGTACTATCATTGCGGTTGTTTTTTCGCTCCCTATTATTCCGTCAGATTATGTTAGATTTTTTTTTTAGGTATTATTCTTTTCATCTGATCCCCAGTCAAGTGATTAGTCAGTTGATCTTCTACATGTGGCCTTCACCGTTGATACTGTTCCACTGTGGTTCCTTATAGAGGCGCTTAGTGTGGTTGTGGGTGGGGGGATTTCACACTTACGCACGCGACCTCTTACGGTCCGAGGCTTGCATTGGATCATTCCTATATGTTAAGGTATTCTCCCAAATAAAGGTGCTTTTCGGGACAATTTGTGGCGAGATGGATGTTGCTTGACACTGCGAGAATAGGATCTCGTCTGTGAGAGCTATGTAGCGCACATTCATCATTCACCGATATGTCATCCAATATAACTTCGTAGCCCGTATTCCATCTACCATACGCTCACACACGGGCGTGAGTGGTGGGAGTGGAGTGTTATCGGGGGGGTTGGTGGGGGGTGGGGGGAGGGGGCTGGGTGTAGGTGGGTGGGTTAGGTTGCGATGAGTTAGACGTCGATGGAGCGTGTGGGGGGGGGTATTGATGGACGATGTACCGGAGCCGTGAGTTCTACCCGGCCGGGGGTGTCGACAGGGTAGGTGGGCCGGTGCAGACGAGTGACTAGGGGTGTGATCATAGATGAGATGGTTTGCTTTCAGGGAGCTGTCCTATGGAACGTATGCTATTTCTTATTTCTGCGCAAAGGGGGAATGCGAGTTCTTCGAAAGTTGTCAATCGACTGATGGTGGGGGAGGCATGTTTTTCTCGTTTTTGTTTACGTCCGCTAAGCGATGTATAGGGGGTTTTGTGACCTTGTTTTTGGAGAACCTGGTTTTGTGGAGTCACAGAACGTACCTAGGTGTGGGGGATGTGGATTGTCTAGAGAGGTATAAAAGAATAGTCGTAGTTTGACTTGGTATCATGTTAGTAACCCTTGGTATCAATAATATTGTTGCAATAAGTTAAAATTTGGGATGGGAGTTGAAGGAGCAAACTTTAACTGGTGCACGGTACAATCGCAATCGGGAGGTAAAAGCGACCTCCCGCCGGCTCCTGTGACATCTGTTAAGACCGTGATGTCAGGCGGCATATGTTGCTGGACGTGCTGCGGGTCGTCCAAAACATTGCTCAGTCCAATCTACGATCGGGGGGATAGTACCTACACAAACAGCAGTGGTTTGGCGAGGTTGAAGACGCGACGGGTATACGACCGTCCTCGTACAGTGGAGGGCTTCGGGTCCCAGAATGTGGATTGCGTTGGTTCGAAATGGGTGGTACATAGTCGGTCGTTCGGCCTTATTCATGGTGGAGCGGAGACCGAGCTCCGCAATGCCGGACGACAGGCCGTAGGGGGCGAACCCGTCACTGGTGTGACGAAGCGGGTCCCGGGACGCGAGGGGGCAGTGGGGTGGACGTGCGAACGTTGCATACGCTGTGTCGCGCCAGGACGGGGTGTCCTCGCACCGCAGGGGTATCGGCGGAGGAGGCCAACGGAACTGTTTGCGCCATGCGGAGCCGATACATGGAGGGACGATATCCCTGTGTGGAGCGTCCTTGCATATCGGGTGGCTGCTACGAGGCGGTGGGAGAGCTCATGTGGGCGGTGGTCTGAGCAGAACTTTGCCTGACCCTCCGGCATGGCGGTGCAGTTAGGGAGATGCGGCCCGGTGGTACGGCGCTTAGCGAAGTGCGGCCCTAAGTTGCTGAGCGGGCACGAGCGAGTCAGAGAGTAGGCGAGTGGTATGTGTGAGGGGCTCTCACGATGGGGGGTGTGGGATCGGTGGCGGCGCCACAGTCGGGTTCGGGGGTAGTTGGCCAGGTGCAGGGGATGGACCGGGACATTACATGAGGCCGACACGATGCCTGAGGAATGATAGGAAAGCGCTGTCGAGCATAGTGAGTGCCCATGGTGCCTCGTGACGAGGCGGGATGGTAGGCTATGTAAAGGGAGACCGAGGTGGTCCGGAATGGGGGGACAGGAGCCCCGATCCAGTTGCATGCTGCTTAGACTCATTCATGCCCGCAAGGCGGAGGCAGCACGTGCCCGGTCGTCATGTCCAGTATTGGACTACATTGCTGGTGTACTTATCTTTCGCCTGTCGCCCCTACCCGGGGGGTTATAGGCCGTCGACACGAGAGGCTCGCCAGCAACTCCTGTCCATGTGGACGGCTCACTTACGATTCTGACTCCAGGAGGAATCCCAGTCTCTTGATGTAATGCTTGGAGGTCTGCGACGCCTAGGTGTTTACAATCTGGCCGACGCTCTGTATTGCCTCTTTCCCTGGGGTTTCCGTGTACAAATGAGTCTGCCTAGTGGTTAGGGAAGATGGCTTTCTATAGGTCATGGTGATCCCCGATCCATCACCCATGCTTCTTTTCGCCCAATTTCATTCTCTGGCTGTTATCTGATTACATGCGTCATCGTCCCAGAGTCTGACGTATTGATGTCTGATAATTCCTCTGGCCAAGTGTGGTTATTTTTTCTTAAGAATGCTTCGATAGGCTACTGTTCATTGTATGAGGTCTGTTCTCTGTGGGTAGATGTGGTTTTTTGTCAATCTCCAAGTCTCTGCTCCATATAAGAGAACTGCTTTTACATTGGAGTTGAAAATCCGGACTTTGGTGTGTTGTGACAGCTCTCTGGAACTCCACACTTTTTTCAACTGGAGAAAGGCTGCTCTGGCTTTACCGATTCGTGCTCTGACATCTGCATCAGTGCCGCCTTTTTTGTCTATGATGCTCCCGAGATAGGTGAAGGACTCCACCTCCTCCAACGGGGTGCCAGCAAGCAAGACTGGTTCTTCCCTGGTTGCGTTCAGCCTCATTGTCTTTGTTTTCTGTTTGTGAATGGTGAGGCCCACTTGGGACGAGATGTCAGCAAGCCTCGTGGTCTTGTCCTGCATTTGTTGATGAGTGTGGGACAGTAATGCCAAGTCGTCTGCAAAATCGAGGTCGTCAAGCTGTGTCCACAGTGTCCACTGTATTCCACTTCGTCTGTGCTCTGTGGTCATCTTCATGACCCAGTCTATGGCCAGTAGGAAGAGAAACGGAGACAGCAGACACCCCTGCCTGACACCAGTTCTGACCTGGAGCTCCCTGGTGAACTGCCCTTCGTGGATCACGCGACATGTCATGCCATCGTAGCTGCTCTTGATCAGGCGGACGAGCTTTGTGGGTACACCGTAGTGTCGTAGGAGTTTCCACAGAGTCTCTCGGTCCACACTGTCAAATGCTTTCTCATAATCCACAAAGTTGACGTACAGCGGGGAGCTCCACTCCAGAGACTGTTCTACGATGATGCGGAGAGTGGCGATCTGGTCTGTACATGATCGGTTCTTCCTGAATCCTGCTTGCTGGTCTCTCAGCTGGGGGTCAACGGAGCTCTTCATTCTCTCCAGGATGATCCTGTTGAAGACCTTTCCTGGTACTGACAGCAAGGTGATTCCTCTGTAGTTGGAACACTTGCTGAGGTCACCTTTCTTGGGAAGCTTGATTAGGTACCCCTCCTTCCAGTCAGCCGGCATCACCTCCTCTTCCCAGATCTTTCCAAACAGTGGGTACAGCATCTCCACTGTTGTCTCTAGGTCTGCTTTCAGAGACTCCGCTGGGATGCCATCTGGGCCTGCTGCTTTGCTGTTCTTCAAGAATGCCACTGCTCTTCTGATCTCTTCCCGGCTGGGTCTGTCACAGCTGATGGGTAGGTCGGTCTCTGCCGGCTGGATGTCTGGGGGGTCGGGTGGGCTCGGTCTGTTCAGTAACTCTTCAAAATACTCGGCCCATCTGTCGAGTTGGTCTGCTCTGTCTGCAATAGGCTTGCCTTCTTTGTCTTTTACTGGTCTTTCTGTATGGCCATACTTGCCTGACAATCTTCTGGTAATGTCATAGAGCTGTTTCATGTTGCCGCTGCCTGCTGCCTTTTCTGCCTCTGCTGCCAGGCTGTCTGTGTAGGCCCTCTTGTCTGCCCTGATACTACTCTTCACCTCGCGGTTGGCTTCCGAGTATTCCCCCTGTGCCCTTACTTTGGCTGCTCGTGTGCGACTGTTGTTGACAGCTGCTTTCTTCTGCTTCCTCACTTCTATATTCTTCAAGGTCTGTGCCGACAGCCAGTCCTTGTGATGGTATTTCCTGAACCCTACAGTGTCTTTGCAGGTTGAGTTCAGCGCCTCTCTAACTGCCTTCCACTGCTGCTCTGTGGTGACCGCCTCCTCTTCATTTACTAGCTCCTGCAGCGCTTGAAACCGGTTGGACAGCACCAGTTTAAACTCTTCTCTAACTCCAGTTTCTCTCAGGAGGCCTACATTATAGCGCTGTCTTCTTGTTGTCTCTGTGCGGCTTTTCTTTAGCTTGAGCTTCATTCTTAAGGTAAGCAGATGGTGGTCGGAGGCGACATCTGCTCCCCTCCTCACTCGAACATCTTGAAGGGATCTTCTAAATTTCTTGCTAATGCAGATATGGTCTATTTGGTTCTCTGTTGTATGGTCAGGTGAGACCCAAGTTGTTTTGTGTATTCTTCTGTGTGGGAAGATGCTGCCTCCAATGACAAGTCGGTTTAGAGCACAAAAGTCTACAAACCTCTCCCCGTTCTCACTCATCTCCGAGCCTAGTCCCTGTTTCCCCATCACCTCTTCGTATCCGGTGTTGTCCTCCCCTATTTTGGCATTAAAATCGCCCATGACGATGGTGATGTCTCGCTCCGCACATTTGTCCAAGGCACTCTGGAGTCGGTCATAGAACTCTTGTTTCTCTTCCTCGTCACTGTCATTAGTGGGCGCATAACACTGGATGACATTCAGCTTGAGCTTTTTCTTGGTTCTAAAGGCTGCTGTGATAATTCTTGGCCCAAGAGGTTCCCAGCCCATCAGCGCGCTCTGTGCCACTGGCGACAGCATGAACAGTATGATTCTGCCTTTCCCTTAAATGCTGCTTTGTTCGTCAGCTGTGTGCAAGGCGCCGGTTTATCCCTCCGGTAAAACGCCCCCAGCTGCGACCATCTCTCTTCCTCCCACGTCACGCACTGTCGCCTGTCTGATCGGAGGAGCAGCACGAGCATGGTAGGCAGACATCATGGCCATCCTAGGCCACTGGAAGGCGCCACACTTGGTGTAGGTCCGTACCTAAGCACTGTAACAAAGGACAGAAGAAGACCGGCGAGAAGCGGGGAGCCTCCGCAGAGGGGCCGCGCTCCCGGTCGGCTTGCATATATCACCACCCGGTCGCCGCCGCCGACCGGTCGAAACCAGTTAGAGGCAGTAACCGCTACTTTACCTTAACATGACTCAAACCGATAATCCCACAGAAAAACCCAACACCACATAATCCACAGAACACGTAGGTAATCCAAGCACAACACAATGCACATAAATCCAAGTGTCCACGGTACACAACGGTAATCCACCTAACCACAACCAGAGCACGATATGCTCACGGCCTGTCCTGGTTGAGCTAAGCGAAGAGATTGCCGGGAAACGGTGAGCGCGCCACCGGATAGGGAGGCAGGGGAGGCCACCCGGAGTGTCCTGGTAATGACACCCCTGGGTGGTTGCCTCCCCTGTCGTAAGGTACACGAGTTTTTTGGGCTAAAATTGTTAAGCTAAGCGAAGCATTCCTAGTAGTAATGCCGTCGGTTATGATTTTGAGAAAATAATTAATCCTAGCACAAGCAAAGGCAGATTCGCTTTTTAAAAATCAAGACACTTGCAAGAAAAATAAAGGCACATTTGAGGCATGTTGCACTCAAAGTGTTTGACTGGTTTGAAGCTTTCTACAGCATGCATAGCTCACTGTGCAAAGGTGCTCAGACCAACATGGGCTGCATTTGGCTTGTGCTGGGAACTGTGTTAGGTGCAAACTGACCTGCTGATAGATGGCCGTCACGTAGCGCGTCTGGATGCTGTTCTTTAGCACGTGGCCCAAAATGTCCACATCATTCTGGGTGGAGGGTGTGGTACGCAGGAAGTACGAGTACACTTTGCTGTCACTCAGCACTGCAGAGTCAGCTGTGGGTGAGATGACGGTGAGGTCCATGTCCCGGGTTAGGGCAGCCGCAGCCATGGCATCCTCATTACGCAGAGGCCCCACAAAGCCAACCACATTACGCCGGTCAAAGTTCTGCACTCTAACGTTGCACTGTAAGACCAATGCAGTGCTCGTCATGGCAATATAAACCTTCCATGGCAGAAATGTTACTATGGTGATACTCAGTTTGCTGCCATTGGCGTGACCTTAAGCTCATTAAGTACAACTCCCACAGTACAAATATAATGATGGATGGCATGGCCATAACTGGTTTCATCTTCAATTCTGATGATACCTATTAATATAATGTATTTATTAATCCAATCAGAGAAGAAGAATATTTAAACACCAACCAACTGCAAGAGGTATAGATCCTTATGAACCCCACAGTTGCGAGGGCTCATAAAGATGTATACCTCTTGCTGACACCACTCTGAATCCCTGTTCCTGGGACAGCTAGGGCTCTCTAGTGTTGAATGAACAAAAATTACAGAAAGACATTCGACGTCAACTGGCACTGAACGGGTTAATATTTGTCATTGTTACATGTTGCTGGTAATAACTGGTTTCATCTGCAATTCTGATGAAACCTATCAATATATCGATATAATATTTTTTGGTTGCCGAAATTAAAATGTGTGACTGCAGTGGTAAACAGACCTCACAGTACAAATATAGATCTGCAAATATCTGTAAGACACATGTATACATCATGCAAGGATTTTGCGAGCTAGATTGTATTTGAATCAGATTCATATAAACTGCGAAAAATTCTAGCTGTAACACTGAAGATGGTTTACCTGTTCAAACCCAAGAATATTCTGAAGGAGTTGTTCTGTCCTCATGCAGCTGTCAAAAACAACACCACCAATGGAGAGGGTCGGGTCTATGGCAGTTATTAGATTCCTCTGCCAGTAGTCAACTGACCAAAGGAAGGCCTGCAAACAGAGATCACACATGACAAATACAACATTCAACAGGTGCACGATAGTCCTATATACCGGTACACTCAACCAGTGATTAGGTTGAGTTTTGCAGTCAATAAGTCATATGACCGGAGGAACATAAAATCAATAGGTCATTTTGAAAATCCATAAGTCAACAAAAAATCACGTTTTCGGCATTTTCGATTTTGAAATGTCCGCTCAGCAACAAAAAAACGGATGTTGTCGACATAGTCAAAAGTAGTGTACAACGAATGAAGAGAATACACTTGCATAACGAACACCCTCTTTTAACGAACTAATTTCATCCTCCCACAGCCACACGCTTGGTCACCTCTATAGCCTGTTCAGTAGGCTTTGCGAACCACCACATACATAATCGAGAAAAGGTTGAAATTGATTGGGTGCTTGCAAAGCGAAGCGCAGCCACTGCATCTATTGAACGAACGAATGTCAAGTTATCAACTGCGGTGTACAGTTCTACCTCAATCACACTGCTGTTTGTGGGCGTGGTCTAGTAGTCTGCTCAGTTGTCAAACTTGTCAAGACATCTTGGTAACTTCGCCCACAGACTCTCACTGTTTACCGCAGACTCTCGCTGTTTACGTTTTCATGGTGCTTGCCTGCCATTTGGTTACAGTCAAGGCTGTTTTCAGTCTAGATGTCTGTAGCCATTCATGCTCATAGTTTGAGAAACATGAGCATGAATGGCACAGTCAGAGCCATAGATTTTCATGAACCCGCGGGCTGAGGCAACTCATGAGGATCTGTACCACTTGTAGATGTGGATTATAATCGTTACTTAGTCCGCATCTACTTCCTCAGTTTGAGTAACACTATCAGATAAAATCTCGAGCAATATGCATAGATTCTCATAACGACCCTTAGGTGGTGAGGACTTTTGAACGTCTATGCCTCTTGCAGACTTTAGAAACTCAATCTTGCACTGGTTACATTCATCACACAGCCAACTATACCTGTTATACTTCTTGTATAAATACCAAAGGCAAGTATATTTGTCAATTTCGGATTTTTATTTCTTTTTTGCTATTTTGCAATCTAATGTAATCAGGTTTGCATTCAATGACTTCCATTGCATATAATATGCTTTTTTCAGTAAACATGTACGTGCAAGCACTGAATTACTGTGCTACAGTGAAAAACACAGTGCTTTTCAGCAACAAGAACCAGTTTTCTGGCAGAACTGATTCAAGCTTTAGTGTCCAGGACACCAACCACAAAACATAATTACATGATGTGGACTTCAACCACAAGACCTGAACAAGCAAGATTGAGTTACTGATTGTGTAACCATGAAATAAGAACGAAGGTTATAAATATGTGTGAGCACGAGAGACCACTGGTACATCAATTACAACATCTTACAACATTTTGGACATCATGTAAAAATACTCATATCTCTGCAAAAATTACGAACCAGCAGCACTGACAACAGTAAAGCCATTGCCTTTGTGTCTATACACATCTATTATGAATACGTGAACTGCTGAACTTTGTGACAAAAACTGGCTACAGACATCTAGACCCAGTCGGCTGCGGCACCCTCATACCGACTCCGTGGATCAAAATCAGCATCAATGAGACCAACAAGAGACTTAGAGTTAAGAATAAGAATAAGAATAAGAGTACTTTATTATCTCGAAAAGAGAAATTCGGTTGTGGTACATTTATAACAAATAGTACAAACAAGACATAAAAACATTATAGCATAATTATGAACATTTTCTCCCTGCACTTGCACAGCTACAAATTCCAAATGGATATAAAGTAAACACTACAAAATCTTTACACATAACTCTTACACATCTCACACAAACATCTTTTATGGACTGAACTGAGCGGCACTTACACATTCACACCCACCTCTACATATGCATACATAATACGCGTGTTTCAACCTAGTCCTAACCCTCACTACTTATTATACAAACATCTCAGTACATTATTACACATTATTACACAAGCTGCATAATTAAAGTCTACCATAGTAAAATAATTAGTGGGTAAACACTCAGTAACAACAATCCCAGTATGTCCATGTTCACCACCAAATGAAACACAGTATAATCACTTCTCTAAAATCAACAAGCTCCATTCCTACTGATTGCACAGGTAAAGGGGGATAGGGGGAGGAGTTAGGTTTGGGTATGCGTGGATGTACCTACAGATTGCTTAGAGTGATGGATTTGGGGATGAAACTGTGCTGTAGTCTAAGTGTTCTAGCTTTGTGCGTGCGGAGTCTGCGGCCAGAGGGGAGGAGTTCATAGAGGTGGGCAAGGACATGGGATCTGTCTGAAGCTATCCGCCTACCCTTTCTCACCACACGCTGTTCATACAGGGACTCCACACTATTTTGCTTACTGCCAGTCACTTTGCTGCAGATGTTTACCATTCGTGCCAGGGTGTTCTTGTTCTTCACACTCAGACCTCCATACCAGCACACAGAACCGAAAGTGATGACAGACTCAATAAAAGAGCAGTAAAAAGTTTGAAGGACAGAGGGGTTCACATTCAGCTTCCTGAGTTTCTGGAGGCAGTAGATGCGTGACTGACATTTCTTGTATGAGGGAGGTGTTTGCGTTAAAGGACAACTTATCATCTATGACTGTTCCAAGATACTTATACTCAGTCACACGCTCAACAGACACATCATCGATCATCAGAATAGGGACAGGGGCAGGGTTTCTTCGAAAGTCTATCAGTAGTTCCTTGGTCTTACTCACATTTAGGTCTAGAAAATTATCTTTACACCAAACACTAAAACGTTCTACTTCTGCAAAGTAAGTCGCATCATTATTGGAGAGATCTTCTAAGGCAGTGTCATCCGAGTATTTTATAAGAAGGGTAGAGTCAGTGCCACTACAATCGTTAGTGTACAGTGTGAACAGCACAGGGGAGAGAACTGTACCTTAATGCAGCCTTGGGGATTGATGAGGATGTATGACTCTTACAGGTGGAAAGCATTTTGCATCATGTTGGACCGTGTACCTAGTCAGGGCCCATGCTTGCAGTATTGTTTACATTTGCTGGAGAGAGGGGGCAAGTGTCACCCATCACTGTTGGCAGCTGGCCTCCCCCCTTCCTAATTTTTAGGATGCACTCGACTGTGTAGGCCTACAGTGCACTAGAGCATCATGCTAGCTGGCCATAGCTCTCTCTCTCTTGTGCAGGCCAACTAACTCGGTGCGGGTATCAGTGACTGTCTAAAAAATGAATAAGTCGTATGACCAGCTCACTGACAGAGCAATGCGTCATTTCAAATTTGTATGCGTCAATGACCAATGACCGATGAGCATCCTATATGCTGCAGTCAACAACACCAAAATCTACAGCCATGCGCGATACAGCTAAGGCTGGCATCAGCCAGAAGAGACTTTGCTTCCAGAGTGATTTTTTTTCACGAGCCTATTAAAATTAGCAATAGCATTAATGCAAACAATGAAAGGCACATTATTGCAATATAACCCATTCAACCCCAAAGCTGCATTTCCCAAATTCTGGAGGTGTCACCTAACAACTATGCACCAGTTGCATAAAATAGATCGACCATGATAATTCAAGGGTAGTGCCGGATTAGCTTTCCGCCCCCAGGTGCCAAGCTAATCTCTCTCTACCCTGGAATTATCATCGCCGATCCATCTTCTGCTTTAGTGCATCAAGGCTAACTGTGTTAATGAGACTGACCTGTTCCTTCATAACAAACTTGAATTGTATTTCAAATACAACTGCTCAGGAACAACATACAAAGGTAAAACTGAGTAAGCAGTCAAAATTTTTAACCATTTAACCCTGAACCACTGCAGCAGGAGATGTATCAACCATGATAATTTAAGGGCATTGCCAGATCAGCATGGTGCCATCATACACACTCTATCCAGAAATGAACTCTTAACAAATTATTTTGAGGCAGAGTACATAATACAGAAAAGTTACTTAATAGGTAAAGAGTTAAAGATGCACAAAACAACTGACTGAGCTTCAAAGCTGCACTTTGTGAAACATAAATTTGTTTCTTCACAGTACTTTGTTTTAAGCATTCGTGTTATTTTTTTAATGAAAGGAACACTCAACACAATAAATGCAAGCAGTAACAGATAGTGTGTGACCGAATAATGCAACTGTAGCAAAGACTCAATATGACCAGTCACCATGAGGCCCTCTGTCAAAATGAAAACCCTATTACTTTTAACTCTTTTGTATTATGTACTCTGCCACTAAATAATCTTGTTACAGAGTTCACTTCTGGATCCAGTGCACATGCCAAGCAATGGTTTGTAATGACACATTCAGTGCTACAAGTAGCCATGCACACACACAGCAAGTCAGCATTAGCTGAGCGGATCTTGCTGATGATGGTTTTCTAGGGGAACAAGTCTTGTGGCAGATGAGTTGCCATCCATAAGAGTTAAAGAGAGTATGACAACCCCATAAAATGGTCAGTGATGTTTTCCAAGGATGTGTAAACCTGGGCTCCAACCCAATGTGCAAAAGGCCATCATCGGCTACCATTGGCCCCTGCACAGCTGTGCGCGGGCCACCGGCAGCTAACACCCATCCGATGGCCTTCGCGCACTGGGAAATCGCCAGCCCATGACAAACAACGGGAAGCGCTTGGTGCCAAACATTCGTTTTCACTGATGTGGACTGTGTAATTTATGCCTTGCAAACTGAAGTGGTATGGGCATGTCACGCGTTCAGCAGGGCTTGCCAAAACAATCCTGCAAGGCACTGTGCAAGGAGGACGAAGGAGAGGAAGACAGAGGAAAAGATGGGAGGACAATATCTCAGAGTGGACAGGACTGAAGCTGGGCGATACGCTGAGAATGGCAGAGAACAGAGAGGATTGGAGGGAGCTGGTTGCCAAGTCATCAGTGGTGCCCCAACGGTCGGCAAGACTACGGGATATAGATAGATAGATAGATAGAAATTTGTCTTGGACTGACAAGCATGAGGTTAGGAGGTAAACCCGCTAAATCCTGAGGCTGAAAGTTTTAAAATTTGTGTATTGTTCTGTAACAACATTTTATTTCAAGGGTGGTGTCAGAATAGCTTGGCGCCCCTGCCAAGCTATTCTGGCACTACCCTTGAACTACATGTATTTCATGCAAGTGTATCAGGAAGGAACAGTTCAACCCAGTGAGCCCCAACGCCCTACAGCAGGAGATGGATCGACCATGACTGATAATTCAAGGATAGTGCTGGCAATGCTGATCTGGCACTACCCTTTAATTATCATGGTCAATCCATCTCCTGCAAGTGGTACATAGTCCCTAGGTGACAGCTTCAAAAGTTGGGAAATGCTGCCATGGGGTTAAATTGGTTAAAGCACGCACCTCTGTGTGAAGAAGACCGGTTGGGTTGTATTGGGTGCCACAGGTGTAGGCACTGCCTGCACGCATGGTGACGTCAAACAGACCAGCCACAGCAACATAACGCTGTGTGTCTGCAGTTTTGGGAGGAAGTTTGGCCACATTTTCGTAGTAACATGTGTTGGTGCTCAGATTTGGACACACTTGTGGCACAATACCACTGGCCTGCCATGACAGCATCAGCACCACCAAGCACGTCCTCCATACTGCCATGCTCTGCAACACAAGAGTGGATCAAGACGGCTATTGGAGAGTTGATTTCTTTCTCAACACCTGCCCTCACGCAGGAATTGAGACAAAAGTAATTCTCCAATAGACGAAAAATCAATCAGCAGGGGAAAGGGTGTGGGGGGGAGTCAGACACTTGTAGTTGTACACATCTTCATGTATGTTACAAAGTTCCTATGTCAAATAAAAGGGGGTTGGGGTAATTGGTGGGGTAGGTGGATAGGTGGGGTCAGGAGGAGGCCGTGAGGTTCCAGAACCGCTGGACCCTCACAACAGTGTTCACGTGAGAGTTTTTGACGACCATTATTTTCTTTGTTGTGTACCTGAAAATCATTCATGGTGTACCACAATTGCAAAAAGTGCAAAGATTATCAAAGGGTAAGCGGCTGAGGTATGGGTGAATGGATGGAGGAGGTTGGGGGGGGGGGGGGGGAGAATTCAGTCCTCAAAAAATCAAATGGGGTGGGGGTGATACTAGTCAAACCGGTCAAGTAAGCCAACTGTATAAGCAGACCACCCAGTTTTAGTTCAATGATCTCTTTGATGTTTCTTAACCCCTTCACTACCACTGATCATGAATGTCATGCCTGAAACCACTACACACTGACTGACATTTGCGTGAAGAACACATATTAAATGGGACCAAAATAGGCATAAAGACAGTTATTCCGCAAAAAAAATTCCTAATGTTCATGCATATGGCAATAAAGTTTAAAGTTTATCTCTTAAGACCAAGGGACTAACAGAAGATATAAATCCTCATGACCCCCTGCGGTTCATGAGGGTTTATGTCTCTTGCAGCTGAGTAGCATTCACCTTGCGCTGGCAGGGTTTAATGTCACTGTGTATGGTGACCACTTCTTGACAGTATTTTGGCTGGTCATCTTAAAAACAGGTACTAATTTATGTGGCTCAAATAAATTTAATAACAAATGGCAGCCTAATTCTCATGAATCTACTTTTGATCATTCCACGCAGCAGTTACTAGAAGTGAAGTGGACAGCACAGTGGGGACCAAGATCAATTTGTTATTGCCACTTGTACCAGCCTGTTGATATCCTGCTTTGTTATAACCAACTCAAATTTACACGAAGAACATCCCAGTGCGCAAAGGCCATCAGGCTGATGCTGACCGCTGTTGGCCCGATGGCCTTTTGCGCACTGGGATGTCTGACCGGGACCTTTTTGAAAGCATTGTGACTTCTGATATATTAATAACTTATGGGTGAAGCTGAACTTATATTATGTGATGTGATGTGAATTAATGTGCCCCCTATATTATTATTAACCTGTTACACATTATTTGCACATGTATGTATCATAACCGTTATTTTTGTGTATAGATAAATCACAGATGTGGCTGTTTCAGTGTTTGTTTAGTATTTCAAATGATATTTTGTGAAATAAATAAACTCAGCAACTATATATCAGACCATCTTTTGTTGTTTAAAGTGTGGCATAAGCTAGGAAATTAAACAAGTAAATCAAAGTTATTGTACGTATTACACTTAGTGTTGTGCAATTAAAACGTGAGCTGAACATAGAAATGTGTGCGTGTTATTACAAGACGTAATGTATTAACATCAACAACTGATTGCTTTGCAATGCCACAGGTAAAAGTAACACGGGTCGCCAAATGTTGGACATGCGTTGACATAGGTGACAGCCGATCTTGACAAGGAATCGTCATGCCCTCCGACAAAACCGCTTCAGATGGTCATCAAAATATTTGTCAGCGATCATGTCCATTACCTGTAATTAGTCGTGTCCACCTGCCCGACTGACGTCCGCCGACGATCCGTCCACTTTCCAGGCAGTTGCGAAGAGAGAGAGAGCGAAAGGACGACACCCTGCCTACCTCTGTGTGTGCGTTGTACACTGGCAGCACGGGCAGGCAGAACAAGCCCACAGTACTAAAAATAGCCCGCGTACCTGCCCCAAAACACTGACAATACTACCATCCATGTAGACGGGCGCGCAAGCGGGTGTAAAGAAAAGCGCGATTGCTGCTCCTGACATTTTCACGAGCGCTTTTTTTTTCGGTTGGGATTGGATACGGGGTACATTACTGCAGCCAGCCGTTGTGGGTACCTTGTTAAACCGGTTTTGCGCCTCGCGCCGTCTAATTTAGTCACATGCTTAGACCAATCACAGGAAAGCAGCTGACCAATCATCGTAGGGCGCGCGCCGATGGTTCTGGGGCGTAGTGCCAAAGAGTCTGAGCACAGGCCACACAGGGCAATTAGGTTACGCCCCCTTTTCACACACTGTTATCTGCTAGCCTCTTGCAGCATAAAACTATGAACGAAGAACTTTTCTGCCAAAACAAAAAATCCACGCGGAGCACATCACAGGAGAAACATTTTCAGCAATTCTTAAAAAAATTTAAGAGTTAGCGTTTTTCACAACACTCAAATTACCCCATAGCAAGCCTGCATACAACCGTGCACATGCCCCAATTAGGCTCCCATGAACACACTAGGTCGACTAAAATTACCCAGATTTTGCTCTTTTTCACACCACCTGTCATGCCTTTTGTTGCTCAAAACGCTCAAAAAGGCACACAATTGAAGTTTTACACCCTAAAAAATGGCAAAAAGGGAGGATTTTTTTAAAAACTATTTTTGACGATTGCCCTGTGTGGCCGCCGATTCACTCAATGACTGGCTTCCCGTTTGCGGGATACGTTTCGTTCGCATCAGTATTTCCATTAACTCGGACCTTTAAAATTATATCAAACGCAAGTTGCTTTTACCCCTCCCATCTTCCTCCGCCCGGCTTTTCGCTTTAGTCCGCAGTTCAACCCAGCTGGGCCCTTACAGTCAGTGCGCCCGACGGCCGAGGCACTACCAAAAACTGTGTGACTGCAGGCTACGGCAACATAGCCTTAGGGGCCTGACTGGTTGGTTGGTTAGTTCGGGTTTAACGTCCACAGCACCGAGGTGATCATGGACGGCCCTGACGGACGGGTTATGGGGGACAGGGAAATCTATTGCCTATGGAGTACGACCTGAACACTGATTAACTCAGGCGCACTCTAACTGTGCCACTTTGATTTACCAGATGACCTTTCAACGGACATGCAATTGAACAAATCCGTGTTTTCCCCCTGGATTGTGAGTCCAGCTACCGGGGCCGGGACGGGATTCGAACCCAACCTTCGCTCTCTTGCTCCGACGTTTAACCGCCCTGAACTATTCCAGTCGGACTCGGGGGCCTGACGAGTGGTGCCGGCTTTGACTACTAATCCGCTGTGCCGGCCACCGGGTGCGCGCCACCGCGTCCACTACTTACTTACTTACGCCTGTCACCCCTACCCGGGTATAGGCCGTCGACGAGAGACCTCCAGCGACTCCTGTCCTGTGCTTCTCCTTCGATTCTACTCCAGGTGGTTCCCAGTCTCTTGATGTCTGCTTGGAGGTCTCGACGCCAGGAGTTTCTCGGCCTACCTCTTTTCCTCTTTCCCTGGGGGTTCCATGACAATGCCTGCCTAGTGATACTGGAAGCTGGCTTTCTCAGACTGTGACCGATCCATCCCCATCTTCTTCGCCCAATTTCATTCTCTGCTGTTATCTGCTCTGTTCTCTCCCAGGGTCTGACGTTGCTGATCTTCTCTGGCCAGTGGATTTTCAAAATTCTTCTAAGGCAACTGTTCATGAAGGTCTGTACTCTGTTGACTGTGGTTTTTGTCAATCTCCAAGTCTCTGCTCCATATAGGAGAACTGCTTTTACATTGGAGTTGAAAATCCGGACTTTGGTGTGTTGTGCGGACAGCTCTCTGGAACTCCACACTTTTTTCAACTGGAGAAAGGCTGCTCTGGCTTTACCGATTCGTGCTCTGACATCTGCATCAGTGCCGCCTTTTTTGTCTATGATGCTCCCGAGATAGGTGAAGGACTCCACCTCCTCCAACGGGGTGCCAGCAAGCAAGACTGGTTCTTCCCTGGTTGCGTTCAGCCTCATTGTCTTTGTTTTCTGTTTGTGAATGGTGAGGCCCACTTGGGACGAGATGTCAGCAAGCCTCGTAGTCTTGTCCTGCATTTGTTGATGAGTGTGGGACAGTAATGCCAAGTCGTCTGCAAAATCGAGGTCGTCAAGCTGTGTCCACAGTGTCCACTGTATTCCACTTCGTCTGTGCTCTGTGGTCATCTTCATGACCCAGTCTATGGCCAGTAGGAAGAGGAACGGAGACAGCAGATACCCCTGCCTGACACCAGTTCTGACCTGGAGCTCCCTGGTGAACTGCCCTTCGTGGATCACGCGACATGTCATGCCATCGTAGCTGCTCTTAATCAGGCGGACGAGCTTTGTGGGTACACCGTAGTGTCGTAGGAGTTTCCACAGAGTCTCTCGGTCCACACTGTCAAATGCTTTCTCATAATCCACAAAGTTGACGTACAGCGGGGAGCTCCACTCCAGAGACTGTTCCACGATGATGCGGAGAGTGGCGATCTGGTCTGTACATGATCGGTTCTTCCTAAATCCTGCTTGCTGATCTCTCAGCTGGGGGTCAACGGAGCTCTTCATTCTCTCCAGGATGATCCTGTTGAAGACCTTTCCTGGTACTGACAGCAAGGTGATTCCTCTGTAGTTGGAACACTTGCTGAGGTCGCCTTTCTTGGGAAGCTTGATTAGGTACCCCTCCTTCCAGTCAGCCGGCATCACCTCCTCTTCCCAGATCTTTCCAATCAGTGGGTACAGCATCTCCACTGTTGTCTCTAGGTCTGCTTTCAGAGACTCCGCTGGGATGCCATCTGGGCCTGCTGCTTTGCCATTCTTCAAAAATGCCACTGCTCTTCTGATCTCTTCCCGGCTGGGTCTGTCACAGCTGATGGGTAGGTCGGTCTCTGCCGGCTGGATGTCTGGGGGGTCGGGTGGGCTAGGTCTGTTCAGTACCGCGTCCACTAGCTCAAATCAAAATACAAGGCACGCCAAAGCGGCGAAGCACTGTGATTCCAGTGCAGTTCAACCCTCGAAGCAACCATCCCGCCGCGCCTAAAACCTCGAACTGAACAAACTCAGTAGATATTTTGCCACAAATCCGGACTTGTCTGCTGATCAAAACTGGTAGATTAGTCAGTACTATCAAGGCTTTTTGCACAGTCAAGCATCATTTTAGCAGACGTCCCTACAAAGCAGAAACCGAAGCACTTATGCAGGCCGCCTCCATGGTTCAGAATTCTACAGACCCATGCTATCAAGTTGTCTTCTTCTCCGATGCCCTTTCAGTCCTTCATGAGGCCCTCGAGAACGACAAACTCCCCCAGCTGACCAGAGCTTTGCAGAAGGTCAGACAAACCAGAAGAGTTGTTCTCCAGTGGATACCAGCCCACTGTGGGGTACCAGGAAATGAAAGGGCAGACGAGCTGGCGAAAGAAGGAGCCACAAAAGATCAACAAGAAAAAAGCGTCAGCTATAGTGAGCAAAAGACAATCATCAAGGCATTGATGAGGCCGAGGTCAAACAGAGACGACTACCACACAATGACCAGAGAGCAGCAAGTCGTCCTGATCAGACTGCGTGCCGGCCACAACAGACTAAACGCTCACATGAACAGAAAGCTCAAGCTGGCGCCATCACCAACCTGCGCCTGTGGTCCCAACAGCGGAACATATTCTCCAGAGATGCCCCCTACTGGACGATGAAAGAAAAGAAGTGTGGCCGTCGCCAACTCCACTGCAGACAAAACTCTACGGCAGTCGAGAAGACCTGGAGAAAACGACGTCATTCATCGCCGGTGCTGGCGGCTGACCGTATAGCCCACTGCGAACGAAAAGAAAAAGAAGAAGAAGCAGACGTCCATGTGTTGGGTTTTAGATGTGGCCAGAAATACGCCTCATGCTCATTTTTCATCGGTTTATGTACTTGAAATTAGCATATCCCGGCAATGAAATTAAAACAAGAGTGCATCTTCAGTACTGTTGACATGAACGTGCACGCAGCAATCGCCATATTTAGGTACTCAATCCAGACCAAAAAGGTGACTGCCAAGCGTGTAAAATGCAAAGAAGTACCCAACGGAGAAAGAAACACGCTTGAAAATACGGGTACAACTGACACAATTAGGTCAAAAGCTGGGGAAAAGCTGTACTTTTATCGGAGTCTGGTTTAATCACTGGCGGCTCAGCTGTCAGACGAATGTCTTTTTGAATAATTCGCTTCGACTGTAGAGTAAAGCCATGGCGGCAGAAACTAATGGATGCACAGCGGCACTCTACTAAAGGGTTTAACATTGAACTCTAGATGTTGAGAAAGAGCGGCACTACCTCCGGCCACAGCTAAATTTTCGCGCGTGCCTTTTTGTTTTCCGTCACTTTCTGAATTGAGCTAGTGGACGCGCGGGTAGCGCACAACCGGTGGCGCAGCGGATGTGCTTTTTAGTCAAAGCACCACTCCTGCGTCAGGCCCATACGTCAGTACGGCGAGTACGCCGCCGCTTCGCTACGAGCACAGAAGTTCCATCGCCGCGGCTATGCGGACGGACTTCAGTGACTAGTAGCGCGCGCGGCTTCAAGTTAGGCCAGTGGACATGGTGTTACCAGCGTTACGATACGACGTTCCGCCATAACTGAATACTTTGTATACAGTACTTGTGACCAGTGGTACGGCGGACCTGATCGGCCGAAATTGCGGTTGATAACTACTAGAGCTTGTACTATAAGCAGACAACACTCCAAACTCTTGACATCTCCAAGAGGCACAGATCCTCATGAGCCCTCCGGGCCGGCCTAACCCTAGTCCTCCGAGCTCATGAGGATCTGTGCCTCTTGAAGACGTTTGGAGTGTCGTCTGCCCAGGTACATCTTCATTGAAGTTCCTGGTTTCTAGCCGATCCCCCTTTGTGCAAACTGATGGCACCAGCTTCGTGCCCTCTGCTGCTCGTTCTTGCAGCTTAGAGAAACGACTGACTCGCCATTTAAGACGACAGGAGGTCCAGAAATGGAATCGTTAGCCTGGGACGGTGCGCACTGATTTGTAACACATTTCCGGAGCTTTGTCGCCGCGACCAGTTTGTCTGCCACAAGCCCGGGGCGGACAGATGACGATGCTGTAGTCGTCTGCGATGGTCTGCCAGGGTGAAACAGACCCCGTGAACCTTGTCAACGTGATCCCGAGCGTCCTGTAGGCACGCCGTCAACAGAGGCATCTTCTGCAGGGCGCCAGAGACATCGAGGGATCATTCCTGCAGCCAGCGACTCAAACGATGTAGGCCAGACACTGCTGTGCCACACCAGCGTTATGAAGAATTCAAACCTGCTGAGGAAAAGAATATGTCTTTCATTTTAAAGTTACCCCCTTGACTGCCAGTGGTTACGAATTTCGCGTCAGACTGCACACTGACTGACATTCGCGTAAAAAACAAACAAACTAAAAACTAAATGGGACCAGAAACAGGCATAACGAACATAGGACCAACAAGAGACATAAATCCTCATAAGCTCCCGCGACTGCGGGGGCACATCAGTGAGGATTTATGTCTCTTGCAATTGGTTAACGTTCGTCTTGCTCCAGCAATTACGGGATTAACAATCAAATAAACATTTAAAGTGACGGGAAAGCCCACAGCGCTGCCATTGCTGTCAAACAGTTTGAGTGTCTGATGATAACAAGTTTGAATCATTGAATCTCGTCAGTGAGCAGCATGTAAATCTTATACCAATCGTGCAGACGTTGATCTGGTTCACTCCTATAGATCGTACTGGTGAGCACTAGCAAAAGAAACTCATTGTGAGCAGACTTCTGATGGTTGGGTGGCGCGCGCATGGGCCTTCCTAGTCAGAACGCAGAGATTCCATCTTAAACTTAATCTAATGCATTGAGGCCTAATAGTAAGGACGGTATGCCTGTGAGACAATGACTTCACTGCCGAAACTGAAAAGTGAACACGATCCAACTGCAAGAGGCGTATAGTCCTCATGAGCCCAGCAGTCGCGGGGGGTCTTGAGGATCTACGCCTCTTGCTGAGACCAATTTGTATCCATGTTCTTTGGATGGTTGTTGCTTTCGGTCGTCATGAGCCGGCAAAGATTTCATAAATGAAATAAAGTATACGATAGTGACCGTCAGTTTCAGTGTTAATTACAGCAGTGTCCTCAGTAAAAAGTACAAGGCCGTGACCATTTCAGCGTAAATTGCAGCGCACGGTTCACAGTCCTTTCATAGAACAAATATGACCATGTCAATGAAAATGTTTACAAACATACGAGCGCATCTTACGCCACACGGTTACACGGTTACTACTAAAGCCGGTCAGCGGTAGGATGTTGAATCTTGCATTACGCTGTGCCTCTGTACTCTGAAAAGGTGATCATAGTACCGTATATCGGCCTCGACTGTGTTGCATGTTGTTTATCTTTGTTAGTAGTGCATATAGACACGCCTCCTATCTCTATGGCCGCTAGTCACCTAATCAGTGGTGAAAAGTACTGACGGGCAGATGAAGACAAACAGCTGACTGATGGATACCTGGGCTCCATTGAACAGCCGATAGACGGTTAGTGTGTAACAGTGTATAATTTGGGGCATGGGTCGTTCAGTTGTCATCTTTGCCGTATCATAGTCATAGAAAATCACACCGCCCAAAAATGCCGACTGAAATGGCTACGGCCTTTCCGTGCTCCGCTGTGACTAGTAGTCACATTGACTACTCGTCAGTCAGTGTCCAGCCGCGTTGTGCGGTAGCAATCGGAATCATGATACAACTGACTGGATGAGTCGAGAGTTTACACACTTACTTCAATAGGAGTTATTCAAGTTTGAAACACACAATGTCGAGGCGGGATCGGTTGTAAACTTAAGACGAGACGGGCTCACGTCTTGTTACCCACTTGGTACTACTGATTTTCGGCAAGTAAGTCACCGATATTGCTCAGGTCCGAGTCGTTGCCGCTTGACCGTTTGACCCCACGGACTCTGTAGGCTTTCAGTTCAGTACAATACAATATCTTTAAATTTTTTATACAAATTTAATTCGCAGTGCGTTACGTGTTTGTTTGCTTTTATCAGTTTTTATTGTATGAGAACATGATACAGCTCACTCGGTTAGTCTGTGTCATTTGGCACGGCCGCCCTGACAATAAAACGCCGGAAAGCGGAAGACTACCGCGGCCGTCGCCGCAAATTAGTCCGGCGGCGGTACTGAAACTGACCATAATTTAAACGACCGGTGACCGCCCGCCCCCGCCGCCGGGCCACGCCGCCGCCCGCCGGCTGTGCCCGACTGAAAAACCGCGCGGCCGACCCGGCCAATCGACTGATTAGTTCGACACAGAACCGGCCATCACGCCAACTTGAACGGCGTACACCACCACTGAAACGGCGAAACGGCAAATAAACCAATATAATATCTAGTGATACGATAGAAGCACTTAAACCGGCCGTTGACGGTTTCAAGTATCAGCCTTCAGTTTAGAGTCGGACGGACTTGAAACAGCGGCCGTTCCCCGGCTGACGTGTGTATGACCTATGCCGGCCGCTCAAGGATATTGTTAATAATATTATTAATATATTATATAAATTCATGATTTTATGGGGGCAAGTATAGTTTTTGCTCTTACTATTTTTTCAATGTATGTGGTGTATTTTCAGTCTCTACTGCATTAGACTATCACGCCGCTTTCCGCCAGTTGATCAGTCAGTTGCCGCTTTCAATTGCAAGGGGAGACAATTGGAAATGTAAGGAAGAGTGTTTATTACGATTATGTCCTTATTAAACGGCTTTCAGATTAAGGAAGACTTGTTCAAATAGAGTATTGCCATTTGGACACAAAAAATGAAAGCACAAAGACTTATATTTTTAAGTATCAGTATCAGTAAAAATCTAATAATCAGTCAACAACTTGACACGTCAGTGACCGGCTGAGGCCGCATGGTCATCAGTCTTGCTGGATCATTGTCGCTGAGTGTCTGCCTGTTGGTCCTACGGTGAGGACTACTCAATAACTTGAATTTGAAATTCATACTTTAAAAAAAGAACAAGAATTTATTCCTTTCTCCTCTTTCCCTCAAAACAAACTAACATTTACATGATAAGAACTTTCCCGGTTTGAGTTTGACCCGGGACGGAAATTCAGTGGAATATCCGGCATATCTCACTGTCGCGTCGATTTATTATATTGTTAGTTTTCTTCGCGTAAAGTCTCGCACAACTTTTATAAACTCACTGGAAGAGTACGGACGCGACTGCATTCACTTGAAGAAACTGTAATACAAGTAAGACACCGCCGCGCCGCCTTGGTACGTTTATTAGCTTTCCTAGCAGACATTATGTAAAGAGCATTGCGACTGACCTCCCTTTACGCATGGCGGATATAGACGGCGTTATACCTCAATGAAAATGACGTGAGAAAGATGGAAAATGTGGAACGAGAACATTACAGAAATATGACGGACGTAGACGATCTAAACACCCCAGGGGATGCGGGCTCCACTGAGCAAGGTGACAGAAATGCGCTCCAATCCGTATTTCTTTTATGGGTCTCACGCTTTAGGACTGCTTACTTTCTGTTTCACAGGGAGGATCTCGTTTAGTCCTAGCATCACTCATTTAGTTTCAGTGTCATTATCACTTAACATTTACCTCAGTCATCACGTATCATGATCACTGGTCACTATCACTATCATTTCCTTAGGGCGAACTGCTCCAGAGCGGGCTTTGCCCCTCCCCCCCCCCCCAAAAAAAAAAAAAAAAAAAAAAAAAATTAAAAAAAATGCCGATACAACTGGATGTCAGTGAGTGAGTCCGTAACTCCTGTTGCCTTACCTCAACTAAGACGTTTCTATCCATTTCACAATCACATGAGTTTGCATATGCAACAGAGGTTTTTAATTGCCCCAAATGTGTGACGGGGGAACGCCTCTATGTGCAAAGGTGAAGGAGAGCAGAAAAGTTTTCATTTATGACATTGGAATTCACTGTCACTTGGTTAAATTAGCCCTGATTCCATTAACCCTTATTACCTGGAGCAGGGCAATTGACTTGGACAAATTACCCAGGAGAGAGTATCATTGGTTAACCCATTATGTCCTGAGGTGGATCTTTCAGATTAGTGAGTTGTCCTGTGAAGGATACATTACAATTCTGGCGATAGTCTATATGATAGTTTTAGGCTGGCGCCAGCACAGCTGTTCTGGCACCATCTGTGAACTCTCATGGTCAAATTTGTCGCATGTCAGGACTTAAAGGATTAATTATATGAAGTAATGTTTTTGTGTTTGATGGTGAGAGAGTACAACCTTAAAGTAACACAGGTAAAGTGCAGAGAGCTATATCTCGCATAAATCTTTCACATTCTACCACAGGTCTCACTGGCTTTGATTTTCGCTTTTATGCATAAATGCAATACCTGTAGATGCCAGAACTGATCTACTATTTATTGTTCAGATAACTGTCACAGAGCAAATCTGTGTGTGTGTGTTTTTAAAAACATCTTTGATGTGGCAACATTCTGATGCATATAAATTATACAGATGATCAGCCAAATTGAAAACTCTTGAACTCCAGTGCTGAAAACTCCAAACTGAATATCCCCCATTATCCAGTTAAGAGCTCAGTTATAATATATGCTCAGTTTTGAGAATCATAGAGCTAGATTCAGATTTACCCTTCACCGTCCTTTATGGGGCAAAAGTGTCCCATACATTTATGCTGATATATCCCTCATTTTTTAAGACTGAGACTTTAGCTTGTGCACAGTTGAGTTGAGGTATGTGTCCATAATATATGTTGGTCCAACAGTGGATTTCCTAAACTTGAGAACATAGGCAGAGCGGTTTACAGCGAGTTTACTGTACTTTGTTGAAGATTTGGGACAATGTAGCGGATGGTTTGTTTGCTGTTCAGCAGACAGGGCCATGCTATATTTTATAGTGCTAGACCAAAAGGGTTGACTGCCAGTGCTTGTAACTTAGAAGAAACTACCAAGTGAGTAGGAAAAACCACTGTCAGGGGAGAGAATTGTGCATTATCGACCAAATGATCGTAGATCTACTTTGGTCAAAGCACACAAAAAAAAAAATAGTAAAGAGGGGGTGCGCTAAGTAAGTGACTGGAAGCAATGCATATGGAAGCCCCCCCCCCCCTCCTGAAGGGGAGTGTATCACATATCCACTGACACTGACGAAGGCTCGATCTGTGAATCTGATGGTGGGTTCACCTTCTTCTGGAAGGGCAAAGCTGAGAACGAGGACAGGATACACGGAGTTGGCTTCGCCATCCGCACCACGCTCCTCCGACAGCTGCCTTCTCTTCCCACTGGCATCAGCAAACGAGTGATGAAGCTCCGTTTCCCCATCTCTCACACCTGACATGTCACTGTCATCAGCGCCTATGCTCCAACACTCGCCAACGCCAATGATGACAAGGAGGTGTTCTATGAGAGCCTCGACTCCCTCCTGAAGTCCACCCCTGCAAGTGACAAATTCATCGTGCTTAGTGACTTCAGTGCTCGAGTTGGGCGCGAATGTGACTGCTGGGAAGGAGTGATGGGCCCACACGAGCTGGGCAAGATGAACAGCAATGACCTGCTGCTGCTGACATTGTGTGCTGAGTGAGAATGGACTCGCCATCACTAACACCCTCTTCAGGCTGGCTAGTAAGTACAATGCATCCCAGGTCAAAGCAGTGGCATCTCATAGACTATGTCATTGTCCGCCAGCGGGATACTCGTGATGTCAGAATCACCAGAGCCATGAGAGGAGCCGAGTGCTGGACCGACCATCGGCTGGTGTGGTCTGTCCTCAACCTGCACATTGCACCAGCACACAGGAAGAGGCCGAAGCTCACCCGACCTTCATTCATCCTGGCGAAGCTGAAGCGCCCGGACGTCGAGGAAAACTTCCAGTCCCACCTTGATGACCTAGTTAGGTCATCAACGTGGGACTGGAAGTTTTCCTTGACCAGTTGCCCATGGACCGTTGACTGGCAACCGAACTGAAATGTGGAACCAGTTCAAGGGGATGGTGATGGAGTCTGCCAAAGACGTGCTTGGACCCAGGATTGGTTCGATGAGAACAACGAAGAGATCAACAAGCTACTGGAGCAAAAGCACAGTGCCTTCATTGAGTGGCAGAACGACATCAACTCTCTGTCCAAGAAAGACCGCTTCAAACACCTCCAGAGAAAAGCCCAGAGAGAGCTCCGCAACATGCAGGACAGCTGGTGGGACAGCAAGGCAAAAGAACTTGAACACTGCTAAATCCAACAACTCCAAGGAGTTTTTCAGCGCAATGAAAGGTGTCTACAACTCTGCCAGACCCAGCACAACCCCTCTCTTTTCTTGCGAACGGATCACCAGTGCCAGAGCTCGCAGAAAGACAGCGTTGACTCTCCCCACAGCTACGTTCCAGTGCCCCCATTGCTCTCGCAGGTGTGGTTCCAGGATTGGCTTGGCCAGCCACACCCGCACCCACAAATAGAAGTCATGCACAATGAGGACATCATCAGTTTCGATGGTCTACAATTAGCATCCAGTCACTTACTTAGCCCACCCCCTCTTTCCTATCTTTGTTGTTGTTGTGCTTTGACCAAAGTAGATCTATGATCATTGGTCGATAATGCACAATTCTCTCCCCAGACAGTGTTTTTTCCTACTCACTTGGTAGTTTCTTCTGTTTTATAGTACCTTTCTCTACTTTCACTGATTTTGTCTATTGCTGGGCGACCTTGGTGCTGAAGCTATAGTTTGACATAAAACTGCCCGGAGTGAATTTACACACCCAGACATGAACTGAGGTTGGATTTGATGTCAGACATCACTGATGCCTACTAAATGGTTGGATGAAATTAAGTGATGGACAGTGGAGTAAACATGCTGAAAATAAGCGCTTAGAACAGACAAAACTTGCAAGGCATGCCAGAGTGGTTTATATGCACATAAAGCAGTCTCTTGACCACTGTAGAAGAATGGTACTGTAGCTATTGGTAAAAAACACTTCCAATATATTGCTGGCATCACATATTCCCAAAGTAGGTTTCAGAAATCGTACAAATCAATGTAAATAAAAAGAATCCTTATACCATGTTTTGTGTTGTAACTGTAAGCATATGACAGTTTATTGCCTGATGTTTTCACTGTCTCAGCATGGGCTTCATCAGGGGAATGTCGGGTTTGCAGGTATACCTTCAGGAAGTCCAGTCACTTCAACTTCAAGGGTGACGTTAAAAAGACATGAAATTCCTTACTTACTGATCATAATTTTGAGACTGCCCTGTTTGTTGGGCCTTTTCTTTTCTGAAAAAAAAAATTTGTCTCTTGTGCAGGGGACGCAGGCAGTTTACAAGAAAGGTTGCTGCAGTTGGATAAGGAGAAGAAGGAACTGGAAGCGGACTTTGGTGTCAAGAGAGCAAGATTTAAAGAACTGTTCTTACAGAAAGAAAGTAGGTTGAGTTGACCTGTGTCAACTAAAGTACAACTTGATTTTGTGTTCATGCTCCTTAAACAGTCACATTTTTAACACATAAACAATAGTCCTATCCTGTCAAACTCGCTGTTTATTTGGTGGGATCTGCAAGGCAGGAGTGCACATTTTGTTATGCGTGGTGAGATGTCATGGTTCCGCAATCTGCAAGACTTGTGCCGTGCTGTATATAAACTTTAGATCAGTTCACATTCTTCAGAACATTTTATAGATGTCATTGAAGTCTGATGCAAGCTAAAGGCTCCTATTGTTTTTGCAGACCTGAGGCTGTTGATTTGAAAAGTTTTTTAGCTAAGACATTTGTGGTGACAATATTTTTCTAGCACGTTCTCTGCATTGCACTGTGAATGGCATTGAAAGGGAAAGATACGCTATGTTTTTGCTCATTTCTACACAGTATGAATCTACTCAGCGAAAATCAACAGCTTGAATCTAATGAGTCATAAATCTACCCAGTGTAAATTTGTGCTGTTGCTGTTTCATTCAGATGTTTGTGATTATATTTGTTGGGTGGAATTATGCTGGGAAGATTCAAAGTTTCTTTA
Source organism: Semisulcospira habei (assembly GCA_036245525.1). Taxonomy (NCBI): domain Eukaryota; kingdom Metazoa; phylum Mollusca; class Gastropoda; family Semisulcospiridae; genus Semisulcospira; species Semisulcospira habei. The sequence goes on along the minus strand of BTPG01000007.1, from coordinate 81,274,260 downwards.
GGTATAAAAATGGAATTGCAGAGGTACAACAAATTTGGTAGCCACGCCTTTACCACAGCTGACACTTAGTTCGCTTCAGGCTGCCAGAGAGATAAGGCGCGGCGAGGTCACATTCCACTGTCGCTCGCTCATTCTATTTATATCGCTCTTGCAACTGAGCAGTATACAGCGTGTCCGGCGCTCTGCGCTATAACAACTACCTACACGTTTGTATTCATAACACATCTCAGCCTAAAGTGACTGTTGTGAAAGCAACATCGTTCAAAAGATGAAGATTTCACCTACACACTGATACCAAACATGACAACATTACGACTTACACTTGTGTAGCAGATTATGGTGAAAATAAAGAGAACGAGAATTTGTTGATGTATGATGCCGGTGTTTGTTGTGAAATTGACAAAGTTCCCACAGCTATAACAGGAAGACGTAACTTTTCCCAATGAAACACACTTGCACGCATAAGGGTCAGCATGCCTACAGTAAGTATCACTTACCAGATTTTCGCTACGCGCTGGGGGATGGAAGCAGGAGGGTGGTTAATGAGGTCACTGACAAGTGTCGACAGACAAGTACCAGGCGCCTGCCTTAGTACACTCCCGGCCGAATCGGGGAAAGTGAGGGCTACACGGATACTATTGAGGAGATAGTCACGTTTCTTTCTCGGGAAATAGTGTAACACTAACAGTGAACCGTGTACATGTACTTTTGATTTAACTTTTGATCATGATGGAGTCTGATGAAACGCATACAGTCTGTGTACACACAGGTGTGTTCCATGCACTGCGACTAAATGCATTGTGCAGAATATGTGGCGGGAGATCACAAAAGAAACACAGTGATAAAAAGTCATATCTTTGTATCAAATATGAACACTTAATCCACAAGTGTTATGGAATTAATATCCAGGAAGACAAAGACCTGATGCACTCCAAAACACTGTGTAGTAGTTGCTATAGTCGGATGAAACGGATAGACTCTGAAACACGTGTGTCTGCGGAGACAACGCGAAATGCGGCGTCTGATATTGCCTCATCACAACACATTTGGACCATGTTCGATCCAAATACGAGTGTTGAAGAATGTGTCGCGTGCGTTCATTTCATACAGCTAGGTAAAGGAGGACGACCAGCGAAGGGTGCACATGGGAAGAAACGACCGTTTCGATCTGTGGAATGTCACAGTGACACTCATAACACTGACACTAATAACAGCACTAATGAAGGTGATAGTGGTATACAAGTTTTCATTCCCCCGATGTCTACTCCCCGTAAAACGCCATGCAAAGTCGATGCTCAAACGTCGCCGTTACAAAGAGTGTGGACCCCATCTCCACCAGCCAAGCGGACGCATGAAATAGCCATTTCACCCATTGAAAAAACGGGTGTCGATATAGCCACATCTCCACATATCAAACGACCCAGCCTTCGACCTGTCCAGGAACTGCAGATGCCATTGACAAAGGAGGAAGAAAAATATCAGACGGCACTAAACCGCACAATGCTTAATGAATCAGCTGATGCCACAATCCGTTGCAAGACTGGAGGACAGCCTTTGTATTTTATGCACATACCAAAACCAAGAAAACCAACAACAGGGGCATCATCAGCCGTAATACGAAGAAGGTCTAAGGTATTAGCCCGTGCTAGAGCAAATATGTCTGGCGGATCAGAAGTGGATGAAGCTGAACAAATAACTGACGAGTTAAGACGAGAAAGAAATGAAAAAATGACTGCAATATTAGACAGAGCAGGCCATAGGCGATCCGTGAATGTCTGTAGAAAACAGGGTATTGCTCTGAGAACCAATCTAGGATTAAGCTGGTCCAAGTACAGAACATACAAACGCTTCATGAGAAGTATTGGTGTCAAACTTGAAAGTGAAAGAAAGGAAAGACAGACCCAGAAAGAAGCGCTCTGTGGCACAGTGACCATTGAACAAAAGAATCTGACTTTTGAAAACAAAGTAACAAACAAGAAAGAAAGCCAGAAAACGCCTGTCGCCTACATAGAGGATCTCACACATTTTGTTCCTGAACTGCTTGACAAGTTTGAAGCTGCAAATCTTCTTGAATGGCATGAACAAATACCAAATGATGAAATTTGGATAAAACTAGGAGGAGATCATGGCGGTAACAGTTATAAAACAATGCTTCAAGTTGCTAATCTCCAAAACCCTAACTCTAAACGCAGTACGTTTTTGGTGTGTATGGCTAACTGTAAAGACAGTCATGAAAATCTTCAAACAATTTTGCAGCCGTTTAAAGAGCAGGTGTCACTTCTCCAAACCATGAAATGGAAAGAAAAACAGATACGTGTATTTCTGTTTGGCGATTACGATTTTCTCGTCAAACTCTTTGGTGCTTTTGTCTAGTGTGTCAGCAAATGTGCTGAACCGCAAGGTATATTTAAAAACACTGTTGAATACTGTGACCTGTGATGGACTAATCGGATTTTAGTACACGGAGGGCATTAGCAGTCTGTGGAATACCGGGACTACGGGCGAGAAATGCCAGAACGTGACCTGTCAGTGACCTCATTAACCACCCTCCTGCTTCCGTCCCCCAGCGCGTAGCGAAAATCCGGTAAGTGATACTTACTGTAGGCATGCTGACCCTTATGCGTGCAAGTGTGTTTCGTTGGGAAAAGTTACGTCTTCGTGTTATGGCTGTGGGAACTTTGTCAATTTCACAACAAACACCGACATCATACATCAACAAATTCTCGTTCTCTTTATTTTCACCATAATCTGCTACACAAGTGTAAGTCGTAATGTTGTCATGTTTGGTATCGGTATGTAGGTAAGAATTTCAACTTTTGAACGATGCTACTTTCACAACAGTCACTTTAGGCTGAGATGTGTTATGAATACAAACGTGTAGGTAGTTGTTATAGCGCAGAGCTCCGGACACGCTGTATACAGCTCAGTTGCAAGTGCGATATAAATAGAATGAGCGAGCGAGAGGGTAATTTGACCTCGCTGCGCCTTATCTCTCTGGCCGCCTGAAGCGAACTAAGTGCTACGCGCAAGCACTGGCTGGTAAAGCCGTGTAGCGCTAGGAACATTTTTGCTGGGTAGTTTCATGCTGGGTAGTCGTAAGCCTAAACATAGTGAAGTTTACAGCCTCAGCACCAGTGGAGCCCGGTAGCATGCTAAGTCAATGAAGGTTGAGAAAGGTTATAAAACACAGCATGGATTTTTTGATCCTCTTTGTGCTGGATGGAGTTGGGGGTGGCGGGCAGAGAACTTGGGCCATATTTGTAAAGGTGATGTCTTCTGAACTGCCGGACTGATTTGTTCTAAAGTTTATAGGTGATGATACTCATTCTTATGGCAGACTGTCGCGAACCAAAATCTTGTGCTGCTGTCAAGGTGAAACCTAGTTCAATCAGTTCCGAGAACTTCTTCTTCTTTTTTTTCCTCGAACACTCTTTATATGGACAGCCCGGTCTCCTCTATTAATGCTGCCGTGCGCCGCAGGTCCTCCAGGCCTCCGTAGAGCTTGCGGGACACCCCTGTTTCCTCCGGCCAGTGTCTCCGTCTAAGGGTTGTGAACGTGGGGCAGGTCTGTGGCATGTGGTCTGTTGTCATGCTACCAGAGTTGCATGGGCATTGGTCTGACTGGCCAATTCCAAACTTGGTGTGGAGATACCAGTTCAGTTTGTTATGGCCGGTGCGATGTCGGAAGATCCTGCTCCAGTCAGGTCAGTAGGTGATGGCCATCTGTTTTGTTATAGCTGGGGTGTTTTCGCAGCCACTTTGTTTTCTGCTTGTTTATTTATGATATTCTTGGCTTCTGCATAGGACATTTTGCCTTCTTGGGTTGTTGAAGATCCCTCCTTTGCTAACCTGTCTGCAGTTTCATTTCCTCTCACCTTGCAGTGTGCAGGTATCCACTGCAGCACGACCATGTGTGTTGTACAAAGGGAGGCAAGTGCCAAAAACAGATCATTTAGGTCCTTGTCTTTGGGTGTTTTTAGGGCTTGTAGGATGGAGAGGTAGGCCGAGAAACTCCTGGCGTCGAGACCTCCAAGCAGACATCAAGAGAATGGGAACCACCTGGAGTAAAATCGAAGGAGAAGCACAGGACAGGAGTCGCTGGAGGTCTCTCGTCGACGGCCTATACCCGGGTAGGGGTGACAGGCGTAAGTAAGTAAGTAAGGATGGAGAGGGCATCAGTGAGAAACACAATGGAGTCAGATGTCTCCGGGCAGTTTTTACTGTGTTTACACCAATTCTCAGGGCTTCTGCTTCTGACCTGTAGTTGGTGGTGTATTTGCCGGTAGCAAGAGAGATCTGTGCTGCTCTCCCTCCTGGGTACTTTATGTAGATTCCGGCTCCTCTGTCTGTGACAGCGTCAGTTGCAGAACCGTCCGTGTACACATGGGTCCAGACCTCTTGTGGGTAGTGGGTCTAGATGTGCTTCCATCATGCAAGATTTGCATTCTGTGTCACACTGGGTACCCCTCTTCTGGATCTTTGGTATGCTGTCGCATATTTGGGGTTCAGCCGAGCGCTTCCATGGAGGATTCTCAAGGGTTTTGGGGATCTCCTTTGGCATGTGATCTAGGAGTCTGGATTTGTTTCCTCAAAATACATACTGATGGCATTACTATATGGAAGGTACACTTAGCTTACCGATTTCAGCCTAAGAATCCATTGTGTATATCAACACAACCGGGGAGGCGACTCTAGGGAGTCGTTACCAAGAAACCCTGAGTAGCCTCCCTTCCCTCCCTATCCAGTCACGTGTGCAGTGATGTCATGCCAGTCTTACACTTAGCTTTGTGGTGGTAAAGTGTACCGTACCGTGCTCAGCCTTGGATGCTCTTGGATACCCTTGAATTATCCTTTGGTAATCCCTTGATGTGTTCTCGGTGGACTACCTGTGGTTCCCCTTCGTTGGTGTAACCTTCCTTGCTTGCCTTCCGTCGCTCTGGACATGGCCAGGTAAGGTCTCGGGGCATGCCTCTGACAGTCAGGTTCTCCTGACCAGAATTGGAATTTTCTATTTAGTGGCTGTTTTGCACACAGCCAGACTTTACTGTGGAACCGGCTGTGAGCTTTCGCTCATGTGGCCTTTCGTTGCACAGGCCATGTGCTGTTGCCTCTAATGTGTTCCATTTTCTGTTGCAGTGCACAGTTGCATACTTGTCATCGGTGTAAGGGGCTTCAGTGGCCGACGGATACTCACACGCTGTGTCTCCCTTGCACGGGCTGCTCCTCCGCACGGCCGTGCGAGAGATGCGCGCCTTGGAAGGAGCAACTCTGAGTGTCAGTTGTGGGAGTTCTACTGGTGTGACCGTCCATCTGCCTCCCGGGAACCCCCTAGGCCCTCGGCCTCCCTGCCCGCTTGATGGGCGACTTCGGACATCGTGGGGCTCTCCTCCCGCTGCGCACTCTACGCGGCTCCCATCGTAGCCCCCACGACCGTGCCCCCCCCCCCCCCCGGCTGGACTTCGTCGGCGGGCTGCAGGGACTCCTCCCAGTGCTTGGCGCTCGGGACATCAGTCTCACAGAGCCCTCACCACTCAAGTCTCGGATCTCCGTAGACGAGGACTGTTCCTGATCCCCCCCTCCCTCTCGGGTGCGCGGCATTTGAGGGCGGGGGAACGGCCCAGCATGTACAGGCGGCAGTCTCGTTCGGAGGAATGCTGCCGTCAACGCGTGTGCTCTCCATCAACCACTGAGTCTTGTTCCCCGGGGCACGGATTCACTGGGCAGATGCCATCTCTGGACTCTCCCTCCCTACCGCATGCTCGGCATGCAGTGGCATGGGCTCTGCCCAGCGCTTGGCGCAGCTCTCACCAGGCGGAGGGCTTCTCTGGCCTCTCGATGGGAACCAGGCCCCCCTCAGGGTCTCCCTTTACCTCTCGGCGCCGTACGGCTGCAAGGTTCTTCAGTAGCCCGGCTGCACGGGACCAGCACCCTTCAGGGTGCCGCCATGACCAGTGTGGCTCACCAAGCGTCGACCTCCCCCGCTTGGTGCGTGCTCGCTTCCCCCCCCCCCCCCCCCCCCCCCCCTTCGTATGGGTTCTTCCCGTCAGGCGCCGGCTAGTGCCCGCAGTCGGAACTGGATGCCCCCTGGCGCCCTGCTGCGTTCCCCACCCTGGCGCACGACTACAGAGGACACTGATGACGCGCTGAGTCTCCACCCGGAGGACTCTGCGTTGGCTTTCTTCTCATCTTAGGCTGATCGCTCGTTTTCTGCCTCCGGACGTCTGCCCGCCGTCTCCGCCGCTGAAAAGGAAGACCTCTGCCCTCGTGGATGAACCGTCCCAGGCCAAGAAGTTTAAGTCTGGGTTTCGGGACCTGACAGAGGCCTTCAACACCCAGCTCCAGCAGGGTGGGCTGACACAGGGGCTTCTTCTCCGACGCACGTTGGCCGAAGGGCTCCGATATCAGGTTCCGGCAGAGCTGGTACTTAAGTCATTCTCAGTCGTTCGTTGCCCTCTTCCTCCTGTGGACCCCGCCGCTGAGGCGCTGCTTGGATGTAGGCGGGCCCTGCGGTCTTGTACCCCTTCCAGGCTCCCCAATACGGCGACCTTGATCCGCAACTCCCTGGCCTGTACAGGCTTCTTGGAGTTGGTGACGCGAGCTGTGCTCCAGTGCTTGGAGGAGTCCTTGGAGTGTCCGACCACAGATCCCGATCTTGATATCCATGCGTTGGCGGTCACGGCCAACCGAGCGGCTTACAATGCTTCAACTAATGCTCTTGCCGCAGCTGCCAACTGTGACCTGATGTGCCAGGATGCCTTGTTGGACCAGTGCCCACGCCTCCCAGCGGCCATCCGCTCTCAGCTCCGTCGAGCGTCGGTCAGGGGCCCCCTACTCTTCAGTCCCACGTGGCAGGCAATGCAGGATGCCTCCAAAGACCTCTGGCTGAGAGCCCCCCGGCTACTCTCCGCTCGCTTTCAGGCCTCCCATAGGGTGGTGGGTCGTGCTCTTCGGTCCTTCACACCCTCCTCCCACCCAGTCTTTAGGGATGCCTGCGCCCCCCCCCCCCCCGGCCAGTTTCCCCCTAGTCGCCCTCGCACCCCCTCAGACCCTGTCCCTGCCTGGCCCAGACCCGCTCGGAGATGCTGGCGGGGCAGGGCCCGCTGACTCGCCCTCTCCCTTGCCCCCGCCAACCCCTGTGGAGCCCTCAGTTGGCGGGCGGTTAGCTGCCGGACGACACTTGGGTGCTCACTACCTTTTCGGAGGGCCTGCGGATTTTGACTTCCCCTCCTCTCCGCCGCTCTCTTGTCTGGACGCATGCTCTGCGGGACGAGATCTCGGCCATACTGCTCAAGGCCGCGACGGAGGTGGTCGCGCGGCATGACTCCCCGGCCTTTTACCACCGCCTCTTCCTAGTACCAAAGCCAGGCGGCCGGTGATGCCCTATCATTGACCTGTCGGCGCTAAACAAGTTTATTTCCGCTCCCCAGTTTCGGATGGAGACAGCACAGGCCCTGAAGGCCACGATGCGGCTCTGGGACTTTGCCATCAGCCTTGAACTGGCCAACGCCTATCTTCACGTCCCCATTCACCTGGCCTCTCGCCGTTACCTGCAGTTCGCCTATTGCGGCATGGTCTACCAGTTCCGCACTCTCCCCTTTGGCCTTAACATCAGCCCCTGGGTGTTTATGTGGATTGTGGATGCAGTGGTCGCCAAAGCCAGACAGACGTCCACCAGCCCTACCTCCAATTATTGGACGACCTTCTTCTCTGGAACCAGGATCCCTCAGCGCTGGCGGCGGGCCGGGACCTGCTCCTGGCTCTTCTCCGTCGGCCCGGCTTCCTGATCAACCACGGGAAGTCCCGCCGGTTTACCCGTCTTGGCATGGAGTTTTTTACCGACCTCAACCGAGTGAGTTGGTGGAGCTTTCCCGCCAGGTGTCCCTCATGGAAGTGGTCCAAGCCCGTGTCTGGTTGCAGCTACTGGGCCTTATGGAACGCCGCAGCGGACCTCTTGCCCCTGGGCAGGCTCTACTCATGCCCGCTCCAGCTTCACCTCCTGGCCCATTGGCACCCATCCTCCTGCGACCTTGTGGCCCCGGTCCCCGTCCTATCGCTCGCCCGGGCCCACCTCCAGCGGTGGGCGGACCCCATCCTGGCTTGCCTTGGGAGTGCCCCTCTTCTCTCCCCTGCCGCAGCTCTCCCTCTGCACCGAAGCAAGCCGCTCGGGCTGCGGCGCACACCTCCTTTCGGATGTCACCACAGTCTCGGGGCCGTGGCCTCTGGGCCTCTCCGGCAGGCACATCAACTGGCTGAAGGCGGTGTGGCTGGCCCTCGACCATTGGTAGACCCGTCTCCTCCACCAAGAGTTCCTGATAATGTCCGATAATGTGACGGTCGTCACGTACATCCAGAAGCAAGGCGGCATGCGCTCCGCAACTCTCTGGATGCTGCTGTACGAGCTGCTCCTGTGCTGCAGGGATCGCGGCACCTCTCTCCGGGCTCGCCATATCCCCGGCCGCTTGAACGTCCTTGCGGGGACTCCCTCTTACGGCAGGGTCAGCTCCTGCACACTGAGTGGTCACTGAGTCCAGAGATCTTGCGTTTTGATCTGCGCGCACTGGGAGACCCCGCTGATCAACCTGTTCGTGACGCAATGGAACAGGCAGCTGCCCGTCTTCGTCTCTACTTTTCCGGACGCCCTCGCGTGGGCGGTGGACGCGCTCTCCATCTCTTGGGAGGACCTCGTGGCCTACGCGTACCCTCTGACGGTGCTAGTGCCCAAGGTCTTGCTGAAGCTCAGGGGCTGCAATGCGATCCTTCTCCTCATCGCGCCGTTCAGCTGGAGCAGGAGCTGGACCACCGATCTCCTCAGCCTCGCCACAGACCCCCCTCTACCATTACCCACCCCTCGCATGATGCTGAAGCAGCGCAGGCAGAAACCCTTCACGGCTGTGCAGAACCACACTTTTAGTTTAGGAGGACCGGGGTTCACTGAGTGCAAGATAAGCCATCTGTTGCAAGGCCGGGCGTAGGGGCATTTGATCATTAGCGCGCGCCACTTCAGGCAAAGTGGAAGAGCCGTTCATGGTCCTAGAAAGGAGTACTCTTCCATTACCCTACACTATGTGTACGTGCCGACAGCTGCATAGCGGTGCACTGCAGCGGAAACGCTGAAAAGTGTTAGTAACTGAACATTAATCACAAAATGCGTTTTTGTCTCAAGAATGTCATTATAACATAAGTGTAAATTTGTAGCTGATAAAATTTGCTTTCTTTTCATACTAAACATGCCCATGCTGCTTACTACCAGCACACCTGCAAGAGCAGTTACATTTCATATTTGCAATACAATGAACATGCACTGACAAAATAAAGCGTTAACTTTGAAGCTCAATCTGTTGTGCATATCCCTTTTCTGTGGGATGAAAAGTTGATGTATATACGCAGCATTCTAGCCTCTACTGTTATCACTTACTAGAATTCCGGGGCCATTCCTGCTAGAGCAATACTAGCGTCAGAAAGCATTCCACTGCTGAGAAGCTGGTAAGCTGGTAATCCGTTAGGTCCATCAAGACGATCAACACAAACATGCTGATACCAGCAACTGTGCACTGTGTTTATGCCGTACACTTGGGTTTACACAATACTGAATCATAACCACTAACTTTTTTTCAGTTTCATTAGTCTATGGTAACATTTCACACAAAACGAATTTGAGTACAAAAGTCCACTAGTTTCATCTATAGTGATTCCATGTATTTCCTGAAGTTCAGCTGCATACATTTCGCACAGTTTGATTGGATTTTCATCAAGTTTTCGTTTTGACCTTCCTCCACATACTCTACATAGAGAATTTAACCTTTTAAAGTGAAAGGATTCTGTGTGTGCAAATGTTTCTTGTGTATGTTTTATTCCCGCCATAACTGTACTGTCTTTCCGTTGGAACAAAGGAACCAGGATAATATGAATGAGCAGACAACAGTTAGTACCTGAAACTACTAAACAGTATCACAGAGAATACTGGACGCTATATGCAGAGTATAAAGCACAGGGATTACACTACACACAACAGTATTCCATAGAGAATGAATGTACAGACCTACATGTTCGGTACTGTGCGAGGCATGTCTTATTATTCAGTCACACACAAAAACGGTACCTGCCTTTATCCTCGGATTGCACCCTTAAAAAAACCGTCCCCTGAATAATACCACCAACACAGGAACCAGAAGGCAATGGTGCACAAGTGTGTTAAACGGTTTTATGTAGAAAACTGGTGAAGAGGAGATAGAGAACATTAAACACAGGCATAACACATCACACGTTAGTAGTCCGTTACAGAGAATAGAGAAGGAATTTTTTGCTGCTAGCCAGTGACCTAGATAACCTGCTCGCAGGAGGGAGGGGCTACTGCACACCACAGCAGCAGGCTGCGGGCCAAACTAAAGAGTGAGAAATCAGTCTTTCTGTACAGCCGTGCCTTTTACCCGTGCCCAGAGCGGCCCCTCTTACACGCCTGGAGGTTGTGTGGCAGGCCCTCGCCGCAAGAGGCTTCTCGCGTGTGGCAGTGGAGGCTATCGCTGCGGCCCACAGATCTTCCACCCGCCAGGTGTACGAGGCAAAGTGGCGAGTCTTCCGGGTGTGGTGCGAGTCAGCGCATCTCCCCCCCATGGCTCTGGTGTCGCCCCAGCTAGCCGAGTTCTTCCTGTGGCTATTTCAGGAGAAGAACCTAGCCCCTATCACCATTCGCGGGTACCTTTTCATGGTTGCAGACACGTACCGCTATCTGGGGTGCGCGGACCCTGGGGCGTGCCCGGACCTCTCGGACCTGATGCTCCATTTCTAGCTCCGGCAATCAGTCCCTCACTCGTTGATCCCTCGCTGAGACCTCCCTTGGGTCATTGCTTGGCTGAATTCGGGCAGGTTCAAACCGCTGCCCTTGGTCCACCTGGCGGATGTGACCAGGAAGACCTGCTTCCTGCTGGCGCTCGCTACAGTGTCCAGTCAGCGAGCTGCATGCTCTCTCTGTGGACCCGGCCTGTCTACAGTTCAGGTCGAATGGCTCCGTATGGATCTCCTGGCGAATCCTGCCTTCTTGGCGAAGAATCGGCTCCCCTCGGCCAGGCCCCGGTGATTGTCCTGCGCCCGCTCAGGGGATGTGACCAGACCCAGGACTCCCGCCGTCAGGACCCTGTCCGGGCGCTGAGAGTCTACCTGCGCAGGACAAAGCCGTTCCAGCGTGGCTGGACCCGCCTTTTCCTGTCGTTATCCCCCGGCAGGGACGGTATCTCTGTGCAGATGATCTCCTCATGGCTGCGCTGGGTCGTCCGCTCTGCGTACGATTAACTCACCCCATATGGGGCTAAGAGGCTGCATATCCGGGCGCATGAGGTCCGAGCGGTCTCCACGAGCGTTGCGTTTGACCGAAACTGCGCACTGCGAGACATTGTGGCAGCTGTCGGGTGGCGGGCAGATTCCACCTTTGCCCGCTTCTAACTCATGGACCTCTCGGGCCAGACGGAGAACCTTGCCCTGGTGGGGGGACATCGCTGTAGCGCAACACTCCCTCCGACCCTAGGTTTGCTTAGCTGAAATCGTCGGGAGGTTGCTCCTGTTCGCGACCGCTAAGCACAAGCAGTGGCGGGACCTAGCGGGCGGCACCCTCTTCCTTTTTGCTATTCTTCCATATAGCAATGCCATTGGTATGGATTTTGAGGAAACAAATGTATTTTTCTCTAAAATGTATTTTTACGAAAAATACTTACTGATCCGCTCAAGGATCCTGGTATGTATGAAGCTGGAGCGCTTGAGTCTACCCTTTGTTGGCTCTGACATTCTCTGTCTCATCGGGTGGTTCTGCAGACATTTGAATTTTGCAGCTTGTAACAGGAGCTTGGTGTCTCTTCTCTCCTCTAGTGACTCCAGTCTGGATGCGCTTTCTAATGTTCCGAAGAACTATAATGACAATTTTTAGGTCAGTGCATTTTTATAGTGCCCCGTTTAGGTGTGTGTACCAGTGTTGCAGATGATAAAGATGTGTTGCAGGTGAACTGAAGGAGCAGAGCGCAGAGTTGGAGCGATGGAAGGGGGAAGTGCACAAGCTGCAGGGGGAGATGAACATCGTGCGTCAGGAGCTGGAGGACATCAAGACAGCAGCGGCCATGTCGGAGCAGGCCAAGGGCGATGAGATGGACTCCATCAGGCAGCATTACGAGCAGGAAATCTCCAGCATGCAGCAGCTGCTGGGAGGTTTGCACGCCTGTCTTTTCCAGACATTAGTTTAGACTGGGCGAGGAAAACATTTTTGGCTCATGTGCGAAGCAAAAGTGAGTATGTTCTGGGCCAGTGGTTGTCCGTGAGTTGTCCGTCCGCCGTCGTAAGTCGTCCGTGGTAAACTTTAACGTTGGCATTTTCTCAGACTATTCAAGGCACAGTTTTCAAACTTGGCCCAAGGATACTTTGTGGCAAGACCTTTCTAAACACACCAATTTGAGTGACCTCTCATAAAGGTCAAGGTCAAAGGTGATCAGGAAATAGGTAAAAAATAGCAATATTTTGACAATGTGTATTTTTTTCTGAAATACTATTCACAATTTCAAACCCAAACTTGGTACAAAGATACCTGGTGGTAAGACCTTTGTATGCATAGTAATTTGTTGACCATTTGGAAAGGTCAAGGGTCACAAAAGATCAGGAAATAGGTCCAAAATAGCCATATTTGGACAAAAGATGTTTTTTTTCTCAAATACTATTCACAACTTCAAATCCAAACTTGGTACAGAGATACCTGATGGTAAGACCTATCTATGCATAATAATTTGGATGACCTCTTGGAAAGGTCAAGGGTCACAAGAGATCGGCAGATGTGTGTAAAATGCCAATTTTTTATAGAATTGTATGTATTATCAACATTTATTCAACCTTTTCACACTGATGATAAGACCTTCGTATGTATACTAATTTAGTCAACTCATCGCAAAGGTCAAGGGTCCTAGCGGGTTGACAGATGTGTGAAAAATGCTTAAATTTTACTGTTGCAGAAGGATAGTTTGTAGTGAGACCTTTTAAACATAACAGTCTGAGTGACCTCTCTCATAGGTCAGACAACTTTTCACCTCTTCTGTATGTTATTACGGTCATGTTGTCAAGATTTGTCATGTTGTGAAGATCTATGACAGATACTTGGAAACCTTAAAATCCACATAAGCAGTCTGGGACATGATCTAGTATTGTGTGTTGATAGACATTTGTATTGACGAAAAAGAGCTTGCCTGGTGCAAGAATTAGATCACTATTTTAAAGGTCAAGGCTGTGACAGTCACGTTTGTTTTATGAAAAAGATAGATCGACAATGATACTTTAATGGTAAAGCCAGATTAGCTTGGCGCCTGACAGTGCCAAGCTAATCTGGCACTACCCTTAAGTTATCATGGTCGATCCATCACTTGCATCTTGTACATAGTCGTCAGGTGACACCTCCAAAATTTGGGAAATGTGGCTATGGGGTTCAGTGCGTTAAAATGTTTTTCAGAGGCATCCCAAGAGGCTCAGATGTCGACAGCTGCTCAGTATGAAAATGAAAGGATGAATCTGGTGAAACTGAATGAAAAATATGAGGAGGAAATTCAGGAGCTTCGCACCAAACTTAGTCAGGAAAGGTACAAGATCAAGATCATTTTTGTTATCGCTCCGTTTAATGATTTGAACACTCTACACCATATTTATTTTTTACGTTAACCCTTTTGGTCCCACCGCGCAACAGCAGGTGTTGGATTGACCATGAAAATTCACGGGTATTGCAAGATTAGCTTGGCGCCTAATCTGGCGCTACAGTTGAATTATCATGGTCAGTCCATCACCTGCAACTGGTACATAGTCGTTAGATAACACTTCCAAAATGCAGCCTTGGGGTTAAATGGGTTAAGGGTACATGTCCATATATATCAGAGGTGGTGGAGGCAGCGGTAAAAATTGAAAACAGAAATAAAGAATCAATTAATCCACATGTGTAGAGGCATAGCTGTGACGGTTTGCCGTTGTTTTTTTTCTGGTCTGTTGAGTAAAAAAAGCTGCAGCAGGAATCGTCATGACACAACAGGAATCTCTGCAACAAAAAGTGATGCTGACAAGTTCAACTTGACGGCAATGATTTATGTGTGTTGTGGCAGGGAGGGTAACTTTTTGGCGTCGGTGGCCAAGTCACTGAAGCGTGTTGGGGGTGTGAGCGGAACCAGCACACCTAACCTCAGTTTGGAGCATGAAAATCTGGAGGACAGCATGCGCAAGGTACTGCTTGTAACATGACATCAGGACCTTTGTTTTTTTTTTTGCATTGACATTGGTGTGACGGTGAATAACGTAAACATCGACATATATTGACTTTAACATAAAATTCACTGCAACATAAACACATATAATTAACATGTAATTGCAATTAACCCTTTCGTCCGGGCAAACCACTATAGCAGTTGGTGGTCTCGTATACCGTTCAGCCCGGCAGACCGCTAGAGCGGTGTCAGGTGTTTCATATCGCGCGCCCGGTGATGTGCGAGCCTCGCTGCGCGTGTGGTGACCTCACCCTTTGCACTGACACATCCTGTTTACACTACAGGGTTCTGACAGTGCGCACATATGTTCGTCTGTGGTATGCGGTCAGTTTTGCGGCGTTAGCATGGGAATTATGGTCGGAATGGCGAGTGGATGTGTAGATATTCAGAGTGATAGAATTTTGTGTTTGGAGACATGGTTTCAAAAGTAGATAGCTTTGATGTATTGGGACATGTGTGCCCACCTACCGCGTGGCAGCATAACCACGTGTTGGCAGTGTCAGCTGGAGCGATCGACGGTTGAGGCACTGACAACGGCAATGACTTACAGCTTGATTCTGATGCTGAATTCGGGGATTTTAATTGATATTCCGTTCTTTTGATGCCACACCTTGGTGCACCTGTAGGTGACTGTGGACACCAACAACACACATTGGTCACGTGTAGTACCTGTATAGTCTTTACAACTCTGGTACTTCCATCCGATCGTGTACGAGACAGAACACAGACCACGTTCGATGCCGCTTATTACATGTTGTCTAGACCATGGATATACTGTATCAGTGGCAGGTGTAAACATTGACATCTGGTGACAAGGTAGGGGCCTTACGGTGTATCGGCATGCTGGAAATGCATGGACACTAATGCGTCACAGTAATAGACGCCCTGTTTAGTGATGCATTTTAAGTACCAGCGACCTGTCATGCATGAAAGACTTTTTATTCAAGTTTATTGTCACCTGTCTCTATTTTTGTCACCAGACATTACGACACATGTGACACAGTGTGGTCAAATCCATAAAACGGTAGTCCATCCAATGGCAAAGTGGTACATATATACTTTTATGGGGATATCTGTTGTAAATTATTATTTACAAATATTTTACAGTGCACACCCATTTTCAACACAAATTTCTCAAATAAAGTCAGGGCTGAAGGGTACATAGACTTCTTATTTACTCAGGGCTGAAAGGGTTAAGAAGAAAAGTTCTGCTGAAAATTGGATTTCATGAATTTCAAAGATTGCACAACTGCACGCACACACACACACACACATGCACATTGGCTAAAACACATCACACACATGCACATGCATAACATAGCAAGAAAGCGCCCGCGGTGTACAAAAAGCATGAATGTTCATAGCTCTGATAAGGGGGTCTTACAATAATAAAACTGCTGTCTGCTATCGCCTATAGCTGCTGTCTGCTATCGCCTATAGGAGATGTCTTCTACTCTAGCGACTATCAGCATCAACGCCATTAACTGGAAAACACACATAAAATAAATTTAATTTTCAAAGTCCTCAGAAAAATTGCTTCAGTATCAGTACAGAGTTGTTGCAGACTGGGGGGGAGTCTCCTGCCCCCCTCCAATTTAGTCAAATGTTACCTTTGAGCCAGAAGAAAGTGCAGGCTTATGTAGAAAGTGTGCATGATAATGCATAGTAGATCATTTTTTATTAACACATTTAAATAAAAGTGAAAGAGACTATTATTTTTAGAAGAAAATCTTTAAAGACGTGTCTTGGGAATAGTAAAGGAGATATACTGTTGCGAGCTCTGATGTTATATATGGCAAAAGCCAGTACGTCCATTTTTGGAAAAAGCAAGATTTTCATTGTATGACAATGAAAATCTTGCATATATATTTGTTTCCTCAAAATCCATACCGATGGCATTACTATATGGAAGGTACACATAGCTTACTGATTTCAGCCTAAGAATCTGTTGTGTATACCTACAAAACAGGGGAGGCGACTAGGGAGTCGTTACCAAGAAACCCGAGTAGCCGCCCTTTCCTCCCTATCCATCACGTGCGCAGTGGAGTCATACAGTCTTACACTTAGCTTCGTGGTACCGTTGCTTAGCCTTTCGCCTTGGATACCCTTGGATTACCCTTGGCGTCCTTGTGTTTCCCTTGGACTACCTGTGGTTTCCCTTGGTTGGTGTCCTTCCATATAGTAATGGCTTGCCTTCCGTCGCTCTGGACATGGCCAGGTAAGGTCTCGGGGCATGCCTCAGGTTCTCCTGACCGGCAGTGGTATTTCCTGACGATTTAGCGGCTGTTTTGTACACAGCCGGATTTCACCACAGAACTGGTAGTGAGTTTTGCACGTGGCCTTTTGTTAGCAAGGGCCACGTGCCGTTGCCTCTCATGTGTTCCGTTTTCTGTTGCAGTGCACAGTTGTGTACTTGTCGCAGGTGTTAGGGGCTTCGGTGGCCAACGGATATTCACGCTGTGTCTTCCTTGCTCGGGCTGCTCCTCCGCATGGCCGTGTGAGAGATGCGCACCTTGGAAGTTGGTTGTGGAAGTCTACCGGCGTGACCGAGCGTCTGCCTCCCAGGAACCCCCTAGGCCCTTGGCCTCCCCACCCGCTTGGCGGACGACGTCGGACATCGTGGGGCTCTCTTCCCGCCACGTGCTTCTCGCAGCTCCCATCGTGGCCCCTGCCTCCCCCCTGGCTGGAGTTCGTCGCGGGGCTGCGGGGACTCCTCCCAGCACTCGGCGCTCGGGACATCAGGGCTGCCCAGCCTATGGCCTTGCCGGGCCCTCTCCACTCAAGTCTTGGATCTCCATGGATGAGGACTGTTACCATCCCTCTTGGGTGCGCAGCTTTCGATGGCAGGGGACCTGCCCAGCGCACACAGGAGGCAGCCTCGGATGGAGGAACGCTTGCGTTCAATGCGCATGCTCTCTGTCAGCCTCAGAGTCTCTTTCCTCGGGTCGCGGATCCGCTGGGCCGATGACGTTCTGGACCCTCACTCCCTACTGCGTGCTTGGCATGCGGCGGCAGGGGCTCTGCCCTGCGCTCGGCGCAGCTCTCACCCTTCTCTGACCCTTCTCACCATGGACAGAACACGCACGCGGAGCGGCGTCGCTCGCGGCCCCAGTGGGCGAGCTCCCAGGTGAGCCACTTTATCTCAGTCTCTAGCGAGCTAGACAGTGAGGACAGCCCCCTCGACCGTCGTCTCCTCCACGCTCTACCGCGTTAAGCGCGCCGATCCTTGGCATCTCCAGGCTCTCCGGCCAGCGGCCTTGCCCCGTTGATTCCGATCAGTTCTCGCCTGATTAGCCTCAGGCCTTACCACGTTGAACACACCAATGCTCGTCTGTTCACCGACGTTGTGGGATGGAGGAACGGGACATCGGGCTCAGTTAGTCCTTGCACGAGGGACCGCCTGGGTACACCAGCTGCTCCTGAGTGTAGGATTAAACTGATAGGGCTCCACCGGAGGACTCCGCGGCGGCAGGTTCACGCGATTATCGTTCGCCCTCGCGCCACCCTCGGGACTCTCCCTCTCCCGGGGATCGATGTCCCAGGATGATGTCGATGAACCGTGGGCACGTTCCTCCTCCTGCAGCCCAACTCTCCCACCCGCGAGCTACAACCTGGTTACGGAGATGGCTAGATCTCTGGCGGATGCTGTCTGTTGTCCTCGAGCAGTCTTACGCCCGGCATATGCTCCGACGTGCAAGAGGAAGGCCTCAGCGTGGGTTGATTCGTCACTTTTGGCTAAGAGTCCTGTCTCTCCCTCAGCCCCCGGGTTTCGGGATCTACTGGAGGTTTTGTTGCGCACCATCAGAAGATGATGCCTGCTGGACAGTTCTTCGGCGACTGAACGGCCGGAGACGTGGACTTGGATTTTCAGCGGCGGTGGTAGCGGGTCATTTGTGGTCCTTTGGCTGCCCCCTCCCCTCCTTTGCTGTCGGCGCGGGGGTGAAAGCAGGAGGCATGACAGCAGCTTGTCCGGGGGATGCCGCGGGGTCTCGACCATACGGCGACCTTGATCCGGAATGCCGTGGCCGGCTCCGGCTTCCTGACTTCGACAGCTCAGGCGATAGTGTGGTTCACGGAGGAAGTTTAGGAGCGCTTCAGTACTTCGCACCGACTCGTCTTCCACTCTCTAGTGGTGACAGCTTGCCGCGCGGCGTGCCATGGCTCTACCATCTCCTTTGTCGGCGCTGCAACCTCTGACCATTGCTGGCAGGTGCCATTCAGAGGCAGTGCCTGTCCTTAACCCCGGCGGCCAGTCGCGGCTCCATCAGTCTCCGAGGGATCTCTCCCCTCCCGGTTTCAGTCTCCCCGCACCGCCAAGGGTCACACTCTGCGGAGCTCTATGGGAGCTCCGCAGAGGGGTTGGTCGCTCGAGCGGGAATGGAAGGCCCTCCGAATGGTGGCGAGGACCCGCAGTGAAGCTTCCCAGTTCTGCCCCCGCCAATTCTGCAGGGCCCCCAGTCTGCGGGCGGCTGGCACTACACAGCTCACATGGCGGTCGTTGCTACCGGACGACCCTTTGGTCCTCGCCACCGTTCGGAGGGCCTTCCGTTCCCGCTCGAGCGACCAACCCCTCTGCGGTGCTCCCCTCCAGGCGAGGTGGCCTCATTACTCCAGAAGGCCGCCATGGAGGTAGTCACACATCCCGACTCGTGGGCCCTTACAGCAGTCTCTGGTGGTTCCACATCAGACGGCAAGTGGCGGCCTATCATAGACCTCTCGGTGCTTCACTATTTTGTTCGGCTCCCCACTTCCGTATGGAGACAGCGCGAGCCTTGGGAGCGTAGGTTTGGCCTCTGGACTCTGCCATCAGCCTCCACTGGTCTGACCCGCCGCCCCAGCTTCGCTCTGCACGGACGTCCGGACGCAAGCCTCACTGGTTGGAGAGCGCACTTACTGCTGGTCTTCAGCGTGGCCGTGGGCCGGTAGCCTCCGGGCCTAGCAAACGAGCACTTCATCTGGCTGGAGTTGAAGGCTGTCTGGCTAGCGCTCTTCTACTGGGACGTTCATCTCAGTTGCCAGGAGCTCCTGATCCTATCTGACCCTATAACCGTCAGGACTTCTTGGGAGCAGGGAGGTACACGCTCCCTGTCCCTCTGCATGCCTCAGTATCAGGTTTTCCTAGGGTGCAGAGATTGCAGAATCTCGCTTTGGGCATGACATTCCAGGCCATCTGGCTGTTTAGGTGGATGCCCTCTCTCGGCGGGGGCAGCTTCCCCACACCGGGTGGGCCCTCCGGCCGGACATAGTCAAGATGATCGGCGCGCGCTGGGAGACGCCCCGGATCACCCTTCGCGATGAGGTGGAACAGACAGCGCCCTCTCTTTGGGTCGCCTGTTCCATGGCCCGCCCTTGTGACTTCCCACGCCTCCCACCTTGCTAAAGCAACCCAGGCAGAACCTCTTCCACCCTTGCCGGAGAGGCTCCTCGTACACGCCCAGAGGTTGTACGGCAGGCTCTCGCCGCAGGAGGCTTCTCGCGTGTGGCGGTAGAGGCTATCGCTGCAGCTCGCAGACCTTCCCCCGCAGGGTGTACTAGGGAAGTGGAGAGTCCAGCGTTCCTGGTGCGTGTCTGTGCACCGTCCTCCCACGACGCCTCAATGGGTCAAGTTCTTCTTGTGGCTTTTACGGGAGCAGTACTTGGCACCTAGCACCATCGGGGACTACTTTGCCTGGCTCAGACACTTACCGGCTCTTAGGCCGGACAGACCCGGGATCGGGTCCATACTTGAGGCCTTCCTTGGCTCCTCACCTGAGAGAATGAAACTATGGGCGGTTTTGGACAATTTACATACACCCTCTATTTTCCATTGTTTTGACCACACCCCGATTTTCCCATATTTTCTTTTTTTTCTCTCAGTAAAATAAAGGTTTCCAAAATCAATGTCATTCATGACTAAAGCAAAATTAACCCCCCGAGCTAATTAATCCATCAGTTATGTAAGTGTGTACATTTTGCAACGCGTATTTTATTGATTACTTAGCCAATTACGGGTATTTCAGATAGACGATTGTGGGCGCCGTCACACACGCGCACACTTATGCCAGTAAAAAATATGTGGTAAACACACTGACTAAATCTATTTTCTCAATCAAATAAGAGCAATCAAATCTGCCTACTAAATAGCCTTGTTTATACACCTGCTTTGTCAATTTCACGCACACACAAGCAAACAGCACAGACAAGGGAGCAAACTTTTGGTTATAAGCAAAAAAGCAAAAAGTAGTTACTTCCCTTAGATGACGCGTAGCAACGGTCACATGTTAGTTTGTAAACACCAAGCGGGTCGTGTTCTTTTCGTTACGCGGCTTTGTAGGAGACGGACGTGTTTTGAGGACTGACTTGATTCTCAGAGGTGATATTCAGTGATCGATAAATCTTGTGAATATATACGACGGTAAGATCGATAGTTTGTCTGTTTAATTTGTCACATTTAGAAACAAGACAGGCCTCGCGGTTAGTCTGGATTGCGCTAAGTCTTACTGTTCAATAGTTAACCAGACCGGTCTAGTTTTATTTACCCAGGCTACACTCACTAACATTCGCTCATTTTAGAAAATGAATTGGACTCAGGAAGAGGTGACAATCTTGCAATCTCATGGTGAATACCATGAAAAAATGACCGCTTTCATTCATTCCGTTTTGAACAAAGCTCCGGAATTTTGGCTTGAAAAACCGGGGAAACCACTCGGAAATTTGAGTGATATACTCAACAGTGGTTTGAAAAAACAAAAGACAAATAAAGAACCAAAAGAACTTGATTTGTTCTTTAGACAAAATCTTTCTGATGGCAAGCCGCCTGCGTGCAGTAGAGTAGAACAATGTGATTTGAGTATATTTACTTTAGACATGTTAAAAAAGAAAACAGAGACAAAGACAATGAGGCTGAACGCAACCAGGGAAGAACCAGTCTTGCTTGCTGGCACCCCGTTGGAGGAGGTGGAGTCCTTCACCTATCTCGGGAGCATCATAGACAAAAAAGGCGGCACGGATGCAGATGTCAGAGCACGAATCGGTAAAGCCAGAGCAGCCTTTCTCCAGTTGAAAAAAGTGTGGCGTTCCAGAGAGCTGTCACAACACACCAAAGTCCGGATTTTCAACTCCAATGTAAAAGCAGTTCTCTTATATGGAGCAGAGACATGGAGATTGACAAAAACCACAGTCAACAGAGTACAGACCTTCATGAACAGTTGCCTTAGAAGAATTTTGAAAATCCACTGGCCAGAGAAGATCAGCAACGTCAGACTCTGGGAGAGAACAGAGCAGATAACAGCAGAGAATGAAATTGGGCGAAGAAGATGGGGATGGATCGGTCAGTCTGAGAAAGCCAGCTTCCAGTATCACTAGGCAGGCATTGTCATGGAACCCCCAGGGAAAGAGGAAAAGAGGTAGGCCGAGAAACTCCTGGCGTCGAGACCTCCAAGCAGACATCAAGAGACTGGGAACCACCTGGAGTAGAATCGAAGGAGAAGCACAGGACAGGAGTTGCTGGAGGTCTCTCGTCGACGGCCTATACCCGGGTAGGGGTGACAGGCGTAAGTAAGTAAGTAAGTAATGTTAAAAAAGAATTTGGAAGATGGCTACAAAATACTTCAGGGAACCAAACACCTAAACATTTCAGCTTCAATCTGCTATGGAGAGTGGCTAATCCAGGGTTCCGAAATCCTTAAAATACAGAAAATACGAAAACAAACTAAATTGAACTGGCCAGATTGGCTAAAATTAAACGTAAAAATTTCCAAGTCGTATGCTCATCGGTTGTGTGTTCTAGCCAGGCTGCTACGAGGGTACCCCAAATTTCATTTTCTTGCACTGTCTTTCCGAAAGGTGTTTAGTTTGCGGGAGCAAATTGAACAAATGCTGAAAATACAGGAAATAGCCGATTTTTGGAAAAACCCCTAACGCTGGTCTGTAACCTTGTTTATTGTTTGTTTGTTTTGTTTGTGCAAAGGCTCTGGCGTGGCTTAAAAGGCCCGTAACCTACTGTTTTGAACGGTCCATAAACTTGTTCGGTACTGAAATTGAACAAAAGTTTTTGGCACGACCAAAAGAACCATAATATTGCTGTTTAAAACAAAGGCTCTGGCGCGGCTTTAAATGCTCGTAACCTTTTGTTTTAAACGGTCCGTAACCTTATTCAGTACTGAAATTGAACAAAAGGCTCTGGAGGACCATAATCTTATTTGTTTTGTTTGTGTTGTCACGTTGCACAAAGGCTCTGGCGTGGTCTAACGGCCCGTAACCATGCTTTTTATGTTTGTATTACCCCAAATGTTATGGACCAAATGTGAGAGGTTTTTGCCACCCTCATGCAAGTAGCTTGCTTTTTGCAAGTGAATTGAAACAGATTTTACATAGGTTTTAGTAACAGGACTGACGGTGGGGTATACCTGTAGCACACTGGCAAAGAAAGATGATTTTGGCTTTGTATCTGAATAATTGATTTACAAAACGGCACCCTGGTCAGCCCACTTGTAGCACGCTGTCAAAGAAATGTGTTTATTTGCATTGTATCTGAATAATTGATTTATAAGTTACTCAGCGCCCTGGTCAAGCCTTCAAATCATGGTATCCAACGTAAACACATGACGTATGTCCTTAGCGAATCGTCCCCCACTGGGGGACAGGTATCCAACGTAAACACATGACGTATGTCCTTAGCGAATCGTCCCCCACTGGGGGACAGGTATCCAACGTAAACACATGACGTATGTCCTTAGCGAATCGTCCCCCACTGGGGGACAGGTATCTAACGTAAACACATGACATAGAGCCTTAGTGACGGGACGAAGTGCGCAGTGTCGATTTGAGTACACAGCCTGTGTATCGCGTGTCATACGGCCCGCGGTGTTTTGCGGACGAGTCTACAATATTCATGCAGAATAAAGATTTTGTGTTTGTTTGTCTGTTTGTCTATGCGTGTGTGTGTTTGTAGGTATGTGTGAGTGCATGCGTGCGTGCGTGTGTGTGTTTATAGGTATGCGTGAGTGCGTGCGTGCGTGTGTGTGCGTGCGTGTGTGCGTGCGTGCGTGCGTGCGCGTGTGCGTGTGCGTGCGTGCGTGTGTGATTATGCGTGTCGGAATGCGCCTGCCTGTAATGTGTGTGTGTGTGTGTGTGAGTATGTAAATCCAGTAAACCGGGGGACACACACAGGTTATACACCCACAAACGGGGACTTCCAGTAAACGGGGCACGTCCCCGGTTTATATGGTTAGTGTGTGCGAGTGTGTGTGCGAGTGAATATGTGTGTGTATGCGTCTGTGTTTGCGTGCGTGTGTGTTTGTTTGTGTGCGTGCGTGTATATATGTGTGTTAGAGATATAAGAAATGACATTCCATGAACATTTTTTTTTTAATTGTCTCTGTGCCAATACCCCCCAAAACATAGTTATTTAAATAATAACCACACACACACACACAAAAAAAAACACATTGCTATATACACTTGATAACAAATTATTTAAGTTACCTGCAGATACTTGTTAACAAATTTTCCAAAGTCAATTATAACTGACAAATAACTTTACAGGTAACCTTTTAAGAACCTTTAATTAGTTATTAAGTGACTTAAGTCAAGAACATATAAGAACTTAAACATAACAAAATGTAAGTTCTTGACTCAAGTTACAACTTAAGTCACAACTTACTCGGACAGATTTGTCAAGATACAAGGACAATGAAAAAACTGTTTTTAGTAATAGTCAGGTGGTGGTGGTGGTGCTGATGGGGTTAAATAGTTAGGTGGCATGTCATTTTTCTGTGAAGTGTATGACATTAATAAACGATTACCAAATCTGATTTTTATTTGTTTAAAAGATTGTGTAGTTTTTTTTTCTGTGGTTTCCTGAACACCGATCTTTTTTTCCCCCATCTCTAAAAAAACTAGCCTTCAGTTCTTCAACATTCACAGGAGATTGACTACGCATCTTATTTTGTATTTCAGACTTCTGTTTCTTGTAATTATTTAAATCCCCACCCGGGTCTGCCCTGGGGGACTTGGGTGGGGTTAGGTATTTTTTAGTTCCCAGGGTCACCCTGGTCAGCCCCACAGGGTGGGGTTTTCTCTCTATTCTGGGGCATGTGTTTCTGTCTACCCGAGGTCCATTCACCTGTATTTGCCTTTTTTAAACTCTCCCTACTGTCTGCACTGCCTGTAGCTCTTGATATTGGATGTGTGTTGCTAAATGGTCTTAGCTTTATTTAGGCCCCATGTGTTAGGTTTATTTAATGTGTTTGACCGGCTGGCGACATGCATTCAATGTTCTGTTTAGTTGGGTTTTTTTTTTTCACAAGCAGTGCAGGCACGTCCTGAGAAAGCCTTGTTGCTGTCGGGACGTTAAGCAATGTACAATCAATCAATCAATCAATTATTTAAATCATCCTGGACTCTCTTAAATTCCTCGTCATCAATACAATTATCATTTAATGCCTTACTGATAATAAGTTTCATACTGCTCAGCTTTGCACCAGCCAGCGTACTCAATGCTTCATGTTTCTGTAATTTTGTGTGAAACCTTTTGTTTAAGGCTTCCAAACCAAAACAAGTCAGGCATGTAGCAACGCTAACACCCTCAACTGCTATTCCAGCCAAACTCCCAATTCCTGTGGCGAACAGAACAATACCCCCCACAGAACATGAAGCTGAAACTGCACCAATAGCCATAGAAGTGTTTTGTACAGAATTGAAAACGGTCTTATACCGTCTTTTGCACCGTGAATATTTCGCTTCTTCTCCTTCCAAATATTTCAAAGCTTCTGTAATATTATTTAAT
Organism: Semisulcospira habei; assembly: GCA_036245525.1. Taxonomy (NCBI): domain Eukaryota; kingdom Metazoa; phylum Mollusca; class Gastropoda; family Semisulcospiridae; genus Semisulcospira; species Semisulcospira habei. The sequence goes on along the minus strand of BTPG01000007.1, from coordinate 81,249,225 downwards.
CTGAATGCATCTGCCTGTAATGTTTTATCTGAAGCAATTGGCACAGCTGTCACCTGTGGATCAGGCGCAAGCGTTGTTTTAGTCATCACATTTGTTTCAGTCGGATCAAGCGTTGGTAGTTGCGGATAGAAGTTTACCATTTTTTTTTATTCACAAATATTTTTTTCTTAAAATTTAATCAGCAATTACATTTTGCAACTCTTCAAAAGTATACAATTTGCTGGCATAATAAAATGCAACAAGATCAATGTGTTCAAGGTTTATGTAAGTTAGACGAACAAAAGTTGTTTTGTCAACCACCACCTTGACAGCGGGAATACTGCTTGAAACATTAATAACATCATTATTTTTTGTAATGGCAATAAAGACCTTTGATGATTCTGTTACTGTTTCATTCCATGTAAGTTTAATTCCTTGTGCTATATTTGCCTCTTTTGCAGAAGCAACAGATTTCATGATAATTTCAAATACTATTGTCACTTCTCTAGCCACGACTAAGCTTGCTGGCATAAACACAACAGAAGTATCTGATCTACCCTTTCTAGTTCTAAGAAGATATCTCCGTTTCTCATAATTTTCAACTTTCAGTTTTTCTCTGCTATTGTTGTCTGGGGCAAAGCTTGGAACAAGACTTACAATAAGCGGCCCCGAGTTAACAACCTTCCTAAACACTAAGGCGCCTTCATCATCAGTGTATACATAAGGACTAATAAATTCAATCTTTATGTCCCAGTCAATTGTGGGTGGTGGAACAGGTACAGGTGAAACCCCCCCCCACCTGGGTCTGCCCTGGGGGACTTGGGTGGGGTTAGGAACTTTTTAGTTCCCAGGGTCACCCTGGTCAGCCCCACAGGGTGAGTTCTTCTCTCTATTCTGGGGCATGTGTTTCTGTCTACCCGAGGTCCATTCACCTGTATTTGCCTTTTTAAAACTCTCCCTCCTGTCTGCACTGCCTGTAGCTCTTTATATTGGATGTGTGTTGCTAAATGGTCTTGGCTTTATTTAGGCCCCATGTGTTAGGTTTATTTAATGTATTGGACCGGCTGGCGACATACATTCAATGTTCTGTTTAGTTGTTTTTTTCACAAGCAGTGCAGGCACGTCCTGAGAAAGCCTTGTTGCTGTCGGGACGTTAAGCAATGTACCATCAATCAACAGGTGAAACCACCCACTTACTACCCACATGTATTAAGTTGTAAGGCGCATTATTTACAGGTGGAGTAGGTACAGTAACATCACGAAGCTGACCAAGTTTAGGAATCTGTTTTTCACCATCTTTCATGTCAACAATTACTTTCCTCTTGTACATGCCATTTAAATCAAGTTCAAAACCATATATTTCTCCAACATCCCCTTCCTTCTCAAAATCCTGGACGTCTGCCAAATCTTTCAACTCTGTAACCGGACACGCAACTGGTATGATTGTTCGCTTTGGACCAAGACCACTCATTTTTATAACAAAAATAAAATTATTTAATTTCCAACACAACACTAAAATCATGCATAAGAACTGGTTTGTCATCCTGATTAGTTACAGATATACTCAGTGACTCAAAGAAACTAGAACCTAATTTCTTAAACTGCAAATTAGGAAATCTAACAACTACACTTTCACAATACGGAGCAGTTCCAGTAGGTAAGCATCTCAACAAAGTTGAAGGCTTTCCATTGTGAACATTCTCAGATGTGTTTAGTTCTTTCAAATAAACATTTAGCACTGTGTGTACTGACAAATTGACAGGACGTTTTCCAGTTATTTTAAGTTTTTTGGTCTTCATTGTTATAATACCGGTCATAGCTTCACCTAAATCATCTGATCTCCACCAATCTTCGTCAATATAAAATCCAAGTAAATATGCAAATCTATCTGAGATCTTTAACCAATTTTGTGTCGGAAATTTTAATGTAACAAGTAGGTTAGCTGGATTTAAAGTTGCTTTAATTTTAAATTTACTTTGAAACCATTCAGCTATAGTACAAAAGTCATAATACCCGGGTGGTAAAGCTTCAGTCTTACCATCTAAATTTACTTTATTATATATATCATCTTCTACATTAAACCATTTTACTGTGTAGAACATTTCATGGATAGCTACAGCCTTACTACCATCACGATTATCAATCCCATTAGTTAACCACACTGGTTTGCTTGTGTCAAGATTTGTTAAGGTAATAAACATTTTTATTATCTCATATAAAAAAGGATGGAATTTAAATCACCAACCATTACCACAACAAACACATTTCAATTTAATGTGGATGCCAAATATAATGTTGCACCTACTTATGAACAGAAAATAATTCAACTAAATCAACTCGACATAGCTGTGTCTGAACAAGATCTATTTCAAGTCAAAGTACCGAATCCGTTTGACCATTACCTAAACCCTCCAATAACAGATGACTCAACTGCAAGAAAGTGGTCTTCAAGTCCACTACAGATGTTTCAAAACCAGCTCAACTTTGCAATACTATGCTCAACTACAGGCTGTGGTGTTTCATTCACAGACCATTTGAATCACTCAAACAAACTGATTAGATCTGTGTATCATTTCCATGTGGTCTGCCCTGGGGGACTTGGGTGGGGTTAACTACTTTTTAGTTCCCAGGGTCACCCTGGTCAGCCCCACAGGGTGGGTTTCCCTTCTACTCTGGGGCATGTGTTTCTGTGTACCCTTGGTCCATTCACCTGTATTTTCCCTTTTTAAACTCTCGACACTGTCTGCGCTGCATGTAGCTCTTGATATTGGATGTGTGTTGCTAAATGGTCTTAGCTTTATTTAGGCCCCGTGTCGTAGGTTTATTTAACGTATTTGACCGGCTGGCGACATACATTCAATTTTCTGTTTAGTTTTTTTTTCACAAGCAGTGCAGGCACGTCCTGAGAAAGTCTTGTTGCTGTCGGGACGTTAAGCAATGTACAATCAATCCATGTTTATTACCAGCTTAGACGTATTCTGTCAGAACTTCATACACCACTGCCCACTGAATCCAGTTTCAACAGGTATAACAACCCCATGGATATGAAAGCATTTGAACGCATCTGTAATGAGTTTAACATAAGCCCCAGGTATGACTTTACACAAAAACTTGATGATCACAAAGGCATGGGTACATTGTATTACGCTTTGAGTCACAGACAATACCCTCAAGATTATTACCCTGGTTACACTTCATTCTCATCAAAATCACAAGTCTGGTTAGGATCAATAGAACAGAAACAGTCAAACGCCTGGACCACATTTATTTTAGACAAAAGTGACGGGTTTACTCAAGCAGGAGTCGAGCGCGTAAATGAGTCAATCAGAACATATGTCTGGTGTATACTAGGTGCACAATCACTAACAAAATCAAATATTTTGAATGGAAGTGGAATATTCGATTCGCAAAAACAGTTTCTCGCTAATCTTGAAGATTCAGTAAATTCATCAGTTGGATCTCCCATCTAGCATACAGCGCTACCAAGATGTACTCAGATATGCCAGACCCCCACCTGGGTCTGCCCTGGGGGACCTGGGTGGGGTTAGGTACTTTTTAGTTCCCAGGGTCACCCTGGTCAGCCCCACAGGGTGAGTTTTTCTCTCTATTCTGGGGCATGTGTTTCTGTCTACCCTTTGTCCATTCACCTGTATTTGCCTTTTTAAAACTCTCCCTACTGTCTGCACTGCCTGTAGCTCTTGATATTGGATGTGTGTTGCTAAATGGTCTTAGCTTTATTTAGGCCCCATGTGTTAGGTTTATTTAACATATTTGACCAGATGGCGACATACATTCAATGTTCTGTTTATTTATTTTTTTTCACAAGCAGTGCAGGCACGTCCTGAGAAAGCCTTGTTGCTGTCGGGACGTTAAGCAATGTACAATCAATCAATCAGATATGCCAGATCAAAAGTTGACTTTGTAGTAGGCTTCGGGTTATACATGTTACCATCTGATCTTCAACTCCAAATGGGGACAATAACAAATTATAATAATGAAATCATTGTTGCAGGTGTTGGTCAAAAATTAGGACTCAATCAATCTGTAAACTTGGGGGCCACAACCACACATGTACAGTCATTAAAATCATTACAGACGGTAACACCCCCAGCCCCAGAGATAGTAACTATGGGCGGAAATGGACAATTTATATCTATCCCGAATTTCCAGGATTTTTCGACCGCTTACTCCCATGCCCTAACGCCGCCCGTTTTTCTATGTTTCTCCTTATTTTTTTCAGTAAAATAAAGGTTTCCAAATTCAATGTCATTAAAATTAATATTTTTTATTATAAAATGAATCAAGACGAATTACTTCTTCTAAATGATATTAATGCTGTAGAAAACAAAGACTTAAGACTCAAAAAAACAGCGCCTTCTTTCTGTAGTTGTGTCAGGCAAATCAAAGACTTATCTCGGAAAACAATACATGACAGAGGATATTGAATCTCTCACCGCTGACGAGCTAATCAAGCTTCATTCTAAATATGAAAACCACATTGCTTCACTAATGACACGTGATTTAAGTCGATCTCTTGTATGCCTATACACAAAAGCAGTGAGTCACTTTCTACCTGTGGATAGTGACAGCCTATCACACGACCTTGAAAGCAATCCTATTGTTTCAAGTTCAATTGGCAAATTAGCATGTGTCATGTTTTACAAGTTTGGAAATTACCTTGCACCTGTCGTAACATTACTAGTTACTGGGAGCCATATTGATTTCTCAAAAATAAATTTTACTGCAGAAGAAAATGGACGAAACCCAGACGACTCCACAACCGAACCCCAGTCCAGTTTTGACACAGGTTCAAACTGTGACGAAGACTAAAAGTCCAGGCAGGGTTGAGGCTGGAAAAAGATTAGCCGAATGGAACAGGCAAAAAAAATTACAGCTTCAGGCACAAACAGAAAAGACTCATGTAACTGACCAGGTGTCAGGACCGTTATCACCGTCAGGACCTGTGTCAATACCGTCAGGGCCGTCACTCCCTCATCAAAGTGAGAGACAAACAACTAAGTCTGACCCTGATCCCGAACATCAATCAACAAAATATATAATTGCCGGATTTGTTGTCGGATTTGGTTACGTAGGTTATCAATTATACAAAAAATACAAACCACAGACTCGTACAGTGACCAAAAAATCAGACACTCCAAAAACAAAACCAGAAGTCGCCACATTACCAGTAACACCCAAAGCCGTTGACCCATTTTATATGCAGTAAATAAAAATATTATTTTAATTTTTCTTGCCTTAGAAAATGAATGACTCAAAAAATTTAATGAACCTTGTGTATCACTCTGCAGTAATCAGTGGATTAGCAGTAGCTTATTCTATGCTGCGGAAAAGTCTACTCAAAATGAAATCAGCAGACTTGAGTAGATTAGACTTTGAAGACAGTGCTAAGCTAATTGTAGTTGTAACAGCGTCGATTGCAACAAAAGATTTTCTTGTCAAGCAGGGAATTATTCCAGAAAATGTTTCTATGTAAATAAAAATAATATGGCGACGATAGCTATTATGATTGGTGGGGCAGTTGTTAATGCTCTGGCATTTAGTGGCTCTAATTATCTCTTTTCAAAAATGGGTAGAGAAGAATCAGCAGAAGAAATGAAACGTCACAATGAGGCAACAGAGAAACTCGCTCAAGCTCAACAAGAATATGAAAAGAATAGAATTGAAAAACTTGATTTCATCAATGAAAAACTCAGGCTTGAAGGCCACGCACAACATACGTTTTCAAATACAGACGAAGCAATCAGGGAATACTATCTTGTCACAGGTGAAGACATGTCTATCCCGAAACCGAAACTAAGTGACTATTACAAACCAAGCACACAACAAAGAAATGGAGAGATAATTTTTGTTCTAGTGGGAATGACATTTGTTTATTTTACAGGAGTTTTCATTGCTAGAAAAAATGGCAGCCGAAAATAAACTATCAAAAATATATTACTCTCCATCAGGCTATTGGAAAGGACAAACAGCTATTCAGAAATTACATGCCGCTGTGGGTGGAGATATAACACTCAATCAGGTCAAACAATGGTTACAGAGACAAGCAATTTGGCAGATATATCTTCCTGCTCCAAGAAAGATAACAAGGCCTCATTTTCAGAACACTACCCCAAATGACACACACCAAATGGACCTCCTGTTCCTACCACATGATACAATAAGAAAGAAACGATACAAGTATGCACTGACTGTTGTAGACATTGCTTCAAGGTACAAAGACGCTGAACCCATATCTGACAAAACAGCCAGTACAGTTGCTACTGCTTTATCAAAAATATATAGTCGAGGCCCCTTAAGATACCCCAGACTTGTACAAGTTGATGATGGATCAGAATTCAAAGGTGCAGTTAATCAGTTATTTGCTAAGCATGGTGTACTGGTCAGACGAGGCATTCCAGGTGTGCACAGATCGCAGGCAATTGTTGAAAACTTTAACAAACAGTTATCAGAAAGACTTTTCAGTTACCAGTATTCTAAGGAACTCATGCATGACACACGTAACACTGAATGGGTTAAGCGATTACCACATGTGATAAAAGCAATGAACAATGAAGGACACCCAAAACATGCTGATGCTATTAAATTGAAAACAATTACAGAGTCAAAAACAATGTCAGCACAGGCACCCGACACAAGTTTATTTACCAAACAGGTGAGATATTTATATCAACCAGGGGAGGCTGAGAACGACGACAGACGCAGGGCAACAGACCCCATCTGGTCAACGTCTGTACACAATATAAAAAAAATAATTCCCGGTCCAGACGCAACAATATATTACCTGTACGACCCTGCACCCCAGAGGGCATTTGTCAGAGAAGAATTACAGATTATTCCCCCAGACACCGTTACTCATTTCAGTAACTAAGTCGTCAATTAATTCATCAACCAGTTCATCACAAATGTCTTCAGATAACTTGAGCCTGTAATGACCTGGTGCATAAGCTTTTTCCTTACTGTGAAAAACACGTTTCGTGTCCCCAACTGCAAGTGATTTCTTATGTGTTTGAATTATTTCAAGATTATGTTTGTTTGATCTCAGTGACTTGTTTGGATAATCAGGCATTAATGCACCATCTAACACTTGCTTGTAATGTTCATGACGAATGTCTTTATTTTTTATTGCTGTTTTTTTTATTCCTTTGGCTTTCGACTGACTACCCTTCTGGTGCAGTATAGAATACATTTTTGATCTCAGTCCAACGTACTCAACTATAGGCACACCATTCAGTTCATCTTTAAACTTACCAGGCACTTTCTTGTTTTGTGTGCTAAACAGCGGGTGATCTTTAGGGTAGTCAGACGTGTCATACATGTGTAACTCTGTTTTCATGTCTTCGTAAAAGTCTTCAGTAGGCACGTCTATGATCATAGAGTCAGTGTCAGTGTATAACAGACGGCAGTCAGGATACTTCGGTTTGAAGTAATCATAATAAAATTCAAGCATCACCAGTTTTGACAACTCCAGAATTGCCATACCAATGAATACTGGCTTGTCCAGTTTAACAATCTTTTTTTTGAGTGACACTGCATACAATGATGAATGAAATTCTTTATACCCTGTGTACTGTGGCTTACCTGTAAGTTTAATTGCACCCAATTCAGTTGTGACTAGTCTCACATCTTTTCTGTGATGAGGATTTTCCATTGTCTTGCCAAAACAGGCATTGTTCATAAGCTTAAAGAAGTCTTTGTCAAATGCAGTGTTGCCGTCTCTGGCACGAAGGGTTGTGTTCTTCATTATGTAATCTTTCATGAAAGCACTCTGATCAAATTGAATTCCTCTGTGAACTTTCTTTAGTACTAACCCATGTCTGATGTAAAACTGCAGCAATCGATAGTGACAAACGTAATTAAATTTGTCATTCAAATTTGGTACAAGTTTGGTGTCTTCTTTTTTACCTGTCATACTCATTTTTTCAACAGCTAAGGGATAATCATTGTGGTAATCGTGTAGATGGTGCGGGTACTCCAGGTCTACTTCAAAGATCCAACCCTTCGCGTCGTTTCGGTCAAGATTCATAATATAGTTTGTTAACCCTGACTCTGTTACATCATACTGTGACAAATCATACAGACAAAAGTTTTTCAAGGGCAATAACTCACACATCGCGAACCCGTAAAGGTTATTAGCGTCCAAGTACATAATGAATGACCTTGACCCCGGGCTTGAGGGGTCAAACCCCCGGCCAAGGTCACCATAACCGTCCAGATATTTATTGTTGGCTCTGGCGTAGTTATTTGCTGCAATACTAATGCCTCCTCTCAATCCGCGTTCTACCATTTCACCCATCGTACGATCAGACAACAGGTCTATAGATATCTTACTGGATTTCAAAAATGCATCCCATGTCATGCCAGGACTAGTTATGTAACAGGCAGGGTCAAGACTGTAGTGCAACAAACCCTTTTCACGATAACTTTCAAATACATCTGCTAGCAAGCAAACGTCAGCCTTTAAGTACTGGTCATGGTAGTCACCAATCGTCTGACACCCCAACTTCCCCCACGCATCAAGTGCGTGCTGGTATTCAGAGTCAGAAATGCCTTTTCCAGTTAGTGTAGAATAAAATTTCTCTTTTGGTGGCAGTCTTGTTTCTTCAAACACAACCCACTCACTGATGTACTCATACGGATAAACTCCTTTCTTAATCAAGTCTGGTTCAAAATATTTACTCGTTATTGGATACTCAGTCAGTCCTTCTGCCAGACTAGCAAGGCCTAAAGACAAATGTTGCATAGAGTCATAAAACGCTAATTTGTCCAATCTAAAAGTCAAGTACTTCTCAGTTGTCTGGGCAATACAACTTATGTTTTTGTACGACTCATCTACAGCCTGCATGATAATGTGTGAATCATACCCTTTGAGATTGTGAAAAAAGATAGGCAGTTTGTATGTCTTGGGATCTATTTTTAATAATAAGTTACAATTGTTATGTGCAGCACCTCTGTAATGCCCAGTTATGTGATCGTGGTCACGAACTTTATCACCCCCTAAAGGTTGTTCACAAATCCAACACATCTCAGCTGTATCAAATTTCAGTTTGTCTTCTTCTGTCATCACCAAAGGCATCTGACATGTTGTGAGATATTGTACTACCTGACTATACAGATGTCTCATTTCTGTTAAAAACAAACATGCTGCATTTTCTCCCCTGTAGATAACAGGCTCTGAATGCTGTCCGTCTGACCTAACAAGAATGTATCCAAAAGAACACACCACTTGGTCACTCAACTTTATAGTCTTTGGTAATGACTCTGGAACATGACCTTCATACGGAACAACCAATGATTCGAAATCTGCATACACTACAAATGGCAACTTTTGCTGATTCCCATAGTTCTTAAAATAAACCTTGCTGCCAGGATCTGGATACTTAAGTACAGTTTGTATGTCATCAGCTGATCTGCAGTGTAGGACGTGTTTGTGCGCTACTGAAATAGAGGAGAATCTTTGTAAACATCTTTTACAAACTTCTTGTTTACCATTGTGTTTTGTTGTATGTCCATGAATTAGACGTGACATATTTCTGATAATTGTGTAGTGAAAGTTATCACCAGAGCTTATTAATAACATATCAACATGTCTATCTTCTGACTGACCGTAGGTTGGGGTAATTGGGGATACTCTTATTGGTTGTAACTTGTTCTCAGATTCATTATCCCACACAAACACATTTACAGATATACCAGGATTTAGTTTTTCAAACAAGTCTATGTCCTCTATTTTAACAGGGAACTCAATGCCACTAAAATCGAGTTCATTTACAAATTTGGTGTAGTTAGATACACGTTCAGGCTTTGACTTTACAAAGTGTAGTTTAGCAAGCACACACCACATGAAACAATAGTTGTCATTGTTCTGTATATTAACAACAGCCTTTTTGTTTGCAACTTCTGTTGGCAGTGGCAACCATGATTTGCCTAATATAGGATGATACCTAGACTGCTTTAATTGCAGTTCATGCACATGCCCTTCGTGCCAACCAGATCCTTTCATTTTTGCACTGTCAATTGCCTGTAGAAAGTCTGGTAATAGTCTGTCTCTAAACACGTTTTCTAATTCTCTTCTTGTGTTAACTGTGTGTTGTCTTGTTGATATGTACGATACAATCACTTCACCGTCTACTCTAGTAAATTCTATTTTAGCAACAATCTGAATCTTCACACTGCCTGTAAGAAGATTATCTTGTATGACAGAAAAAGAGTTTTCTATTGATTCGTAAACATTATTAGTATTGGATATGGGTAAGTTTGTTGTGTGAAACACATTTCTTAAGCTTGATGAGCCAGGGTTTGATGGGCCAGGGTTTTGAACATTGTCCGTCATTTTTATTTGACCGACAAAATAATAAAATAAAAAATATTACCTCTGACTCTGCTTGTGTAATACCACTTTATTAACTGTAACACTGTCAATATAAACATTTAGTTTGCGCAGTTGTTTAAATATGCTATAACAAACGTCTCCTAACCAGCTATAGTTGGTATCATCAACTTTAAAAGTAGGTGTCTTTAAATCAACTGTCATGTGCTCCACATTTGGATGCTCATCAACATAATCCAAAGTCACACTGTATGTAGCATATATTTCTGATGGTGCTGAAAGGCTTATGTAAGTCTGTTTGGGTGATATTAAGTCAGTAAAGTGCATAACATCTTTGAAAAGGTGTGTGAGATCAAGCACCTGTATGATTTGTCCGTCTGTCATTTTTATTGGACAAACAAAAGAATAAATTAATTTACATCAATTTACTAACCCATACCCTGTGGGCTGATCTGTCTTTAAAATGAGCTTTAGATGCTTAGTTGATTTCAGTTTATTTTTTACATCATCTCGTTCATGCTTATTTGGGATGACATCATTTTCTCTGAGACAGTCTTCAAAGCTGTCACGATCTTTACAGTAAAACAAACAGATAAACTTTAACTGTTCTCGAAAATCTTTCAGTACAGCATTATATTTCTGAGTGAGAATCCATACACTGACATTAGCATGTCTGCCACTGAAGGCAAGTTCTGATAGAGTGTTTCTCTTTTTGACAATGTCTTTTTCTGCAGAACAGTCATCAACAATAAACAAGGTTGGCTGTCCTTCAAATTGCTTGTAAAAATATTGTAGGTAGTCATTCAGTTTTTTCTCAGGGTCGACTAAATATATGTTGTTGTCAGTCCAAATGAATAAACGGTTGTGATAAGCTTTGTTGTGTTTGATTGTAGGACAAAATATTACAATGTTTTCAAAGTGGTGTATGTATCTTGTTTGTAAGAGGTTAAGTACAAATTCAGTTTTCCCACACCCTGTGGCACCACAAAACAATCCACAGTGTGGGTCAAGGGTCATTAAGCTACGGTTCATTTTAATACACAATATAATTTTAATATATGTGTCCACTCAGTCTGCTTTCTGCAATATTGAGTTGTGCATCATATATCAGGTACAAATATATGTTAATGGCTGCAGCAGTTTCAACCTTCTTTTGTATCTGAATTGTAATCCCATCACTACCGTTCTCGACAGTTCGTCCTGACCCATGAAGATAATCGTCATCTGTACTACGAAGATCTAGCCACAGTGCATATTTGTTTGTAAGGTATTGTCCGATCCTAACATCAAACAGATGTAGATCTTTGCACGCAATGTTTGCTGGTTTATCTCTAATCCTTCCACCCGCAAAATACTTTGTGGTTTCGTCATAGTGTTGATAAGGCAGCATTCCTGAAGCGTACACTTGATTAGGGCGGCCTTCGATTGTACAGGACAAATGTGTAATCTTTGGATTGTAGAATTTTTCTGAATCCCTTTTGTATGGACTCACCGGTTCAACAAACAACATAAGAATACCTTTCAGTGACCTGGCTGGTGTGTTCAAGTTTATGTTCCACATTGGGTCACTCTTGTCTTTGGGTATTAAACTATGTCTAATCACCCCACCCGGGTCTGCCTTGGGGGACTTGGGTGGGGTTAGGTATTTTTTTAGTTCCCAGGGTCACCCTGGTCAGCCCCACAGGGTGGGTTTTTCTCTCTATTCTGGGGCATGTGTTTCTGTCTACCCTTTGTCCATTCACCTGTATTTGCCTTTTTAAAACTCTCCCTACTGTCTGCACTGCCTGTAGCTCTTGATATTGGAACCCCACCCGGGTCTGCCCTGGGGGACTTGGGTGGGGTTAGGTATTTTTTAGTTCCCAGGGTCACCCTGGTCAGCCCCACAGGGTGGGTTTTTCTCTCTATTCTGGGGCATGTGTTTCTGTCTACCCTTTGTCCATTCACCTGTATTTGCCTTTTTAAAACTCTCCCTACTGTCTGCACTGCTGTAGCTCTTGATATGGATGTGTTGCTAATGGTCTTAGCTTTATTAGGCCCATGTGTTAGGTTATTTAACGTATTGACGGCTGGCGACATACATTCAATGTTCTGTTTATTTTTATTTTTTCGGAGAGTGCAGACCGTCCTGAGAAAGCCTTGTGCTGTCGGACGTTAAGCAATGTACATCAATCATCACAATGATATTGGATGTGTGTTGCTAAATGGTCTTAGCTTTATTTAGGCCCCATGTTGTAGGTTTATTTAACGTATTTGACCGGCTGGCGACATACATTCAATTTTCTGTTTAGTTTTTTTTTTTCACAAGCAGTGCAGGCACGTCCTGAGAAAGCCTTGTTGCTGTCGGGACGTTAAGCAATGTACAATCAATCAATTATGTCTAATCACCCTGTCATAATAAATTGGAAGTCTTGACTGATACTGATTTTGAATGAGTCTGGCTAGTTCAGTGTGTGTGACAATTTCATATTCCAAGGAAATGTTAGAGATCTTATATGTTGCATCTGTGGCAGATGATTTTATAACTTTGGAGTAGTCATTGAAAGTTAGTTCAAAGCTCAGACGGTCATTCAGTGCCCCTTGATAATAAGGCAAATGTGCTGTTAGGATTTCAAACTCAAGTGGAATGTAAAATCTGGTTCCATATGTTTCTGCTATAATAACGTCATTGGCTGCTGACGTTGATTTATCTCCAGCATTGATTCGAAGTTTACCAACATTATCAGACTGTATGCCTTGGTAAATACGGTCTTCTCGTTCTTCTCTTGTGAGCCAAAGATCTTTGTAACAGTAAAATACATCTGAGTCATCAAGACTAAACACTTCCTGTCCTTCAAGTTTTACTTTAATAGTTCTAACAATTGCTCTGCCAAGATTGTCAACCAGTGTTCTGTTTACATCTGCGTCTGATGATAGTTCGATATTAAATGCTAGGCGTGCAGTGCCAGGAACGATAACGTCACTGGGACCTAGGTTTGGAAACTTGACTGTAAGTGTTTGGTTCTGGTCTATGGTACTTGGATTGTTCGTGATGACGATTGATTGTCTTATGCCCTTAACACCCAGGCCCCACCCGGGTCTGCCCTGGGGGACTTGGGTGGGGTTAGGTACTTTTTAGTTCCCAGGGTCACCCTGGTCAGCCCCACAGGGTGAGTTTTTCTCTCTATTCTGGGGCATGTGTTTCTGTCTACCCTTGGTCCATTCACCTGTATTTGCCTTTTTAAAACTCTCCCTACTGTCTGCACTGCCTGTAGCTCTTGATATTGGATGTGTGTTGCTAAATGGTCTTAGCTTTATTTAGGCCCCATGTGTTAGGTTTATTTAATGTATTTGACCGGCTGGCGACATACATTCAATGTTCTGTTTATTTTTTTTTTTCACAAGCAGTGCAGGCACGTCCTGAGAAAGCCTTGTTGCTGTCGGGACGTTAAGCAATGTACAATCAATCAATCAATCAAACCTTAACACCCAGAGGCTCACGTAGTTTTCTGTATGGGTCTAACTTTGATCCGTAAGACTGTGTCATTTTTATTATGCACAATAAAAAATAATAAATTAATAAAACAATGGCAGCGGGAGGATTTAATCATGAAGATTTTGAAATGGATGACATAAATGTCTCAGATACCAGTATCACAGATATGACTGGAATGGTAACTACTTCTCCTTTGTATCATGAACTGTTAAAAGACAAAGTAAACTCATTTTATGACAGTGTTGGAGCACGCCCAGATGTAATAGATCCTAACCAATTTGAATACGAAAAAGGGCACTTATTTGTAAATACAGACAGAGGGAAAATATATCTAACACATAAAAATAATCCTTCTAAGTTTAGAGCTTTAAGTACAATTAAAGGTGAAGTCGGTGGTAACTCTGGGTTGGCAAGGTATCTTGATTGAGTGATTGATTGTACATTGCTTAACGTCCCGACAGCAACAAGGCTTTCTCAGGACGTGCCTGCACTGATTGTGAAAAAAAAACTAAACAGAAAATTGAATGTATGTCGCCAGCCGGTCAAATACATTAAATAAACCTACAACATGGGGCATAAATAAAGCTAAGACCATTTAGCAACACACATCCAATATCAAGAGCTACAGGCAGTGCAGACAGTAGGGAGAGTTTTAAAAAGGCAAATACAGGTGAATGGACAAAGGGTAGACAGAAACACATGCCCCAGAATAGAGAGAAAAACCCACCCTGTGGGGCTGACCAGGGTGACCCTGGGAACTAAAAAATACCTAACCCCACCCAAGTCCCCCAGGGCAGACCCGGGTGGGGGGCAAGGTATCTTGGAATTGGAGGGTCTCCTGTCACGCCAAGACTGGTTAGTGTTCTTCACGACACGCAAACAAAGTTGCCAACAGGGCAAGAGATTGAAATGGCACCAGTAACAAGCCTACCAGAAATAGCAAACACAGTGATACAAGAAACTTCATTTACTGAAGGACAAATAAATGACGCTTTGAAAACAATAGATGATCCACCTTTGTCAATGCGGGAGATTATAGGGTTGGATAAATCACTGCAGACAATAAGAGGTGAGATGGTAAACAATGTTGCCAAACTAGGTGAGCTTGATAAACACATAGAACGTGAAAAAGAGAAACTGGCTACAGCAGACAATGGAAATCTTGACACAGAAATGAAAGAAAGAATACAGCACAGATTAAATGATTTGCAGATAGAAAGATCAGGAAGGTTAGAAACAATTAGTATTGGAAGACAAAAACTAAAATCACAGGTCAACAGAATTAGAGAAACTATTCAGAAAATACTTCACGAAGACACTACTCTGGCTGAGAGACTAAAAACACTTTTCCGAGAACAGGGTATCACAATTGCTAGTTTAATTACAGCTCTTGGATTTATTATCAGTACTGCTGTGTTGGCTGTCTCCGGTAGTGGTGGGGGTGCAGCCCCGGCCCCAGCACCACCAACTCCTGGCCCCCCGGCTCCAACAGACCCAAAAGATTTACAGACGTGGGTAAAGAAACAACTGTCTCACATATCAGACTTGCTTAAAAAATTGGCTGTGAAAGCAGTGGATGCTTTGCCTGGCATAATTGGCACTGTTGTCAGTTGGCTGATTACTACTACAGCAAAGGCAGTAGGGTTTATGGCAGAGCATGTGTGGGTCTTTTTGGTTACAGTAGGAGGGTTGATGGTGGGTTATTTAATGAAACAGATAAAGAAGTAAAACTCCTAACCCTGTTAGACTTATTACCAATGCAGTTCTTTCTGACTCATGAGTGTCAGGGGTTGACTGTACTGGTTGTATGAGTGCCGGTGTTGGGGCCAGGGCCGGGGCCAGGGTTGGGGCCGGGGCCAGGGCCGGGGGTGTTACCGTCTGTAATGATTTTAATGACTGAACATGTGTGGTTGTGGCCCCTAAGTTTACAGATTGATTGAGACCTAATTTTTGGTCACGACCTGCAACAATGATTTCATTATTATAATTTGTTATTGTTCCCATTTGGAGTTGAAGGTCAGATGGTAACATGTATAACCCGATTCCAACTACAAAGTCAACTTTTGATCTGGCATATCTGAGTACGTCTTGGTAGCGTTGTATGCTTGATGGGAGATCAACTGATGAATTTACTGAATCTTCAAGATTTGCAAGAAACTGTTTTTGTGCTTCAAACTTTCCACTTCCATTCAAAATGTTTGATTTTGTTAGTGATTGTGCACCTAGTATACACCAGACATATGTTCTGATAGACTCATTGACGCGCTTTCCCCCACCCGGGTCTGCCCTGGGGGACCTGGGTGGGGTTAGGTACTTTTTAGTTCCCAGGGTCACCCTGGTCAGCCCCACAGGGTGAGTTTTTCTCTCTATTCTGGGGCATGTGTTTCTGTCTACCCTTTGTCCATTCACCTGTATTTGCCTTTTTAAAACTCTCCCTACTGTCTGCACTGCCTGTAGCTCTTGATATTGGATGTGTGTTGCTAAATGGTCTTAGCTTTATTTAGGTCCCATGTGTTAGGTTTATTTAACGTATTTGACCGGATGGCGACATACATTCAATGTTCTGTTTATTTTTTTTTTCACAAGCAGTGCAGGCACGTCCTGAGAAAGCCTTGTTGCTGTCGGGACGTTAAGCAATGTACAATCAATCAATCCATAAATCATTGACGCGCTCGACTCCTGCTTGAGTAAACCCGTCAGATTTATCTAAAATAAATGTGGTCCACGCATTAGACTGCTTTTGCTCTATTGATCCTATCCAGACTTCAGATTTTGATGAGAATGAAGTGTAACCAGGGTAATAATCTTGTGGGTATTGTCTGTGACTCATAGCATAATACAATGTACCCATGCCTTTATGATCATCAAGTTTTTGTGTGAAGTCATACCGGGGACTGATGTTAAATTCATTACAGATGCGTTCAAACGCTTTCATATCCATGGGGTTGTTATACCTGTTGAAACTGGATTCAGTGGGCAGTGGTGTATGAAGTTCTGACAGTATACGTCTAAGCTGGTAATACACGTGGAAACGTTACACAGACCTAATCAGTTTGTTTGAGTGATTCAAATGATCTGTGAATGAAACACCACAGCCTGTAGTTATCTGTAGTGGGCTTGAAGACCACTTTCTTGCAGTAGAGTCATCTGTTATTGGAGGGTTTAGGTAATGGTCAAACGGATTCGGTACTTTGACTTGAAATAGATCTTGTACGCTTGCGTCAGACACAGCTATGTCAAGCTGATTTAGTTGAATTATTTTCTGTTCATAAGTAGGTGCGACATTGTATTTGGCATCCACATTAAATTGAAATGCGTTTGTAGTGGTGATGGTTGGTGATTTAAATTCCATCCTTTTTTATATGAGATAATAAAAATGTTTATTACCTTAACAAATCTTGACACAAGCAAACCAGTGTGGTTAACTAATGGGATTGATAATCGGGATGGTAGCAAGGCTGCAGCTATCCATGAATTGTTCTACACAGTAAAATGGTTTAATGTAGAGGATGATATATATAATAAAGTAAATTTAGATGGTAAGACTGAAGCTTTACCACCCGGGTATTATGACTTTTGTACTATAGCTGAATGGTTTCAAAGTAATTTTAAAATTAAAGCAACTTTAAATCCAGCTAACCTACTTGTTACATTAGAATTTCCCACACAAAATTGGTTAAGGATCTCAGATAGATTTGCATATTTACTTGGATTTTATATTGACGAAGATTGGTATAGATCAGATGATTTAGATGAAGCTATGTCTGGTATTATAACAATGAAGATTAAAAAACTTAAAATAACTGGAAAACGCCCTGTCAATTTGTCAGTACACACAGTGCTAAATGTTTATTTGAAAGAACTAAACACATCTGAGAATGTTCACAATGGAAAGCCTTCAACTTTGTTGAGATGCTTACCTACTGGAACTGCTCCGTATTGTGAAAGTGTAGTTGTTAGATTTCCTAATTTGCAGTTTAAGAAATTAGGTTCTAGTTTCTTTGAGTCACTGAGTATATCTGTAACTAATCAGGATGACAAACCAGTTCTTATGCATGATTTTAGTGTTGTGTTGGAAATTAAATAATTTTATTTTTGTTTATAAAAATGAGTGGTCTTGGTCCGAAGCGAACAATCATACCAGTTGCATGTCCAGTAACAGAGTTAAAAGATTTGGCAGACGTACAGGATTTTGAGAAGGAAGGGGAAATTGGAGAAATATATGGTTTTGAACTTGATTCAAATGGCATGTACAAGAGGAAAGTAATTGTTGACATGAAAGACGGTGAAAAACAGATTCCTAAACTTGGTCAGCTGCGTGATGTTACTGTACCTACTCCACCTGTAAATAATTCGCCCTACAACTTAATACATGTGGGTAGTAAGTGGGTGGTTTCACCTGTGCCTGTTCCACCACCCACAATTGACTGGGACATAAAGTTGGAATTTATTAGTCCTTATGTATACACTGATGACGAAGGTGCCTTAGTGTTTAGGAAGGTTGTTAACTCAGGGCCGCTTATTGTAAGTCTTGTTCCAAGCTTTGCCCCAGACAACAATAGCAGAGAAAAACTGAAAGTTGAAAATTATGAGAAACGGAGATATCTTCTTACAACTAGAAAGGGTAGATCAGATACTTCTGTTGTGTTTATGCCAGCAAGCTTAGTCGTGGCTAGAGAAGTGACAATAGTATTTGAAATTATCATGAAATCAGTAACTACTGCTAAAGAGGCTCAAATTGCACAGGGAATTAAACTTACATGGGATGAAACAGTAACAGAATCAACAAAGGTCTTTATTGCTATTACAAAAAATAATGATGTTATTAATGTTTCGAGCAGTGTTCCAGCTGTCAAGGTGGTGGTCGACAAAACAACTTTTGTTCGTCTAACTTACATAAACCTTGAACACATTGATCTTGTTGCATTTTATTATGCCAGCAAATTGTATACTTTTGAAGAGTTGCAAAATGTAATTGCTGATTAAATAAAAAAAAATATTTGTGTATAAAAAAAATGGTAAACTTCTATCCGCAACTACCGATGCTTGAGCCGACTGAAACAAATGTGATGACTAAAACAACACTTGCGCCTGATCCACAGGTAACATCTGTGCCAATTGCATCAGATAAAACATTACAGGCAGATGCATTCAGATTAAATAATATTACAGAAGCTTTGAAATATTTGGAAAGTGAAGAAGCGAAATATTCACGGTGCAAAAGACGGTATAAGACCGTTTTCAATTCTGTTCAAAACACTTCTATGGCTATTGGTGCAGTTTCAGCTTCATGTTCTGTAGGGGGTATTGTTCTGTTCGCCACAGGAATTGGGAGTTTGGCTGGAATAGCAGTTGAGGGTGTTAGCGTTGCTACATGCCTGGCTTGTTTTGGTTTGGAGGCCTTGAACAAAAGGTTTCACACAAAATTACAGAAACATGAAGCATTGAGTACGCTGGCTGGTGCAAAGCTGAGCAGTATGAAACTTATTATCAGTAAGGCATTGAACGATAATTTTATTGATGACGAAGAATTTAAGCGGGTCCAGGATGATTTAAATAACTACAAGAAACAAAAATCTGAAATACAGAATAAGATGCGTAGTCAATCTCCTGTGAATGTTGAAGAACTTAAGGCCAGTTTTTTAGCAGAGGGAAAAAGGATAGGGGTACAGGAAACCACAGAAAAACTACACAATCTTTTAAGCAAATAAAAATCAGATTTGGTAATCGTTTATTAATGACATACACTTCACAGAAAAATGCCATGCCACCTAACTATTTAACCCCATCAGCACCACCACCACCTGACTATTACTAAAAAAAAGTTTTTTCATTGTCCTTGTATCTTGACAAATCTGTCCGAGTAAGTTGTGACTTAAGTTGTGACTTGAGTCAAGAACTTACAATTTGTTGTGTTTAAGTTCTTATAAGTTCTTGACTTAAGTCACTTAATAACTAATTATAGGTTCTTAAAAGGTTACCTGTAAAGTTATTTGTCAGTTATAATTGACTTTGGAAAATTTGTTATCAAGTATTTGTAGGTAACTTAAATAATTTGTTATCAAGTGCATATAGCAATAGTGTTTTTTTTTTTGTGTGTGTGTGTGGCTATTATTTAAATAACTATGTTTTGGGGGGTATTGGCACAGAGGCAATGAAAAAAAAATGTTCTTGGAATCTTATATTTTATATCTCTAACACACATATAATATACACGCACACAAACAAACACACACGCACGCACGCAAACATGGACGCACATACACATATAAACACATGCATACACGCACGCAAACACACATACATACATACACGCACACATGCACTCACACACTCACACACACAAACACACTCACACGCACGCATTCACACAAACACTCACACACACATACAGACACGCACACACGCATACACACACACACACATGCACTCATACACACACGCACGCATTCACACAGACGAACACACGCACATATGCACTCATACACACACGCACGCACGCATACATACATACATACATACATACGCACGCATTCACACAGACGAACACACACACGGACGCACGCACACGCTGTCACAAACATGCGCTCATGCATACAAACACTCACACGCACACGCACTCACACACACATGCACGCACGCATGCACTCACACATACCTACAAACACACACACGCATAGACAAACAGACAAACAAACACAAAATCTTTATTCTGCATGAATATTGTAGACTCGTCCACAAAACACCGCGGGCCGTATGACACGCGATACACAACCTGTGTACTCAAATCGACACTGTGCACTTCGTCCCGTCACTAAGGCTCTACGTCATGTGTTTACGTTAGATACCTGTCCCCCAGTGGGGGACGAATCGCTAAGGACATACGTCATGTGTTTACGTTAGATACCTGTCCCCCAGTGGGGGACGAATCGCTAAGGACATACGTCATGTGTTTACGTTAGATACCTGTCCCCCAGTGGGGGACGAATCGCTAAGGACATACGTCATGTGTTTACGTTAGATACCTGTCCCCCAGTGGGGGACGAATCGCTAAGGACATACGTCATGTGTTTACGTTAGATACCTGTCCCCCAGTGGGGGACGAATCGCTAAGGACATACGTCATGTGTTTACGTTAGATACCACGATATGAAGGCTTGACTAGGGCGCTGAGTGATTTATAAATCAATTATTAAGATACAATGCAAAAAAACACATTTCTTTGACAGCGTGCTACAAGTGGGCTGACCAGGGTGCCGTTTTGTAAATCAATTATTCAGATACAAAGCCAAAATCATCTTTCTTTGCCAGTGTGCTACAGGTATACCCCACCGTCTGTCTTGTTACTAAAACCTATGTAAAATCCGTTTTCAATTCACTTGCAAAAAGCAAGCTACTTGCATGAGCGCGGCGAAAACACCTCACACTTGGTCCATAACATTTGGAATAATACAAACATAAAAAGCATGGTTACGGGCCGTTAAGGCCACGCCAGAGCCTTTGTGCAACGTGACAACACAAACAACAAATAAGATTATGGTCCTCCAGAGCCTTTTTGTTCAATTTCAGTTCTGAACAAGGTTACGGACCGTTTAAAACAAAAGGTTACGAGCATTTAAAGCCGCGCCAGAGCCTTTCTTTTAAACAGCAATATTATGGTTCTTTTGGTCGTGCCAAAAACTTTTGTTCAATTTCAGTACCGAACAAGTTTATGAACCGTTCAAAACAGTAGGTTACGGGCCTTTTAAGCCATGCCAGAGCCTTTGCACAAACAAAACAAACAAACAATAAACAAGGTTACAGACCAGCGTCAGGGGTTTTTCCAAAAATCGGCTATTTCCTGTATTTTCAGCATTTGTTCAATTTGCTCCCGCAAACTAAACACCTTTCGGAAAGACAGTGGGGTACCCTCGTAGCAACCTGGCTAGAACACACAGTTTCTTTTCATATTTTCTATTTTATGGATTTCGGCACCCTAGATTAGCCACTCTCCATAGCAGATTAAACTTAGCGCAATCCAGACTAACCGCGAGGCCTGTCTTGTTTCTAAATGTGACAAATCAGTTAAACAGGCAATGAACTATCGATCTTACCGTCGTATATATTGGCAAGATTTATCAATCACTGAATATCACCTCTGAGAATCAAGTCAGTCCTCAAATCACGTCTGTCTCTTACAAAGCCACGTAACGAAAAGAACAGACCGGCTTGGTGTTTACAAACTAACACGTGACTGTTGCCAGGAGCCGACGGGCGGTTAGTGTGTGGTCATGTCTAAGGGAAGTAACTGTGTTTGTCGTTTTGCTTTATAACCAAACGTTACATCCCTTTTGTCTGTGCTATCGGAAATACCTGTAATTGACTAAGTAATCAATAAACTACGCATTGTAGAATGAACACACTTACATAACCGATGGGTTAATTAGCTCATGTGTTAACCCCCTGTTGGTATTACTCTGCTGAGAGGTACATAAAATGGTGATTGTTCAAATAATAATGCAGTGGCGTGTTCAGTAGCGGACAGAAATTTAGACAAACATGCCGAGGCTCTGAAAAAATTGGGCGGCGGAAAGGCGTGGAAGTTTGTGGTCTCAAAATCCCGGAATTTTGGGATAGATATAAATTGTCGAAAAACACCCACAACTCCCCTCTCTGCCCCGGCCCCAGCCCCCACACCGGCAGTCATGCAACCAGTACAGTCAACCCCTGACACACATGAGTCAGAAAGAACTGCATTGGTAATAGGTCTAACAGGATTAGGGGTTTTACTTCTTTATCTGTTTCATTAAATAACCCACCATTAACCCTCCTACTGTAACCAGAAAGACCCACACATGCTCTGCCATAAACCCTACTGCCTTTGCCGCTGTAGTAATAAGCCAACTGACAACTGTGCCAATTATGCCAGGCAAAGCATCCATTGCTTTCACAGCCAATTTCTTAAGCAAGTCTGATATGTGAGACAGTTGTTTCTTTACCCATGACTGTAAATCTTTTGGGTCAGTTGGGGTTGGTGGGCCTGGGTTTGGTGGTGCTGGGGCCGAGGCTGGACCACCACCAGCACCGGAGACAGCTAACACAACAGTACTGATAATAAATCCAAGAGCAGTAATTAAACTGGCAATAGTGATACCCTGTTCTCTGAAAAGTGTTTTTAGTCTCTCAGCCAGAGTAGTGTCTTCGTGAAGTATTTTCTGAATAGTTTCTCTAATTCTGTTAACTTGTGATTTTAGTTTTTGTCTTCCAATACTAATTGTTTCTAACCGTCCTGATCTTTCTATCTGCAAATCATTTAATCTGTGTTGGATTCTTTCTTTCATTTCTGTGTCAAGATTCCCATTGTCTGCTGTAGCCAGTTTCTCTTTTTCACGTTCTATGTGTTTATCAAGCTCACCTAGTTTGGCAACATTATTAACCATCTCACCTCTTATTGACTGCAGTGATTTATCTAACCCTATAATCTCTCTCATTGACAAAGGTGGGTCATCTATTGTTTTCATAGCATCATTTATTTGTCCTTCAGTAAATGAGGTTTCTTGTATCACTGTGTTTGCTATTTCTGGTAGGCTTGTTACTGGTGCCATTTCAATTTGTTGCCCTGTTGGCAACTTTGTTTGCGTGTTGTGAAGCACACTAGCCAGTCTTGGGGGAACAGGAGACCCTCCAATTCCAAGTTGACGCAAGGCACCAACACCACCTTCATTTTTGATTGTACTTAAAGCCCTAAACCTACTAGGGTCTTTTTTGTTAGTCAATAGTACTTTTCCTTTGTCAACAGTATTTAAATATAAATGACCCTTGCCATCAAGTTCAAACTGGTTAGGGTCTATGTTGTCTGGGCGATTACCAACATGATCATAAAACGAGTTCACTTTGGTTTCTAAAAGTTCATGACGTAAACTGTAAATATTTCTTATACCAGTTATATCTGTCATATGTCATATCTGTTGTATTACCAAAATCATACGTGTCATCCATTTCAAAATCTTCATGATTAAATCCTCCCGCGGCCATTGTTTTATTAATTTATTATTTTTTATTGTGCATAATAAAAATGACACAGTCTTACGGATCAAAGTTAGACCCATACAGAAAACTACGTGAGCCCCTGGGTGTTAAGGGCATAAGACAATCAATCGTCATCACAAACAATCCAAGTACCATAGACCAGAATCAAACACTTACAGTCAAGTTTCCAAACCTAGGTCCCAGTGACGTTATTGTTCCTGGCACTGCACGCCTAGCATTTAATATTGAACTATCATCAGATGCAGACGTAAACAGAACTCTAGTTGACAATCTTGGCAGAGCAATTGTTAGGACTATTAAAGTAAAACTTGAAGGACAGGAAGTGTTTAGTCTTGATGACTGAGATGTGTTCTACTGTTATAAAGATCTTTGGCTCACAAGAGAAGAACGAGAAGACCGTATTTACCAAGGCATGCAATCTGATAATATTGGTAAACTTCGAATCAATGCTGGAGATAAATCAACGTCAGCAGCCAATGACGTTATAATGGCAGAAACATATGGAACCAGATTTTACATTCCACTCGAGTTTGAAATCCTCACAGCTCATCTGCCTTATTATCAAGGAGCACTGAATGACCGTCTGAGCTTTGAACTAACTTTCAATGACTACTCCAAAGTTATAAAATCATCTGCCACAGATGCAACATACAAGATCTCTAACATTTCCTTGGAATATGAAATTGTCACACACACTGATCTAGCCAGACTCATTCAAAATCAGTATCAGTCAAGACTTCCAATTTATTATGACATGGTAATTAGACATAGTTTAATGCAAAAAGACAAGAGTGACCCAATGTGGAACATAAACTTGAACACACCAGCTAGGTCACTGAAAGGTATTCTTATGTTGTTTGTTGAACCAGCAGATCCATACAAAAGGGATTCAGAAAAATTCTACAATCCTAAGATTACACATTTGTCCTGTACAATCGAAGGCCGCCCTAATCAAGTGTATGCATCTGGAATGTTACGATACCAGCACTACGATGAGATCACAAAGTATTTTGCGGGTGGAAGGATTAGAGATAAACCTGCAAACATTGCGTGCAAAGATCTACATCTGTATGATGTTAGGATCGGACAATACCTTACAAACAAATATGCACTGTGGCTAGACCTTCGTAGTACAGATGATGACTACCTTCATGGGTCAGGTCGAACTGTCGAGAATGGTAGTGATGGAATAACAATTCAGATACAAAAGAAGGTTGAAACTGCTGCAGCCATAAACATATATTTGTACCTGATTTATGACGCACAACTCAATATTGCAGAAAGCAGACTGAGTGGACACATATATTAAAATTATATTGTGTATTAAAATGAACCGGAGCTTGATGACCCTTGACCCACACTGTGGATTGTTTTGTGGTGCCACTGGGTGTGGGAAAACTGAATTTGTACTTAACCTCTTACAAACAAGATACATACACCACTTTGAAAACATTGTAATATTTTGTCCTACAATCAAACACAACAAAGCTTATCACAACCGTTTATTCATTTGGACTGACAACAACATATATTTAGTTGACCCTGAGAAAAAACTGAATGACTACCTACAATATTTTTACAAGCAATTTGAAGGACAGTCAACATTTTTTATTGTTGATGACTGTTCAGCAGAGAAAGACATTGTCAAGAAGAGAAACACATTAGCAGAACTTGCCTTCAGTGGCAGACACGCAAACGTCAGTGTATGGATTCTCACTCAGAAATATTATGCTGTACTGAAAGATTTTCGAGAGCAGTTAAAGTTTATCTGTTTGTTTTACTGTAAGGATCGTGACAGCTTTGAAGACTGTCTCAGAGAGAATGATGTCATCCCAAATAAGCATGAACGTGATGATGTAAAAAATAAACTGAAATCAACTAAGCATCTAAAGCTCATTTTAAAGACAGATCAGCCCACAGGGTATGGGTTAGTAAATTAATTTATTCTTTTGTTTGTCTAATAAAAATGACAGACGGACAAACCCAAGTGATTGATGTTACAGAATGCTTCAAAGATGTTATGCACTTTACTGATTTAAAATCACGTGTGTTTGGACCCAGCTTTAAACTCTCAACACCAACAATAAGAATATACACGACATATAATGTTACTTTGGAATATTCAGATGGATTACCACATTATGATTTTGAGACTGTTGATCTTAAGACAAATGCTTTTAAAGTTTATAATGCTAACAGTGGCCACTTGCATTGGTTTGAGGTACTGTGTGAAGACATATTTGTTCAATTAAGAAAACTACATTGTTACATTGAAAGTGTTACATTTAATAAAGTGATATTACACCTGCAGGACAAGACTTCAAGACAAACACCAGGAAAGTAGTTGACTTGTTTATCATAACTACCGATAATACAATATTACATATGGTGTGACAGTGATAATTTTTTTTTCATTTATTATTTTGACGGACAAATAAAAATGACGGACAATTCACAAAGCCCTGGCCCATCAAACCCTGGCTCATCTGGTTTAAGAAACGTGTTTCACACAACAAACTTGCCTATATCTAATAGTAACAATGTCTATGAATCAATAGAAAACTCTTTTTCAGTCATACAACAAAATCTTCTTACAGGCAGTGTGAAGATTCAGATTGTTGCTAAAATAGAATTTACTAGAGTAGACGGTGAAGTGATTGTATCGTACATATCAACAAGACAACACACAGTTAACACAAGAAGAGAATTAGAAAACGTGTTTAGAGACAGACTGTTACCAGACTTCCTCCAGGCAATTGACAGTGCAAAAATGAAGGGGTCTGGTTGGCATGAAGGTCATGTACATGAACTGCAACTAAAGCAGTCAAGGTATCATCCTATACTAGGTAAATCGTGGATACCACTGCCAACAGAGGTTGCAAACAAAAAGGCTGTTGTTAACATACAGAACAATGACAATTTCTGTTTCATGTGGTGTGTGCTTGCTAGATTACACTTTATAAAATCAAAACCTGAACGTGTATCTAACTACACCAAATTTGTAAATGAACTCAACTTCAGTGACATTGAGTTCCCTGTTAAAATAGAGCCCCACCCGGGTCTGCCCTGGGGGACTTGGGTGGGGTTAGGTATTTTTTAGTTCCCAGGGTCACCCTGGTCAGCCCCACAGGGTGGGTTTTTCTCTCTATTCTGGGGCATGTGTTTCTGTCTACCCTTTGTCCATTCACCTGTATTTGCCTTTTTAAAACTCTCCCTACTGTCTGCACTGCCTGTAGCTCTTGATATTGGATGTGTGTTGCTAAATGGTCTTAGCTTTATTTATGCCCCATGTTGTAGGTTTATTTAATGTATTTGACCGGCTGGCGACATACATTCAATTTTCTGTTTAGTTTTTTTTCACAAGCAATGCAGGCACGTCCTGAGAAAGCCTTGTTGCTGTCGGGACGTTAAGCAATGTACAATCAATCAATCAACCTGTTAAAATAGAGGACATAGACTTGTTTGAAAAACTAAATCCTGGTATATCTGTAAATGTGTTTGTGTGGGATAATGAATCTGAGAACAAGTTACAACCAATTAGAGTATCACCTCTGGCTCCAACATATGGTCAGTCAGAAGATAAGCATGTTGACATGTTGCTAATAGGCCCTGCCGGTGATAATGATAACTTCCACTACACAATTATCAGAAATATGTCACGTCTAATTCATGGACATACAACAAAACACAATGGTAAACAAGAAGTTTGTAAAAGATGTTTACAAAGATTCTCCTCTATTTCAGTAGCGCACAAACACGTCCTACACTGCAGATCAGCTGATGACATACAAACTGTACTTAAGTATCCAGATCCTGGCAGCAAGGTTTATTTTAAGAACTATGGGAATCAACAAAAGCTGCCGTTTGTAGTGTATGCTGATTTTGAATCATTGGTTGTACCGTATGAGGGTCCTGTTCCAGAGTCATTACCAAAGACTATAAAACTAAGTGACCAAGTGGTGTGTTCTTTCGGATACATTCTTGTTAGGTCAGACGGTTTGCATTCAGAGCCTGTTATCTACAGAGGTGAAAATGCAGCATGTTTGTTTTTAACAGAAATGAGACATCTGTATAGTCAGGTAGTACAGTATCTCACAACATGCCAGATGCCTTTGGTGATGACAGAAGAAGACAAACTGAAATTTGATACAGCTGAGACGTGTTGGATTTGTGAACAGCCTTTAGGATGTGATAAAGTTCGTGACCATGATCACATAACTGGACGTTACAGAGGTGCTGCACATAACAATTGTAACTTGTTATTAAAAACAGATCCTAAGACATACAAACTTCCTTTCCTTTTCCACAATCTCAAAGGATATGATTCACACATTATCATGCAGGCTGTAGATGAGTCGTACAAAAACATAAGTTGTATTGCCCAGACAACTGAGAAATACTTGACTTTTAGGTTAGATGAATTAGCATTTTATGACTCCATGCAACATTTGTCTTTAGGATTGGCTAGTCTTGCAGAAGGACTGACTGAGTATCCAATAACGAGTAAATATTTTGAGCCAGACTTGATTAAGAAAGGTGTTTATCCGTATGAGTACATCAGTGAGTGGGTTGTGTTTGAGGAAACAAGACTGCCACCAAAAGAGAAATTTTATTCTACACTAACTGGAAAAGGTATTTCTGACTCTGAATACCAGCACGCACTTGATGCGTGGGGTAAATTAGGGTGTCAAACGATCGGTGACTATCACGATCAGTACTTGAAAGCAGACGTTTGTTTGCTAGCAGACGTATTTGAAAGTTACCGTGAAAAGGGTCTATTGCACTACAAACTTGACCCAGCCTGTTACATAACTAGTCCTGGCATGACATGGGATGCATTTTTGAAATCCAGTAAGATATTTATAGACCTGTTGTCTGATCGTACGATGGGTGAAATGGTGGAATGTGGATTGAGAGGTGGTATTAGTATTGCAGCGAACAATTACGCCAAGGCCAACAACAAATATCTGGACGGTCATGGTGACCAGGGTTTTGACCCCTCAAGGTCAAGGTCATTCATTACGTACCTTGACGCTAATAACCTTTACGGATTCGCGATGTGTGAGTTATTGCCCTTGAAAAACTTTTGTCTGTATGATTTGTCACAGTATGATGTAACAGGGTTAACCAACAATATTATGAATCTTGACCGAAACGACGCGAAGGGTTGGATCTTTGAAGTCGACCTGGAGTACCCTCACCATCTACATGATTACCATAATGATTATCCCTTAGCTGTTGAGAAAATGAGTATGACAGGAAAAAAAAAAGACACTAAACTTGTACCAAATTTAAATGACAAATTCAATTACGTTTGCCACTATCGCTTGTTACAGTTTTACATCAGACATGGGTTAGTACTAAAGAAAGTTCACAGAGGAATTCAATTTGATCAGAGTGCTTTCATGAAAGATTACATAATGAAGAACACAACCCTCCGTGCCAGGGACGGCAACACTGCATTTGACAAAGACTTCTTTAAGCTTATGAACAATGCCTGTTTTGGCAAGACCTCAAGGTCAAGGTCATTCATTACGTACCTTGACGCTAATAACCTTTATGGGTTTGCGATGTGTGAGTTATTGCCCTTGAAAAACTTTTGTCTGTATGATTTGTCACAGTATGATGTAACGGAGTCAGGGTTAACTAACAATATTATGAATCTTGACCGAAACGACGCGAAGGGTTTGATCTTTGAAGTCGACCTGGAGTACCCACACCATCTACATGATTACCATAATGATTATCCCTTAGCCGTTGAGAAAATGAGTATGACAGGGAAAAAAGAAGACACTAAACTTGTGCCTAATCTGAATGATAAATTGAATTACGTTTGCCACTATCGCTTGTTACAGTTTTACATCAGACATGGGTTAGTACTAAAGAAAGTTCACAGAGGAATTCAATTTGATCAGAGTGCTTTCATGAAAGATTACATAATGAAGAACACAACCCTTCGTGCCAGAGACGGCAACACTGCATTTGACAAAGACTTCTTTAAGCTTATGAACAATGCCTGTTTTGGCAAGACTATGGAAAATCCTCATCACAGAAAAGATGTGAGACTGGTCACAACTGAATTGGGTGCAATTAAACTTACAGGCAAGCCACAGTACACAGGGTATAAAGAATTTCATTCATCATTGTATGCTGTGTCACTCAAAAAAAAGATTGTTAAACTGGACAAGCTAGTATTCATTGGTATGGCAATTCTTGAGTTGTCAAAACTGTTGATGCTTGAATTTTATTATGATTACTTTAAGCCAAAGTATCCTGAGTGCAGATTGTTATACACTGACACTGACTCTATGATCATTGATGTGTGTACTGAAGACTTTTATGAAGACATGAAAACAGAGTTACACATGTATGACACATCTGATTACCCTAAAGACCACCCGCTGTTCAGCACACAAAACAAGAAAGTGCCTGGTAAGTTTAAGGATGAACTAAATGGTGTGCCAATAGTTGAGTATGTTGGACTGAGATCAAAAATGTATTCTATACTGCATCAGAAAGGTAGTCAGTCGAAAGCCAAAGGAATTAAAAAAACAGCAATAAAAAATAAAGACATTCGTCATGAACATTACAAGCAAGTGTTAGATGGTGCATTAATGCCTGATTATCCAAACAAGTCACTGAGATCAAATAAACATAATCTTGAAATGATTCAAACACATAAGAAGTCACTTGCAATAGGGGATACAAAACGTGTGTTTCACACCAAGGAAAAAGCTTATGCACCTGGTCATTACAGGCTCAAGTTATCTGAAGAAATAGCTGACGAACTGGTTGATGAATTAATTGATGAGTTAGTTACTGAAATGAGTAACGGTGTCTGGGGGAATAATCTGTAATTCTTCTCTGACAAATGCCCTCTGGGGTGCAGGGTCGAACAGGTAATATATTGTTGCGTCTGCGCCGGGAATTATTTTTTTTATATTACGAACGGATGTTGACCAGATAGGGTCTGTCGCCCTGCGCTTTATGTCATTTTCAGCTTCACCTGGTTGATATAGATATCTTACCTGTTTAGTAAATAAACTTGTGTCTGGTACTGGGGTTGGGGTTGGTCCTGTTTTTGGCTCTGTAATTGTTTTCATTTTAATAGCATCAGCAGGCTTTGGGTGTCCTTCATTGTTCATTGCTTTTATCACATGTGGTAATCTCTTAACCCACTCCGTGTTACGGGTGTCATGCATGAGTTCCTTAGAATACTGGTAACTGAAAAGTCTCTCTGACAACTGTTTGTTAAAGTTCTCTACAATTGCCTGTGATCTGTGCACACCTGGAATGCCTCGTCTGACCAGTATGCCATGCTTAGCAAATAACTGATTAACAGCGCCCTTAAATTCAGATCCGTCATCAACCTGCACTAGTCTGGGGTATCTTAAAGGGCCTCGACTATATATTTTTGATAATGCTGTAGCAACTGAACTGGCTGTTTTGTCAGATATGGGTTCAGCGTCTTTATACCTTGAAGCAATGTCTACAACAGTTAATGCATACTTGTATCGTTTCTTTCTTATTGTGTCATGTGGTAAGAACAAAAGGTCCATTTGGTGTGTGTCATTTGGGGTAGTGTTCTCAAAATGAGGTCTAGATATCTTTCTTGGAGCAGGGAGATATATCTGCCAAATTGCCTGTCTCTGTAACCATTGCTTGACTTGATTGAGTGTTATATCTCCGCCCACAGCGGCATGTAATTTTTCAATAGCTGTTTGCCCTGATGGTGAGTAATATATTTTTGATAGTTTATTTTCGGCTGCCATTTTTTCTAGCAATGAAAACTCCAGTAAAATAAACAAATGTCATTCCCACTAGAACAAAGATTATCTCTCCATTTATTTGTTCTGTGCTTGGTTTGTAATAGTCACTTAGTTTTGGTTTTGGGATAGACATGTCTTCACCTGTGACAAGATAGTATTCACGAATTGCGTCATCTGTATTTGAAAACGTATGTTGTGCATGGCCTTCAAGCCTCAATCTTTCATTGATGAAATCAAGTTTCTCAATTCTTTGTTTTTCATACGCCTGTTCTGCCTGTGCTAATTTTTCTGACGCTTCATTATGACGTTTCATTTCTTCTGCAGATTCCTCTCTACCCATTTTAGAAAAGAGATAATTAGAGCCGCTAAACGCGAGGGCGTTAACCATCGCACCTCCTATCATAATAGCTATCGTCGCCATATTATTTTTATTTACATAGAAACATTTTCGGGAATAATTCCTTGCTTAACCCCCCACCCGGGTCTGCCCTGAGGGACTTGGGTGGGGTTAGGTACTTTTTAGTTCCCAGGGTCACCCTGGTCAGCCCCACAGGGTGGGTTTTCCTCTCTTTTCTGGGGCACGTGTTTCTGTCTACCCGAGGTCCATTCACCTGTATTTGCCTTTTTAAAACTCTCCCTACTGTCTGCACTGCCTGTAGCTCTTGATATTGGATGTGTGTTGCTAAATGGTCTTGGCTTTATTTAGGCCCCATGTGTTAGGTTTATTTAACGTATTTGACCGGCTGGCGACATACATTCAATGTTCTGTTTAGTTGGTTGTTTTTTTTTTTTTTTTTTTTTTTTTCACAAGCAGTGCAGGCACGTCCTGAGAAAGTCTTGTTGCTGTCGGGACGTTAAGCAATGTACAATCAATCAATCAATCCTTGCTTAACGAGAAAATCTTTTGTTGCAATTGACGCTGTAACAACTACAATTAGCTTAGCGCTGTCTTCTTGTTGCTGTCGGGACGTTAAGCAATGTACAATCAATCAAAATCGAGTCTACTCAAGTCTGCTGATTTCATTTTGAGTAGACTTTTTCCCAGCATACAATAAGCTACTGCTAATCCACTGATTACGGCACCCCACCCGGGTCTGCCCTGGGGGACTTGGGTGGGGTTAGGTATTTTTTAGTTCCCAGGGTCACCCTGGTCAGCCCCACAGGGTGGGGTTTTCTCTCTATTCTGGGGCATGTGTTTCTGTCTACCCGAGGTCCATTCACCTGTATTTGCCTTTTTTAAACTCTCCCTACTGTCTGCACTGCCTGTAGCTCTTGATATTGGATGTGTGTTGCTAAATGGTCTTAGCTTTATTTAGGCCCCATGTGTTAGGTTTATTTAATGTGTTTGACCGGCTGGCGACATACATTCAATGTTCTGTTTAGTTGGTTTTTTTTTTTCACAAGCAGTGCAGGCACGTCCTGAGAAAGCCTTGTTGCTGTCGGGACGTTAAGCAATGTACAATCAATCAATCAATCAACTGATTACGGCAGAGTGATAGACAAGGTTCATCATGTTCTTTGTGTCATTCATTTCTTAGGCAAGAAAAATTAAAATAATATTTTTATTTACTGCATATAAAATGGGTCAACGGCTTTGGGTGTTACTGGTAATGTGGCGACTTCTGGTTTTGTTTTTGGAGTGTCTGATTTTTTGGTCACTGTACGAGTCTGTGGTTTGTATTTTTTGTATAATTGATAACCTACGTAACCAAATCCGACAACAAATCCGGCAATTATATATTTTGTTGATTGAGGTTCGGGGTCAGGGTTAGACTAGGTTGTTTGTCTCTCACTTTGATGAGGGAGTGACGGCCCTGACGGTATTGACACAGGTGCTGACGGTGGATCAGTTACATGAGTCTTTTCTGTTTGTGCTTGAAGCTGTAATTTTTTCTGCCTGTTCCATTCAGCTAATCTTTTTCCTGCATCAACGCGGCCTGGACTTTTAGCCTTAGTCACAGTTTGAACCTGTGTCAAAACAGGGTCGGGGTTCTGTTGTGTAGTCATCTTGTTCTCGTCCATTTGATCCTTCTTTTTCTTTCTCTAGAAAATTTATTTTTGAAAAATCAATGTGACTCCCAGTGACAAGCAATGTTACGACAGGTGCAAGGTAATTTCCGAACTTGTAAAACATGATGCATGCTAATTTGCCTATTGAACTTGAAACAATAGGATTGCTTTCAAGGTCGTGTGAAAGACTGTCACTATCCACAGGTAGAAAGTGACTCACTGCTTTTGTGTATAGACATACAAGTGATCGACTTAAATCACGTGTCATTAGTGAAGCAATGTGGTTCTCATATTTTAAATGAAACTTGATTAGTTCGTCAGAGGTTAAAGATTCAATATCCTCTGTCATGTATTGTTTCCCGAGATAAGTCTTTGATTTGCCTGACACAACTACAGAAAGAAGGCGGCTGTTTTTTCGAGTCTAAGTCTTTGTTTTCTACAGCATTGATATCATTTAGAAGAAGTAATTCGTCTTGATTCATTTTATAATAACAAATAATAATTTTAAATGTCATTGATTTTGGAAACCTTTATTTCACTGAAAAAAATAAGGAGAAACCTAGAAAAACGGGGTTTGTTATTAAACGAGCGATTTGTGATCAAAAAATCGTGGAAATTTGGAATCGATATAAATTGTCCAAAAACACCCACAACCCCCCTCTCTCACCTGGCTAAATTCACACTGTTTGAGCCGCTCCCATCGGCCCGCTTCGCAGACATGACCAGGTAGTCCTGCTTCCGTCTTGCTCTCGCTACAGCGACCAGGGTTAGCGAAGTGCCCGTGCTTTCCGTGGACCCTGTTTGCCCCCAGTTCAGAGTCGAGGGGGCAGTACTGCTCCTGCCCAAGCGGGCGGACGTGCGAGATGTACACACTCGGGCAGACGCGGAGCTCTGGACCCAACAGTGGGGGTTTACCGGCACAAGCCGCCAATGGACCTCCCCCCTCCCTCCCCCCCTCTTCCCCCCCCCCCCCCCCCCCCCCCCCTCGGTGCCCCTGCAGTGCCTGAGGTCCACAGGCGTGCCACCTCAGACATGGTTGGGATGTCTGCACGTCGGGCTCAGTTGACGCCATTGGCTCCCCGGTCCTTGCCCGCCTGCTCCTTGGATCGCAAGGTCGGCGGTAGCTGGAATCACCCCGCTACACGGTTGAACAAGCAAAACAGATGTACTGATGACGCCACACTCACACTCCTGCACCATGCATACACACATTTAGAAAAAACCTGGCTCTTTTGTACGCATTCTTTTTATAGACTTTTCTTCAGCCTTCAACACTATACAAGACCCCACCCGGGTCTGCCCTGGGGGACTTGGGTGGGGTTAGGTATTTTTTAGTTCCCAGGGTCACCCTGGTCAGCCCCACAGGGTGGGTTTTTCTCTCTATTCTGGGGCATGTGTTTCTGTCTACCCTTTGTCCATTCACCTGTATTTGCCCTTTTAAAACTCTCCCTACTGTCTGCACTGCCTGTAGCTCTTGATATTGGATGTGTGTTGCTAAATGGTCTTAGCTTTATTTAGCCCCATGTGTTAGGTTTATTTAATGTATTTGACCGGCTGGCGACATACATTCAATGTTCTGTTTTTTTTTTTTTCACAAGCAGTGCAGGCACGTCCTGAGAAAGCCTTGTTGCTGTCGGGACGTTAAGCAATGTACAATCAATCAATCAATCAACACTATACAACCCTATCTCATAGCTAAAAAACTTCTCTGTTACAATGTAACGCCAAGGCTTATCCTATGGATTGTCAACTTCCTTGTAAATAGGACCCAGTCAGTTCGCTTTCAAACAGCTCTCTCATCCCTTAGGTCCACTTCCATAGGCGCCCCTCAAGGTACAGTTCTCTCCCCTGTGCTGTTCACACTGTACACTAACGATTGTAGTGGCACTGACTCTACCCTTCTTATAAAATACTCGGATGACACTGCCTTAGAAGATCTCTCCAATAATGATGCGACTTACTTTGCAGAAGTAGAACGTTTTAGTGTTTGGTGTAAAGATAATTTTCTAGACCTAAATGTGAGTAAGACCAAGGAACTACTGATAGACTTTCGAAGAAACCCTGCCCCTGTCCCTGTTCTGATGATCGATGATGTGTCTGTTGAGCGTGTGACTGAGTATAAGTATCTTGGAACAGTCATAGATGATAAGTTATCCTTTAACGCAAACACCTCCCTCATACACAAGAAATGTCAGTCACGCATCTACTGCCTCCAGAAACTCAGGAAGCTGAATGTGAACCCCTCTGTCCTTCAAACTTTTTACTGCTCTTTTATTGAGTCTGTCATCACTTTCGGTTCTGTGTGCTGGTATGGAGGTCTGAGTGTGAAGAACAAGAACACCCTGGCACGAATGGTAAACATCTGCAGCAAAGTGACTGGCAGTAAGCAAAACAGTGTGGAGTCCCTGTATGAACAGCGTGTGGTGAGAAAGGGTAGGCGGATAGCTTCAGACAGATCCCATGTCCTTGCCCACCTCTATGAACTCCTCCCCTCTGGCCGCAGACTCCGCACGCACAAAGCTAGAACACTTAGACTACAGCACAGTTTCATCCCCAAATCCATCACTCTAAGCAATCTGTAGGTACATCCACGCATACCCAAACCTAACTCCTCCCCCCTATCCCCCTTTACCTGTGCAATCAGTAGGAATGGAGCTTGTTGATTTTAGAGAAGTGATTATATTGTGTTTCATTTGGTGGTGAACATGGACATACTGGGATTGTTGTTACTGAGTGTTTACCCACTAATTATTTTATTATGGTAGACTTTAATTATGCAGCGTGTGTAATAATGTGTAATAATGTACTGAGACGTTTGTATAATAAGTAGTGAGGGTTAGGACTAGGTTGAAACACGCGTATTATGTATGCATATGTAGAGGTGGGTGTGAATGTATAAGTGCCGCTCAGTTCAGTCCATAAAAGATGTTTGTGTGAGATGTGTAAGAGTTATGTGTAAAGATTTTGTAGTGTTTACTTTATCCATTTGGAATTTGTAGCTGTGCAAGTGCAGGGAGAAAATGTTCATAATTATGCTATAATGTTTTTATGTCTTGTTTGTACTATTTGTTATAAATGTACCACAACCGAATTTCTCTTTTTGAGATAATAAAGTACTCTTATTCTTATTCTTAAACATCCTCTGGTCCAGCACGACAGACCCCTTGCGACCCCAAAACTGCGGCCCCCTTCAGTCCTACGAGACCTTGCCCACCCACTCCTCAGAGCGCGGCCAGCAGCGGCTGGAGCCACCCTGCTACAAATTCCTCTGGCATGTCTTCCCGGACCTCATCCAAAGGCTGGGCCCTCGCCACTGGAGTCGTGGATCTCCATGGATGAAGACTGCTCCTGATCCCCCACCCCTCCCCCTCCCTCTCGGGTGCACGGCATTCTATGGCGGGGGACCTCCCCAGCACACAGAGGAAGCGGCCTCAGATGGAGGAACTCTCGCATTCGACGCGCATGCTCTCCGTTAGCCGTGGAGTCCTTGTCCCTTGGGACCCTTCCTCCCCCCAGAGTGCTCGACACTCCACGGCAGGGGCTCTGCGCAGCTTGCATCAGGCGGAAGGTTTCTCTGGACTCTCGACGGCAGCCTTGGATGGAGGAATGCTCGCGTCGAAGTGCATGCTTTCCGTCCATCACGGAGTCTCATCCCTCTGGTTGCGGATCAGCTAGGCCGGTGACGTTGCTGGACCCTCCCTCCCCCCAGAGTGCTTGGCACTCGGCAGCATGGGTTCCGCCCTGCATTCGGCGCAGCTCTCGTCGGGCGGAAGGTTTTTCTGGACCCTCAGCGTGCCCGGGCCCAGGACTCCCGCCGTCAAGACCCGGTCCGGGCACTGAGAGTCTACCGGCGCAGGACGAGACCTCTCCGGCATGGCCGAACCCAATTCTTCCTGGCGCCATCTCTGCGCAGACGATCTCCTCGTGGCTGCGCTGGGTCACCCAGTCTGCATACGAGGAACTCGCCCCGGAGGGGGCTGAGAGGCTGCATATCCGGGCACATACGGCCAGAGCGGTCTCAATGAGCATCGCGTTTGACCACGACTGTACCGTGAGAGACATTGTGGCGGCTGGCGTGTGGCGACGAGATTCCGCCTTGCCCGCCTCTACCTCGGGGACCTCTCGGGCCAGCGGGAGAACCTGGCCCTGCTGGGGGACATCGCTGCGCCGCAACACTTCCTCCCGGCGCCTCGGGCGTCCCAGGTTCGCTTAGCTGAAATCGTCGGGAGGTTGCTCCTGTTCGCAACCACTATATATGTGCAGTGGTGGGGCCTGGCGAGCAGCACCTACCTCTTTTTCGCTATTTTTCCATATAGTAATGCCTTCGGTATGGATTTTGAGGAAACAAATGTATTTTTCTCTAAAAATTTATTTTTTTGAACAATACTTACCCATGGCATTACTCGGAGGGCCCCCAACCCGCTTGCCGCCAGGACGCTAAGAGTAAGACTGGCGTGACTCCATTGCACACGTGACCGGATAGGGAGGAAAGGGGGGCTACTCGGAGTTTCTTGGTAACGACTCCCTAGGTATACACAACGGATTCTTAGGCTGAAATCGGTAAGCTAAGTGTACCTTTCATATAGTAATGCCATCAGTAAGTATTTTTCCAAAAAGTACATTTTAGAGAAAAATAGATTTTTCTCTAAAATGTATTTTTTCGAAAAATACCTACCGATGGCATTACTGTTAGGAAAAGGTACCCCTAGCTTACCGATTTCAGCCTAAGGTCCCTTGTGTATACCTATACAACAAGGGAAGCAACCTGTAGTAAGGTGTTACCATGATACATGAGTAGCCTCCCTTCCTCCTTATAAGCCCACGTGAGCAGTGGTGCCACTCCAGTCTTACACTTAACTTGCAGGCGGCATGTGGGGCAGGCGGGAGGGTCCTTCAAGTAATGCCATGGTAGGTATTTTTCAAAAACGTACATTTTAGAGAAAAATACATTTGTTTCCTCAAAAGACATGCCGATGGCATTACTGTTAGGAAGAATAACGAAAAGGAGGAGGGTGCCACCAAGGGCCTGGCTACTTAACCGCGCTCGGTGGAAAGAAAAGTGATCTCCCGCCGATTTCAGCTAAGGGTTACCCATGGCACCCAAGGCGCCGAAGGGAGAGCTGAGCCGCAGAGAGGTCTCCCACCAGAGCCAGATTCCTCCTCTGGCTAGAGGGATCCTTTAAGTAGAGGCGGGCAAAGGTGGAGTCCAAACGCCACTCCACTGCCGCCATAATGTCCTTCACTGCACAATGATGGGCCAAGGCTACACTCGTAGAGACCGCTCTGATCTCATGCACCCTGATCTGCAGTCTCTTCGCCCCCGCCAGTGAGAGGTCCTCGTATGCAGATCTAATGACCCCATGCAGCCAAGACGAGATCGTCTGAGCTGAAATGTCCTCCCTCCTGTAGGAACAACCAGGGCCGGCCTCCCCAGAAGGCCATGATCAGCGCAGATAGTTCTTCAGGGCCCTGACTGGGTCCTGCCAATGGGACCCACGCCAGCGGTCGAGGCCTGTGAGAGGAAGCAGGTTGATCACCAGTACCCAAGGAAGGGAGTCTGTTCTTTGCTATGAAGGCCAGGGTAATCAGGAGCGGTACCGAGCCATCAACCCTGAACTGAAGACAGGATGGGTCCACCGACAGAGTGTGTAGCTCGCTTACTCTTGCCGCAGTAGCCAGGCCAAGGAGAAGGCAGGTCTTCCAAGCCCCATTTGCCAACCACGCCAAAGGCAGAGGCACGAACCTGTCTGAATTAGGCCAGGTCAGCACCCAAGGCAGGTCCCAGCGTGGAAGCAACGAGCGAACGACTGGTTGCTGGAGCTCCAAGTGAGCTAACAGGTCCGAAGATCCTTGTACGCCCCTGGGTCTGCATGCCCCAAATGACGGCACGTGTCTGAGACCATGGCTTGGTATCCGTTGCCAGTAACAGGTGCCATGTTCTTCCCCTTAGCAATGAAAGGAAGAACTCAGCCACCTGGGTCATCGTCAGTGACGTGGGGGACAGGTGTCTAGTCCTGCAATTCGCCGCTGTTTCCAAGACGTTCGCCAAGACACAATAAGCAGCTCGATTAGTTGCCGCAGCGATCGTGCTGATGTCGCAGAAGCGGGAAACCCTGGAGCGACTGGGCTCCTCTGCACATCGCACCACCGCTTGCGTTGCTAATTCCAAGAAGCCTGCACACGCCAAGGTATTCTGAACCAGGGTCGCTTTCCTGTCCAGACCTGGTGACATCCCCTTCCTAGCCGCACTCTTGCTCCCCGCCTGTATATCCGCCCTGATGCGCAGTAGCGGTTTGGGACAAAGGAAGAATTGGGAATGACCTGTGTACCACCGCTGTTTGAACTTGAAGTCCAACTCCTCCGGCCACTGGCCCACTGGGCACCGGCCTCCACGTGGCGTGGGTGGGTAGTCCCCTCAGTCCCTGACTGAGTGGGCTAGCAGAGGGGTGCCATCTTTGTCCAGGATTAGGACTTGATGTCAGCAGATATGTTGTTCAGTCTTTTTCACTGGTCCGATTTTTAAGGAGCTGTGCTAACCCAGGTCCTACCACGTTGGATTGGTCCTTAAAAATACTCGTGAGCTTTTTTGTCCTTTGGATCCCAAGTGTTTGCCGTGCTTGGAGACCCGTGTCGGGGGAGAAAAGGATCCTGGTGGCTGAAATACTCCACTTTGGCCTTGACTTCTGCAGTCGTACCGGCCTAGTCAATCGACTCTTGTCACGTTGAGCCCTATCCCATTGTTGACATGCAGGCTGATATACGGAGCACCATGCTATAGCCTCTGCTGCTGATTAGGTGCTCTACGCCTGTATTCCCCTGCATTCAACCTTGTGATAGAAGACGGTGGCTGAGACGGTTTAATCGGGCATAACCTCCTGAGTATATCTTTCGGGCAATCTCCATCGTGTGTTGGATGGAGACCCACCGACAAATGCGCTTTCCCTTGTTGGGCTCGGTGGCGGGCGGGGACCCCCGGGAGATGAATATCTGTCATACTGTAATATGGAAAATACAAAAAAAAAAAAAAAAAAAAACTGGCACCAAAGCGGCACATAGCCACTGACATTGACCTTGAGAATGATAGTGACTCCGATTGTGAGGAAGCGACGCCTCAGGCGTTGGCCGTCTGGCCTCGCTTTCTCATTATCCACAGCAAAGTTAAAGAGAAGCCCGTTTCCAAGCTGCACCCTTTCCTGGTAGGGGAGACCCTCATGAGCCGTGTTGGCAGGCCCGATTCATTGAAGGCAACAGGATCGCAGATTCTGCTGCCAACGATGCCCGCAACGACCCTGTCCCTGACACACAGACTGTTTATAGTGATTTTAGACATGTGGTTAGTGTGTACATAGCCTGTGAGTGGCAGTCCAAGTGGGACAAAGAGGAAGCTAACAAGCTGCATGAAGCCTTTCCTAAGTTGTCTGACGGTCTACCTTATTGCTACGGCAGCCGCCGTGAGGAGACTGTCCATGCTCGGCTCCACATCGGGCACACGTATGTTACGCACTCTTATTTACTAAAACAGGAGGAGTGTCCATGGTGTTATGCCTGCGACGAGCAGTACTCTGTTCAACACTTTTTGCTGTCTTGTGCTGATCTAATCGACACAAGGTATAAACATTTCAAAGCAGACTCCCTGAAGGTTTTGTTCCGAGATGTGCCCCAGACAAGATCTTCAGTTTTCTGAGTGAGTGCCATATTTTAAATAAGATTTGAGCATTTATAGACTATGATGTTTCTATTATTTTGACCTTTTTGAGAGTCTGTTGACGTTTTCTTTAAAGACCTGTGTGACATTTTTGTGATGTCTGTCGGTAGTGTGCCCACTATCCGCCTAGCTGCATCAGCCAGGTTCCTAGACGGATCCACCCCAGAAGTGCTGTGGAGGGAGTGACAGGGCTCCGAGAACGGGAACTAGAGCTCTGTCGGCCGCCTGAGGTAAGGGACGAAGGGTAGTCAAGAGAGACGAGGGCCGACACCGAGTCCTCAGGGTGGAGACTAAAGGCCTCCTCTAAATCAGACGAAGCCAACCGCTGAGCCGGCGCGGGCCTGTTAACCGCCGGCGGGGCCCAGAGGAGGGAAGTCTCGTTCCACGAGCGACGCGCTGAGTTCCGGGAGCCATGTCGAGCACCCTGCAAGAAGCAACACTGGTTCCGTTGAGGCGCTGAGGGCGCGAGTTGGACCCATTGTGGTGTTCCCTGCATGGTCCTTCCGAGACGGCCGGGGGGGACCTCGCGTGAACGCAACCAAGACTGGAGCGAGAGCGATGCATCGTCGCACGCGAAGCCCTCTGGTGGGAAGGAATGAGGCCGTGGGTGGAAACAGGGCGGGCCCAGAGCGGCGAGGGGTAACAACGCCTGACGGCTGTGTGTCAGTCCCCGGAGAACGAGCGGCATGTCTGGAGGATAGGCGCCGTGAACCCGACGTGCGACTTCTTGTCCTGGAAGGTCAAAGACGATAGTTGCCCGGGGGCAAGGAGGACACAGAACGCCGAGGGGGCTGTCGTCGCCCCGGAGGCAGAGCGTTTCGAGCGCCGCGAATTCGACGTGGGCGGGCACTGTGCCAAACATCTGCTGCCTTCTGTTATCCGGGCGTGTCTCTGCCTCGAGGTGGGAGT
This sequence comes from Semisulcospira habei, assembly GCA_036245525.1. Lineage (NCBI taxonomy): Eukaryota > Metazoa > Mollusca > Gastropoda > Semisulcospiridae > Semisulcospira > Semisulcospira habei. Next base: position 81,207,004 of record BTPG01000007.1, on the reverse strand, counting down.
GGAGCCCGTGCCCCTAACACTCCGTGGGGGGGAGGGGCATCATCAGCCTCCTCCGTCCACGCTCTTCTCTAGAGTTGGTATGGGGGGAAGAGAGGACAACGAAGGGTCCTGTAGAGACGGGCTGACGACGGCGCATGGATGGGACCCCAGTGTTTGACACTGCCTTTCTGCGAGGCTCAGGGGACCTAGAGGCACGGAAGCAGGGAGAGGGCCCTCCATCGTCAAACTGCACGCCGACCATGGAGGGGCGGCCCTGTGCATGTTGCGGGTGGCAGTCTGCCATTTCCTCTGATAAAAACTCCACAGCTGTGACCACTGCTCCTCCTTCCACTTGGAACATGTGTTGCAGGTCCGGGCGGACGAGCACCCAGAACATGGCAGGCACATCACGTGGTCGCCACTGGGCCGTGGAAATTCCCTGCACCTCCGACAGGTTTTAACTTGCAGGCTGCAAACAGAAAGGCACAGAATAAACCGACACACTACCCACGGCCTAAAGACCGGCCACGCGGGTTGACAGCTCACAGAAGCCACCTGTAAAATTGTTATAGAATTCTCGTTATATCAACGAGTATTGCGACGGCCCTGTTGAACTGGGACAGTCGCCTGAGGCATTACCCGAGGCCTTACCTTGTCAGAGCCCGAGTCGTGCGAAAGCAAGAGAAGAGGGAGCTAAACACTTTCTAACGTGTTCTGTTGAAGTCGGCAAAAGTCTAGTAATCTGATTAAACTGACGGCCAGATGCAGCAAGTGAGTGTCGCGCGGCCATTTGAATATCGCAACCTAAGTCACCAGAAGTCGAAGTAGTGACGGCCGAACCGGTTGGAAGCTAAGCGTAAGACTGGAGTGGCACCACTGCTCACGTGGGCTATAAGAAGGAAGGGAGGCTAGTCATGTATCATGGTAACACCCTACTAAGGGTTGCTTCCCTGTTGTATAGGTATACACAAGGGACCTTAGGCTAAAATCGGTAAGCTAGGGGTACCTTTTCCTAACAGTAATGCCATCGGTAGGTCTTTTGAGGAAACAATCTTGCTTTTCTTAAAAATGGATATTTTGACTTTTGACGAATATCGGCAGAGCTGTGATATGCTTAGTGTTAGCGAAACCAGTACAGTGGTATTATGTTAATGCCAGGCTCAGGAGGATGCGCAGATCCTGAAGAGTGTGGTGCTGCCACTGGAGGAGGAGATCAAAACTCTGCGGGAACAGCTTCAGCAGGCCCAGCGCAGAATACAGGCCGCCAGCGGTGATGCAGTGCAGGTGGGGCCCATGCTGCTTGCTTGTGCTACTGTCAATCTGGGGTTGGGTGTTGTGTAGCTTTAGCATGTTTTATTTAAACTCCACAACCAAATTTTGGAGGTGTCATCTGCCATCTGTGTACCAGTTACCATGATAATTCAAGGGTAGTGCCACATTAGCTTGGCACCACCAGGTTATCATGGTCCATCCATCTCCTGCTGTAGTTTGTTGGGGTTAAATGGATTAATCATCCTGTTCATGCAGCCACTGGTACAGTACACAGCCACTGGTACATTACACAGCAACTGGTACCGTACACAGTCGCTGGTAAAGTACACAGACACTGTTTACAGTACACTAACACTACAATACATACACACTGATTGCAGTACACATGGCTGCATGCACAAAGGGATTAACTTATTCATGTGGCCCCGCATCAGTAGCTGCAGAAAGTGTCATATAGTGTTTCTGCTAATGCTAAATGACACTTTTGCAGCTATTGATGCAGGTAAAGGCACAGTTGTGGATGAGGGATGGTCCATGACTGTTCAGCGGTAATGCCAGGTTATCCCAGTTAAAGATTGTTGTGTTGTTTCCTGTACCTGTTCATGTCCAGCTTTGCTTTCATACTGATACCATTATCAAACATCTCCTGAATGAATGGACTGAACAATTAAAATGCAAAAAGCTATGAATTTCCATTTTTTCCTTTATTCTCACAGTGTCATTTCCCAAATTTTTACCTCTTTTAACGAAAATATTTTAGTCTTTTTGTAGTGTAGATGCCAGGCATTAAAAATATGCTAGTTTTTGTTTTCGGCCGGCATTGCCAATGTGCACCACATGTCCTAGGAGGCCCGACTCTCCTTTCTGAAAGTTACACCAATTGAACAAAAGCTGAGATGTGCACATCTGTTCTGTTTTATTTTATTTGTGACACGTTAATGTCGTGCAGACATCGGCTGCTGAAAAGAAATCCCCAACACTTGCTGATGTTGACAGCACAACTGATCCAAAAGAGAAGGTATGTGTGTGTGTTGTTTGTACAGTAGAACTTGATTTGGGCAGTAACTCAGTTACACGGCCACTCATCTTGAACAGTCACATTTTCTGTGCATGCTTTGTTTACTGTTTAAAAAGTACCTTGATTTTCTGTTCACATGCCATACTTGGTTAACCCTTTTGCCGCCGATCTCGCCGTTTGGCGAGTACCTGGCTTGCCGCCGATCTCGCCGTTTGGCGAGTACGTGGCTTGCCGCCAATCTCGCCGTTTGGCAAGTACGTGGCTCGCCGCCGATCTTGCCTTTTGGCGAGTAACACAGTCGAGTTCACTGCACTTGATCGTGACTCTAATGTATGAGGTAGTTTTGGTCAATAATAGTGCATCATGGGACAGGGGAATCCCCTTTTACATTCCAGTGCCAACTTTGAGCGCTTTTGAGAGTTTTGAGCGAAGAAATTGCGAGTTTTTCTGACTTTTTGGGAGCGGTGCTTTTTCGTGATGGCTAAAACTTCGAAAGGGCGAAGTGAGCGGCACAAGAGACTATGGAGGAAGTTTTGCAGCGTTTGAACCTCCTACGATCACAAACGGATGTTGATTCGAACGAGGAGCATCCATGTGGCAACGAAGTTGACGAAGAGCTTTTTGGAAATTTGCAAGATAGCTCTGATAACGATCCGACCTATGAACCAGAACCGAGTACGAGCACTCTCACGAGCAGATTTCGTGTAGAAGAGTGTTGTGTATTTTTCATGGACTATGCTGGTGAGTTGGTGTGTTATAGATTATCTGTAGAGCTCTGAACAACCAACTATGCTTCACTTGTGAGTTGAACATTTTCTCAATATATTTCTTGACATGTTATCATATGTTTGTTACTGTGTTGGTGACTGCCTTGTGTGTAAACTGTCTGTTGTGTGTGTTGAGAACACAGATTTTGTCTATTCTTCTTGCATCAGGCCAGATATAAAACTTTGAGTGAGTCACATGAAAGAAAAAAAGGTCTCAGTGTACAAATTTGTTTGTTTCCTCAAAACACATTACCGATGACATGACTGTCAGGAAATAGTCTACTTGCTTACCAATTTTAGCCTAAGACCCAAAGGGTCCCCCCAGGAGGCTCTCGGGGATCCCTAACAGGGACGAGAGTAGCCTCCACTGCCCATCCGGTCACGTGCCCGGTGGTGTCTCCTTTAGCCAGTTGTCTACTTCGCTGTTAGCGTACGCACGCGTTTACCTGAGCCTCTGACCCTTCGTAGACTGTGTACGGTTCGACCGTCCTTACCGGCCTGTCTTCGCCTAGCCTCTCGTCTCTGCTTCTGGCGTCGCCTCCTTCTCTGCTAGCCCTCGTCTGTGCCTCGTGCTGTTAGCTGGGCCTGGGGCCTTCTTCTGCTTCTCGGCTTCCGTCGCTTGCGGTGGTTTGTGCTTCGGCGCTCCGCCATGGAAAGGTAACGTCTCGGCCGCCGCCTACGTCTCGCCCGGCTGGGCCGGACGTCGGTCTCGTCTCGAACTTTTTTGGTTCTCTCCCGCGTTTCGTCGTGAGCTTCACTCGTTTCCCTGGTTCGGAAGTTATGTAGGCGGGTTAGTTCCCGCCACCGGTCGCCTTTCATCTTTGGGTTTGTGTTGCAGTTATCAAGTGCGCACCTGTCCCCTGTGTGGCGACTTTCAGTGGCCTAGTGACCGGCATAAAGTCTGTCTTCCGTGTTCTGGCTGCTCCTCGGACCTCGCCTGCGCTGTCTGCTCTTCGTGGCCGGAGGTTCGTTGGTCGGAGCTTTGGAGGTTCTACCGGCGCGAGCGACCTGTCACAGCACGCCGGGACCCAGTCAATCTCCCCTCCTTGGAAGTGGAGAAACGCACGCCTCGTCTGCCTGGTAAGACTATTCCTGCTACGGTGTCCGCACCGCCCTTGCCCGCTGACTCCTCCGGCGAGTCGCCAAGCCGGCTTTGTGCCCCCCTCCTTGAGCCCCGGGCACCGCGACTGTTGTCGCCTGTTAGTAGACGTGTGGGCCTTGTGGCCCCCCCTAAGCCCGCTGACTCCTCCGGCGAGTCGCTAAGCCGGCTCCGTGCCCCCCTCCTTGAGCCCCGGGCACCGCGACCTTTGTCGCCTGTTACTAGACGTGTTGGCCTTACGGCCCCCCCTCCTAAGCCCGCTGACTCCTCCGGCGAGTCGCCTAGCCGGCTATGTGCCCCCCTCCATGAGCCCCGGGCACCGCGACCGTCGTCGCCTTCTAACCTTCACCGTGGCCTTTCAGCCCCAGCTGCTAGCCCGCAACATGCCCCCCTCCTTGAGCCCCGGGCACCGCGACAGTTGTCACCTTTTCCTCCTCCTCGGGACAGAAGAGACCGTCCCCGTTCTTCCAGGCGCCACGATGTCGACCGTCGGCTTAGCCCTCGTCGCGTGGATAGGAGACGTAGCCCCCAGCATTCGTCGTCCTCTCGCTCGACTTCCTCCTATGCCTCCCGTCGGCGCAGCCGTTCTCCTCAGCGCTGGTCCTCTCGGCGCCCCTCACCGCACTCCTCTCGTAGGAGTCGTAGAGACGACAGGACTCTGCCTCGTTCTCGGCGCAGTAGTTCCCATCGGGATCGACGCTCTCATTGTTCCCGATGCCCTTCGCCTCTTACTTCCCCGCGGCGGCGTCAGCGTAGCCCCTCGGCTCCTCCTCCGCCGCCTGCGTGCGTCAGTTTACCTCCTGTGCTTCGGTCTTCTCCGCCGCCACCGCCTGCCATCGATGGAGAGACCTTAAGCCTGCTGCCGGAGGACTCCGTGTCGGCCTTGCTTGAGTCCGGCAGCCGTTCGCCCTCTCAGGTGGATGATCCAGCGTCTCCAGCTACCCTGTCCACTCCTCGTGGCGAGACTCTCCGAGCCTTGGACGCCGCCGCCCGTCTCATCGCGGCTTGCCTTCCCGCGGATTCCTGCCCATCTTCCCCACCGCTGAAGAGGAAAGCGGCCGCCTTTGTGGACGCTGCTCGTCAGGTTCAGAAATTCAAGTCGCTTCCCCAGCCGCCTGCCTTCCGTGACCTAACGGACGCCCTGTCTGCGCACCTCCAGCGAGATTCTGCTTCCGACTCGGACTTCTTCTCCGACCGCCGCTGGCCTTCCGGTGTCGACATCGCCTTTCGGCAGTCCTAGTACGCCGGCCACTCGCAATCCTTCTCGTGCTCGCTGCCTCCGGTGGATCCGCCTGCGCTGGTGCTCGCCGGCGGCTCTTCCCAGCCCAACCGTGCCCTGCCTCGCGGCCTGGAACATACCGCCTCACTCGTCCGAAACGCCCTCGCATGTTCGGGATTTTTGGAGCTCCTCACACAAGCCTTCATTAACCGTATCGAGGCGGCCTATTTTTGATATGTTCCACAAAATCAGTCGCAGCTGATGTTCTCACGTGACAAGTATAAAAAAAAATGATGAAGCGACAAATGAAAAAAGTCAAGAAAAAAGTTTGTTTGGCTTGCTAATGGTTAATTTTTATTGATAAATTTGTCTAATTTTGATAAAATAAAATCACAAAACTAATAGTAGACATAGCAGACATGTTTAAACAAATATGGTAGAAAGCATTAAAGGCTTAATGTTCAGTCAGCAGCAGTTTTTCCGCAAAACATTTGGGTTTGTCAAGTCAAATGTTCATATGAAATTAACATCTAATCCTTCATGCAGTTACACTTGCAAAGGTCTGTACATCTCCACGTGGCTTTTTTTGCAAGAACATTTTCCGGTACAACCAGCAGCAGCTTTGCAGCTACACTTGACATGTTCACTACATGCTTCTGAAGCAATTGGTAAAGATGTCCACAGTGCAATCCAACAACAAGTAGTGGCGTGTATTTTCCAGCCCCATCTTTTGGGGGTTGGTATTTGCTGTTGAGATTGATCGCTTGTTGTCCAGATTCCAGCTTGATAAACACAACGCTTTGTGTGTTGCAGGAGAGCACCTTGTGTGGGAGGAATAGTGTCCATGGTTTTGCTTTGTTGGCAAAACATTAACCTACTAGCCTCATTCACAGTCTCAAATCCGCTTGTCTTCTGGTACATGAAGACGGTGAAGTCCTCCAGAAGTTTGAAGTTCTCATCACTGATGCCCACCTCTATGAAAGGGTGACTGGCGATGTCATTGAAGGCGAAGGCCTTGGTCACATCAGGGAAAGATTTTAAAGTCTCCCAGGCAAGCTTTTTCCCCTTCCAAGAAAGGCTGATACTGTATTGCAGCCTGTGAAGCTGTGGAAAACTGGCAAGGCAGTTGACATTTCTTTGCCAAGGGTTAGGACCCGAGCGTTGATATGAATGTAGGAAAAGCTCCTTTCTGTGCCAAACCCAACCCAGATGTTCAGTGTCGAGCATATGTCTTGCAGGTGGTAAAACTTGCCAGTCAATATGACAATAACATCGGTGTCCACGGTGCGAACAAAGCAAGTCTTTGAACCCTGCTGTAATGCATCTTGCACATGGAAGAGTAGTCTGGTATCGGCCTCTTCATGGTTGCAGGCAGATATGACGTAGTCACTTCCTCTGATGATAACATTTTCTCCTTGTGTCACCACCACTGTTTTGACAGGAGGAAAATCATAGCTTTCAATCTTCTTGGACATAAATTCAAAGAATTCTTCCTTGTTTTCTGCATCACGCAGGAAGTCCTGCCACTGTCCTGGGATTTTGTTCGGCGGACACTTTTCTTCTCATCCCTTTTCCTCTCTTTTCTCTGGCAGAACCTTTGATGCTGTTTTTGAGATGCCTGTCCCAAACAATGTCAATCCTCTCTGCAGTCTCAAGCTGATGCCACCCATGAGGCAAGAACACGTCGGCAGCATAGTCGTCAAATGTCTTCACGCCACTAACAGGTAGAAGATGCACCACAGCTGCGCCGTCAAGCACCTTCACTTTAAAAGTATCGGGTAGTTCTTTCTCACACGTTTTCTCCAAAGATGCGAGTAGCTCAGGAGGAGCGTCTAGGACTTTTATTTCTGGATGTTGTACATCTTCATTGAGTTGCCCTAAGGCTTCTGCCAGTTCAGTTGTGTCATATGGTTCAACATCGTCCAGTAAATGTGTAGCAGATGCCTCCACTGTCTTTGTTAAACATGTACTAAAGTAGATCAGATTTCTTACCGAGACGAATTTTCCCTCTGTCTAGCAAAGACGGAGGGAATGGGTGGATTTCATGGCTGAAAAAGGAAGCCATATCAGACTCACAGTGTTGTGCCACGATGTATAGTCTGGAGAATAGGTTGACATCAGTCTTCAGATCTGCAATCTTGTCTGCTTGTTTGCTTTTGTCTTTAGGATTTGGGCACTTGAACAGATGCAAAGAGTTCTTTTTGTTGGGATCATGAATGGACCTTTTACAGTCAAAACTGAGTTGCAGTGGTGGTTGTACTGTTGTTCGCCAAGATCCTCAATGGTGCGGACTATATGTATGACATTGGGACATCATGAGAATCTAATGTCATTAATTCTCCACTGTCTGGTCAAGAAAAGATTGCCCATTTCTTTGAACACTCTTGTAAGGCTGAGAGTTTGTTGTTTGAAACACTCTTGAGTTGATAAACCTTCTTCACGATGAGAGTGTTTTGCATAGTTTAGTCTTGAACAGTCTTTAAACTCAGTCAGCATGCGTGCTTGTTCTGGACCTGCCATTTTCGGAGAGCAGATGGGTTTTCTGTAAACCATACGGCTCCACCAGAGCCTGTCACCAAGTCATTATTTTGTTCATGAGCCTGATCTAATGACATATTTGAGAACTTGTGTGCCGTTTTTGAGACAACCCAGTGACCATGCTCAACAAATTCTTCCAAGGTAAAAGGTGGCATATTTTCATGTCTCGAATGTGAATAGGAACCCAGCGGGCATAGTAATTCGGATGGTCCAGGGCAAAGAACCACTTGGCCTAGCTTTCAGGGAACCCGCATACAACCCAAAGTCAGCTTCACGATGTGTTCTGACAAACAGAAGAACAAGAGTTCAAGTCTGAGTATGGTGTCCCAATACTGAAATGTGGGGCTCTTTCCAACCATTTCTTGTAGCCAAGCTTCTTTTGACTCTTTTTCTGCTTCCGGCTGCAAGGTGAGAAATGCTTCGTTTTGGAGTTTTCTCAAAACGACAGCGTTAACTTGATGGGCATGGCGTGTTCCGGTTACGTGAGAACAGCTCAGAAACCACTCTGCTGTGCCTGATGAAGCAATCCCTGAGCTTAGTTATTGACCAAGTCCTCCGCTGTGAAGCTTTCATCAAAGGGAAGAGTCACAGGTAGCATGCGCAGTCCCTAAAAGTCACTGACGATATTCCCAAAAGGTTTTATATGGTTGCGACTTGTTTTTACTCCCATGGGACTTCAAGGGGCAGTTCAACTTCGCACTAGTTATTTGGTGGCAAATCAAACAGGCTTGCCAATCCATCTTTTACCCACTATAGGTCAACCCTGGAACAAGCTAAAAAAAAAAAACCACCCTTTTTATAACAAATAAACAATTATGGGACCATACACAAGTATAATGCTTTGTTTCTTTTAGTCCAGTGGCTTCTTGGATGACTCATTTAAAATAATTAATATATTCAAAGAGTCTTTTCTCATTTAATTAATGTCGGTTGTCAAAGACACAACCACAACCAATAATTTGTTCGCGTTCGCCACGCTTTGCGAATTAAATAGTCTGTTTCTCGGAACCTATTGCTGTGCTACCTTGGAACATATCAAAATCTGAAAGCATAAAGCATGTAGATCATCGGTAAAAATTATGGTACTTTTGTCAGCCCAGTCCCCATCTCATCAAATAATGGGTCTTACAGCCCTCACTATTGGGAGACTCGGCAGCAAGATCCGGTGCGTGCACTCCGTATCTACCTGCGTCGCTCCAAGTCCTTACGGAGGGGACGGACTCGTCTCTTTTTGCCTCTGACGGCCGGCAGAACTGACATCTCTGCCCAAACGATCTCCTCCTGGTTCTGCTGGGTAATACGGTCCGCCTATCGCGACCTCTCCCCACAGGGAGCCGAGGCCCTCAGGATACGCGCCCATGAAGTTCGCGCTATGGCCGCAAGTCTCGCCTTTGACCGCAACTGCGCGGTTAAGGACATTGTGGCTGCAGTGGGGTGGCGGGCCGAAACCACCTTTGCCCGCTTCTACCTCCGCGACCTGACAGTCCAGCGCGACAACCTCTCACTGGTGGGCGACATCTCTGCGGCACAGCACTCCCTCCAGGCGCCCCCGGCGCCTTAGGTATGCACTTCGCTAAAATTGTCGGGAGTGTGTGATCAGGAGTGACGGGCCGTCTTCGTCCCTAATGAGGTTTCTGAAAGGGATTGTGCGGCACCCTCCTCCTTTTTGGCATTCTTCCTGACAGTCATGTCATCGGTAATGTGTTTTGAGGAAACAAATTAATTTTTCTCTAAAATGTATTTTTTCGAAAAATACTTACCGATGACATGACTCGGAGGTCCCTCCCTCCTCCCCGCTTGCCGCTGGTAACTCCGTAGACAACTGGATAAAGGAGACACCACCGGGCACGTGACCGGCTGGGCAGGGGAGGCTACTCTCGTCCCTGTTAGGGATCCCCGAGAGCCTCCTGGGGGGACCCTTTGGGTCTTAGGCTAAAATTGGTAAGCAAGTAGACTATTTCCTGACAGTCATGTCATCGGTAAGTATTTTTCAAAAAAATACATTTTATAGAAAAATTAATTTTCTCATCTCCATTTTTTTAAAAAATGAAGTAATTCGGTTCAGTGGTTCAAGAGTTATAGCCTTTTAAAGATAAGAGGTGTTGCGCCACAGCAGTCTGGCAAAACAGCTGCGGCCCTGGGAAAGGCAACATTTTAGCACCTGTGGCGGTGAAAGGGTTAATGGCCACCCTATCAAGACCAGAATCAGCAAAAAATACCTGCAGTTTATGGCCACAGTTTGACTTGCACAATGACATTGTAAACATGCGAAGACCACTTGCTTGCTGCTGCCTACCTGATAAAAAGTCATGACACAATGGTGGCCTGGCCACTGGGTTGATGGCCCAGTTGTTACTGAGTGGCAAGCAGCCAGCAATAGGAGTCATGCTGTCTTCTCTGACATCTATATAATAATAATAATAATAATACCGTTATTATATAGGCGCTTTTTCTCAATTTTTGGGAAATCGACTCAAAGCGCCGCGCCTGAAACCCAACACACACACTCACGAAACAGACACGGATTTACGCCATTTAAGACAAACACAGTACAAACACAGTACAAGACAGACGAAGGGCCAGTTCAGCTACTGAAGTTACAGAGATTTTTGATCGCTTGTATTTGAAATTTGTAAAGTGGCCTGAGACTGGTACCAAAGTGTGGGGGGTGGGGGGGGGGGTGGGGGTGGAAGAACCGGAGTACCCGGAGAAAGAACCCCCGACAGTCCGCCCGAATTAACGGTGACACTTACCAGAGGAGAAAAGTCCAACGCCGGAACCCGGTATCGAACCTCGCACCTTTGGCATTGGTGGCAGGCGCCTTAACCACTGCGCCACGGACCGCCCCGACATATATCTTTGGTAACATGGGTCATATGACAAGTCCTGTTTCTTGTGTAAGCAGTGCTGATAAACCTGTTTCTTGTGTAAGCAGTGCTGATGTGCCATCATAGGTTCATGCCTAGCTTCATTCTACCCCATCACCGAAATCCCGAAATTTTGACGTCGTCCTCTGAAGACTGCATTGCAGTGCAGGACAGATCAACCATGATAGTTCAAGGGTGATGCCAGAATACTTTGGCGCCCATAGGCGCCAAGCTGTTCTGGCATCACCCTTGGACCATCATGGTCGATCCTTATCTTGCTGTGGTGTGTCTGGGGCAGAATGAGTTAAGTGCCTCGAGAACTATTGGGAATGTTGCTGTCAGTCTTACTGTTTACTGCCAGTTTTGCATGGCAACAAGGGTGACTGCTCATAAGCATGTTGTACTGCCATGATTTAGGCTTCTTTTGTTAGAAGAATTGGAACGTTCAAGTGGAAGTGTGTTGATGTGTATGTTGACATATGGTGTCTGTGTGAATTGTGTGTAAATAGAGAAGTGGTGTGTTGATGTGTGTGTTGACGTATGGTGTCTGTGTAGGTGGAGAAGTGGTGTGTTGATATGTTTGTCGACATAATTTATGGTGTCTGTGTGTAGGTGTTTTGGTGCGTGTTGACATACAATATCTGTGCGTAGGTGGAAAAGTTGTGTGTTTGTTGACATATGGCATCTGTGTTGTGAGTAGGCAGGTGAAGTGGTGTGTTGATCTGTGTGTTGACATAGGGTGTCTGTGTTTTGTGCAGGTGGAGAAGTTGCTGAAGATTGTGAAAGCAGAGAAGGCGGCACGCATGGACCTGGAGATGTATGTGGCTGTGCTGACCACACAGAAAAACGTCCTGCAGGAGGACACAGACAAGGTGCGCAAGGAGCTCCATGAAGGTCAGTCCTTTATAGCCATCAGACTCGGCACTTGTTTATTATTTTACATGATACTGTTCACTGTATGTAAAGATTGTGATACTGACGCTAGGGTTTATAGTTTCGCCTTCAACCACTTTGTCATTTGTACTCCCATTTGTAATCCCATTTGTACTCCCTTGTATTTTATTTTTTATTTAACCCTTTGGTTTTCAGTAATGGTTTTTGTTATCATGATTCCTGCAGGAATTGTGACAAAAACTGCCGACAGCCAAAGGGTTAAAATTTGTTTGAATGTGTGTGCCAGTATGCCGGCTACTGGAGGACGAGAAACAGTCACATGAAATGCTGAAGCAGACGTGGCAGATGGCCAACGATCAGTTCCTGGAGTCGCAGCGCCTGATGATGATGGACATGCGGCGCATGGAGACCGTGCTGTCTGCTGAGCAGCAGCGACAAATTGCAGGTGCGCCTGCTTTCTTACCTTACATTCACAACTTGCCAACTGTATATCTCATCGCTCCTTGTGGAGCATAGTGCTGCAACTGTGTCACACCAGCATAACTGTTCAGGGCCTCCCATTCAGTGTGCCCTACATTTTTCAAACCAAAGAGCATTGGTACTTCATTTGCCTTTTCTTTTAAAGATTACACTTACTTCCATTAAATTTATAATTTTCTTCTAGATCATTGTGTTCACGCACATTAAGTGACAGTTTGTTAATGTATTGGTCTTTATTTGTTTCAATGTTTTGTTATTGGGATAAGTGTTAAGCAGTCGGTGTTGTAACACAAACAAATATCTGCTGTTGGGGTAATCAGGTAATTTATATTTAGTCAGTTCTGTTTGTGTCGTTTGTTTTTGCATAACATTCAGTTGTTGTTGTGGTTTTTTTTGGTGTTTTTTGTGTATGTGTGTGTGTGTGCGTGTGTGTAGAGCTTCAGCAAAAGGACCATGAGAGGGAGGCGCAGGAGAGGAAGGTGAGGGAGCTGGGTGAACGCAGGGAACAGCAGGAAAGGGAACAAGCAGAACGCCGTAAACTCAGCTTCTCTCACTCAGGTGTTTACATTTTGACATTTTTTTTTATGCAATGCTTACAGCCAAAATACAGTAACGACAGTTTGGTCTGCTGAGGCAATGTCTTGTATAGGGGAAATCTGTAAATTTGACAGAATATTGCTTATTTGAAATCATAACCATATTTCCGTGTGGCCCAATAAACTGCAGTGTTCCGTGTGTCATGGGTCCCATTCAATAAAATAAATGTGACATGCATATATCATGCTGTACTGAGAGGTCTCAATGATATTTGTTTCCTCAAAACACATTACCGATGATATTACCGTTAGGAATATTGTCTAAGCTAGACTAATTTTAGCCAAAATTTGTTGTGTACATAGTAGGGGAGGTAACAAAGGGCGCTATAGCCTAGACCATGATCCGAGTAGCCTCCCCTCCATCCCATCCGGGCACGCGCCCACCGGATGCTCACCATTCTGTTTCTTTGCTAGACAGTAGAAGGATGTGTACATGGATTGCTCCTTCATAGGGAAGAAACTAGTGTTGGTGTTTGCGACTTTCTTGGACACTTGGAAGTGCTAGCGGCTGTGGCCTTGTGCTAGCTGCTTTAGCTGTAGTTGTTTCCTCAAAAACATTACCGATGCCATTACTACAATGGAACAACCTGTAGCTTACGTAATTTTAGCCAGAAACTTACGACGTGTACCTTTAGGGCCAGGGGAGGCCACCTAGGGGTGCCGTGACCTAGTACCCCGGGTAGCCTCCCTTCCCACCCCATATGGGTAACTGCCAGAGCAGCCAAGCCAGTTTTTTCCTTTAGCTTGCAGCGTAAAGACGTGTGTTAGCCTACTGCAGCGTTACCCTACAGGCTGTGTATGGTTCTGCACCGGTTGTACCTGCGACTTACAGGCTTGGTTCCTGGCTGTGCATTCGTAGCCTGGCCTCGGAGCTCTTGGACTGTTGTCACTTGTGTGCCTTCCTCGTGTGCTGCGCCGGTTGTTGCCTTCGACTTAGAGACTTGTTCCCGGCTGTGTTGTGCCGAGCCTCGGGGCCCTTGGACTGTTGTCTCTTGTGGGCCCTTCTTCGCGTGTTCTACGCTGGTGGTTCTCTTTGTCTTAGAGACTGGTTACGGCATGATCTGCCTGGCCTCGGCGCCGTGTTTTGTTACTGCGTGCTACGCCCTCGGACAAGTTCGCGCTTGGCCGGACGTCTAGGACTCGACGCCCTTGACTCGGCCCGCTTACCCGTTGTGTGCGACCCCTCGACCCTCAGTGGCGCCCCTCCTGCTCCGTTTCAGGTTCTCCCTTTCCCCGCCCTCTTGGGGTGGCCAGGTAAGGTCTCAGTGTTTGCCATTGACCGGCGCCCTTGGCGCCAGGCGGCGGCTTCACTCTTGGAGTTTTTTGCTTGCACATGGCGAGTTTTATAGGTGCTCTGGTCCTAACGTATTTCACGCAGATTGAAACCCGTCAGCACCGGGTCTCGGTGTGGCCGGCGACTTTGGTGCCGGTCGGCGGCTTCGCTTTGGAGTTTCATTTACGCACAGCGAATTTATGGGTGTTACGGAAAACACTGCTGTACTAAACAGATGGACTGAGTACTGCCGAGACTTGTATAACTACAAGGCTGAGCCAGACACCAGCATCCTCCAAAACAACCAGGCTGGGGCCAGGAAGGCCGAAGACCTGCCAGTGTTAGCTGAAGAGGTGGAAACAGCTGTACGCGGCCTGAAGGGAGGAAAGTCTCCAGGTGTAGACAACGTACCTGCTGAACTGTTGAAACATGGAGGAGAAGTAACAACGAAGGTACTCACTACACTCTGTCAAAAGATCTGGGAGCAAAAGAAATGGCCAGTAGAATGGACACAGTCTCTAGTGATCCCGCTCCCCAAGAAAGGAAACCTGAAACAGTGCCAGAACTACAGAACTATCAGTCTGATAAGTCACCTCTAGCAAAGTAATGCTTAGAATCATTCTCAACCGCCTCAAAACTTTCGCCGAGGAACTGCTGGCAGAAGAACAGGCTGGCTTCAGAGTTGAAAGAAGCACTGTAGAGCAGATTTTCAACTGCCGCGTCCTGATCGAGAAACATCTGCAGCATCAGCGCGAACTCTACCACAACTTCATTGATTTCAGGAAAGCATTTGATCGCGTCTGGCACGACGGACTCTGGCAAGTCATGAGATCGTTCAACATAGAGGAGGGCTGATCCAAATGATAGAAGCGCTTTACAAGAACGCCTGCAGCGCGGTTCTACTTAACAATCAGTCAGGCGAGTTCTTCAGGACGACAATCGGTGTCCGTCAAGGATGCCTGCTCTCTCCTGTCCTTTTCAACATATTCCTGGAGAAGATCATGCAGGAAACCCTCCACGACCACCATACTTCAATCTCTATTGGTGGCAGATCCCTGTGCAATCTTCGATTCGCAGACGACATTGACCTCATGGCAGGCAGCAATAGTGAGCTGCAAAACCTGACAGACAAACTTTCAAGTAGCGCAGGGTCTTATGGCATGGAGATCAGTACGGATAAAAGCAAAGTGATGATCAACACCACAAGCAACAGCAGCAGCAACATTCACATGAACGGCCGGAAGCTAGAAGAGGTCAATAGCTTCAAGTACTTGGGAGCCACCCTGTCCAAAGACGGTAGTTGCATAGCAGAGATCCGTATCAGGATAGGTACAGCAACATCCGCAATGGCCAGGCTGGACAGGATATGGCGAAGTAACTCCATCAGCTTCACCATCAAGTACAGGCTTTACAAGTCCCTCGTAGTGTCTATTCTACTCTACGGCTGTGAGACTTGGACGCTGCTTGCAGACTCAGAAAAGAAAATCCAGGCCTTTGAGAACAAGTGCCTGAGGAAGTTGCTCCACATCTCGTACCGCGAGCACAAGACCAACGAATATGTACGGAGCATCGTCACTTCCCTGGTGGGCCCACATGAACCCCTTCTGGCAACCGTGAAACGGCACAAGCTTGCTTGGTTTGGCCACGTGACCCGACACAACACCTTGTCCAAGACTATCCACCAAGGCAGTCTCGAAGGAAGTCGTCGGCGAGGTCGTCAGAGAAAGAGTTGGGTCGCAAACATAAAAGAATGGACCGAACTCGAGATGCCAGACTTGCTTGCCACCGCCCAAAATAGAACTCAGTGGAGAGCACTGTCTGTTGCTGCTGCCTTTCAGTCCCCCCAACGCCCAGTTCGGGCAAGGGACTGATGATGATGATGATAGTCCAAGAGTAGAGCATGCAGACTGAATCGCGTCAGACCCGGGTCCCGGTGTTGCCAGCGACCAGTGCCTTTGGCGCCGGGCGGTGGCTTACTTGAAGTTTCGTTTGTCATAGCGAATTCTATAGACGCCTTAGTCTGAGCGTATGTCATGTGGACTGACCACGTAAGGACAGGGTTTGATTCAGCAGTGTATCTAAGTGATGCAGTGGGAGTGTGCCAAGCCTTTACCCCAGAGGCCCAGGCTCGGCACCACGCTATGCTTTATATCTTTGAGATACTGGTCTGTTGCTTGGATGATTTAAGGAAATGGTTGCGCCCGTCACGTGGCCTTTCTGCCACGGCCGGTCGTCTGTGTTTTCACCCATATGTTGCAGTGGCAGTTTTACTCCTGCACCTGTGGGGGCGCCTTTCAGTGGCCGAGTGATACGCATGTGGTGCCTCCCCTGCTCTGGTTCTGCCTCTGGCCGCCCCGGTGATGTCTGCGCGCCCTGGGTAGAGGAGCCATTGTCACAGCCTGGAGCTGTTAGCGGCGAACGACCTACGCCATCCCGCAGCCTCACGCATACCTCGGCCCGGACTGCCAAGATGCACCCGCACCGCTGTAGGGGGACGGCTTACGAAGGATCCCCCCTTGCGCACCCACTCGCTCGAGTCTGGTCCGCAGCGAGTCCGCTTGCCCCGCTTTGCGGAAAACAAACGGCTACCACGCCCTGATGTTGGGGGACGTATTCCCCCCTTGTGCACCAACTCGCTCGTATCTGGTCCGCAGCGAGTTCGCTCGCCCCGCCTTGCGGAAAACAACGGCTGTCGAGCCCTGACGTTGGGGGACACATTTCCCCCTTGCGCACCAACTCGCTCGAGTCTGGTCTGCAGCGAGCTAGCTCCCCCCGCCTTGCAGAACACAAGCCTCACAAGCAGAAAGTAACTACCACCTTGCCACCGGACCTTCGGCATCATCTTGCGGCCCACGACAGATACGGCACCTGGAACGCCACAGGCTGGACACAGCCGTCTGGACCTTGGACGCCCGCTCGCGCGAAGGAGCCCTTCCCTACGCATCTCTTCTCGGACTGCGGACTCCCACCAGCAGCTTTGTGGCTCCTCGTTCCCGGATCCCCAGCGTCTTCGCCCGCTTCAGCCTGTTCCCCACGCGTAGACATCGCCCCTCCAAACGCGCTGCTCCCGCTCGCGCCTTCGCAGACGCTCTCCCCGGACTCGCTTCGCCTCGCAGCGACTCACGCCTCCTTGCTCCCTCTGTTTCGTCCTCCCACGCCACCTGTGGATGAGACCACCCTCAGCTTCTCCTCGGGGGATTCTACTTCTGCGCTCCTTAGCCGTTCGGCCTCCCATGCGCTCGCTGTAGACTCCTTCGTCGCCTATTCCACAGCGGACGTGGTATGTCGGGCGCTCGCAGAGCTTTGCTTCGCCCTCCCGTTGGGGGACCCGCCAGCGCAGCTACAGGCAGGTGGCTTTCGCGCCTCTGCATCCCCTTTGGACAGCGACCCTCTTCCGCGACGCCTGTGCTGGTTTTCTCATCTGGGCCACGCAAGCTGTTTTCCCTCGAGTGGTGTTGGCCTGACTTCGTCGGTCTCGCCGCCATTATGGGACATCCTCGCCTTGGCCGTCGCCGCCTCCGGGCGGCTTGCCTCGCTCCCTTCATGCCATGGCCTCTGCCACGTTTGTGCCCTGCTCCCCTGGGATGCCGTCCTTTCCGTCTGGCCAACCTTCTGCAGGTGTCAGCTGCGACAGGCCCCTTCGGCGATCCGCTCCTCTTCCGTTCTACCTGGCCGACCCGCGCCGACCTCCCGCATGGAGACCGCCAGAGCCCTTCACGCCGCAGTTCCCCCCATGGACTGCGCCATCAGCCTGGATTTGTTGGACCTACACATGCCCGTGCTCCGGCTTCCAGATGCTATCTGCGCTTCGCCTTCGATGGCGTAGTCTACCAGTTCCGCGCTCTCCCCTTCGACCTCAACCTCAGCCCCTGGGTTTTTACCCGCATCGTGGATGGCGTCTTCGCCAAGACCAGGCAGCCTTCATTGAGCCCTTAGTCGATTACCTCAACGATCTGCTCCTGCGCGACCAGTCGGCACCCGCCCTGCAGACGGACCGAGACGCTTGGATGGCCCTCCTTGACAGCCTCGGCTATGGTCAACTTTGGCGAGTCGGACCTCGCCCCGTCCCGCCGCTTCGTCCACTTTGGCTGGGAGTTCCTGATCGACCTCAACCCGGTGAGATTCCCGGAACCGCGGTTCAGAGTTGGCGAACCTGGCACGTTTAGTTTCTCAGGAGGAGGCAGCCCCCGCCAGAGTGTGGTTGCAGCTCCTGGGCCTAATGAGTGCTGAGGCGGATCTCCTTCCCCTTGGCCGTCTCTACTCGCGTCTGCTTCAGCTCCATCTGCTTCTTCCCTGGCGACCCTTGGCTGGCGACTTCGAGGCTCCCGTTCCGGTACTTCCCTTGCCCCTTCCGCACCTCCTCCGCTGAATGGACCCCGTCTGGCTCGCGACCGGAGTACCACTACTTACTCTGCCCCCCCCCCCCCCCCCCCCCCCCCCCCCCCCAGTGGTCCCTTGCGTCAACGCCAGCCGCTTCAGCTGGGGCGCGCACCTGCTGCCAACGTTCGCCACAACCTCCGGCAGCTGGCCACCGGACCTCGCGGTCAAGCATATTAACTGGTTGGAGCTGCAGGCGGTTGTCAAGTTCTACTTGCGTGGGCGATGACTCTCGGACACCAGGAGCTGCTCGTCCTTTCCGACCACTCTACTGTAGTGTCCTACATACAGAAGCAGGGCGGGACTCGCTCCCCTTCCCTCTGCAGTCTTCTTTGCCGGCTCTTCCGTTGGTGCGAGGATCGCGGCATCTCTCTCCGAGCGAGACATATCCCGGGCCACCTGAATGTCCTCACGGACTCCCTCTCAAGGCGCGTTCAGCTCCTCCATACTGTATGGGCGTTTCATCTGGACATCTTTCAGATGATCTGCGCCACATGGGAGACCCCGCTTATCGACCTCTTTGCGACGAGGCAGAACCACCAACTGCCTCTCTTCGTCGCGCCCATCCCGGACCCCCTAGTCTGGGTGGCCGATGCGCTCTCCATCCCCTGGGACGGCCTCTGCGTGTTTGCCTACCCACCCACCGCCCTGGTCCCCAAGGTCCTTCTCAAACTCCAGGGGTGCAACGCGATCCTGTTTCTAGTGGCGCCATTCTGTTGGAGCAAGTTTTGGACCACCCGACCTCCTAAACCTTGCCACGAGCCCCCCGCTGCGGCTACCCTCCCCTTGCACGATGCTCAAGCAACCACGCCAGGCGCTTTACCATCCGTGCCCCGAGCGACTCCTTCTCCACGCTTGGAGATTGTGCGGCACGCCCATGCCACTAGAGGTTTCTCGAGTGACGCAGTGGCAGCTATCGCTGCAGGCCACAGACCCTCGGCCCTGTGAGTCTACTAGGGAAAATGGAGAGTACTTGGAGCCTGGCGCGACCGCCTATCCCTACCGATCTGACTTCCTCCCCAACTGGCCAAGTTCTTCCTCTGGCTTTTCACCGAACAGCACTTGGCACCGATCACCATCAGGGGCTACCTCGCCATGATTGCGAACCCCGGCAAGTGTAAGGACCTCGCTGACCTTGCGGCCCACTTTGGAATACAATGGCCTGCCCTCCGCTCCCTGATCCCACGCTGGGATCTACCCTGGGTACTCACCTGGCTGAACTCTACGTGTTTCGAGCCGCTTCCCCTAGCAAGCCTGGCCGACGCGACGCGACAGACTTCTTCTTGCCCTTGCCACAGCCTCCAGAGTGAGTGAGCTGCACGCGCTCTCTGCACGCCCCGCCTGCCTGCAGTTCAGGTCGGATGGCTCCGTGCAGCTACTGACGGACCCGGCCTTCTTGGCCAAGACTCGGTCTCCATTGACAGCCACCCCAGGTGATCACTGTACGACCGCTGAAGCTGGTCGGCCCCAACAGGGAAGTCAGACAGCAGGACCCGGTGAGAGCCTTACGCGTGTACCTACGCCGAACCAAGCCGCTCAGCCGGGGACTCACCCGCCTCTTTCTCCCTCTGTCCCCAGGTAGACAAGACATCTCAGCCCAGATGATCTCTTCCTGGCTAAGATGGGTGATACGTTCCGCCTACCAAGACCTCTGCCCTGACGCTGCCAAGCGATTACACATCAGGGCTCAAGAGGTCAGAGCCATGGCTGCAAGCGTCGCCTTTGACCGCAGCTGTGCTGTCCGAGACATTGTGGCTGCCGTGGGCTGGCGGACTGAATCGACCTTCACCCGGTTCTACCTCATACACCTAACTGGCCAGCGAGATAGCCTGGCCCTGGTGGGAACATCGCGGCGGCGCAACACTCCCTCCTGGCACTTTGGTGCCGTAGGTAATCCTTTAGCTTAAATTACCTGGAGCTTGCGCCAGGGAGGACGGGTCTTGCGGGCTCGGTCGGTTTTTGGGTTACGCGGCACCCACCTTATTTCGCAATTCTTCCATTGTGGTAATGGCATCGGTAATGTTTTTGGGGAAACAAATGAAATTTTCTCTAAAATGTATTTTTTCGAAAAATACTTACCGATTCCATTAATCGGACGGCCCTCCCACCTGCCCCGCTCGCCGCTAGTCAGCTAAACGAAAAAATGGCTTGGCTGCTTTGGCAGTTACCCATATGGGGTGGGAAGGGAGGCTACCCGGGGTACTAGGTCACGGCACCCCTAGGTGGCCTCCCCTGGCCCTAAAGGTACAAGTCGAAAGTTTTTGGCTAAAATTACGTAAGCTACAGGTTGTTCCATTGTAGTAATGGCATCAGTAAGTATTTTTCGAAAAAATACATTTTAGAGAAAAATTTATTTTTCTAGCTGGTTCTAGCGATTTTTAGGCCTGGAACGAGCCTTGTAGCTGTGCTCACGTACCGTGGCGGCTGTGTATGGTGTGACCGGTCGTCGTGTGTCCTGAACTTTCAGCTTCGGTGCTGTTAGCCTTGTCCCCCCCTCTGTGCCTGGGGCTAGCCTGGGACGCTTTGCCTGCGGAATATTGCCTGCGGAATATCTCGTCAGTTCGTGTTGTGCTCCACCGGACGAGCCTGTGGCGTCGGCGTGACCGCTCTGATCTCTCCTGCAGCCACAGACCACAGACTTGGCCTAGCCGGCGGCGGACTGGGTGCTCATCCGGCGGTTCTTGCTGGCCTTCGCCGAGGTGACGGTGTTGGTCTTCACTCTTGGTTGGTTTGTCGATGTCGCCTTCATGTCAAGGTAAACCCTCGGTTTTTGCTCTCGGCCGGCGCTCGGGAAAGGGGAGGAGCGCCGGGCGTTGGCTTGCGCTGTATGCTTGGCTTCATTTTGTTTCGTATGCGCGGATATTGGTTGCGGACACGCGGGGGTCACGCTCGCTCGTCTTTCATTGTGCACTATGTGTTGCAGTATGCAAGTCCGAACCTGCACGCGATGTGGGGAGTTTCAGTGGCTGAGTGATGAGCATACTGTCTGTCTACCCTGCTCCGGCTGTGCTTCTACGCACTCGTGCCCGGTCTGCACCCCCTAGTGGGAGGTGCTATGGTCCCAGCTATGGAGCTTCTACCGGTGTGAACGGGTGACTCCTGTATGAGAACGAGCTCCAGCATCGGTGGCTGCCACAGACCCAACGAGTGGTAGTTCACTGGTTGTGGAGCCGCGAGGGTCGTGAGCGGCCGACGCCAGCCCCAGTAACAACTCCACCATCAGTGGCTGCCACAGACCTGACGAGTGGTATGTCACTGGTTGTGGAGCCTTTGAGCAGCGCGGGTTCTGATGCTGTAACGGACATCGGCCCGAGAACGAACTCCAGACCCGACTAGTGGTTTGGCACCGGGTGTGTAGCCTTGAGCGACGCGGGATGGACTGACACATGATTGGCCTCTACCGTCCCGAGAACGCACTCCAGCATCGTTGACTGTCACAGGCCCGATGAGTGGTAGGTCATCGGTTGTGGAGCCTCGAGCAAGGGACCGTCTGACATGTAAATAGCCGACATTAGCCCAAGAACGCACTCCAGCATTGGTGGCTGCTACAGACCCAATGAGTGGTATGCCATCGGTTGTGGAGCCTATAGCGGCACGGGAGAGACTGATGCGTGTTCGGCCGCCTTCAGCCCGGCACCAGACAGCAGCCCGGGCACGAACTCCAGCATCGGTGGATGCCGCAGACATGGCAAGTGGTGTCTCACCTGTTGGGGAGCCTCATATGGAACAGTATAGGCCAGCCTCTGCCTCCTATGCTGTGACACGAGACCAGCCTAGAGTTTTGGCGCCCCAATCCAAGGTCAGTGACCGGGGACAGCGTACGGATTGGCTTTCGGGTCGAACGCGCAACCGCTCGCCGGAAAGAGATTGGCACGGGACAGGGCCACGACGACTTCACTCGCCCCGTCTACCCTCCAGGGAGGATGAGCCTTCCACGGTTGGTAGAGCCGAGTGGACCCAGGTAGCTCGGCGATGCTCGCGCTCAAGGGACAGGTCGACTCGCTGACGGACGGTTTCTCGCCACTCGATTTCCCGCCGACCTTCTCGAGCGACCTCTAGGTATGAACCGGACTCCGCTGTTCATCCTGCCACGGGACTTCTTCTCGGACGTCGTGGCCGCAGGGCTCTGCTCGGCGTTCCCAGTCCCGACGTTCGGGACGTTCAACACCCGGCTAGGCTTCTCTCCCGCATTAGGCGTTCCCGTTCCCCCCGCTCCCAGCATGACTGCCGGTCGGTACGATGCAGTGTGTTATTGTCGCTTGACTCTGCGGCGGTGTTTTCTTCTCGGCACCTCTCCCGGCGAGTCCTCTTCTCTCTGACATGAAAGAGAATGGCTCCCCGCGGCCCCCCAGCCCGTGTACAGTGGGACGCCCTCAGCTTGGCCCTGGAGGATTCAGCTTCGGTGCTCCTCCGAGATGACAGCCCTGATCCGTCTGGACGTGCAAGCTCCTGCAATGATGTGGAATTACAGTCATCATCCTTGGGCCATAGGTTGGAGACTCTTCGGGCCTTGGACGAGGTGGCCCGTCTCATAGCGGATTGTCTTCCCGCAGAGGACTGCCCATCGTCCCCCCCCCCCCCCCCCCCCCCCCGCTCAAGAGAAAGGCTTCGTCCTTTGTGGATGCGGAGTGCCAGTCCAAGCATTTCAAGTCGCTCCCCCAGCCTCCGAGATTCAGAGACATGCTCAACGCTTTCTCCGAGCATCTCAAGCAGGGTTTCTTCGGTAACTCGGGGGTTTTTCTCTGATGCTAGGTGGCCGACGAATCTGGACATTTCTTTCCATCAGACTTGGTACGAGTCACTCGCAGAGTTTCGTTTGCCCCCTTCCGAAGGCAGATCCCCCGGCGGTGGCTTGGCAGGCACACCTCAGTTACGGGTTCTCCTCCCCGGCGTGGAGCAGACAGCAACTTACTTACTTACTTACGCCTGTCCACCCCTACCCGGGTATAGGCCGTCGACGAGAGACCTCCAGCGACTCCTGTCCTGTGCTTCTCCTTCGATTCTACTCCAGGTGGTTCCCAGTCTCTTGATGTCTGCAGCAGACAGCAACCCTCATCCGAAATGCCCTGGCTTCAGGATTTTTGGACCTCGTGACGCAGGCCATCATTCGTCGCATCGAGGCTGTGTGGCATCCTTCGATCTCGCCCCTGCTGGGAGATTTGCTGGCCTTGGCGGTTTCAGGTAACCGTGCCACTTACCACACTGCAGTCAGCGCCATGGCCACTGCCGCCAACTGCGACTTGCTGCATCGGGATGCCCTCCTTCGGTCCTGCCATCTCCCTAGCGACTTGAAACTACAGCTTCGCCAGGCGCCGCTCGGTGGAGACCTCTTGTTCGGACCCACTTGGCTCGCGGTTAAGGACGCTAGTAAGAAATCTTGGCCCTGACGCACTGCCCCAGCCAGCTTTCACTAGACCCTCCGCTAGACTGTCTGCTCGCCCCTTCACCAGAAGAGGTCATCTGCCACCCCGGTCACCGGCTTTTCGTCGTCCCCCGTGTGCTCCCCGACTCCGCCTCCGCCCCCGCCCGGACCTGGCCCAAGCCTGCCCGTCATCCCGGGCGAGGCAGGGCCCACTGACTGCCCCTCCCTTCCTCCCCCCTCCGACCGCTCCCAGGTCTCCTGTCAGCGGGAGGCTTGCGCTTCGCAGCGACGCATGACGATTGCTGCTACCAGACGACCCCTGGATTCTATCGACCATCTCAGTAGGACTTCAGATCTCCTTTCGGTCTCCATCCCCCCTACGCCGTTCGCCCGTGTGGACCTCGGTGCTGACAGACCAGCTCCGAGCAGATGCCCTGCGCAACAAGGTAGCAGCCTTGCTCCAGAAGGCCGCCACGGAGGTTGTGGATGCCATGACTCCCCAGCGTTCTACAGCCGGGTCTTCGTGGTGCCCAAGCCGGGCGGAAAATGGCATCCCTGTTACAATTGTGGTTGTGTTGTCATGTGTTAATCGTAGGAAACGATCCGATATTTATTTGAGCTATCATGGTTACCTATCACGTACCTTTTCAGTGAGATTCTTTATCGTTCGTGCATCATAGCGGATTTGGCTTTGTTATGATACGCTAATTTTAGTCCGGAAGCTTCTAGAATAGTCACACGGAGAAGAGCAGTCGATTGTTGTTTTGCGTAGATTAGCTGAGAATGAACCAGAACGTTCGAGCAAAATCAAAATGTGACGTCGAAGTATACACAACAGTTTGCTACACTGTAGTAATTTCAGTCATAGTTGTTTACTGTGCACGTAAAATTAACAGCCGTTCTTTGTGTGTTGTGAAAAGTCGTAAAAGGTTTGCCATATTTTTGTTTGATATCATTACATCCTGAGATTTAGGGCTGAAATCAGCAGCCGAATTTTTGTAGACTATTTTAGTTTATTCCAGAAAGTTCTTCTTTTATTAATATTTATGATTTCAGTTACGTGTTCTGTTCTGATTGGTTGCGTTGAGTAAATTCTTTGGATTATTCTAGAAAGATGTCTTATTATATAAAGTTGGTGCTTGTGGGTACATTGTCTTTTATTGTCAGTTGTAGAGACACACAGTTTATCGTAGGTACGTGGCCCGTATAGGGTGTACATTGTGAGAGACGCAGCGTAACAGTGGTGTACGTTGTATGAGAAACTTTGTGTCGCCAGTGTGGACATTTGCGGAAGAGACATTGTATCAGTGTTGGTGCATTTGGGAATGCATTGTGTAGAGATCGCATCGCTGAATTAAAATATTGTTGGAACTGTTACTCCAGTATTGTCAACATCCTTAAGCCACGTGTGACGGGTTGCAGCTGAATGAAGTTTATTTAAGTGAACCTTACGTGCGTGCGTCTGGTGTGTTTATCATACTACGACTACGACCTCACCACGTAACAGTCCCGTCATCGACCTCTCGGCGTTAAACAAGTTCATTGCTGTGCTGTCTTTCGCATGGAGACCGCCCGAGGCCTGCGCGCCGCACTGCAGCCCATGGACTTCGCCGTCAGCTTGGACCTGTCCGATGCCTATCTGCACGTCCCCATGCATTACGCTGCCAGACGGTACCTTCGCTTCACCTTCGAGGGGGTGATCTACCAACTTCGTGCGCTGCCCTTCGGACTCAACCTCAGCCCTTGGGTGTTCACCTGCATCATGGAGGCGGTGGTGGCCAGAGCCAGGCGAATGTCTTCGAGCCCCACGTCGAACTACCTGGACGATCTTCTTCTGCGGAACCAGTCCAAGGCAGCCTTGAAGGTCGATTGAGACGCCTACTCGACACGCTCGGTTTCCTGGTCAACACGGGCAAGTCCGATCTCACGCCTTCCTGCCGCTTCATTCACCTAGGCATGGAGTTCCACACCGACCTCAACGATGTCCGGCTACCAGAGAAAAGGATTCAGAAGCTGGAGACCTTGGCATGACAGGTGTCTCAAGAGATGGCGATCTCCACCAGATGGCTTCAGCTTTTGGGACTGATCAGTGCGGCAGCGGATCAGCTTCCCCTAGGGTGTCTCTACTCTCGCCCGCTGCAGCTACACCTGCTTCTACACTGGCGACCCTCGACGGACGACCTCGAGGCTCCGGTCCCAGAACTGCCGATGTTGCTTCCCCGCCTGCTTCGTTGGGCGGATCCAGACTGGCTCGCGACGGGTGTCCCCCTCTACTCGCCTCCACCCCAGCTGTCCCTTTGCGTCAATGCAAGTCTCTCCGGTTGGGGCGCTCACCTGCTATCGTCATTTTCCACGGCCTCCAGCATTGGCCGTCGGGTCTGGTGGCCCAACACATCAACTGGTTGGAACTGAAGGCGGTCTGGCAAGCCCTACTGGCGTGGGAAACACCACTGCGTCATCAGGAGCTACTAATCCTCTCCGACAACTCTACAGTCGTCGCCTACATCCAGAAGCAGGGCGGGTCGCGCTCTCCCTCCCTCTGCATTCTCCTCAACCAGGTGCTCTACTGGCGCGAAGATCGAGGCATAACTGTCCGCGCTCGGTTCATCCCGGGCCATCTGAATGTGCTGCCCGACTCACTCTCGCCAACTCCTGCACACCGAGTGGACGCTTCGCCCAGACATCTTTCAGATGATCGGTGCTCTTTGGGAACCACCCATGATCGACCTTTTCACGACGCAATGGAATCACCAGCTTCCTCTCTTCGTCTCTCCGTTTCCAGACCTGCTGGCCTGGGCGGTGGACGCTCGATCGATCCCGTGGGACGGCCTTGGCTCTTATGCCTACCCTCCAACGGTGCTGGTCCCCAAGGTGCTACTCAAGCTCAGAGGGTGCTATGCGGTCCTGTTCCTGGTGGCCCCTTTCTGCTGGACCAAGTCGTGGACCACCGATCTCCTGAACCTCGCCACGGCTCCTCCGCTGCGGCTTCCCACACCACACACGATGCTCAAGCAACCGCGCCAGGCGCTGTTCCACCCTTGCCCCGACCGACTCCTCCTCCACACCTGGAGATTGTGCGGCAAACCCTCGCGGCTAGAGGCTTTTCAGGTGCAGCAGTGGAGACGATCGCTACAGCTTGCAGATCCTCGACCACACGAGTCTACAAGGGGAAGTGGCGAGTCCTGTGCCAATGGTGTGACGACAACCGACTCTACCCCACAGATTTGACGGTACCCCAGCTGGTGGATTTTTAGCGCCAGTGTTTAGCGCCTATCACCATACGCGGCTACCTGGCCATGATTGTTGACACGTACCAGCATCTGGGACGACCCGACCCTGGCGACTGCAAGGACCTCGCCGATCTCATGGCCTGCCCTGGGTGCTGACCTGGCTCAACTCTGCCCGCTTCGAACCTATCCAGTTGGCATGGTTGCCGGACGTGACGCGAAAGACCTGCTTCCTACTGGCCCTCGCCTCGGCTTCCAGGGTCAGCGAGCTGTATGCCCTTTCTTCTTCTTCTTCTTCTCGAACGCCGTCACACTTGGAGTTTGGCTCTCAAAATGAAATCTGTGGTCTTCTGTAGCGCCTCCACAGGCCCGTACAGTTTATCTTGTAGAGTGGCGGGCTTCGGCCATATCTCCTCCCTCAGCGGCTGGTGGTTCCCACAGTCCTGGAGGATGTGCTCTGCGGTCTGCTCTGCTTCTCCACAAGGGCACAGGGGAGATGGCACGAGGTGGAAGCGTCTGTGCAGGTGGAAATTGAGTCGGTTGTGCCCGGTCCTCAGACGAAAGATGGTCACCTGCTCTTGTCTGGACAGCTGATGGTAACTGTCTAGGGGCCGTTGTGGTGGTCTATACACAGACTTAATGATGGTCTTCATCTCTGTGAAGCTGACTCCATTTTCATCTTGTTCTTTCTCTGCGCCCACTTTTGCCATTCTGTCAGCTTCTTCAATGCCATAGATGCCACAGTGTGAAGGGATCCACTGCAGCACCAGTCTGGTGCACTTGATGTTTTGCAGTGCCTCTTGTAGACGTGGCAGTTTGCTTGCTGTTGCTGCCTCAAGGACAGACATGGCATCAGTAAGGAAGACAATCTGGGCATCAGGGTCTGCAGTGCCACTAAGGGTGTTAGCTGCGCGGACTAGGGCTTCCACCTCAGCTCTGTAATTTGTGCAGTGAAGGCCTGTTGGTACTGCCTCTGCCTGCCATTTTCCGTTTGGGTACTGAATGTACACCCCAGCCCCTCCATCCTGAACTGCATCTGTGGCTGATCCATCGGTGTATGCCTGTATCCATGCTTCCTGGGGATACTTTTCTTCGAGCATGGCCAGTGTCAGGGCTTTCTTGCTCACAGTGCTGTGCTCATCTCTGGTGGTGATGTAGGGTACCGTGGAAGAGATGGTGATGTTTTCTGGCTTACTTTCCCAAGGTGGAAGGTCGCTAGCAGGATTCAGAGCCTCTACCTGCGCAGGCAGCTTTGCCTGGTGTTTTCTCTGCAGTGCTCTCGTCTCCTTCACAAAGCTTGATCTTTTCAGTCTCCCTGAGGTTGGTTGTTTCATCCTAGCGTTCATAGGATGGTCTTTGGAAGACTTGACCTTTGTGGACTGTGTCAAGGCTTTGCAATCTCTTCTCATGCGCCCCCCACCGGGTCTGCCCTAGGGGACCTTGGTGGGGTTGTCTACTTTTTAGTTCCTAGGGTCACCTTGTCTAACCCCTGCAAGGTGGGTTCTACTCTTTTGGGGGTTTGTATTTCTGTCTTTCTGGTCCATTCATCTGTATTTTTCTTTTGAAATTCTCCCTCCTGTCTGCGCTTCTTGCAGTTCTTTTCTTCATTTAGCGCAGGCACGTCCTGAGAAGGCCTTTGTTGCTTGCGGGACGTAAAGCAATCTATACTCACTCACTCATTCTCATGCGCAGGGGTGGGATGCCTGTTGTCTCTTCCATCTTTTCAATTGGTGTGGATCTCATTGCGCCGGTGATGATACGCAGTGCCTGGTTCTGAACTCTGTCAATGGTCTGCTGGTGTGACTGGGCTGCCGTCAACCATGCATTAGATCCGTACTCAAGGTGTGGTCTCACTGTGCCTTGATATACATTTTTGAGGATCTTTTCATTGGCTCCCCATTGTGTTCCAGCCAGTTTTCTCATGATGTTCAGCTTTCTTCTAGCTTTCGCTTCTGCATTCCAAATGTGCGGCTTCCACGTCAGCCTCTTGTCAAGGGTGACTCCCAGGTATGTCTGTTGGTCTTCATACCGCAGCGGGGTGTTGCCCAGTGTCAGGTTGCCAGCCTTTGCCTTGTTGGAGAGAGAGAAGAGTGTGGCTGATGATTTTTCTGTGTTGATGGTCACACACCAGTTGTTGGTCCAGTCTGTCAGCCTGTCCAGGGCTAGCTGCATCCTGTATGTAGCAGTTGTTGCATACTCTTCTGTGCACCAGAGTACCAGGTCGTCTGCGTACAGGGCTGCGTGTACTCCTTTTGGTAGCTCTGGCACAAGGTCGTTGATGAAAAGTATGAACAGTGTCGGTGACAGGACTCCCCCCTGTCTCCCCCCTGTGGCACCCCCTGACGCAACAGCACTTTTTGGCCACAGTACCCATCCACTGTCACACGGGCTCTGCGATTATGCAGGTATGACTTGGTCCACCGGTACATATTCCCTTGGATGCCACTGCGAAGGAGTTTCACAAGGAGACCATCCTTCCACACCTTGTCGAAAGCCTTCTGTAGGTCAATGAAGGCAGCTAATGTCACCTTCTGATCTTGAAAGGCATCTTCTATGACCTGTGCAAGGTGTGTTGTCTGGTCTTCTGTACTCTTGTAGCTTCTGAAGCCAGCTTGCTCTGGCACGATAATGCTCTCAGAGTTCTGGTACCACTGCAGGCGCTTGTTGATGATGCGCTCCATGGTCTTGCACACACAACTTGTCAGGCTGATGGGGCGATAACTCAGGGCTTTGGACTTATTCTTCCCTTTCTTCAAAATTGGGATCATCCTGGCTTCCTTCCAGCACTGGGGTACATGTCCTCCTCTCCAGCAGTGGTTAAAGATGTCCAGTAGCTTCATTAAGGCAGTGTTGCCAAGGTGTTGTAACATCTTGTTTGAGATGCTGTCTGGACCTGGAGATTTTTTCTTCTTCAGCTGTTTGATGGCCATCTTCAGTTCTGGAAGGGTGATGTCCTTCTTCATTGCAACATGGATGTTCACATCTCTTGTTCTCTCTCTTTCTTCCTGTCTGATTTCTTTCGCAAGCATTCGTGGGACAGTGATGTCACTTTCTTTCGCATAGATCTGTGCAAACATGTTTGCAGCTTTCCTACCAGTCAGTGCTTTCCCTTCTTCTTCCAAGGTGATCTTCTGTTCCCTGGTGCCCTCATCGTTCAACGCCTTGGTCAGTCTCCACAACTTCGTGGTGTCCCTGTCCATGTTTAGTCTTGCAGTCTTCTCTCTCCAACTTCTTCTTGTGCACTCCAACTTCATCTTCAGATACTGGGCCTTACTGTGTTGTAGCTTGATGTTGTTTTCTTGGCTGGGCTTGGTTTCAGCGTCTTCTCTGGCCCTAGTGAGGTTGTCATGTGCTTTCTGAAGATCTGCGGTCCAGTATGGGGTGTAGTTTTTCCGGACCCCTCGAGGTATGGATTCCTTGGCTGCCTTACTGATAATGTCATTAAACTCTCTGACCACATTGTTGATGTTCCTTCCAGACACAGCGAGGTCTTGCATTAGCTCATTTGTTCGGATACTGAACAAGCGCCAGTCTGCCTTTCGGTAGTTCCATCTTGGCCGGTGTGGCGAGCTAGCTGCTGTGCATCCTTTTAGGGTTAGGAGGATAGGGCGGTGGTCACTTCCTCCTAGCTGTGGTCCTACTGTTCTCCTGAGGCACTTATGAACATCTTCAGTGCAAAGCGCCAGGTCCGGTGTAGTGGTGGTGTGCCAGCGGCGAGAGTAGAAGGTAGGTTGGTCCTCAGGGTCATTGGCAAGTATCAGGTGGTTTTCATCTTGCCACTCCTCAATGTCTTCTCCTCTCTTGTCCAGTGTGTCATATCCCCAACTCTGGGACTGGCTGTTGAAGTCACCAGTGATGAGGAATCCACTGTCCGGGACCTGGATAGTGTCGAGGGACAGCAACTTATCATTAGGGCAGTAGTAGTTGACAAGGTCAAGGGTGCTGTCACTGGTGGTTACCTTGACCTGGATGTATTCTGCCTCTTCCATGAATCTCCTGGTTTCGCTGGCATTCAGGTTGTTTCTAACTAGGGTCATAACCCCCCCTTTCTTCCTCCCTTGGCGATCACTTCGGAAGACCTGATATCCTCTATGCCCTTTCAATGCGGCCCGCATACTTGCAGTTCCGGATGGACAGCTCTGTTCACTTGCTGCCCGATCCAACGTTTCTCGCCAAGACCCGATCGCCTTTGACTGCCCCGCAAGTGGTCACCATTCCACTATTACGAGACCCCAGCTCTTCCCGAGAGTCCAGACAGCAGGACCCGGTGAGGGCTTTACGCATCTACCTACGCCAGACCAAGCCGCTACGCAGGGGACGCATCCGCCATTTCCTCCCTCTGTCCCCAGGTAGAAATGACATCTCGGCCCAGACGATATCCTCCTGGCTCCGATGGGGGATACGCTCTGCCTACCAAGACCTCTCCCCTGATGCAGCCAAACGAATAAACATCAAGGTGCACGTCAGAGCCATGGCCTCAAGCCTAGCGGTCGACCGCAACTGCGCTGTCAAAGACATTGTGGCGGCCATGGGATGGCAGATGCAGTCGACCTTCGCCCTGTTCTACCTGAGGGACCTCTCCAGCCAGCGCCAGAACCTTTCGCTGGTGGGAGACATCACGGCGGCGCAACACTCCCTCCCGGCGCCTCTGGCACCATGGGTAATCTTCGCTAAAATTATCGGGAGGTTGCATGGGAGGGCAGGTCTAATTGGGGCTAAGGGGCATTATAGCGGCACCCGCCTCCTCTTCGCCATTCTTCCTAACAGTAATATCATCGGTAATGTGTTTTGAGGAAACAAATTAATTTTTCTCTAAAATGTATTTTTTCGAAAAATACTTAACGATGATATTACTCGGATGACCCTCCCACCTGCCCCGCTTGTCGCTGTTCCGCTCAGAAACAGACTGGTGAGCATCCGGTGGGCGCGTGCCCGGATGGGATGGAGGGGAGGCTACTCGGGTCACGGCCTAGGCTATAGCGCCCCTTGTTACCTACCCTATTATGTACACAACAAATTTTGGCTAAAATTAGTCTAGCTTAGACAATATTCCTAACAGTAATATCATTTTTTTTTACATACTTCTGATTTCTGGAAATCGTCTATTAGGGCTCATCTGGTATTTTGTTACCTGTATCTGAAGCTGATTCTAATTCATTTTGCTGTGCTTCTCATGTAGATCTGAGTTATATTGCCTAATGTTCATTTATTTGTTGTTTTTACAGATCAGCAGTCACAGGAATCAGAGGTAAGTGGATATTTTGCATTGATTCCTTCAAATAGTATTCTGCTTCAATAACAAGGCGTGTGTGCATTCTGGAGTATTCAAGGAGGAGGTTTCACCTATAATGGGGGGACAAGTCATCTCTCAAAGGTTAGAGAGTAGTCCCCACTTTAACACTCAACTCTCACTTGTGGCTCCACGTAGCTGCAGCATGCGCAGCGGCCACACCACGGGCAACAGCTTCGACTGGCTAACTAAACCAAGTGAGGGGAAACCGGGGGTCTCAAACCCTTGGTGAGGCAGGACTTGCTCGTCCTAGCATGCAAAGTCTGTCACCGGCCGACTGGGCGGAGGAAACTCAATCAAGGGTTCAACGGCCAAGAGGTGGGCCAGCAGTGCACTGTGGAGTGCATAGGGCATGTCAGAGCACAGAAGAAGACATGGCCATCCACTGCAGCCAAGGAAGTTACCAGTTGTAACGTCTCATCCTGCCACTGGGCTCTGATTTCTGTGGCCGAGAGGGTGGGGTTGCTCCAGCGCGACAGCTTCTCCAACAAAATCTCCTTCACGCTCAGGCTTTGTGCATGGATCTTCATCTTCACCAAATCTGCTACTTCATCTTCTTTTTCTTTTTCTTTTTTTTCTTTTTCTTCTTCCAGAAGCCCTGCGGCAATGGGGAACGGGCGAACTGACCGGTAGAGGTTACTACTGGGAGTCGTAGCTCCGAACCTGCACATAGGCGGCCTGTCGACCAGTGGTCGCTCTTTCCTGTACCAGTGGCAGCAGGGAAGTTCAGCAGCATCCCAGGCGACTGAGCAGCCCTCTTCAGGACAGCACTGCTCACCCTAGTAAGGGAGGGAACTAGAAAAGGTGTTCCAAACATTGCCTGCCCTACACCAAACCGGTCAGCTTACTGCGGCTGGCGGTTTAACCCTTTTATGCGGTCAAAAAGAAAAACAAAGAAAGAAACTTATTCTCGGTACGTGGAACGTACAAACCCTGTTGGACAGAGATCAGATGAAGAGGCCGCACAGAAGAACAGCCCTCATAGCCAGGGAGCTGGCGAGATATAAGATCGACATTGCAGCTCTTAGTGAAACCAGATTTGCTGACGAAGGCTTGATCTGTGAACCTGAGGGTGGGTACACCTTCTTCTGGAAGGGCAAAGCTGAGAATGAGAACAGGATACACGGAGTTGGCTTCACCATCCTCACCACTCTCCTCCGACAGCTGCCTTCGCTTCCCACTGGCATCAGAGAACAAGTGATGAAGCTCCGTTTCCCCATCTCCCACACCCGACATGTCACTATCATCAGCGCCTATGCTCCGACACTCACCAACGCCAATGATGACAAGGAGGCGTTCTATGAGAGCCTCGACTCCCTCCTGAAGTCCACTCCTGCAAGTGACTCGCTCATTGTGCTTGGGGACTTCAATGCTCGAGTTGGGCACAAATGTGACTGCTGGGAAGGAGTGATGGACCCACATGGGCTGGGCAAGATGAACAGCAATGGCCTGCTGCTGCTGACATTGTGCACTGAGAATGGACTCGCCATCACCAACAGGCTGGCTAGTAAGTACAAGACAACATGGATGCATCCCAGGTCCAAGCAGTGGCATCTTACAGACTATGTCATTGTCCGCCAGCGGGATACTCGTGATGTCAGAATCACCAGAGCCATGAGAGGAGCCGAGTGCTGGACCGACCATCAGCTGGTGTGGTCTGTCCTCAACCTGCACATTTCACCAGCACACAGGAAGAGGCCTAAGCTCACCCGACCTTCATTCAACCTGGCCAAGCTGAAGCGCCCGGACGTCAAGGAAAACTTCCAGTCCCACCTTGATGACCAAGTTAGGTCATCAAGGTGGGACTGGAAGTTTTCCTTGACCATTTGCCCATGGACCGTTGACGGGCAACCCAACTGAAATGTGGAACCAGTTCAAGGGGATGGTGACGGAGTCTGCCAAAGATGTGCTTGGACCCAAGCAGAGGGTACACCAGGATTGGTTCGATGAGAACAATGACGAGATCAACAAGCTACTGGAGCAAAGCGCAGTGCCTTCATCGATTGGCAGAACGACATCAACTCCTTGTCCAAGAAAGACCGCTTCAAACACCTACAGAGAAAAGCCCAGAGAGAGCTCCGCAACATGCTAACACCTGGTTGGACAGCAAGGCAAAAGAACTTGAACACTTTGCTGAATCCAACAACTCTAATGAGTTTGTTTCCTCAAAACACATTACCGATGGCATTACTGATAGGAATGTTACCTAGCCAGCCTAATTTTAGCCAAAGTGTTGGCAGGTGAGGGGTGCCATAGCCTAGGCGGTAATCCGAGTAGCCTCCCTTCCATCCCATCCAGGTACGAGCTCACCGGATACTCACCAGTTAGTTTCTTAGCGGACCAGTGGCAAGCGGGGCAGGTTCGGGAGGGACATCTGAGTAATGCCATCGGTAAGTATTTTTCGAAAAAATACATTTTAAAGAAAAATACATTTGTTTCCCCAAAACACATTACCGATGGCATTACTGATAGGAAGAATCCCGAAGAGGAGGCCGGTGCCGCTGTAGCGCCCCTACACCCAAAAACTGGCAACCAGACCCACCATCCCTAAAACAACCTCCCTTTAATTTTAGCTAAGATACCTACGGCGCTGAGGGTGTCAGGAGGGAGCTATCCTGTAGACGGTTGTGTTACGTACGTCGCTCTTCGGATCTTACTGTGTGGTGTGACCGGTCGTCTTGTGACTTGCCTTTCTTGGACTGTGTTTGGACCTGACTGCGCGGGTTGTGCTAGTTTGGAGGGTGGAGCTCACTTGGTCTGGGCCTTAAGATGTTTCAAACTTTCTGCTGTGCTTCGTGAACTTGGACTTAGCTTGCCTGTGGACGGCCTTGACCCAGGGTGTTGACTGAGAGTCCCATGGCGCCGTCGGACATTGCTTCGACGGACGTGGGTTGCTTCTCGCACCGTTATGGCCAGGTAAAACCTCGGCTACTGCCCTCGACCGGCGCTCAGGGGAAGGGAAGAGCGCCGGGAGGCGGCACGATCTGTGCACTTGATTGAGTTCGTTCTCACCCTCGCGCGCGTGATTTTTGGTGCGCGGCCTCAGAGGCCACGCTCGTTTGTCTTCATTGTGGCCACTGTGTTGCAGTTATCAGGTTCGCACCTGCACGCGCTGTGGTAAATTTCAGTGACCCTGTGACGAGCATGCAGTCTGCCTGCCCTGTTCTGGCTGCGAGTCCACGCATCCCTGTGCTGTATGCGCCCCCTGGCTGGAAGAGAGATGGTCCCAGCGGTGTGGATTCTAATGCCTTGAACGCCTGATGCCTACCCGAGAGTGGCCATCGGCACCCGCTCAGAATACCACGGATGGGTCCATTAAATTTCCCATGACCGTGATGACTTCGGCCAGTTCAACTACTACCAGGCAGACGCCAGCACACGCACTTACGGCGGTCATAGCCCCGGACCAGACGGTGGAACGCAGAGTCGGAAGGAAGAAGGTGGCACGCTCAGTGCTTTGGGTAGAGAGGCACGAGGCGAACACACGACGGGATCACACCCCGGGATCACACCCCCCATCTAGACTACCGAACCTCCACTACTGGGCCGACACCAGCACACACACCAACGGCGGTCAAAGCCCCGGACCAGACGGTGGAACGCAGAAACGAGAGAAAGAAAGAGGCACGCTGGTTGCTCGGGGAAGGGAGGCACAAGGTGAACACGCGATGGGACCGCCAGCCGTCTAGACTACGAATGTTCGGCTTCCCGCTCACAGGTCAGTGACGAACCTCCACGGCCAGACGAACGGACGGAACTGATAATGCGGATTAGCGCCCGCGCACTGCTCAGAGTTAGGGGGCATGTGCCTGGTGCATACCGGGACCACGATCCCACGGGATCTACAGACGTTCAGCAGCCCACTCCCAGGTCAGTGATGAGTCTCCACGACCGGACAACTGACTGAAAGGAGGAGCGCTCCCTCCCTGCGCAGAGTAACGGGCGCGACCCTAAAGCACTCGTCTGCTCAACGAATGTTTGGTGTCTCACTCCCAGGTCAGTAACGAGCACAAGCCTGGCGCATGCCGGGACCGCAAGTCCCATAGGATCTATGAGCGTTCAGCTTCACGCGCCAAGGTCGGGCAGGAGGTGCCACGACCACGCCCAACGGCTGTACGGAAGAGAGCACGCTCGCCGCACAAGGGAGGCACGAGCCGAGCATGCGACGGGCCCACGCGCCTCATCTATGACGTGACGTAAGCAGGGCTGAAGGACCACTGGGGGTTGGAAGAACCGAGCGGACCCCCACTCTTGGGACAGGCCGCCACAGACCGTGGTCCGCGTTAGTTGCGACACTCGTCGTGAGGAGTCTGTCCTTACTCGTCTCCACTTCGAGCTCTCGCCTGCCGTCGGGACAACAGTACCGCTGTCCAAGCCTGCCATATCCTACAGAAGCGTTCTGCCTTTTTACCGGTACCCTCGTCCCGGGCCTGACTAGAGGGTCAGGGGGCGACCGTTCGTCTGACTGTCACAGGACTGGTCGTCTTGGGCTGCACGCGCTACGACATACGCCTCCTGGCCTTTCAAACTTATGGTCGGCGGCCAGCCCGGCGTTGATGCCTCACCCTGGACGTGCCTTCCGCATTTTTTTAAGCCTTCGGCACCCGGGTGTATTTTGCCTTGTTTCCGGCGCATCTCTGTGGAGGCCCCTAGTAAGTTGCGTGTCGGGGTTCTAGGCTGTGTTCACATCGTAAAGGGCCTTCAGTTGGCAGGTAAGTTAGCTCTGTAGAGATGTGCCGTTATTCTTTTCTAGCTTCAGCGATAGACGCCAGGTTCCTGCCGGCGCTATGCTGTCATTTCGCTTGGTCCCGGGTTCTTGCACGTCAACCTGCGGATATGGGACTTTGTTCCACGCTGCAAGGCTCGGAGACACCCTCCGATCACCGCGGATTTGGACCTCCTGGCCTGCCGAGCGCCACCTTCTGCGCAGCATATCTGCTGTGCTCGACGCCTTGCCGGCTACCTCTCTGGGTGAAAGGGTGGTTCAGGATGCCCCTGCACTACTGCCTCGACTTACTGATCGCTGGTACCGACTACGACAGTCGACACGCGCTCCTGCCAGTTGGGTGCCTTGTGCTACCACTTCGACGGCCCTAGACGTTTGTCAGTGTGGAACCAGACGGAGCCTCCTGGGAGCAGAATAATTTGGCGCGTCCCCAGACAACCCATCTCCAGCCATTTCCTCCATTTGCCTTCGAAACGTGATCTGCCTGTACCTCGAGCTACCTTCGGGGTCGTCTGCAGCCTCCGGGGGTTCTACCAGCGCTGCTCATCATGGTGGGCAGGACCAGACGGGCGCTTTCGGGCTACACGTCGACTTCTCCAACCGATCTTCCCTAGCAATAGCGGTCAGAGCCCTCCTTGAAGACAGATCGAGATGCACTTCAAGTCCCCTCGACAGGCACAGCTTCCGGGTCTACACGGGCAAGTCTGACTTCTCGCCGTTGTGCCGCTTGCCCTCCATGGGATGGAGTCACGCTCCGACTTAATGTACGGCGATCTCCGGAGCGGCAAATTCAGCGTGACGGGTGCTCCAAGAGTAGGAGCCCTCCATGAACTGGTGTACCGCAGCAGGCCCTCTCACCCTTCGATACCTCAGTTTCTCCTGCTTCGGCGGCTCCTGCTTTTCCCTGGATGACCTTCGACAGATGACCGTCCTCTCCTTCGCTGGGCGGCTCTCGCGACGGGAGAGTACATCTGCGCGCCTTCACTCCTGTTGTCCCTTCGCCGTCGCAAGTCTTGCCAACAGGGGCAACCTGGTACCGAGATACTTCTCTGCCTCCGGCGGATGGCCTCCGCCCCTAGGGACCCAGCTTCGGGTTATCGTCGGCGGCGTCTGGATCTTCTCACCATCTCCGACAGCACCGCAGTCTACACCTTCTTCCCGCTGAGCGGGACGCGGTTCCTCGTCTGTCCTCCTCGCCCAGTGGCCGGTGGTGCTAGATCGAGACTTCGCTTCCCGGCCGAGAGTCTACAGGGACTTCCGCAAGACATGCCGACGCCTCCCCGAGTCGCGGCCAGCTTCTCTGCACCGGGTGACCTTCCTTCAGGACTTCTTTGCTGTTCGGAGCGGCTAGGATTCCCCCAGGATCCTCCCACGGGGCTTCGTCAGCCTCTCTGCTTCGCCTTCCCCGTTCATCTCCACAGCCCGGAGCGGTCGTCGCCCTCCACCTCGTGGGAAGGCCTTTCGACTCGCCGAACATACGGTGCTGCTTCCAAGCTCCTGCTCCAGATCAAGGTTGCGACGCAGGCCTTGGCCTGGTGAATTCGTGCTGCGGAATATGCTGGTGGACCGCTGGCATCCTGGCCATCGGCGAATCACCACCACGTTTGATGTCTGCAGCCCTGAGACCTCTTCTCCCATGCCTGATGTTGCGCAGCAAGCCTTCGCCGTGAAAGGGTTTCTCCACGCAGCTGTGGGACTTATCGCTGTGGTTGGACACTCGAGCGGACGAGCCTGCGACAGGAGGGACGTGTCCTGGGCGGCAGTTGGACCGATAGATGCTCTTCTGTGTGGACCAGGCGGTTCCTCGGCGGGTGAGCTCTGTTCTCCGGCTCTCCACCGACTTTTTTTGCACCGTTGCTGTTAGGGGCTACTGGACCAGGTTCGCTGTTGAGGACTGTCCCAGATCGACCGACTCAGGTCCCGGTAACCAAGCGATGTGGCAGACCCTCACGACGTGGGAGTCTCACACCATTGGCGCCAGGAACTCTTAGGCTTGGCCAACATCTCCACCGTCGTCGCCTACATCCAGCTACAGGGCGGGACCCACCTTCCCTCGCTTGCATCCTTCTTCACTAGGCGTTTTGCTGGGGCGAGGATCGGGGCATCGCTCTTCGCACGAGACACATCCCGGGCCATCTGACTGTTCTAGCCGACCCTCTCCTGCGCTGCAGCCAGCATCTCCACACCGGGGGGGAAGCTCCGGCCGGACATCTTCTGGAGTACTGGGACCAGTTGGGAGGCTCCCATGCTCGACCTCTTCGAGATGAGGTGGAACCTCCGCTCCACGCACAAGGCTCAAGCAACCGCGGCAGGCGCTGTACCATGGACTTGTGCGCCTAGCCCTCACCAGTAGATGCTCCTCCAGGGCGGCGGTGGATGCTATCACTACAGCATGCAGACCCTTGACCAGACGAGTTCTGAGGGAAATGGCGAGCGCTTGGTGACTGGTGTGGCGACATACTCATCTTCCCCACGGATTGACGGTGCCCCAGCCGGCGGAGTTCTTCCTTGGCGCTTCAGCCACCAGTGGCTGGCGCCAATCACCATTCGGGGCTACCTTGCCATGATTGCCGACACCTACCGGCAGTGGGGCCGTCCCCACCCTGGTAGCTGCAAGACCTCGCCGATTTGATGGCCCACTTCAGTTTGCGACGCTTAGCCCTTTGCTCCATAGTCCAGAGATGGGACCTACCTGGGTGCTTACGTGGCTCAACGCGGACCGCTTGAACCTCTCCAGTTGGCATGGTTTTACTGGACGTGACACAGAGTACATGATTCCTGTGGTCCCTCGCATTTGTTTCCAGGGTCAGTGAGCTTCACGCACTGTTGACACGACCCTTACGCTTGCAGTTCCGGACGGACGGCTCTGTACTGTGGTTACCTGACCCGGCCTTCCTAGCCAAGACGCGGTCTCCTTTGGCCACCCCACAGATGATGCCTTTTGCCCTTTATGAGTGACAGACTGCACCCGGGAGTCCAGACAGCAGGACCCGGTGTGAGCCTTGCACGTGTACCTGTGCTGGACCAAGCTGCTGCGCAGGGGGCGCACCCGCCTATTTCTCCCTCTGTCCCCAGGTAGAATGACATCTCAGCCCAGACCATATCCTCCTGGCTCCAATGCGTGATTCACTCTGCCTACCAAGACCTCGCCCCCGACGCGGCCAAACGTCTAACGTCAGGGCACTAGAGGTCCGAGCCACGGCCACAACCCTGCTTTCGACCGCTACTACGCTGTCAAGGATTTGTGGCAGCAGTGGGATGGTGAGCTGAGACTACCTTCACCCGCATCTACCGTTCGCTGGTTGGAGACAACGCTGTGGCGCAACACTCCCTCCTGACGCCCTCAGCGCCGTAGGTATCTTAGCTAAAATTAACGGGAGGTTGTTTTAGGGATGGCGGGTCTGGTTGCCAGTTTTTGGGTGTAGGGGTGCTGTAGCGGCACCCGCCTCCTCTTCGGGATTCTTCCTATCAGTAATACCATCGGTAATGTGTTTTGGGGAAACAAATGTATTTTTCTTTAAAATGTATTTTTTCGAAAAATACTTACCGATGGCATTACTCAGATGTCCCTCCTGAACCTGCCCCGCTTGCCGCTGGTCCGCTAAGAAACTAACTGGTGAGTATCCAGTGAGCTCGTACCCGGATGGGATGGAAGGGAGGCTACTCAGGTTACCGCCTAGGCTATGGCGCCCCTCGCCTGCCAACACTCCCTTATACGTACACAACCATATTTTGGCTAAAATTAGGCTAGCTAGGTAACATTCCTATCAGTAATGCCATCGGTAAGTATTTTTCGAAAAAATACATTTTAAAGAAAAATACATTTTTCAGCGCAATGAAAGCTGTCTACTGCCCTGCCAGACCCAGCACAACCCCTCTCTTTTCTTCCGGCCTACCCGGCACCGGCCTCCACGTGGCGTAGGTGGGTAGTCCGCTCAGTCCCTGACTGAGTGGGCTAGCGGACGGGTGCCATCTTTGTCCAGGATTAGGACTTGATGTCAGCAGATATGTTGTTCAGCCTTTTCACTGGTCCGGTTTTTAAGGAGCTGTGCTAACCTAGGTCGTACCATGTTGGATTGGTCCTTAAAAATACTCGTGACTTTTTGGTCCTTTGGATCCCAAGTGTTTGCCGTGCTTGGAGACCCGTGTCGGGGGAGAAGAGGATCCTGGTGGCTGAGGTTCCCTTTGGGCTGTGGCTCACTGGTGCCAACACTCCACTTCGGCCTTGACTTCTACCTAAACGGGAGGCTAGTCGTACCGGCCTAGTCAATCGGCTCTTGTCACGTTGAGCCCTATCCCACTGTTGACATGCGGGTTGCTATACGGAGCACCATGCTATAGCTTCTGCTGCTGATTAGGTGCTTTACGCCAGTATTCCCCTGCATTCAACGGTGTGATAGAAGGCGGTGGCTCAAACGGTTCAATCGGGCTTACCCCCTTGAGTATATCTTTCGGGCAGTCTCCATTGTGCGTCGGCTGGAGACCCGCCGACAGTTGCACTTTCCCTTGTTGGGCTCGGTGGCGGGCGGGGACCCCCGGGGGATGAATATCTCTACTAATATAATATGGATAAAACCAAAAAACCAAAACTAGCACAGAAACGGCGCATAGACACCGACATTGCACATGACAGTGATTCAGACTGTGAGGAAGCGACGCCTCAGGCGTCGGCCGTATGGCCTCGCTTCCTCATTGTCCATAGCAAGGTGAAGGAGAAACCAGTTACCAAGCTGCATCCTTTTCTGGTGGGGGAGACCCTCAGGAGCCGTGTTGGCAGGCCTGACGCCCAGCGCCTCAGGTCTGGTGACTTGCTGGTGGAGTGCCGTACTCGGGCACACTCCAGCGGGCTGCTGGGGCTCTCTTCCATCGGAGACACTCCTGTGGAAGTCACACCCCACAAAACTATGAATTCGTCAAGAGGCGTAATCAAAGATCAAGCTTTGGCAGAACTGTCAGAAGATGAACTTGTAAGGAACCTTAAGTCTCAGGGGGTGACTTGCGTCAGGCGCTTCGCTTCCAAGCGAGGTGGTGGGGAGATCCGTCTCCCTACCATCATCCTGACGTTTGGCACCCTCCTACTACCATCTGGGGAGGTTACTACTCCCTGAGAGTGAAAAAGTACGTCCCTCTTCCCCTCCGGTGCTTTAAGTGCCAAAAGTATGGCCATGGGCAGAAGACATGCCGTCAGGCAGAGGCTTCATGCGCCCGTTGCACTAGGCCCGGACACTCTGCTGAGTCCTGCACAGCCACCCCCCTGTGTGTGAATTGCCAGGGGGCGCATATGGCTTCGGATAAGAAATGCCCTCGTTGGATATCCGAGTGCAAGATTCAGCAGGTGCGTGTGGAGAAGGGGCTGTCCTTTCTGGATGCCAAAAAACTGGTTGAAGGCCCTGGTGCAGCTGCGGCTGCCCCAACCTCTAACACCTCAGTGTATACTTTTAGTGCAGCGGTGGCAGGCAAGCGCCCCACCAAAGACTTTTCATGTCAGACCCCAACTTCTTGGTTGGGGGCGGAGCCTCGGCTCATCTCGCCCCTGGAGAGTAACCCTCCTCCGGTGGTGACAAGGAGCCAGGGAACGCAGAAGGCGGACACTGCCGGTCCGGTTGTGCCGCCTTCTGTTGCCCCTAAGCCTCAGCCCCCACCCAAACCTGTTAGTCAGTCAACTCCAAAGGCTTCTGGCTCTGGTCAGCCTTCTAAGGCCGCTAACTCTAGCGGCAGGAACGCTGCCCAGGACCAGAAGTCTAAGAAATCTATGGGACCGCTGTGCGCACGGGCCCAGAAGGGGAACACAGATGTGCCCCTTCAAAACAAATATGCTGCACTGGAGGAGCGGATGGAGGGAGTGGAAGTTGTTGTTGCTGATGCTGTGGCAGCTCCACCCCCTTCCTCTCCGAAGAACCAGAGGAGGCCCGGGAGCCGGCCCCCCTCTGTTTCTTCAACTCCTTCCAAGGTAAAGGAAAAAGGGGGGAAAAACTCCTTACCCCCAGATCAGACTTAATCATGGACTCTTTGCTTCAGTGGAATTGTCGTGGTTTTCGAGCTAACTTTGAGGAATTACGTCTTTTAGTCAAGTTCTATAACCCCTCAGTCATATCTCTTCAGGAGACTTACCTGAAGACTTCTGACCCTGTGTCTTTTAATGGTTTTAATGTTATACATAAAGGCTCTGATTCGGAGAGGCGCTCGGGTGGAGCGGCTCTTCTCATTAGTAGCCAAATTTTATGTAGCCCCGTTAGCATCGACACCTGTCTTCAGGCTGTCGCTGCTCGGGTTACCTTAAAAAAGACCATAACCATATGCAGTATTTACCTGCCACCATCACTGCGGGTCTGTAGCAATGATATTTTTCACTTAGTAGATCAACTGCCCCCTCCCTTTATTCTCATGGGGGATTTTAACGGTCATGCTCACCTTTGGGGTAGTGACCACTATGATGGCAGAGGTCAGATGTTAGAAGATGTTTTTTCTCAACTTAACCTATGTGTCTTTAACGATGGCTCACCTACATACTCTAACTCAGGTTCCGGATCTAGTTCTGTTCTAGACCTCACTGTGTGTGATCCTTCTCTCATGCTGGACTTTGACTGGAAGGTTCACGACGACCTGTGTGGTAGTGACCACTTCCCAGTAGTCCTGTCATCGGTCAGCTGTGAGGAGGATTCGCCGGTGGGGCGCTGGAATCTCAAGAAAGCTAACTGGTCTCTGTTTGCCTCTCTCTGTCAGTCTCGTCTTACAGAGGAGGTGATCATGTCAGCTGAAGAACCTGTTTCTTGTTTTACTTCTATTTTGTTGGAGGTTGCAGGTGAAACCATCCCTAGAACTTCCACATCACTCCCTCGGAAGCCGAGAGTACCATGGTTCAATGAAGAGTGCCGCAAGGCCCAAACAATGCGCAAATCTGCTCAGCGACGTGCATTTCGTAATCCACGCAAGCAAATGTTTTAACCTTTAAAAGACAGCGGGCGAAAGCCCGTTATATTTTTAAACGTGAACGCCGTGCTTCCTGGAGACGCTTCGTCTCATCTTTATCTTCTAGGACTCCGTCCCAAAAAGTCTGGAAGGCTGTTCGAAGAATTAGGGGCAGGGGTGGCTCGGCTTCTGTCGGCCATCTTAGAGATGGTGCCAGTTTGGTCACAGATAAAAAGGCTGTGGCCAATTTGCTTGCCTCCACCATTGCCCATAATTCTTCAACAGAGCATTATTCACCTTTCTTCCAGAGAGAGAAGGAGAAGCGAGAATCTTGTGCTTGTGATTTTATATCGGATAACTTGGAAGACTATAA
Organism: Semisulcospira habei; assembly: GCA_036245525.1. Taxonomy (NCBI): domain Eukaryota; kingdom Metazoa; phylum Mollusca; class Gastropoda; family Semisulcospiridae; genus Semisulcospira; species Semisulcospira habei. The sequence continues at coordinate 81,162,738 of BTPG01000007.1, read as the reverse complement.
TGCCCCTTTTACGTTTTCAGAATTGCAGCAAGCCATGCAGAAATGTACTGACTCTGCTGCTGGATTAGATACCATCCATTATCAGCTCATAACACATCTGCCTGAGGATTCACTCCTTGTACTTCTCAAGGCCTTTAACCATATCTGGATAACCGGTCATTTTCCGCCATCTTGGCGCCAGGCTGTGGTTGTGCCAATTCCCAAGCCGGGTAAGGATCCTTCCGACCCGGGCAACTACCGGCCAATAGCTTTGACATCATGTTTATGTAAAACTATGGAACGCTTGGTCAACGCCCGACTGGTGTGGCATCTTGAGTCACAGGGTCTCATCACAGACCTCCAGTGCGGTTTCCGGCGCTTCCGTAGTACAACTGACCATCTAGTCCGCTTTGAGTCTTTTATCCGAGATGCTTTTGTTAACAAGCAGCATGTCTATGCAATTTTCTTTGATCTTGAAAAGGCATATGACACTACCTGGAAGCATGGTATAATGTCTGATTTGTCGGACATGGGTTTTAAAGGGCATCTGCCCATTTTTATTCACAATTTTTTGTCCAACAGGTCGTTCCATGTCCGTGTGGGCTCCACCCTCTCCGACTCCTTTGAACAAGAGATGGGTGTCCCGCAGGGCAGTATTCTATCTCCTGTTTTATTTAGCATTAAAATAAATAACATTGTAAAGGCCGTCAAGGATGATTCTGAATGCTCTTTGTTTGTGGACGACTTTGCTTTGTGTGCACGAGGTCGAGGACTTGCGTCCCTTGAGAGGCGCTTGCAGCTGTGCGTTGATCGCATCCAGGGGTGGGTGTCTCTCGATGGATTCAGATTTTCGCCCTCCAAGACAGTCTGTGTGCATTTTACTAACCAGACGAAATTTTTTCCAGAACCTAGCCTGAGCATTGCTGGAGTGCCAATTAAGGTGGCTGAAGAGGCTAAGTTTTTGGGGGTCATCTTTGACAAAAGATTGACCTTCTGCAACCATGTTACCTACCTTAGAACCTCTTGTCGGAAGGCCCTCGACATTCTTCGTGTCGTTGGTCGTACTGACTGGGGTGCAGACCGCATCGTCTTACTTCGACTGTACCGGGCCCTTGTTCGGTCCAAACTGGATTACGGCTCTGTGGTATATGGCTCGGCTTCCAAGTCTGTTCTGCAGCGTCTGAACACAATTCACCATCAAGGTCTGCGCATATGTCTGGGAGCCTTCAGGACATCTCCAGTTCCTAGTCTGTATGCAGAGGCAGGGGAGCCTTCTCTCAGGCTCCGCCGCATCCGCCTCATGCTCAGCTACGTTCTGAAGCTGAAGGCCCATCCAGAAAATCCTGCCTATGATTGTGTTTTTAACCCGTCGTTTGCAGAGATTTACGATGCCCATCCGGGAGCTGTCCGTCCACTTTCCTTCCATGTCAGACCTCATCTGCAGGCGGCCGGAGTGGACCTGGACAAAGTTTCGGAATCTCTGCAACACGTCACTCCACCCTGGCTACTACCAGTTCCTGACATCTTGCTGGACTTGACTGCCCACAAGAAGGATTGTACTCCACCAGCCATATACCAACAGAGCCTCAATGAACTCCTTTCAATTTTTCCTGGCTATTGTCGTCTTTATACGGATGGGTCCAAGTCTGAGGATGGAAGAGTGGCTGCGGCTGCAGTGTCCTCTCGCCATCCTAGACGCCCATTTAAGCTCCGTCTCCCTGACCATTCCTCTGTATTTAGTGCAGAACTGCAGGCCATTCTGCTAGCACTCAAGCATGCCTATCAGTCTCGGGAAAGGAACTTCCTGATTCTGTCTGACTCTCTTTCTGCCCTGCAGGCCCTTCAGGGCGCGGGAACAGACCATCCACTGCTGGTGCAGATTAGAGAGCTCTACGCGGACTTGATGAAGGAATATTATGACATCATTTTTATTTGGGTCCCAGGCCATGTGGGCATCGAAGGCAACAGAATCGCAGATTCTGCTGCCAACAGTGCCCGCAGTGACCCTGTCCCTGACACACAGACTGTCTATAGTGATTTTAAACCTGTTATTAGTGCGTACATAGCCCGCGAGTGGCAGTCCGAGTGGGACAAAGAGGAAGGGAACAAGCTTCATGAAGCTCTTCCTAAGTTGTCTGACAGTCTACCTTTCCGCTGCGGCAGCCGCCGTGAGGAGACTGTCCTTGCTCGGCTCCACATCGGGCACACATATGTTACGCACTCTTACTTACTTAAACAGGATGAGCGTCCATGGTGTTTTGCCTGTGATGAGCAGTTTTCTGTTCGACACTTTTTGCTGTATTGTGCTGACCTAATTGACACCAGATATAAACACTTCACAGCAGACTCCTTGAAGGTTTTGTTCCGGGATGTTCCCCCGGACAAAATCTTCAATTTTTTGAGAGAATGCAATATTTTTAACAAGATCTGAGCATTCATAGACTATGTGAATTTTTTTATTTGCCCTTTTTGAGAGTCTGTAGACGTTTCTTTTCCAGACATGTGCGACATTTTAGCCTGAGATTTTTAATCTATATTTACATCTTGTCTTAAGACCTTACTTTTAGTTTGGCTGACCAGATTTTTACCCATCCCGCCGTGAGATGGCCTTAGTCGCCTGCTCGGCGTTAAACCCAAATAACTAACTCTTTTCTTCCGACGGCTTCACCTTGCTGAAGGACAGAGGCATCACTGAGCGCTGGAGAGAACACTTCTCAAATCTGCTGAACCTGCCTTCCACTGTCGACCCCGTGACCCTGGACATGATTCCCCAGAAGCTGACACTGGATGACCTTGACCTACCACCTATCCTGGACAAGGTCAAGAAAGCGATCAACCAGACTAGCTCCGGCAAGGCTGCAGGCATGGACGGCATCCCCGCAGAGCTCTTCAAAGCAGCTGGACCTGAGACCCTTGATGCCTTCCTCAACATTCTGACATGCATCTGGGCAGAGGAGAACATGCCACAGGAATTTAGAGATGCTACAATCATCTCCCTGTTCAAGAACAAGGGCAGCAAAGCAGACTGTGCCAATTACAGAGGGATCTCACTGTTGTCCATTGCTGGCAAGATCCTCGCGAGAGTCATCCTCAACCGCCTGATCAGCCCTGTATCTGAGGAAGCACTCCCAGAGGCTCAGTGTGGCTTCAGACCAACCCGCAGCACAGTCAATATGGTCTTCTCTGTGAGACAGGTCCAGGAGAAATGCATTGAGCAGCACATGGACCTCTACGCTGTCTTCATAGATCTGACCAAAGCATTCGACACTGTGAACAGAGAAGTGCTTTGGGTCATCCTTGCAAAGCTCAGCTGCCCCAGGAAGTTCACCAACATCATCCGCCTCTTCCATGATGGAATGGTAGGAGTTGTCCAGTCAACATTTCCAACGGTGTCAAACAAGGTTGTGTTCTTGCCCCCGTGATGTTCAACCTGTTCTTCACGTGTGTCCTGACCCATGCAGTACGTGACCTTGAGAAGGGAGTGTACCTGAAGTACAGACTAGACGCCAGGACCAAGACCATCGAGAGACTGATCCTTGAGGCGCTGTGTGCCGATGACTGTGCGCTGATGGTGCACACGGAGTCTGACCTCCAGACCATCGTCAACAGGTTCTCAGAAGCCTCTCGACTGTTTGGCCTCACCATCAGTCTCAACAAGACCGAGGTCCTGCACCAACCGGCCCCAGGCACAAGAGCCCCCCCACCCAAAGTGTATATCGAACGCACCGAGCTGAAGACTGTCAACCAGTTCAGGTACCTGGGGAGCATCATCTCAGTCACTACTGACTCGCACGGCTGACTGCTACGAAGACGTGAAAAACTGGATGACAGCAAACAAGCTTAAACTGAACGACGACAAAACGGAAGCCATGCTGGTAGGCACTCGCCAGAAACTCTCCCAGCTCCCTCCCACTCTCCACCTTCAACTCGATAGCACCCCCATCTCCGTCTCTGACTCGGCCAAGAACCTCGGCGTCATCATCGATTCTTCTCTGTCCATGACCAGCTTCGTCTCCGCCACGGCCCAGGCATGCTATTTCCACCTACGCCGCATCAGTCAGATCAGAAAATACCTCACTACCGAAGCTGCCACCAAACTTGCTGTCTCTCTCATCTTATCTCGCATCGACTACTGCAACTCTCTCCTTTCCGGCCTCCCTCACTTCACCACTTTCACTCTCCAACGCGTCCAGAACAACGCTGCCCGCCTCATCCTCAGAAAGAAAAAATCCGACCACATCACTCCGCTGCTCAAACTCCTTCACTGGCTCCCCATCCCCCAAATTCTGTCTCTCTGTTACAAATCCCTGAACAACTGCACTCCTGCCTATCTCTCCAACTTACTCCACCCCTACACACCTTCCCGCTCCCTCCGCTCTGCCTCCGACCTTCTCCGCCTCCACATTCCTCGCACCAAACTCAACACTTTCGGCCCCTGCTCCTTCTCCGTCTACGGTCCATCCACCTGGAACACTCTCCCACTCTCTCTCCTCCTTCCAGTCCGCCCTCAAAACTCACCTCTTTCAACAGTTTTAGCACTATATCACCACCCTCCCCACCCCAAACTGACCGTCATAATGTTTGTTTTCTCAAAACATATTACCGATGGTATTACCACTAGGAAATGTTTCTTAGCTAGTCTAATTTTAGCCCAAAAATTGTTGTGTACGATAATGGCCATGATGGCAGGAGAGGGGTGCCATAGGTTAGGCGGAAGCCCGGTAGCCTCCCTTTCGGTTCAACCGCGCATGTGCTCAGTGCTCAAACAACCAGTCAGTTTCTTCGTTAGTCGCATGAGGTTGTGTACGCCTGTGGCTCCTTCGGTTCGTTGGCTATCATTCACTGGTTTCAACATTCTACTGTGAGAGAGGGATTGTGGCCTTTGGGCTGGGACGCTTTCGTGTGTGCGTTGTTTCGAGAGGACTTCCTAACGACGCTGGTGAGCTGTGCTCACTGTCGGCCGGTCGCCTTCAACTTCTGGTGCCCTTGGGGTTCGTCCTTGGCCTACCTCGTGGGAAGGCCTTGTTCTGTGGCTGGCGGCGCGTTCCTGGTCGACTCGGGTGACTGTCGTCTCTGCGCCTGGCACCGGTCCCTTCGTGGCCTGTCGGAGCCGGTTGGCGCCTTTGGTAGGACGGCTTCAGGCTTCACCACTGGCACCGCTCTTCGTTCCTCTCCTTTCCCAACATGGCGAGGTAAAATCTTGGTCACTGCTTCCGTACGGCGCTCAGGGAGGGTTTGAGCGCCGCACGCCAGCATACGCCGTATCTCCTTCGTTCGTTTCGCGTGTTTCGTTGCCTGCCGGCTGCGGCAGGTTCGATTACCTTCAAATAGATTGTTCTGCTTTGTGTTGCAGTTGGCAAGTCCGCACCTGTATCAGATGTGGACAATTTCAGTGGCCGAGTGATGGACATGAGGTGTGCCTGCCCTGTTCAACCTGTACCTCTTCCCAACCGTGCCTGGTCTGCGCCCCCTGGTGGGAAGAACAATGGACTCAGCTATGGGGTTTCTACCGTCGTGAACTTCCGACACCAGCACGTATACAGGGCCATACACCGGTAAGAACGACAGACCCGACTAGTGGGTATTACCTGGTGAGAGGACAGTCTACGCCGCGCCTTATGCCGCGAGCCCGTCCTCCTGGGCCGGCAGCGAACACAGACCCGACTAGTGCGCGCTGTCCGGTAGCAGAGACTAGAACTGAAGTTTCAGTCAGGCCCGCTTCTTTGAACAATAAAGACACGCCGGTAATCACCACAGACCCGACTAGTGGTGCTTATCAGATGTTAGAACGTTTTCCATCGCGACTTCGGTCGCTAGCTCGTTCTACTACACCGGCAGCAGGCACAGACCCGACTAGTGCACGCTGTCCGGTTCCGCCGATCCTTTCGGCGCGAGAGAGGGTACAGTTACAGGCTTCAGTTCCGGTAGCGGTCTCGACTCAGGAGATGCCCGCTTCCCAGCAGAAGTATACTCCTCCTCCACGCATCGACAGAGTTCGGCGTTCAGGTACGGACCGTTACTCACCTCGTTCCAGAGAGCAGAAGCACCGGACGGTCTCCCGCTCTTCTCGCCACCGTTCACATTCTAGGGACAGGTCACCGCGGCATAGGCATGCCTCCAGATCTTCCCGTACCAGTAGGCCATCGTGGACAGTGTCCGGGGTCGGATCTCCGCAAGTGGTTCGTCGGTCCAGACCGCATTCCCCAGATGTGAGACATTCTACTCGGAGAGCGCGCCAATCGTCTACTCCACCCTCTAGGCCGTCGTCCAGAGTCGGTCGACGTTGCCGCCACCACTCCCGTTCTAGGAGTCCCCGCTCTCGCTGTGAGCCCTCCCCGCGGGATAGGAGATCGCCTCGACGCTACGCTCATCGTTCTCGGTCTGGGTCTCATGTAACCTCCCCGGTCCGTTCGTGGCGTCACCGCTCCGTGAGACTTTCTCCGGCCAAGGCCTCGGTCACATCCCGGCTCGTCGCGGAGGCTGGGCCCACACTCTTAGCTCGAACCGGCCCCACCCACCTCCCTCTGCATTTAGAGGATGACGCGCTCAGCCTAGCTCCCGAGGACTCAGTTTCGGTTTTACTTCGGGACGACAGCCCCGCGCACTCTATCCCAGCGCCCCCTGACGTGGATCAAGATGAGCAGGAACAACATCCGTCAGCAGTGGGACACAGGTTGGAGACTCTGCCCTGGACGAGGCAGCTCGCATCATCTCGGCGTGCCTGCCGCCGGAAGACTGTCCTCCTTCTCCGCCTGCGAAGAAGAAGGCCGCGGCCTATGTAGATGCGGAACTCCATACCAAGACCTTTAAGACTCTTCCTCAACCTCCGGGTTTCAGCAGCCTACGGGACGTGTTCTCGGCTCGACTCGCTCAGGGACACTTGGGCGCCGCTGGATTCTTCAATGACTCTAAGTGGCCGGCGGACCTACACATGTTTTTTCGGCAATCTTGGTACGCGGGACATACTCAGAGCTTTACCTGCGCACTACCCAAACCGGACCCAGCTGCTTGGGCCCTGGCGGCTATCCCGGCACGGACCCCTCTGCTTCCAGGAATCGATCAGACAGGTAATCTCATACGCAACGCCTTAGCCTCCGCGGGATTCCTTGACCTTCTGACTCAAGCCATGGTTCGTCGCGTAGAGGAGGCTTGGCATCCGTCCCTTACGCCACTGCTGGGAGATCTGCTCGTTCTAGCCGTCTCTGGTAACCGTGCCTCCTACCACACCTGTGTCAACGCTATGGCTGCGGCGGCCAACTGTGACCTTTTGCGTCGGGATTTCCTCCTCCGCTCCTGCCCTCTCCCCAATGACCTGAAGCTTCAACTTCGTCAGGCGCCCCTTGGCGGAGAACTTCTCTTCGGCCCCACGTGGTTGGCGGTTAAGGAGGCAAATAAGGACACCTGGCCAAGTCGTACAGTTCCTACTCCCTTTCAGCATACCTGCAGGACCCAGGGTCGCCCCCTGCGGGCGACTAGACCCGTTTCCCGGCCTTACACCAGAGGTGGACGTCTTCCCCCCAGACCCCCTGCCTTCCCCCGTACCCGTCCTACTGCAGGATCCTCTTCGGCTCCCGCTTCCAGGACCTGGCCCAAGCCTGCCCGACGCCCCGGGCGGGGCAGGGCTTACTGACGTTCTCCACCTTCGGGCCCCGTCGACTGCGCTGGGACCTCCGGTCGGCGGGAGGCTCGCACGGCACAGCGCCGCCTGGCGGGCGCTGTTTCCGGACGACCCCTGGATTCTTTCAACCATCTCCCTCGGTCTGCGGATCTCGTTTCGGTCCCCGCCCCCACTGCGACGTACTCCGGCGTGGACCTTGGTTCTGACAGACCAGCTCAAGGCAGACGCTCTGCGCAACGAGGTGGCCGCCTTACTTCGGAAAGCAGCGACAGAGGTGGTGACACGACTCGACTCCCTAGCCTTCTACAGCCGGCTGTTTGTAGTTCCCAAGCCAGGCGGCAAGTGGCGTCTTGTGATCGACCTGTCGGCGCTCAACAAGTTTATAATAGCTCCACGTTTTCGCATGTAGACAGCTCGGGCCCTGCGTGCCTCGGTGCAACCCTTCGACTTTGCAATCAGCCTGGACCTCGCGGATGCGTACCTTCACGTGCCCATGCACCCAGCGTCCAGACATTATCTATGCTTCGCCTTCGAGGGTGTGGTATACCAGTTCCGCGCACTTCCCTTCGGCCTCAACCTCAGCCCATGGGTCTTCACACGCATCATGGACGCCGTGGTGGCCAAGGCCCGACAGACTTCCATGAGCCCCACGTCCAACTACCTGGACGACCTGCTCCTGAAGAATCGGACCCCTGCCGCCTTGGAGGTGGACCGGGATGCCTTGCTTCAGCTCCTCAAGACGCTGGGCTTCATAGTCAACTTCGGCAAGTCCGACCTCGTTCCATCACGCCATTTCGTTCACCTAGGCATGGAGTTCTACACCAACCGCAATATCGTCCGGCTGCCCGAACCCCGCATTCAGAAGCTGGCAGATCTAGCTCGGCAGGTATCCCAGAAGTCTTCGATCCCCGCCAGGCAGTGGCTTCAGTTGCTGGGGCTGATGAGCGCTGCAGCAGACCTTATTCCGTTAGGGCGTCTCTACTCCCGGCCGCTACATTGCACCTTCTGCTACACTGGCGTCCGTCGACCTCCGACCTAGAGTCTCCGGTTCCGATTCCTTCGTTGCTCCGTCCTCACCTTCTACGCTGGGCGGACCCCCTCTGGCTCGCGACAGGAGTGCCGCTGTTCTCGCCACCGCCCTCCCTCTCCATCTGCGTAGACGCGAGCCTCTCCGGTTGGGGAGCACACCTTCTACCCTCCTTTGAGACGGCCTCCGGCCGGTGGGACCTGGATCTCTGGGACCGACACATCAACTGATTGGAATTGGAAGCCGTCTAGCAAGCCCTTCGTGTGTGGGAATCTCGCCTGCTTCACCGGGAGCTACTGGTGTTGTCGGACAACTCTACGGTCGTCGCCTACATCCAGAAGCAGGGCGGAACCCGCTCCCCATCTCTCTGCATCCTCCTTTACCAAGTGCTCCGGTGGTGCGAGGATCGGGACATTTCTCTCCGTGCGCGTCATATCCCGGGCCACTTGAATGTGCTGGCCGACTCCCTCTCCCGTCGCGGTCAACTACTACACACCGAGTGGTCACTGCGTCCAGACATCTTTCGGATGATCGGCGCTACCTGGGAGTCACCCATGATCGACCTTTTTGCCACGAGATGGAATCGCCAACTCCCTCTGTTCGTCTCGCCGATTCCAGACCCCTTGGCCTGGGCAGTGGAAGCCCTCTCCATCTCCTGGGATGGACTGGTCGCCTACGCCTACCCACCCACGGTCCTCGTCCCCAAAGTTCTTCTCAAGCTGAGAGGCAGCAACACTATCCTGTTTCTGGTGGCCCCGTTTTGTTGGACCAGGTCATGGATGACCGACCTCCTGAATCTGGCAACGGCCCCCCCACTACAGCTACCCACTCCACGAACGATGCTCAGGCAACCTCGGCAGACTCTGTACCATCCTTGTCCAGAACGTCTCCTCCTCCACGCCTGGAGGTTGTCCGGCAAGCCCTCACCGCTAGAGGCTTCTCAGGTGTGGCAGTGGACGCGATCGCTACAGCCCGCAGAGCCTCGACCAGACGAGTTTACGAGGGCAAGTGGAGAGTTCTCAGCACCTGGTGTGACGACAGACGCCTCTCCCCCACCAAGTTGACAGTCCCTCAGCTGGCGGATTTCTTCCTCTGGCTTTTTCACGACCAGCGTTTAGCTCCCATCACCATTCGAGGTTACCTGGCCATGATCGCTGATACTTACAGGCATCTGGGACGTCCCGACCCGGGCGCCTGCAAGGACCTCGCCGATCTGATGGGCCATTTCGGTCTGCATCGTCCCGCTCTACGTACACTGTTGCCACGTTGGGACCTACCTTGGGTCCTTACTTGGCTCAACTTGGCCCGCTTTGAGCCTTTACAGCTGGCGAGACTACCGGACGTGACGAGGAAGACCTGCTTCTTGCTAGCCCTCGCCTCAGCCTCCAGAGTCAGTGAGCTGCACGCCCTCTCTACTCGCCCCACCTGTTTACAGTTCCGGACGGACGGTTCGGTGCAGCTGCTTCCCGACCCGACCTTCCTAGCCAAGACCAGATCTCCACTCTTGGCACCACAATTGGTCACCATACTTCCACTCAGAGAACCACGCTCCAATCGAGAGTCCAGACAGCAGGACCCAGTTCGAGCGTTACGTGTGTACCTGCGCCGGACCAAGCCCCTCCGCAGGGGACGCACCTGCCTTTTCTTCCTCTGTCCCCAGGTAGACAGGACATCTCAGCCCAGACTATATCCTCCTGGCTTCGGTGGGTGATACGATCCGCCTACCAGGAACTCGCCCCTGATGCAGCAAAACGCATGAGGATCAGGGCGCACGAGATCAGAGCCATGGCCACGAGCCTCGCATTCGAACGCAACTGTGCGGTCAAGGACATCGTGGCGGCTGTGGGCTGGCGAACAGAGAACACCTTCGCTCGCTTCTACCTGAGGGACCTCTCTCGCCAGCGGCAGAACCTAGCGCTGGTGGGAGACATCGTGGCGGCGCAACACTCCCTCCCGGCGCCCTAGGCGCCGTAAGTATCTTCACTAAAATTAGAGGGAGGTTGCTTGGGGTGGACTCTTCTAGTAGCTTCGATGGCAGGGGTAGGGGCGGTTAGCGGCACCCACCTCCTTTTCGGGATTCTTCCTAGTGGTAATACCATCGGTAATGTGTTTTGAGAAAACAAACGTATTTTTCTTTAAAATAAGTTTTTTTGAAAAATACTTACCGATGGTATTACTCGAAGGTCCCTCCCACCTGCCCCGCTCGCCGCTGCTCCGCTAAGAAACTGACTGGTTGTTTGAGCACTGAGCACATGCGTGGTTGAACCGGAAGGGAGGCTACCGGACTTTCACCTAACCTATGGCGCCCCTCTCCTGCCATCATGGCCATTATCGTACACAACAATTTTTGGGCTAAAATTAGACTAGCTAAGAAACATTTCCTAGTGGTAATACCATCGGTAAGTATTTTTCAAAAAAACTTATTTTAAAGAAAAATACGTATTTCACTATTTGTGGTACGTGAGTCTAAAGCGTGCTCATGCGTGCGCGAGTTGTGAGTGCACGCTTAGAGTTATAATTATTATAAGATAAGCGCATTATAAATACCGTAATAATTATTATTATTATCTCTTTTGACGGGACTATCGACCAGGAAATCGCAGCTCGCATCAGCAAAGCCAGCCAAGCCCTGGGTCATCTGCGCACTCGTGTGTTGAATACCAACAACGTCAAGCTCTCCACCAAGATCAAAGTCTACAAGGCAGTAGTCCTCCCCAGCCTCCTCTACGGCTGTGAGTCATGGACGCTGTACAGAAAGCACCTCAAACAGCTTGAATGTTTCCACATGAGATCCCTGAGCTCACTCATGGGCATCAAATGGCAAGACAAGGTGACAAACCTGGAAGTCCTGGATAATGCTGGCTTAGTGAGTGTTGAAGCCTTGATCTTCGCTGGACAGGTCAAGTCATACGCATGGATGATTCTCGCATGCCACGCCAACTCCTGTATAGTTCACTCTCAAAAGGCCACAGGAAGCAAGGATGGCCAAAGAAACGCTTCAAAGACTGCATAAAAGACAGCCTCAAGTACTGCGCCTTCCCAGTAAAGGAACTTGAAGCACAAGACAGATCTGGCTGGCGTGCCGCCACCAGGAAAGCCTGCATGCTCTTTGAACACAATCGACGCGAACGGATCACCAGTGCCAGAGCTCGCAGAAAGACAGTGTCTACTCTCCCCACAGCTAAGTTCCAGTGCCCCCATTGCCCTCGCAGGTGTGGCTCCAGGATTGGCTTGGCCAGCCACACCCTCACCCACAAATAGAAGTCATGCACAATGACGACATCATCGGTTTTCGATGGTCTACACATTACATTTTCAGAAAAACAACATGTTTAGTTTCTTTATAGACTGTTTCGTATGAGTCATTCCATGTTATTGGTAACAACACTGGGTGAAATTAATCAGATTCTGACATAACCCATTTAGCCCCGAAGCACTACAGCAGGAGATGGATTGACCTTTATATTTCAAGGGTAGTGGCAGATTAGTTTGGCGCCATTAGGCGCCAAGCTAATCTGCGACTACCTTTGAATTATGTTCAATCCATATCATGTTCAAACCAATCAATTATCATGTTCAAACCTGTAGCTGGTACATAGTCGCCATGAGGTTAAACGGGATATTAATTACTGGTATTGGTTGTTTGACATCAAAGCACAGAATGTTTTTCGCAGATATCTCTGCAAAGAGCCATATTTCTTAGAAAATATATTCAGTGACAGTTGACCTAATACGATTTACTTTAAAGAAACTTGAGCAATGTACCAGTTTTGCTGTATCAGTTTTGCTGTAATGTAAAAATTCAGATTTTTTTTACATCCCTAAATTTGCCCCAGATATATTAAGCCCAGTATATATTTATGAAAGATCCATTTTCACATGAATTGGCATAGTTTTCAAACCTGAAACAGCGCAGCATACATGAACTCTACATGCTTGACCTTGATATTGAAATCTGCCGGGGCTCTATTTAGGGTATTGAAAATGTCTTTTCACGAAATTTTATGACTGCAGAACAAAATCGATAAATTTTAGTAGTTCATTACAAATATTCCATATTAGGTCAATTGGCACTAAATGATATTTGTTCTTAAAGTGGTACGGAAATGTCTTTCTTTGCGGAGATATTTGGCAAACACGTGCACTCTGATGTCAAACAGCCTATAGAGCATTAGTGATGAATCTATTTTTTTTTTAAAATGCAGCGTTACTCTGTTATTTGAATTGCACTGAAAAAAAATCGGTGGTGCATGTCAAACTTGGGGGTACCTCAGCCATAACCTGCAGCGTGACACCAAAGTAGCCAAAGTCGATGAAAAAATAACTGGCAGGTGTTCGATCACCTTATCATTAAGACACTTTGTGTGCAATACATGACTTACTTGCATTGATCTTCTGGTTTGTATGGAATATATAGCTTAGGACTGTCCAGCCTGTGACACTGTAATGTAGGTTATGCTGTCACAAAAACGTTTGTGTGGATGTATAAAACAGGATGTGTTCAGCCAGTGTTGTACTATATCTATTGTTTTCATTTCAACTCTTAACACTTTTTCTCACTGGCCTCACTCTGCTCATATTTTCCCCCTGTAACCTGTTGTCAAGGCATCTTCTGTCTCCCCAACTACGTTCTCGCTAATATTGACCTTTGGTCAGTCATGCCTTTCTGATAGGGCGCTTTCATTCAGTCCTCACTTGAGACATCTAAAATGCAGATATATAAAAATGTATGGGTTGCAATATATATATATATATATATATATATATATGCGGGCGTTGAAACCAATTTAGCACTGATGAGTGATAAGTGATAACATGCTGATTCTGACCCTAAATTATTAAATTATGCACTTATTATACTTCTAAGTGAGCTGACCCTCAGTTGTTACCAGTACACTGGAATGATCAAAATGCATGTATAGTTATTATTCTCACAGTCCAGTTGATACTGTTTACACGTATTCTCTCTCTCTAATTGTCATTGTTTACATGTTACATCAACAGCTGTCAAGGGATGAGCTGACACCGTTTGACCGCTCAAAGAGCCTGTCCAAAGGCTCGTTGGTGTCTGCTAACTCAGACGAGATCGGTCAGTTTGAGTCAATGGATGAAGGACTGAGGCGGCGCCACTCCAGCTCTGAGCTGATGGGCAATGAGCATTTAGCAGACAGTGCGCGCCATGAAACACGCTCGCTCAGTGAGGTAGATGGCATCACTACCATCCGCATCAGTCCAGAGAAAACACTCACCCTGCAGTCTGCCTCCCTCACTGCAGCACAAACCAAAGCCATCACGGGTATGTACTCACATCAGTTTAACTCATTTAGCCCTGCCCTGGATTGACCACAATAATTAAGGGGTAGTGCCAGATTAGCTTGGTGCCATCAGGCACCAAGCTAACCTGGCACTATCCTTGAATTTACATAGTTGATCAATCTCCTGAAACTGGTTCATAGGCTTTAGGTGACACCTCCACAATTCAGGAAATGCGGCTGTGGGGTTAAATGGGTGAAGCCATTCATCCCGAGTACATCACACTAAGAAAGGGATGGACCACTATGACACGCAAAGGGCTCTTTATTTCCTCAAAAACATTACCGATGACATGACTGATAGGAAGTGTCTACTTACTCTCACAATTTTAGCCTAGAAACCCGTTGTGCCCCTGCACAACCCGGGAGGCACTCAGGGAACCCTCAAAGGGGCCGAGAGTTGTCTCCTGTGCCTGCCCATCCGGTTCCGAGTCATGTGATGATTACTCAGTTTAGTCTAGTTAGCTCGTCTAGTGCAGACGTGTTTGCCTTCTAGCCTCCGGTCTTGTGTTCGCGACCGGTTGGGACCCGTTTTGGACTTGCGTTGGACTTGTGTGGGCCTGCCGGCTTGCAGGCTCTGGCCTTGTTCCTCGGCTGTGTCGGCCCCTTGTTCTTCTGCCCCGCTGTGACTTCTCGCCTCTTCTGCTCGCCTCTTCTCCCGCCTTTGGCGCTGTGGTGGTATGGAGGTGTCATCACATGTCCCTGTTGTTGCGGAGAGGTAAGGTAGTTGTTCAACCTTCGGCCGGCCGCCGTGCGGGTCGCCGGTTCGTGGGGGCTTCTGTTCTTGCTTGCCTGCCGGGGCGCCGCGTTTCATCTTTGCTTGGCGCTTAACTCCCATCGTTGGGTGCCGGCTGCACTTGTTGCGCCGTGAACTCTTAGCTTGTGGGCCTCGTGCTCGCGCGTTCGTACCTTAGGAAGACTATCTTTTGTTGCGTAGCTTGACTGTGTCGCCTTGGTTTGTGTTACCTCCTTGTTGGGCGTGGCCACGTGCTCTCACTCGTACGCCTGTGTGTTTCTGTGTTACAGTTGCCAAGTGCGGACCTGCACACTCTGCGGCGACTTCCAGTGGCCTACGGACAACCATGCGGTCTGCCTTCCCTGCTCTGGCTGCGCCTCAGACCACGCATGTGACCTCTGCACCTCTTGGCCTGAACTGAGTTTCTACAGGCGGGACCGGCCATCCCCTGTGAGTAACGCTCCTCTCCGGGCGCCCCTTGTTGTGCCAGGAGCTGGGACCAAGCGGGACCGTACTGACCCGGTGGACCGGACGCCTCTTCGAACGCGTACACCTAGCACTAGTCGGACAACTGACCCCTCTAAGCGGACACTTAGCGCCCGCCTCACTGAGCCCGGCCCAAGGGGACGCGCTCCGTGCCGCCCCTTGTCCGCTGTCAGTTCTCGCTCATCTCTCAGGCTCGCGGACTCCTACGAGGAGCCCATATGCCGGCATGGAGCCCGCCTTTTTGCGCCCGGCTCTCAGAGACGAAGTGCCACGCGACCAAAGACGTCGGAACCTAGGGCTTCCCCCTACTCCTGGCGATCCCGCTCTCTGATGGATCCTCGTCGACGTCACCATCACTCACGGCGGACGTCCAGCAGCCCCCCTCGCTTCGCCCCTTCGCCGGCGCGACCTTCTTTGCGCTCCTCCCGTTCTTCGCCACCGCGCTCCGCTCGTCGCTCTTCTGCCTCTCCTAGGCACCACTTCGGCCAGAGCCCCCATCGGGATCGCAGCTGTCACTCCCGCCCTCGTAGCCGCTCCCCTCACGCCTCCCGGCGGGACGCCCTTCAATGGCCGCTTCGTTCTTGCCGCAGCCCCCCCCGCCCGCTCGGCCGTTGTGTTTTTCCTCTAGCGTCCCTCTTCCCCGACGGCCCCTCCAGGACGACGATGCCCTGAGTCTTCTTCCTGAGGACTCCGTCTCTGACCAGCTCAGCCCTCCTGGCTGTTCCACCGCTTCCCGCTCGACCTTTTCGGACCTCTCGGACCCTTCCCCGCTGGCTGCGACTTCGCGCTCGGCTACCTTGCTCGCCCTTGACGAGGCTGCTCGCATCTTTTCCACCTCGCTGCCAGCGGATGCTTGCCCCCCCCCCCCCTCCCCTCCCACTGGGCCCCGGGTCGTGCCCTGCGGGGCCCTGGACCACCCGCGTCCTCCGATCCTGCTCTACCGCGGGCCCCCCGCCGACGCCCCGCCTTTGGTCGACCCGGTCAGGCTAGCGCCTTTCCCCCCGCCCGGCCCCGCCCTGCCTGTCTCCCTGGGCGCGGGCGGGCCCTCTGACTTCCTAGCCCCCCCCCCCCCCCTTCCCGCCCCCGCCGACCGGCATGGGTCCTCCAGTTGGCGGGAGGCTTGCCCGGTTCAGCGAAAAGTGTCTCTTGCTGTTCCCAGACGACCCCTGGATCCAGACCACCGTCTCCGATGGCCTTCGGATTTCGTTCCGCTCTCCTCCTCCGCTGCGCCGATCTCCTGTGTGGACCTCCTTGCCCTCCGACCCGGTGAAAGCCAGCGCTCTGCGTGCCGAAGTCTCCGCTCTCCTGCAGAAGTCTGCCATGGAGGTGGTCGTGCGTCACGACTCTCCGGCTTTCTACAGCCGCCTCTTTCTGGTCCCCAAGGCGGGCGGCAAGTGGCACCCAGTCATCGACCTTTCCGCGCTGAACACCTTTATTGCGGCCCCTTCCTTCCACATTGAGACGGCCCGGGGCCTCAGAGCCGCGGTCCAACCGTGTGACTTTGCCGTGAGCCTGGATCTGTCGGATGCGTACCTGCATGTGCCTATTCACCCCGCTTCAGGAGATACCTGCGCTTCGCCTGCGGTGAGGTGGTTTACCAGTTCCGGGCCCTCCCGTTCGGTCTCAACCTCAGCCCGTGGGTGTTTACTTGCCTCATGGACGCAGTGGTGGCCAAGGCTCGACAGTCGTCATCCAGCCCAACATCCAATTACCTCGACGACCTCCTCCTGCGCAATCAATCGGCGGCCGTTCTTTCAGCGGACAGGGACGCTCTGATGCAGCTGTTGGCGCAGCTGGGATTTCTGCTCAACAGAGGCAAGTCGGACCTCACGCCCTCGCGCCATTTCGTCCACCTCGGTATGGACTTCGCTACCGACCTGATCATGGTAGGTCTACCGGAACAGCGGATTCAGAAGCTAGCTTCCTTGGCCAGCGACCTGTCCCTGCCAGGACCTGGCTACAGCTTCTTGGGGTGATGAATGCCGCCGCAGAGCTCCTCCCTCTCGGGCGTCTCTACTATCGACCGATACAGTTGCACCTCCTGCTTCACTGGCGCCCATCCTCCGCCGATTTGGCAGCCATGGTACCGGTCTCTCCGATTCTTCGTCCCCATCTGCTTCGTTGGATGGATCCGGCCTGGCTGGCTTCCAGAGTCCCCCTGACGTCTCCCCCTCCTCGGCTGTCCCTGTGCGTCGACGCCAGCCTCTCCGGGTGGGGTGCCTACCTGCTTCCGGACTTCAGAACTACGTTCGGGACCTGGCCCCCAGAGTTGACTACCCATCATATCAACTGGTTGGAGCTTCAGGCAGTGTGGCAAGCCCTGATCGCCTGGGAAACGAGTCTACGGCATCAGGAGCTCCTGGTCCTCTCCGACAACGCGACCGTGGTAGCGTACATACAGAAGCAAGGCAGCACCCACTCCCCCGATCTGTGCATGCTCCTCTACCGACTGATGCTCTGGTGCCAGGACCGCAGCATTTTCCTTCGTGCGAGACACATACCTGATCACCTGAACGTCCTGGCCGACTCGCTCTCGCGTCGCAGCCAGCTACTACACACAGAGTGGACCCTTCGCCGGGATCTCTTCCAGATGATCTGCGCGCATTGGGAGACGCCTCTCGTCGACCTGTTCGCCACGAAGTGGAATCACCAGCTTCCCATCTTCATCTCCCCGATCCCGGATCCCCTGGCCTGGGCAGTCGACGCGCTCTCCATCCCCTGGGACGGCCTGATAGCGTATGCTTACCCCCCGACGGTTCTCGTCCCCAAAGTCCTCCTCAAGCTTCGTGGTTGCAATGCGGTCGCCCTGCTGGTCGCCCCATTCTCCTGGAACCGGTCATGGACCAGCGACCTCCTCAGCCTCGCCACGGGTCCTCCCCTGCGGTTACCCACGCCGCGGACGATGCTCAAACAGCCTGTTGTGCGGCGTGCCCTCGCCGCTAGAGGTTTCTCGAGTGCAGCAGTGGAAGCGATCTCTTCAGCCCGCAGACCCTCAACGCGACGCGTCTATAAGGGAAAGTGGCGAGTGCTGTGCACCTGGTGCGAGGACCATCGCCTCTACCCCACCGATCTGACTCACCCCCAGCTCGCGGTCTTCTTCCTCTGGCTCTTCAGAGACCAAGGATTGGCCCCTATCACCATCAGGGGGTACCTGTCCATGATCGCCGACACCTATTGGCATCTTGGCCGCCCGGACCCCGGCGCCTGTAAAGACATCGCCGATCTTATGACGCACTTCAGGCTGCAACGTCTGGTACTCCGCTCGCTCGTCCCATGCTGGACCTCCCCTAGGTCCTTACGTGGCTCAATTCGGCTAGATTCGAACCTCTGCCTTTGGCCCGCATCGCGGACTTGACCCGTAAGAGCTGCTTCCTTTTGGCCCTGGCCACGGCGGCCCGAGTCAGCGAGCTCCACACGCTCTCAGCGCGCCTTGCCTGCCTGCGGTTTCGTGCGGATGGCTCCGTGCAGCTTCTTCCGGACCCCGCCTTCTTTGCCAAGACCAGGTCTCCTCTGACCGTGCCACAAGTGATCTCACTACGGCCGCTGCGTGGGACTGACTTCCCCCGGGAGACCAGGCAACAAGATTCCATGCGCGCTTTGCGCGTGTACCTACGCAGAACCAAAGCCATTCGACGAGGATGCTTACGCCTCTTCCTGCTTCTCAGGCCGGCAGAAATGACATTACAGCCCAGACGATATCTTCCTGGCTACGCTCGGTCATTCGGTCCGCCTACCAGGACCTCTCCCCTCAGGGAGCAAAGAGGCTCAAGATATGCGCGCACAAAGTAAGTACGTGCCATGGCCACGAGTCTTGCTTTCGACCGGAACTGCGCTGTCAAAGACATCGTTGCGGCCGTGGGCTGGCGAGCAGAATCGACTTTCGCCTGCTTCTACCTCTGGGATCTGGCAGGCCAGCGAGACAACCTCGCTCTGGTGGGGGACATCACGGCGGCGCAACACTCCTTCCCGGTGCCACAAGTGCCGTAGGTATGCAACTTAGCTAAAATTGTCGGGAGTTTGCGACTGGGAGGATGGCTCTGCAGGGCCCCTTGGGGGCGTTGGGGTAGCGGCACCCTCCTCCTACTCGCAATTCTTCCTATCAGTCATGTCATCAGTAATGTTTTTGAGGAAATAAATGCATTTTTCTCTAAAAGGCATTTTTTCGAAAAATACTTACCGATGACATGACTCGGAGGACCCTCCCACCTGCCCCGCTTGCCGCTGGTGAGCTAAGTATCCTAAACTGAGTAATCATCACATGACTCGGAACCGGATGGGCAGGCACGGGAGACAACTCTCGGCCCCTTCAAGGGTTCCCCGAGTGCCTCTCGGGTTGTGCAGGGGCACAACGGGTTCCTAGGCTAAAATTGTGAGAGTAAGTAGACATTTCCTATCAGTCATGTCATCGGTAAGTATTTTTCGAAAAAATACCTTTTAGAGAAAAATGCATTTCACAATAGCTAGGTGACTAGAGGCTATTCTTGTACTTTCATAGTCCATGCATCTCTCCAACTGCAATAGTTTCAGAGGACACCTCCCCTCCCCACCAATTTGTGTGTTCATAATGCAGTGTTATGCCATTATCTGTCCAGGAACACTTACAGAACCATTTTCCTCTGACTTGTCAGTATAAAAGAACAGATAGAACATAGCAGTGTTAACCTTCAGTTAAAGTAATTGCAAACGTTATCATGCTTTTCAGTGACAGTTAATGCACATACCTTGTTGGTGGCCTGAATGTTGACAGATCCGACACCAGAAGTGGAAGCGAGAAGAAACTTACTGGCGGCAGCCAAAGCTAAGAGTGAACACCTGTCTTTGGAGGGAAAACGTCTTGTGAGCGAACGGGAATGGCACCTTCTGCAAGAGGAGGTATAAGTGAAAACGTGACTGTGAGTGTTAGTGTCCCCATCGCAAAGGTCAAGGGTCACGTGGGTTTCACAGATGTGTGAAACTGATTAAATTTTGAAAAAACATGGATTTACTTATTGTCACACGTGTGGATCGGTCATACACGTGAGCCATAAGGGCTTTGCCTTTCTTGTTCAAAGTAGACGTAGAAAGAAGCAGAACAGTACTGCTTATCATTTGAGGGTGCCTCACCATTTCAAGAGCTGTGTTGTGTGATCCACAGATGCGTCTGGCGAGGGAGAAACTGGGGCGGCCTTGCAGCATGTGCAGTAACTATGAAGCACAGCTGCAGACAGCACAGGAGGAGATGAAGGCCTCCATCACAGACAACAAGCGCCTGGAGCGACTGCTGGTCAACGAGCGCCAGGCCATGGAAAAGGCTCTCAAGTACCAGAGTCAGCTGGAGGAGACGCTCAAGGCATCAGCGGAGGAGGCACACACACAGGTAACAGTCCTTTACAATGCTCTAGTGCAACTCTTGTAGGCTTTCATATAACATGAGGTCTCATTTGCGTTTGGTAAGATGGGTGGGAGTTAGGTTAGCCGATTTATCCCCAACACCCTACAGCAGAGATAGATCAATCGTGGTAATTCAAGGGTAGTGCCAGATCAGCTTGGTGCTATCAAGTGCCAAGCTGATCTGGCACTACCCTTGAATTACCATGGTCGATCCATCTCCTGCACTGGTACATAATCGTTGGGTGATTCCTCCAAAATTTAAGAAATGCAGCCGTGAGGTGAAATGGGTTAATATAGGTGACAGATGAATGACAGATGGCTCAGTACACAGACTCACTTTTGCAATTTTATGCATAGGTGCCAAGCTAATCAGACACTACTCTTGAATTATCATGATCAATCCACTTCTTGCTGTGGTGTGCTGAGGCCAAATTGGTTAAACTTTAAAATTTTCACTCTTTGGACGACTCTTTGAGCTGCCGAATCTGATTGCCAGAAGGTTGTCTGTGAGACATTTTGATTTCATGTGTGTGTGTGTGTGTGTGTGTGTGTGTGTGTGTGTGTGTGTGTGTGTGTGTGTGTGTGTGTGTGTGTGTTGCAGGTTGCTACACTGAGCAGCAAACTACAGGATTGTGAGAAGTACATGCTGGAGCTCAAACAGACCTTGACACATTCTCAACTCTCACTGCAGGATCAGCTGGTAACACAGTCATGTTCACTGTAGCGTAAAGAGTCAAGACCAAAAATGTAATTGCCAAGCGTGTAAAACTCAGAGAAGAACATAATAAAGAAAGAAACATGCTTAGAAAAGACAAATACAACACAGTTTATTCATATTTTGGGTTTTAACCCTTTGGGTGTTAATAGCGGTGTTGCAATGATTCCTGTAGGAATCATCTTGACTAAAACTGCTTCAGACATCAAAAGGGTTAACCTTTTTTGAAAATAGACATACAAACAACTACGCAGTTCACAACTGTTCATGAAGATGCAACTTTATAGGTACACAATATGCAACTGATCTTTTCATGAAGATGCGACTGGTTGTTGCTCTGTTGCAGAAATCCTTAACGCAAGGGAGGGAGGAGGTGCAGAAGGAGGTATGTTTCAGGTGAAGGTCTCGATTCAAAGAGAAATTGTATGGATCTGCTTTGAGGTTGGATTTTCATTCGTCTCCATATTGGGGAAACAATTGTTTTATTTCTTCTAAACACTGTGTATGAGAACTAATACATGTTCAAGGGCCATGTTTATCTGTGTCTTGCTTTACTATTTTGATATTTAACCCCTGCAACCCCATGGCCGCATTTCCCAAAGTTTTGAAGTGTTACCTAATGACTATGTGCCAGTTGCAGGAGATGGATTGACCATGATGATTCAAGGGTAGTGCCAGATTTGCTTTTTTTGCAGGAGATGGATTGACCATGATGATTCACGGGTAGTGCCAGATTTGCTTGGAGCCTTATAGGTGCCAAGCTAATCTGGCACTACCCTTGAATTATCATGGTCAATCCATCTGCTGCTGTTGGGCGTCCGGACTAAATGGGTTAATTTTTTATGGTCTTGATAATGTTTTTTTTTTTTAATTTTAAATTTCTCGAATGAAATAGTTATGAATTTAGAGTAAACATGAATTTAGAGTAAACATGGGCAAATGAAATATCTTCATTACAATTTACATATTTTATCGATTTATAAGGTAAATAGCAAGTTTGTGAGATGGTCTGTTTCTAGTGCTAGATTGGAGATGCTTTTCTCATATCAGATTTGGTGTGTTTTTCTCTGGCGTATCAGACTTGATTGTCTGCAGCAGACACTTTTATTTTTATCTTAATGTATATTACATTATGTGTGTGTGTGTGCGCAGTTAACAAAGTTACAGGATGAGAATGACAATCTAGTGGGAAAGCACTCTAAGACGGCCCAGCAGTTGCAAAATGAGGACATCAATTTACCCAACAACTTGGAGGTACGATTGCTGTCTTTTTCCCCCCAAACCCCAGCTGCCCCTCTAACCCCCACCCCACCCACCCCCCTACACCCTACCCCTACACCCCCTCCCCCCACTGTCACAGTGTGCTTTCCAACATGAATGTATTGTTGCACCATTTGAAGGGTGAGGTGTTTATGCATATTGTATGGGTTTAACTTCATTGCCGCATTTCCCAAATATTTTAGGTATCATCTGATGACTGTGTACCAGTTACAGGAGATCGACTGATCATGCTAATTCAAGGGTACAGCCAGATGGCGCCAAGCTAAACTGGCACTACCCTTGAATTATAGTCGATCCATCCTCTGCTGTATAGCGACAGGGCTAAGTATGTATGTGTTTTCTTCTAAACGCATAATGTGATAATGATCACGCTGTGAGGGATGCTTGGGTTTCGTGTCAGAAAGCATAGAGTAAGCATTCTGTGTGTTTGCATGTACAGTGTTGATTCTAGAGCGCGTTTTGCGCGATTTCTCGCAATATTATGCTCCAAATCGCAAAAAAACACCGATAGCGCGGCCGAAGAATCGCAGAAAAAAGAAACTGGACGCTTTTTTGCACGACCAGCGCGGCCGCACCGCTGCTGCGTAAAAGCCTGCTCGAGCGTCTTGGTGCAGTGTGGCCTGAGTCGAGCCAGGGCAATTTCACTATTATTCACCTGTTTAACACGAACACAGATTCCATTTACAGAAAACCAATCCACGTGTCGCTCTCGCGCTGTGGAAGTACACATGACAGATCAGAGCGAACTCTAGTCTGTGATTGGCTGAATAGCCTTCGGCTGTTGTAATCTGTCTTCTCATTGGCTAGCATTTCTGTACTGTATTCATGTTGTATCATTCGTGTACCAACACAACCCTTTTACCATTGCGGGATTGTACTTCAGCCTGTGTTGCTTTTACCTGAGGATTGTAACTTAGTATGGATTTTACCTGATGGATTTACATTAAATACTCGAGCTGTACACGTTTCCTTGTGTTTTCCTAGCGAGCTGAAGGTATGCATAGAAAGTACGATAATGTTGTGCACTTTTAATGAGTATTCACGCACACGTCTTACACACTTTCTCCTTGAGGGCCGTGATCAATTTTGAGGCCATATTGGTTAACACGAAATACGGTTAACACGAAGTGATTTTCCGCCGTGTCCCCAGAAATTCGTGTTAAGCGGAATCCACTGTATGTATGAATGTGTGTATATATGTCGTTTTAAAGTAAGCAGTGCAACGCGATTTGAGGGCCGCCCTTTTACACCTTGAGGGGCTTCCTTTTTTGATTAGAGGGAGCCTTTGGGCTCACTTTTCTGAAATCCTAGAATCAACACTGACACGCTGTGAGGGATGCTTGGGTTTCGTGTCAGAAAGCATAGAGTAAGCATTCTGTGTGTTTGCATGTATTTCTTGGGGTAGCGTGGTGTAGCAGTTGCACCAGTGTCTTGCTGTGCAGGAGATGCAGTTGTTGCTGCTGAAGTACCGCGAGGAGATCATTGCAGCCAAAGTGGCCAAGGAGCACAGCGAAGAGACACTGCGCAGTGAACAGGTCTTCCTGCGCTCACAACTACTGTCGGAACAGGAGGAAAAACAGCGCATGGAGGAGGCCCTCAGTCAGGAGATCAGCGCCCTGCAGTCAAAGGCAGGTGAGTGGAGCCCAGGCGGTCACTGTCACAGCTCGCAGTCATGTGTGTGTCTATGAGGTGTAGGTTTGCTTGAGTGTTGATGTAAGTGGTACCCACCACGCATAGGTCCTTGGGCCCATGATCGACCTAGTGGGCCCGTGCACGGCTGTGTGCGTGCCCACAGTGGCAGTCATGGTCCCGAAGACGTTTTTGCCACTGGGGTATGTGCTGTTGTGTCCTGCAGGTTTGCTGGAGCGCGTGAAGGCAGACCTGGAGCGTGAGAGTGTGATGCGATCGGAGATGGAAACCAAGCACCGGGAAGCGGAGGCCTCCCTCAAGTCCATCCAAGCCAAGTCCAAGCAGCTGATTGGTGCCTTGCAGCAGAGGGTGGAGGAGAGCGAGAAAACCAGGGTCAGGGTCTCAGCACCACCACACTTGTACCCTTCCCAGTCACCCACTTACTGCCACTCTCTACCAACCATCTCAGCTCTGTACCAACTGTCGCAGCTGTGTACCAACTGTCCAAGCTCTGTACCAACTGTCTCAGTTCTGTAATAACTATCCCAGCTCTGTATCACCTGTCTCAGCTCTAAACGTTTGACTTTATGCTAATAAATCAAAATTTACCTGACCACATATAGTAGTGCACGTTCATGTATGTGTATGTATGTTTTTCCTGCCTACTTCCTAAGTTGCGGAGAAAGACATGGGTTATAAGCGAGACCTGATGCATCCTTTTTGAGGATGCAGATGATCGTCTTGTTGTATACCTGCGTATTTCTCTGTGGGCTGGCGATTGGACTCCTCGAACGCTTCCACCAGCGCTGCCTGCGTACCATCCTGGGCATTCACTGGAGTGACTATGTCACCAACGTCGAGGTCCTTGAACAGGCTGAAACTGTGAGCATCGAGGCTTTGCTGCTGCGGACACAGCTCCGCTGGGCGGGGCACGTCTCCAGGATGGAGGATCATCGCCTACCAAAGATCACCCTGTTCGGCGAGCTTGCTACTGGACACCGTGACAGAGGGGCACCAAAGAAGAGATACAAAGACTGTCTCAAGAAGTCACTTAGTGCCTGCTAAATCGACCACCACCAGTGGTCTTCGCTTGCTGCGGACCGTGACACCTGGCGCTCCACCATTTACAAGGCAGCTGTCTCCTTTGAGGACTCTCACAGAGCTAGCCTTAAGGACAAGCGGCTCAGGAGAAAAAACAGAGATGCCGCAGCTCAGAACCCTGGCCATACGGTCGAACCTGCCTGTCTCGGATTGGCCTCCGCAGCCACGAACAAGCCTGCAGACGTCGTGGGCAACTCCTATAAAATCTTCGTTCGCGAAGTCAAGCCAAGAGAGAGGCGATTGGGTGCCTGATAGGCGGGGGCAGGGGATATAACTGTTTGTCTCTCCAGCGCTGAGAGTTTTCCCTTGGTTTGTGTACAATTCTGCCAGCGCTAGCCTCACCTATCTGGTTTGTGAGTATCTATAACTCGAGGCAATTGTTTCTTCAAAAACATTACCGATGACATGACTGAATGGAAGTGTCTACTACTTACTCATTCTAGCCTAAAAGCCAGTTGTGTTAAAACACAACCCAGGAGGCACTCGGGGAACCCCAAGGGGACCAAGAGTTGTCTCCCTATACCCACCACCCAGAAGCCGGGTACCCATAATCCCTCAGTCTAGTCTACTTAGGCGCACGATTCGGTCGTCTTGCGCTCGGCTCTAGCCTATGGACTTTGGTTTTTCGACCGGTTCTCTGGTTTCGGACTTGCTGTTGGAATGAAGAGCGGGAGATAGGATCGTTTCGTCGGCCCTGCCTGTGCTGCTGCGTGGCTTTCTCGTCCCCACTGCTTGGCGCCTACGCTTCGACCTCTGGTGAGCTGTCCGGTGAGCTTCGCCGGTCGTGCCAGGCGGGTTTTGGACGTCTCCCCCCGTTCCCCTTTGGCGGAGAGGTAAGGTAGCGGGGTTGACTCTCAGCCGGTTCCCGGGCTGGGCACTGGTTTGTGCAGGTACGAAGTTTTTCGTCTTCTTCTCACTGTAATTGCGCGCCCACTCACCTTCGGTGAATCGTAGCGAAAGTTTCCTACGCATTTGTACCTTGGGTGTGGAGAATGCTTTTACTCCATGGCCTGATTAGCTGAGTGGCACAGCTTGGGTCCTCGCGCTGGGACCATACGGTGTTGAGGCGCGTCCCCTGGGTGGTGGATAGGGGGTCCCTCATGAGAGGGGTGCACCGAATGAAATAAGGTGCCGTGAACCAACATGGTCTAAGGGAAGGTGACCCCGACAGAAAACCCCTGATCCTCCTAGTAAGGGGGTTGAGCGTGGGGGTAGCTTCCCCACCCTGCAAAAAAGGAAATAGCTACAAAAACGCCGACAAAAAGACTAACAGTAATTCCATTCCTGGAGGAGGAAGGTTCTTCTACCAGAAGACTTATGACGTCCTGTGGTGAAAGCCGGAAGTCTTCGGAAGCCACAGGACCGAGCCGCCTCTCTCTATCCAGGGATACAACCATGGGCACATGGAACGTCAAGACCATGTACCAGAGCGGCAAGGCCGCCCAGATAGCAGCGGAAATGCAAAAGTACAACCTTTCCCTGATAGGTATCAGTGAAGCCAGATGGACGCAGTCTGGCCAGAAAAGGCTGTTAAGCGGGGAGATGATTCTGTATTCAGGTCATGAAGAGGAGAATGCCCCCCATACAGAAGGTGTAGCATTCATGCTGTCGCCAGTGGCACAGAGCGCGCTGATGGGCTGGGAACCTCTTGGGCCAAGAATTATCACAGCAGCCTTTAGAACCAAGAAAACGCTCAAGCTGAATGTCATCCAGTGTTATGCGCCCACTAATGACAGTGACGAGGAAGAGAAACAAGAGTTCTACGACCGACTCCAGAGTGCCTTGGACAAATGTGCGGAGCGAGACATCACCATCGTCATGGGCGATTTTAATGCCAAAATAGGGGAGGACAACACCGGATACGAAGAGGTGATGGGGAGACAGGGACTAGATTCGGAGATGAGTGAGAACGGGGAGAGGTTTGTAGACTTTTGTGCTCTAAACCGACTTGTCATTGGAGGCAGCATCTTCCCACACAGAAGAATACACAAAGCAACTTGGGTCTCACCTGACCATACAACAGAGAACCAAATAGACCATATCTGCATTAGCAAGAAATTTAGAAGATCCCTTCAAGATGTTCGAGTGAGGAGGGGAGCAGATGTCGCCTCCGTCCACCATCTGCTTACCTTAAGAATGAAGCTCAAGCTAAAGAAAAGCCGCACAGAGACAACAAGAAGACAGCGCTATAATGTAGGCCTCCTGAGAGAAACTGGAGTTAGAGAAGAGTTTAAACTGGTGCTGTCCAACCGGTTTCAAGCGCTGCAGGAGCTAGTAAATGAAGAGGAGGCGGTCACCACAGAGCAGCAGTGGAAGGCAGTTAGAGAGGCGCTGAACTCAACCTGCAAAGACACTGTAGGGTTCAGGAAACACCATCACAAGGACTGGCTGTCGGCACAGACCTTGAAGAAGATAGAAGTGAGGAAGCAGAAGAAAGCAGCTGTCAACAACAGTCGCACAAGAGCAGCCAAAGTAAGGGCACAGGGGGAATACTCGGAAGCCAACCACGAGGTGAAGAGTAGTATCAGGGCAGACAAGAGGGCCTACACAGACAGCCTGGCAGCAGAGGCAGAAAAGGCAGCAGGCAGCGGCAACATGAAACAGCTCTACGACATTACCAGAAGATTGTCAGGCAAGTATGGCCATACAGAAAGACCAGTAAAAGACAAAGAAGGCAAGCCTATTGCAGACAGAGCAGACCAACTCGACAGATGGGCCGAGTATTTTGAAGAGTTACTGAACAGACCCAGCCCACCCGACCCCCCAGACATCCAGCCGGCAGAGACCGACCTACCCATCAGCTGTGACAGACCCAGCCGGGAAGAGATCAGAAGAGCAGTGGCATTCTTGAAGAACGGCAAAGCAGCAGGCCCAGATGGCATCCCAGCGGAGTCTCTGAAAGCAGACCTAGAGACAACAGTGGAGATGCTGTACCCACTGTTTGGAAAGATCTGGGAAGAGGAGGTGATGCCGGCTGACTGGAAGGAGGGGTACCTAATCAAGCTTCCTAAGAAAGGCGACCTCAGCAAGTGTTCCAACTACAGAGGAATCACCTTGCTGTCAGTACCAGGTAAGGTCTTCAACAGGATCATCCTGGAGAGAATGAAGAGCTCCGTTGACCCCCAGCTGAGAGACCAGCAAGCAGGATTCAGGAAGAACCGATCATGTACAGACCAGATCGCCACTCTCCGCATCATCGTGGAACAGTCTCTGGAGTGGAGCTCCCCGCTGTACGTCAACTTTGTGGATTATGAGAAAGCATTTGACAGTGTGGACCGAGAGACTCTGTGGAAACTCCTACGACACTATGGTGTACCCACAAAGCTCGTCCGCCTGATCAAGAGCAGCTACGATGGCGTGATCCACGAAGGGCAGTTCACCAGAGAGCTCCAGGTCAGAACTGGCGTCAGGCAGGGGTGTCTGCTGTCTCCGTTCCTCTTCCTACTGGCCATAGACTGGGTCATGAAGATGACCACAGAGCACAGACGAAGTGGAATACAGTGGACACTGTGGACACAGCTTGACGACCTCGATTTTGCAGACGACTTGGCATTACTGTCCCACACTCATCAACAAATGCAGGACAAGACCACGAGGCTTGCTGACATCTCGTCCCAAGTGGGCCTCACCATTCACAAACAGAAAACAAAGACAATGAGGCTGAACGCAACCAGGGAAGAACCAGTCTTGCTTGCTGGCACCCCGTTGGAGGAGGTGGAGTCCTTCACCTATCTCGGGAGCATCATAGACAAAAAAGGCGGCACTGATGCAGATGTCAGAGCACGAATCGGTAAAGCCAGAGCAGCCTTTCTCCAGTTGAAAAAAGTGTGGAGCTCCAGAGAGCTGTCACAACACACCAAAGTCCGGATTTTCAACTCCAATGTAAAAGCAGTTCTCTTATATGGAGCAGAGACTTGGAGATTGACAAAAACCACAGTCAACAGAGTACAGACCTTCATGAACAGTTGCCTTAGAAGAATTTTGAAAATCCACTGGCCAAAGAAGATCAGCAACGTCAGACTCTGGGAGAGAACAGAGCAGATAACAGCAGAGAATAAAATTGGGCGAAGAAGATGGGGATGGATCGGTCACAGTCTGAGAAAGCCAGCTTCCAGTATCACTAGGCAGGCATTGTCATGGAACCCCCAGGGAAAGAGGAAAAGAGGTAGGCCGAGAAACTCCTGGCGTCGAGACCTCCAAGCAGACATCAAGAGACTGGGAACCACCTGGAGTAGAATCGAAGGAGAAGCACAGGACAGGAGTTGCTGGAGGTCTCTCGTCGACGGCCTATACCCGGGTAGGGGTGACAGGCGTAAGTAAGTAAGTACAGCTTGGGTCACGCCTTGTCATCGCGTAGTTTGTTCGGTACCAGCGCCTGTTCTGGCCCCTTTTCTGTTTTCGCTTGCGGGATGGTTGTATAGATACGGGTGATGAATTTAAGCGCACACTCGCATACGCAGGCATACGCTGTGGACAAGTGCTCACGTACCTTAGAGAGTGGATATACGTTCCGGCGGGCAGCTTGGGGGTTTACGCTCCTTGGCTGGGCGGGCCCCTCCTGACATGTCCACATAAAGTGGTGATTTACTGCCCCAGATGATTTTTTTGTCTTGGTTGTCATTGCGTATTGAATTGCACAGCATGCGGCCGGTGTTGTTTTTTCCACACACGGTCACCCTTAGTAATAATGTTTGGGGCCTGACTCCTTTTATGACATGGGTTGGTACATATGTTGTTGCTCACCTTAGCGCTTGACGGCGGTGAATCTACCTCGTTACTGCACTGCTAGATTGCAGACGTGCAGTTTGGTACCTCGCTTCCGTCATGACGTATTCGTCTTTTGTGTACATATGTTGTTCCCTTGCCTTAGCGCTTGGCGGCAGTGGGCCTACTTGCTTACTGCACGGCTAGTTGTAGGCGTGCAGTTTGGTACCTCGCTTCTGTCATGACATGTTTGACTTTTGCTACATATGTTGGTTGCTCACCTTAGTGCTTGATGGCAGTGAGTCGACCTTCTTACTGCACTGCTGGCGTGCAGGCTTGACAGTCTGTTACCCCGCTTTGGTGCTTGTGTGTTTTGTTGTTACGAAAGCTACCTTTCGTGGCTTAGTCCCACAGGACTCGCCCGCAGGCCTTCGGGTGTGTTATCTGTTGCAGGGATGTGCTACCCATTCACACAGATGACAGTGGCTAGTTCAGCCCCCAGGGGTCTTTCGCCACTGCACCAGATGCCCCGCCGACCATGCTTGCGTTGCAAGCGATCACCACCAGTTTAGGCGCCTTCCGGACACTGCGGGTTTTCCGCACGACAACGGACTGACCTGGGAGAGAAGCCACACCGGATGTCACGACTAGTGCGCGAGCGTGGATCGTGGAGGCCGCTGCCAGGGGGAGCGCACGTGAACAGCCTCTGGCAAGGCCCGCTCGGTAAGACAATTACGCACACGTCCCGCTCGGTAAGACAATTACGCACACGTCCGACTTCTTAGGACGTTGCAGTACACTACCACCTTGAGAGGACAAGCAGCTTCTCGGCTGTAAGCACCAGCCCGGCTGCTACTGGTAGGTGTGTTCTTCATGTCCAGGCAGCGCCCATTTGGGACTAGGCTGTCTTCCGACACGGGAGGTGCCTCCTACCACATTGGGATGATTGTGTCACCTGGCCTCAGCAGCGCGGATGGCAGCATTGAAGCGTCTGCAGGCGGGAGCGACCTATGCTGTTGGTGCTTGAAGGATCCCGTTCCGCCCGATGAAGAGGGGCATGCTGATGTCCTTCACGCAAGGCAGATGTTCCAGTGCCCGTCGGACAACCACTAGTTCGGGTCTCCTATGCGCAGGATGTGGATACACCATCCAACGTATCCTTGGCACCGGTCGCTTGAGACCAGGACGTCCCTGTGGGAAGCCCCACACCGGGTTCAGTGGACTAGTGCACGAAGTGGGCCTGGATCGATGAGGCCGCTTCCAGGAGGGAGCGCGCCCGGACTAAGCCTTCCAAGAAGCCATGTCCACTATCGGTCCCACTTGTCTCCAAGAAAGCCCGCGGGATCCACTTACCGGCAAGAAAGCCCGCCTCCCTCGGAGCCCGGCTCAGAGACATTCACGTGCACGTCCAGGGACTCTAGTAAGGATGCTCGTCTCCAAGGAAGCGGAGACTACTATCGACACAGTTCCAGGCCACCTCTCGAGGGTACTCGTCCCGCTCGCGCTGCGCGGCGCCAGAGTAGGGACCACTATCGGCACGGTTGGATGCTCTTCCTCTACGGATCGCCTCATTGGAGTGACCCTTACGCCGCTCCAGATCTACACTCCACTCACTCTTCTCTGCTGGCGTGCATAGGAGTTGCCGTTCTTCACGTCCCTCCAGAGATCCTGTAGACACTCGCCGAGTGCCCTCATGTTTTGTGTGTTGCATTGGCCTACTGGTGACCTGCGAACAATGCGGAGGCTTCCGGTGGCCGTCGGATATCCATACAGTCTGTCTCCTGTGCACTGGGTGTGCTTCCGACCACACTTGTGACGTCTGTGCTACCTGGCCGGAACTGCGATGGTCTAATCTCTGGAACTTTTATAGGAGGGAGCCTCCTACCCTCTCGGGTACTTGAAGATTGCCGAGACGCCTTCCGCTGTGCCCCCGGCACCGGACGTGCGAGACCAACTGGATCCGACACAGAAAACGCCACTGAGTAATCGAGGGATTAGTACACAGAGTGGGAGTTCGACCGTCAAGACCGCCTCTGTTAGAGAGCACGCCTGGACACAGCTGGTGGAAAGAACCCGCCTCTCCCAAGAGCCTGGTTTGGTGGGACGCTCATGGCGTCCCTCCTCCACCGTCGTTCCCCACTCGTCTCTGAGGAAGCTGCCGGGATTCCGCTGGGGGTCCCCTGGCCGGCAAGAAACCCGCCTCTCCCAAGAGCCTGGTTCACAGAGACATTCACGCACTCGTCCGGAGCCTCCTGGTTGTGAAGAGCGTAGACACAGGGATTCTACTCGATGTTATCGCTCTCCCTCGCAAGATCATAGGAGGACCTTCCCGCTCGGGTGCTTGGAGATTACCGAGACGCCTTCCGCTGTGCCCCCGGCACCGGACGCGCGAGACCAACTTGATCCGACACAGAAGACGCCACTGAGTATTCAACGGATTAGTGCACAGAAACCCGCCTCTCCCAAGAGCCTGGTTCGTTCCCCACTCGTCTCTGGCCGCAGGGGTCCCCTTGCCGGCAAGCAACCCGCCTCTCCCAAGAGCCTGGTTCACAGAGACTTACACGCACTTGTCCGGAGCCTCCTGTTGGCGAAGATCGTAGGTGCCGGGATTCTACTCACCATTGTCGCTCTGCTTCGCAAGATCGTAGGAGGACCTTCTCCACTCATCGTTCGACGGATCAGGACTCCCTCGACTCAGACGGGTTTCGCCTTCTTCGCGTTCCTCATCTCGTTCGGACTCCCGTTCATCCCGTTCCTCTTCCCATCGTCCAGCCACTTCCCCGTCCCTCGTCCTCTCCGTTCCGTTCCTCCTCGTCGCAGCCGTTCTCCTCGTCGGGACCCGCCTTCAGCTCTCAGGAGACCCTCGCTGCGTCGCTCCGTCTTTCGCTCTCCCCTTCGGAGGGAGTCTTCGACCTCTGCTGTTCGCCGTCAGCGGGATTCCTTCCCTCGGAGCCCTCGTCGCCCTCCTCGGTCGCCGGTTCCAGACAGCGGGAATTCGACACCCTGAGTTTGACGGCTGACGACTCCTCAGACGGGTTGCTCGGACGTCTCAGCCGTTCTCCTCTCCCTCTTCTTCGGCTTCCTGTGCTGCGGTTCCGTCAGACCTGTTCTTCTGCGCGGATGGACACTCGGCTGGCGCTGGACGGGACATCCAAGCTCATCGCCGCCGCCCTGCTGCGGAAGTTTGCCCGGCATCGCCACCTGACTCACTGGGGGTTCTCATCCATTGTGGACACTGGGGAGCCAAGGCGCAGCCCCTTCTCCCTGACGTCTAACCATCTCGACAACTCTCGTTGGGCACCCGGGGGGTGCCGGACTTCGGACAGGTGGTACCGCTTGGCTGTGCTCGTGGCGGAGGACCTAGCCACTACACAGAGTCGGATCTATGCACCTTAGTTGTCTCTAAGCCCAGCTGCTCAAGCTACGCTTCCTACTTCCGTGATTCTTCTCGATGTCCAACCCTCCGACCTTCGGACTTCGCGGACAAGAGCGTGCTTAGCTTGGATCCGACGCGGACTACTAGGCCTTCTTCTTCTGCTCGTGGGAGGAAGGATAGGTCACAGGAGCTTCTCCTCTCCGGCAACGCTACAGCGGAGGTGTACTTCCAGGATCAGGGCAGCTGGCGATCCTCTGACCAGTGCGTACCCCCTACCCTGGTGCTTGGGGAAAGAACTTCAACTCCCTCCGTGCGTGATGCTACCTGGACCGACGGTAGATCTGGGCCAGTCTTCCCCGGTGGGACCAGTGGCTACACACGGAATGCACCAAGACACCTTCGGAGGATCGGCGCATGAGACCAGGATGATCCTGTGAAGGGTCTCCACAACGATTTCAGTGGACTAGGGCACAGGGTGGGGTTTTGACCGACGAGGCCGCTACCCGGATGGAGCGAGCCCGGACACAGCTTTTGAGAAGCAGAGAATGCGCCTCACAGAGCCCAGTTCAGAGAGTCGCGCTTGGCGACGACCCACGTCCAATCTCGGTACCCACTCGTCTCCAAGTAAGCCACCAGGATCCTGCTGGGGGTCCACTTGCCGGCAGATAACCCGCCTCTCCTCAGAGCCCGGTTCGGAGAGACTTACACGCGCTCGTCCGGAGCATCCTGTCGACTCCCCTCGTGAGGAGTCATCGCATGCTACGTCTTGCCCTTGCAGCCATACGGCGCCTGAGGGATGTTGCCATGGTGCATTGGTTAACGAGCTTCAGGAGCTACGACTCGCCCGGTCTGCCTACAGTTCGAGGGAACAATTACGTACAGCTCCTCTCGGACCATACCTTACCTGGACCGGCGCGCCTTTGGTCCACGGGTTCACCTTGCGCCCGCTTACGGGGCGCTATTCCACCAGGAGACCACGTAGCAAATCCCTGTACAAGCCTCACGTGTGCCTACGACATAGCCGTTCGCTACGGACGCGCTCGCCTCTTTGCCGGTTCCGGCACCACTGATGCTACATGCCGGACGTTCTTCCTGGCTCAGCTCAGTCATACGTTCTGAATTACAGGACCCCTCCCTCAGGGAGGCTAGAGGCTACAGTTACGTTATCAAGGCACTTGCATGGCCACGAACGTCACATTCGTCAGGGACTGTACTGTCTTACACTTCGTGGCTACCGGAGGCTGGCGGGCAGGATGACTTCGCCCGCCTCGATCGCAGAGTTCTGCCAAGGCCAGCGAGACTCCTCGCTCTGGTGGGGGCCTTTTTGCGGGGGGCACAACTCCCTCCTGGCGCCTCAGCGCCGTAGGTATTCACCTACCTAGGGTCATCGGGAGTTTGCGTTAGGGAGGACGGCCCTTGGGCCCTAAGGTGTGCTGGAGCGCGGCACCCACCTCCTATTCGCAATTCTTCCATTCAGTCATGTCATCGGTAATGTTTTTGAAGAAACAAATTCATTTTTCTTTAAAAGGTATTTTTTCGAAAAATACTTACCGATGACATGACTCAAACGACCCTCCCACCTGCCCCGCTTGCCGCTGGTGCGCTAAGTATCCTGACTGAGGGATTATGGGTACCCGGCTTCTGGGTGGTGGGTATAGGGAGACAACTCTTGGTCCCCTCGGGGTTCCCCGAGTGCCTCCCGGGTTGTGTTTTAACACACCTGGCTCTTAGGCTAGAATGAGTAAGTAGTAGACACTTCCATTCAGTCATGTCATCGGTAAGTATTTTTCGAAAAAATACCTTTTAAAGAAAAATGAATATTTGTATCGTTACATTGTTGTGTTCTGCGCATCTACTGTGGGAAATCAGGGTATTTACCCGACCACATATAGTAGTGCACGTTCGTGTATGTGTATGTATGTTTCTCCTGCCTACTTCCTAAGTTCCGGAGAAGGACATGGGTTATAAGCGAGACCTGATGCATCCTTTTTGAGGATGCAGATGATCGTCTTGTTCTATACCTGCGTATTTCTCTGTGGGCGGGCGATTGGGTGCCTGATAGGTGGGGGCAGGGGATCTAACTGTTTTTCTGTCCAGCGCTGAGTGATTCCCCTTGGTTTGTGTACAATTCTGCCAGCGCTAGCCTCACCTATCTGGTTTGTGAGTAATAAATCAAAATCATTTCTACAGGCACAGCTGGAGGAAGAGGTACACAAACTGCGCGGCAAAGTTCAGTCCCTACAGGTGGATCTGGACAACAGTGAGGCCGTACAACGTGACTTTGTCAAACTGTCACAGTCACTGCAGGTCAGTTCTGTCTCTCACAATGTCTGCATGCGTCTTATTCATAGGGAAGGTAATCCCACAAAAAGGGTTGCAGTGCCAGCAGACTATACGTTTTCTGCTCATTAACTGCCCATCTGGTGGTTTAGAGGCCAGATTTTTTCTTTTGAATGTACCTTTGCCAGCAGCAGGCAGAAATCACAACCATCACCAAATGAAAAGAAATTTCCAATCTGAAATACTCTTGCTGCAGATCAGTTTGCAAGGTAGCTTTCAACGCAAACTCGTTGAACTGCGTTTGTTTCTTGAGCAGTCCAGGATATTTCCATTTAATCTAGGCCTGCTTCTACACTTTCTTTTGAAGGTTGCTTTGATAAGCAGATTGTTATAACTAAAATTTGGTTGGTATAATTTTTGGCAAAATCCTCACATTGTATTGAATAAGTTAAAGAGATATTTTTGTCTTACCTGCTTGGGTGACAGTCTTCACTCCTGGAAGAGTTGCCTGCTCGGCGTTAAACCCAAATAACTAACTCCCTCCCTCCTGGAAGATGATTTGACTGTTTCAAAATCCTGGAAAGCTGAATTTTAGCCCTTTTGTTGGCTCACATGCGAAGCAAAAGTAAGTCTATGTTCTGGGCCAGTGGTCATCTGTCCGTTGTCTGTCGTCCGTTGTACGTCGTCCGTGGTAAACTTTAACGTTGGCATTTTCTTGAAGACTATTCAAGCTAAAGTCTTCAAACTTGGCCCAAGGATACTTTATGGCAAGACCTTTTTAAACATACCATTGTTTTTTTCAAAATACATTACCGATGGCATTACTATGTGGAATACACTCTATAGCCTAACGATTTCAGCCCAAAGTTGTGTCCTCTATACAACCGGGGAGGAGACACCGGGGATCCACGTACAGGAGCCCGGGTGGCCTCCCCTTATCACCCTATCCCGTCATGCGTGGAGCGACAGTTCACCAGTTTGCACTCTTAGCTCGACCTGTTCGGTCGGGTGTTAGCCTTGCTCCGTGTACGAGCTTTCCTTGGCTTGGCCTTGTTACTGTGTTTCGACCGGTGTCTTCATTCTTCGTTCTTCAGTGCAAAGATAAATAGCCTGGCTTTGCCGAGTGGACTAGGGCCTAGTGCTCTCTTGCGTTTTGCAGTATAACCTGAATTGTGTTCAGTGAATTCATCTTGGACTTAGGGCCGACCGTTTTGCCGGGTGGTGGCCTTTTGCCGCGGCTAGTAACTGTGACTACCTCGTGACTGGGTTTAGGGGATTGAGTTTCGCTGACCCTCTTCCCCCCCCTCTCGCTTCCGAGTGAGTCAGGAAAGCCAGGCATCCCCTTCCGCCTCTCCTTGTGCCTTTCGGGCGGGTTCCAGGCTCCCGCGATCCACTCCCCGGCTGCGCGGCATAGAGGATTCGGACAGCCCCTCTTCTTCCCCACGACGCCCTTCCTTTCAGGCCTCGCAGGCAGGTGCTCCAGTTCCGCCTTGCCCATTCGCCTTCGGCAGACTGGCTCTCTCGCAGCCGGTCGCCGCTCTATGTGGTTTCACGTGATAGACAGGCGGTCAACATAGATCCTGACGTTCTCAGTTTACATCCAGCGGACTCAGCGTCGGCCCTTTTGGGGGATTCGCCTTACGACTCCCCCGCCCCCTTCTCTGATGGTTCGCAGGTGAAGACGGCCCTCCGATCGACACGCTCCTGTCCCTGGGAGAGGCCTCCCGTCTAATCTACTCCATACTGCCGCCTGACTTCTGTCCTCCTTCGCCCCCCGCGAAGAGACAAGCTTCGGCCATGGTGGACGCGCTTAGGCCTTCTAAGCGCCGCAAGTCTCTTCTTCTGCCGTCCGGCTTCCGGGACCTAGCAGAAGCGTTTTCGTCACAGCTCTGTCAAGACTCCTTCGGCGACGACGCTTTTTTCTCCGATTCTCGATGGCCGGCAGGTATCAACATGAGTTTCCGTCAGGCCTGGTACACTGGGCTCTCCCAAGCTTTCGCCATCCCTCTGTCTGCAGTTGATGCGGCTGCCATCAACCAGGCGGGCGGTCGCAGGATTGTCTTGAACTCTTAGCCTCGCCCTCTAGACAGGATCGCTTCCTTGGTACAAAACTCCCTGGCTTGTTCCGGCTTCCTGGAGTTAGCGACACAAGCTGTTCTGCGCTGTCTGGAAGACACGTGGGACCTGGAGTCCTCCTCCCCGCTTCGCGACGTCCAATCCATCCTGATCGTGGCTAACCGGGCCGCCTACCATTCCTCGACTAATGCCATGGCGGCGGCAGCCAATTGTGACCTCTGGCGGTGGGACAATCTGCTGCGTCTCTGTTCGGATCTCCCCAAGTCGGTGAAGACTCAGCTCCGCCAGGCACCACTCGGAGGTTCGCAACTGTTTGGAGAAACTTGGCAGAACGTGAAGGATGCCTCTAAGGACCTGTGGCCCCGTCCGACCTCTACCCCCTCGTCCTCTCGCTTTCGCGCTAACCACTCGGCCAGGGGTCGTGCCCTGCGGTTGCCCAGACACTCCTTGCTTCCAGTCAGCGGTGCCCGCGGTAGAGCTCACCCCCGTCAAGCCCCGCAATCCTTTCCTGCCTCCCGCCCCTCCTGGTCCCGCGGCGCCCGTAAGCAGGTCGCGGTCAGGCCCGCTGACTTGCCCTACTGCTCTGGGGTCGCCAGTTGGCGGGCGGCTGGCCCTGTACAGCGACCAGTGGAGTGCGCTGTTCCCGGACGACCCATGGATCATCTCGACTGTTTCCTCAGGCCTGCAGCTGTCCTTCCAGTCCCCTCCATCTTTGCGCAGGTCCCCCGCTTGGACCCAAGCTCCAAGCGCTCGGCTCAAGGAAGAAGTTCTGTGCGGAGAAGTTTTATCCTTGCTCAGCAAAGCGGCGACAGAAGTGGTCTCCCGTCAAGATACGCCGGCATTCTACAGCCGTCTGTTTGTCGTCCCCAAGCCAGGGGGCAAGTGGCATCCGGTCATCGACTTTTCGGCGCTAAACAAGTACATTTCGGCGCCCCACTTTCGGATGGAGACAGCCAGGACTCTCCGCGCGGCCGTCCGGCCGATGGACTTCGCTGTCAGCCTCGATCTTTCCGACGCTTATCTTCATGTGCCGATTCACCCGTCCTCTCGCCGATATCTTTGTTTCGCTTTCGGTGGGATCGTATACCAGTTCTGAGCCCTCCCCTTCGGCCTCAACAAAAGTCCATGGGTTTTCACGAGGCTCCTCGACGCGGTGATGGCCAGCTTCCGCCAGCGGTCGCTGAGTCCGGCCTCCAACTATTTGGACGATTTGCTACTGCGCAACATGATCGCC
The DNA here is from genome assembly GCA_036245525.1 of Semisulcospira habei. Taxonomy (NCBI): domain Eukaryota; kingdom Metazoa; phylum Mollusca; class Gastropoda; family Semisulcospiridae; genus Semisulcospira; species Semisulcospira habei. The sequence goes on along the minus strand of BTPG01000007.1, from coordinate 81,123,814 downwards.
TCGACTCTCGAAGTCGACAGAGACGCCCTGCTTTCTCTCCTTCGCCGCCTCGGGTTCTTGGTCAACCCGGGCAAGTCGGACCTCACCCCCTCGCGCCGATTCCTGCACTTAGGGATGGAATTCCTGACCGACCTCAACCTGGTCCGCCTACCTTTGGCTCGGTGGCAGAAGATCGCCGACCTTGCTCGTCAGATGGTGCGCGGGTTCTCCTTCGTGGCCAGGGTCTGGCTTCAGCTCCTGGGTCTACTCAGCTCCGCAGCGGACTTTTTGCCCCTCGGCAGGCTCTACTCTCGGCCTCTGCAACTCCACCGCCTCCTTCACTGGCGCCCTTCGACTGGCGTCCTGACGGATTTGGTTCCGGTTACCCCGCTGGTCCGCTCCCACTTGCAGAGGTGGGCAGATCTAGTGTGGCTGGCGACCAGCATGCCCCTGCACACCCCTTCGCGAGCCTTTCTGGTTGGGGGGCTCACCTGTTACCGGACTTTGTCTCGGCCTCGGGCCTTTGGCCTCGGGCCTTCGCGGACAAACACATCAACTGGCTGGAGTTGAAGGCGATTGGGATGGGCCTCGACACCTGGCAGGAGACTCTGACCAATCAGGAGGTCCTCGTTCTTTCGGACAACTCGACGGTGGTAGCCTATATCCAGAACCAGGGTGGCACTCGCTCGCCCTCCCTGTGCATTCTCCTTTACCATCTACTCCTCTGGTGCAGGGATTGGGGCATTGCCCTTCGGGCCCGCCACATCCCGGCCACCTGAACGTGGTCGCAGACACTCTGTCCCGCTGCGGACAGCTTCTCCACACTGAGTGGACCCTGCGCCCGGACATCTTTCGACTGATCTGCTCTCGGTGGGAGACGCCGCTGGTCGACCTGTTTGCCACCAGACGGAACAACCAGCTTCCGGTTTACGTCTCCCCAGTCTCGGACCCCCTCGCTTGGACAGTGGACGCACTCTCCATCCCCTGGGACAGTCTGATCGCTTATTCTTACCCTCCGTCGGTGCTGGTGCCGAAGATCCTGCAGAAGCTCCTGGGATGCTCCGCAATTCTCTTCCTGGTGGCCCCCTTCAATTGGAACAAGAGCTGGACCATGGACCTGCTCGCTCTAGCAACGGATCCGCCTCTGGAGCTCCCCTCCCCGCCCATGATGCTCAAGCAGCCCCGCCAGGCTCTCTTCCACCCATGCCCGGAGCGCCTCCTCCTTCACGCCTGGAGGTTGTCCAGCAAGCCCTCACCTCTAGAGGTTTCTCGGATGCGGCAGTGGCGGCAATTGCAGGAGCCCGCAGACTGTCCACCAGAAACGTGTACGAAGGCAAGTGGAGGGTCTTCCAGTCTTGGTGCTCCACCCACCGGCTCCCCTCCACGAATCTAACGACCCCCCAAATGGCAAATTTTTTCCTCTGGCTCTTCGAAGATCAAGGTCTAGCTCCCATCACCAACAAGGGCTATCGCTCCATGATCGCAGACACTTACCGACACCTTGGCCTCCCGGATCCAGGTACTTGTAAAGACCTTATAGACCTGTTAGCTCATTTTGACCTCTGACGACTGGTATCCCGTTCTCTCATACCTGGGTACTGACGTGGCTAAATAGCCTGGGTACTGACGTGGCTAAATACGGACCGCTTCGAACCCCTGCCCTTGGCACGGTTCGCCGACCTGACCCGGAAAACGGTTTTCCTCCTGGCCCTTGCCACGGCTTCCCGCGTGAGCGAGCTTCACGCACTTTCGGTACGTAATGCGTGCTTGCAGTTTCGAGCGGATGGCTTGGCACAGCTACTCACCGACCCGTCCTTTCTGGCAAAGGACCGGCTTCCATCCACCGCGCCCCAGATACTGACCGTGCGTCCACTCAGAGGAACGGACCACTCCCGCGCCGCACGTCAACAGGACCCGGTCTGGGCACTGAAGATTTACCTGTGTCGCTCAAATCCGCGCTGGTTCGGGCGCTCCTGCCTCTTCCTTCCGCTGGCTCCAGGCAGGCCGGATATATCGTCCCAGACAGTTTCGTCCTGGCTGCGGTGGGTGATTCAGTCGGCATACCAGGACCTCTCCCTTGACAGGGATAGACTTCTGCAGATCCGGGTGCATGAGGTCCGAGCAGTGGCCACCAGCGTGGCTCTTGGCCGTAACTGCTCGGTTAAATACATTGTTACGGCAGTAGGCTGGCCTACAGACTCCACCTTCGCCCGCTTCTACCTCCGAGACCTATCCAGCCAGTGCGACTCCCTGGCCATGGTGGGCAACATCTCCATGGCCCAGCACTCCCTCCGCGCGCCACAGACGCCGTAGGTACGTCTTAGCTGAAATTGTCGGGAGTGCTCCTTAGTGGGCCTGTGGGGGGGGGGGTTATGTTCAGGGGGGTTTTGTGTCGGCACCCACCTCCTCTTTGCCATTCTTCCACATAGTAATGCCATCGGTAATGTATTTTGAAAAAACAAATGAATTTTTTTTCTAAAATGTATTTTTTTGAAAAATACTTACCGATGACATTACTCGCACGGCCCTCCCACCTGCCCCGCTTGCCTCCCTGACTAAGTGATTGGCTAAGTGTGCAACCTGGTGAACTGTCGCTCCACGTATGACGGGATAGGGTGATAAGAGGAGGCCACCCGGGCTCCTGTACGTGGATCCCCGGTGTCTCCTCCCTGGTTGTGTAGAGGACACAACTTTGGGCTGAAATCGTTAGGCTATAGAGTGTATTCCATATAGTAATGCCATCGGTAAGTATTTTTCCCAAAAATACATTTTAGAAAAAAAATTCATATTCAGTGACCTCTCTCACAAAGGTCAAGGTCACAGGGATCAGAAAATATATCAAAAATACCTATTTTGGGACATAATTTATTTCTTCTCAAATACTATTCACAACTTCAAACTCAAACTTGGTGCAAAGATACCTGATGGTAAGACCTTTATTAAACTTTATACGCACACTAATTTGGTTGATCCCTTGGAAAGGTCAAGGGTCACAAGAGCTCAGGAATTAGGTCCCAAATCGCCATATTTTTACGAAAGATGTTTTTTTCTCAAATACTGTTCACAACTTCAAACCCAAACTTGGTACAAAAATACCTGATGGTAAGACCTATCTATGCATACTAAGTTGGATGACCTATCAGAAAGGTCAAGGGTCACAAGAGCTCAGGAAATAGGTAAAAAATAGCCATACAGTGGAGTCCGCTTAACACGAATTTCTGGGGACATAAAAAATTAGTTCGTGTAAAATGTATTTCATGTTAACAGTTTAGACTAAAGCTTGTTCATAGTCTGAAACAAGAGAGTGTGTGGGAGATGTGCATGTGAGTGTGCCCTGCCCTCGAGGTTAAAAGTTCACAGTATCATACTTTACCTGCTTACTTTCACCTCAACAGACAACTCTAGACCACATGCGTACAGCTCATGAATTTACTGTATAATCCATCAGGAAAACAATAATCCATCGGATTCAACAGCTCCATAACCACGTGCAGTGTTGGAGCCTCGTGCTATTTTTAGCAATGTACCAATGTGTACCTTGCACCATACGGCATTGAGGCGCGTCCCCTGGGTGGTGGATAGTGGGTCCCTCATGAGAGGGGTGCACCAAATGAAATAAGGTGCCGTGAACCAACATGGTCTAAGTGAAGGAGACCCCGACAGAAAACCCCTGGTCCTCCTAGTAAGGGGGTTGGGCGTCAGAGTGGCTTCCCCAACCTACAAATAAGGAAATAGCATCAGAAACACAGACGAATAGACCAACAGCAATTCCTATCCTGGGGGAGGAAGGTTCTTCTACCAGAAGATTTATGACGTGTGGTGAAAGCTGGAAGTCTTCGGAAGCCACAAGACCGAACCGCCTCTCTCTATCCAGGGACACAATCATGGGCACATGGAATGTCAAGACCATGTACCAGAGCAGCAAGGCCGCCTAGATAGCAGCGGAAATGCAAAAGTACAACCTTGCCCTGCTAGGTATCGGTGAAGCCAGATGGACGCAGTCTGGTCAGAAAAGTGGGGAGATGATTCTGTATTTCGGACATGAAGAGGAGAATGTCCCCCATACAGAAGGTGTAGCATTCATGCTGTCACCAGTGGCACAGAGAGCGCAGATGGGCTGGAAACCTCTTGGGCCAAGAATTATCACAGCAGCCTTTAGAACCAGGAAAAAGATTAAGCTCAACGTCATCCAGTGTTATGCGCCCACTAATGACAGTGACGAGGAAGAGAAACAAGAGTTCTACGGCCGACTCCAGAGTGCTGTGGACAAATGTGTGGCGGTGAGACATCACCATCGTCATGGGTGATTTTAATGCCAAAATAGTGGAGGACAACACCGGATATGAAGAGGTGATGGGGAGACATGGACTAGGGGAGTTGAGTGAGAACGGGGAGAGGTTCATAGACTTTTGTGCTCTTAACAGACTTGTCATTGGAGGCAGCATCTTCCCACTCAAAAGAATACACAAAGCAACTTGGGTCTCACCCGACCATACTACAGAGAACCAAATAGACCTTATATGCATTATCAAGAAATTTAGAAGATCCCTTCAAGATCTTTTTGGTCGCCTCAGACCATCATCTGCTTACCTTAAGAATGAACCTCAAGTTAAAGAAAAGCAGCACAGAGACAAGAAGAAGACAGCACTATAATGTAGGCCTCCTGAGAGAGACTGGAGTGAGAGAAGAGTTCAAACTGGTGCTGTCCAACAGGTTTCACGCGCTACAGGAGCTAGTAAATGAAGAGGAGGCAGCCACCACAGAGCAGCAGTGGAAGGCAGTTAGAGAGGCGCTGAACTCAACCTGCAAAGACACTTTAGGTTTTAGGAAACACCATCACAAGGAATGGCTGTCAGCACAGACCTTGAAGAAGATAGAAGTGAGGAAGCAGTTGTCAACAACAGTTGCACGAGAGCAGCCAAAGCAAGGGCACAGAAGGAATACTCGGAAGCCAACTGTGAGGTGAAGAGAAGCATCAGGGCAGACAAGAGGGCCTACATAGACAGCCTGGCAGCAGAGGCAGAAAAAGCAGCAGGCAGCAGCAACATGAAACAGCTCTACGACATTACCAGAAGATTGTCAGGCAAGTATGGCCATACAGAAAGACCAGTAAAAGACAAAGACGGCAAGCCTATTGCAGACAGCAGACCAAATCGACAGATGGGCTGAGTATTTTAAAGAGTTACTGAACAGACCCACCCCACCCGACCCCCCAGACATCCAGCCAGCAGAGACATCTGCTGTGACAGACCCAGCCGGAAAGAGATCAGAAGGGGAGTGGCATTTTTGAAGAATGGCAAAGCAGCAGGGCCAGATGGTATCCCAGCGGAGGCTCAGAAAGCAGACCTAGAGACAACAGTAGAGCTGCTGTACCCACTGTTTGGAAAGATCTGGGAGGAAAAGGTGATGCCGGCTGACAGGAAGCAGGAATCAAGCTTCCCAAGAAAGGCGTCCCCAGTAACAGAGGAATCACCTTGCTGTCAGTACCAGGAAAGGTCTTCAACAGGATCATCCTGGAGAGAATGAAGAGCTCCGTCGACCCCCAGCTGAGAGACCAGCAAGCAGGATTCAGGAAAAACCAATCATGTACAGACCAGATCGCCACTCTCCGCATCATCGTGGAGTGGAGCTCCCTGCTGTACGTCAACTTTGTGGATTACGAGAAAGCATTTGACAGCGTGGACCGAGAGACTTTGTGGAAACTCCTACAACACTACGGTGTACCCACAAAGCTCGTCTGCCTGATCAAGAGCAGCTGCGATGGCATGACATGTCGTGTGATCTACGAAGGGCAGTTCACCAGGGAGCTCCAGGTCAGAACCAGCGTCAGGTAGGGGTGTTTGCTGTCTCCGTTCCTCTTACTACTGGCCATAGACTGGGTCATGAAGAGGACCACTGAGCAGAGAAGAAGCAGATTACAGTGGACACCGTGGACACAGCTTAACGACCTCGATTTTGCAGATGACTTGGCTTTACTGTCCCACACTAGTCAACAAATGCAGGACAAGACCACGAGGCTTGCTGACATCTCGTCCCAAGTGAGCCTCACCATTTACAAACAGAAAACGAAGACAATGAGGCTGAATGCAACCAGGGAAGAACCAGTCTTGCTTGCTGGCACCCCGTTGGAGGAGGTGGATTTCTTCACCTATCTCGGGAGCATCATCGACAAAAAGAGCGGCACTGATGCAGATGTCAGAGCATGAATCGGTAAAGCCAGAGCAGCCTTTCTCCAGTTGAAAAAAGTGTGGAGTTCCAGAGAGCTGTCACAACACACCAAAGTCCGGATTTTCAAATCAAACGTAAAAGCAGTTCTCCTACATGGAGCAGAGGCTTGGAGGGTGACAAAAACCACAGTCAACAGAGTACAGACCTTCATAAACAGTTTTCTTAGAAGAATCTTGAAAATTCACTGGCCAGAGAAGATCAGCAACATCCGACTCTGGGAGAGAACACAGCAGATAACAGCAGAGAATGAAATTGGGCGAGGAAGATGGGGATGGATTGGTCACAGTCTGAGAAAGCCAGTTTCCAGTATCACTTGGCAGGGAAAGAGGAAAAGAGGCAGGCTGAGAAACACCTGGTGTCGAGACATCAAGAGACTGGGAACCACCTGGAGTAAAATCGAAGGAGAAGCACAGGACAGGAGTCGTTGGAGGTCTCTCGTCGACTGCCTATACCCTGGGAGGGGTGATAGGCGTAAGTAAGTACCAATGTGTATGGGCAATACTATGAATGCTTCACGTTGATCAGTGTCACAATCCTTGGAACTGCTGTTTCACCCTCTGTAGCACTTTGTGTCTACTGCTTACAAATCAGATCTGTATGTGTTTTAATGAAAAATCATGCGCTGAATAACCCGTCCTTCCTCTCTCCCTCACCCACCACAACTACCCCCTACCCTCTTACCATGGTACAGAACCTGTGGCGAACATGTGTCCATCAACGCCCCCCGTCACTTGTAAACCGACACACGTGAGCGCGCATGTTGAGCACTAGCGGTTGAAAACAGTGGATAGTTTCGGCCATCGGCGATGCAGATCGGATGGAGGTGTGAAAGCGAACATGCGGTCATTCAGGCGTATTAGTTGTTGCGTAACGGAGTTCGAGGGTACTTCTGTAAACTAAGCTTCCACGTGCAGTGTTACATGGAGGACGGCATCATTTTGGTCCGTGGGGTGGTTGTTTATGTTAAACAGGTGAAAATACTATAAAATGTTCAGTTGGGGAAACAAAATCATCTTCGTGTTAAGCATATCGTGTTAACCATGAAATTTTAATAGAGAACAAGAGGGCACCCAGCCGGAAATCTACCCAGCCGGGAATTTAAAAACGTTTCATGTTAAGCGGAAATTTGTGTAAAGCGTGTTCGTGTTAATTGTATTTTGACAAGAAATGTTTTTTCTCGATTACTATTCACAACTTCAAACCCAAACTTGCTACAGAGATACCTATCTTTGCATACTAATTTGGATGACCCCTCGGTCACAAGAGGTCGACAGATGTGTATAAAATGCCAATAATTGTAGTTATTACCAACATTTTTGCAAACTTTTCAATCAAGTTTGGCACAAAGGTAGCTGATGATAAGACCTATGTATCCTAATTTAGTCAACTCATCGCAAAGGTCAAGGGTCACGGGGGTTTCACAGATGTGTGAAAAACTGATTACGTTTTGAGAAAACATGGATTTTTTTTAGTGCAGAAGCCATCCCTTTACTTATTCAGTTATTGTCAGACGTGTGGATCGGTCATACTTGTGAGCTGTAAGGGCTTTGCCTTTCTTGTTTATGCAGAACAGTCCAGCCAGCCTGTTCCATCTACAAAAAGTATACATTCTCATGAGCCCCTGCATCTGCAGTACTGTACTGGTGCATCTGCAGTACTGTACTGGTGCATCTGCAGTACTGTACTGGTGCATCTGCAGTACTGTACTGGTGCATCTGCAGTACTGTACTGGTGCATCTGCAGTACTGTACTGGTGCATCTGCAGTACTGTACTGGTGCATCTGCAGTACTGTACTGGTGCATCTGCAGTACTGTACTGGTGCATCTGCAGTACTGTACTGGTGCATCTGCAGTACTGTACTGGTGCATCTGCAGTACTGTACTGGTGCATCTGCAGTACTGTACTGGTGCATCTGCAGGGGCTCATGAGAATTTATGTCTCTTGCTGGCCGTGGATTATGGACCATTTTCAGTCATTTCAATTTTTGGCACTGTCATCCATGTATCCCCCTTGTGTTTTTCTCACTTGACTGTTGCCATTTTGATGGAAGATGTAATGTCTGTGACTATGAGAAATAGGTGACTACATTTATGTAGTTAGGTGACTGAATACTGTCTGATACCTGCCCCAGATTCAGCTGGAGAAGATCCGACAGGCAGAGAATGAAGTAAGATGGCAGCATGAGGACGATGTGGAGGACTGTAACAATTGTCGACAGCCGTTTTCAGTCACCAAACGCAAGGTAGGTACTGATGTGTCATTGGGGAAGGGATAAACGTCTCCTAAGGATGAGTGTGGGGGTGGGGATATCTACAAGGGGTGATTCGAGGGATGGATGTCTCCAAGGGATGATGAGAGAAGGGATTGATGGCTGCAGGGGGATGGGTGACAGATACGGATGGATTTTTTTTTTTTGGGGGGGGGGGTGGGGGGGGGGGGGTGGTTCGGCGATGAAAGAAGGGATGGCTCTGGAGAATGGATGACAACAACAAAATGGGATGAACCATAACCCACAAAGTCCCTTTTATATATGCGAGCTGTCCTCACTGTCAAGTTGTCTCTACCTGTTGGCCCCGGACAAAATCTTCAGTTTTCTGAAAGAGTGCAATATTTTTAATAAGCTTTGAGCAGTCATAGACTATGATAATTCTATTATTTTTACCTTTCTGAGAGTCTGTTATCGTTTCCTGTAAAGACCAGTGCGACATTTTCGCATGAAATATTTTTAAGATATATTTACATCTTGTCTTAACTCATTCAGCCCGGCGCACGTATTTCCCAAATTTTGGAGGCGTCATCTAACAACTATGCACCTGTTGCATGAGATGAGCCGACAGGCGCCAAGCTAATCTGGCCCTGCCCTTAAATTATCATGGTCGACCCATCTCCTGCTGTAGTGCGTCAGGGCTGAATGAGTTAAGACCTTTCTTTTAGTCTGGCTGGCCAGATTTTTACCCATCCTGCCGTGAGATGGCCTTAGTTGCCTGCTCCGGGGTTAAACCCAAATAACTAACTCTACCTGTTGTCTTTGACCTGATTCTGATGTTGAAATATCTCCTATTGCCATGCAGTCACTTCATTTTCTGACACTGTGATTGTTCAGCACCTAAAAATCGCAGGGGGTTCTATTCCCCATTGCCTACCTTGTAGAACAATTGACGTAACTGTAATTTTTAATCAGCTGGCCAATCCGCAATTCTAGTGTTGCGCACGAATCTGTCCTAGTTCTTTCGTCTGAGCGTTCAGATCATGGGCTGTCTGGCACTTTACATCATAAATAAACAGAAAACGCAAAGATCAAATGGTGGCAGACGCCAGGTAAATTTAAAAAATGTGCCTTATTTCGAGATGAATCGAGCGGTGAGCACACTATACAAGTGCTACACAAATGTGTCGCAATTCAAACTGAACTGAGAGTGTTACGTGGTGGAGTTGTAGTCGAAGTATGATAAACACACTAGACACACACACGTAGAGTTCTTTAAAATAAACCTCGTTCAGCTATTAAGGATGTAGACAATACTGGAGTAACAGTTCCAACAATATTTAATTCAGCGATGTGATATCCACACAGTGCAATTCCAAATGCACAAATACTGATACAAAGTCTCTTCTGCAATGTCCACACCGCGACACAAAGTTTCTCATACACAGCGTCTCTCCCAATAAACTACGTGTCTCTACAACTGACAAAGCAAGACAATGTACCCACGGGCTTTCCCAGCGCCCTCCTTATATATACTATCAAATTCCAGAATCTTCTACGGAAATCATACAACTCAACCAATCAGAACGAAACACGCAGCCGAAGCTCATTAACATAAACTTTCAAAAAAAACTATAACAGGCTTACTTCAGCTCTAAATTCTAAAATATAATGAAGACACATAAAAGTATGGTATCCCTATCACCACGTTCCATGATAGCTCAAAAAGGTACGAGAACATTCCCAAAACAAAATCATGGCTGGACTTCGCGAACGAAGATTCTATAGGGCTTGCCCACGTCGTCTGCAGGCATTTTCGTGACTGCGGAGGCCAATCCGGGACAGGCAGGTTCGACCGCAGTGGCTGCAGGGGAAGGTCTGGTCTGGGTTCTGAGTTACGGCATAAGGGTTACAAGGGCTCAGGAAATAGGTCCAAAATAGCCGTATTTTGACAAAAGATGTTTTTTCTCAAATACTATTCACAATTGTAAACCCAAACTTGCTACAGAGATACCTGATGGGATGACCTTTCTATGCACACTAATTTAGTTGATCCTCAGAAAGGTCAAGGGTCTTGAGAGCTCAGGAAATACTAATTTGGATGACCCATCAGAAGAGGCTGGCAAATGTGTGTAAAATGCCAATTTTTTATAAAATTGTAGGATTTATCAACATTTTGGCAAATTTTTCAACCAAATTTGGCACAAAGATAGTTGATGATAAGACCTTCCTATGCATACTATTTTAGTCGACTCATTACAAAGGTCATGAGAGGTTGACAGATGTGTGAAAAATGCTTACATTTTCAGATAACATGGATCTTGCTGCTGCAGAAGCCAGCCCTTGTCACAAAGGTCATACATTATTATGTAAATCTTGTTTAAAGATTGAGTAATTGTTGAATGAGGGTATGAGCTCAGTACTGGTTGGCAAAATATGCCAACAAGACAATCATGCTTCATGTATGAAATCAGACCTACCGTATATCCAGTCGCTTGCCACGCAGTCCTGCGCTCAAAATTTAGAAGTTCTGTCTCTTGAATCCAGTGAGAAAAGTCTGCACTTCCTTGCTACAGATTCTGGAATTGTCACTGGCTGCTTAGAAGCAGCACCGCTGATAAACGTTAAAAATTCCAGGGGCAAAACTGATGTAAGCACATTTTCGCAACTGGGCATGGTAGCCTATGCATAAAGAGTTGCATCCCCTGTGTATTTCCCAGAAAAATCAGTCTGATATCAGAAATATTTGGAGAGAGAGAGAGTGCGTCGATGTCTGCGTCATGACAAAATTTCTGCTTTTACATCACCGCCACTATCTGATTTTCTGAAGAAGTTGAGGTTTTTTACTTCTTTTATTTTCTGCATTGAATTATTTTTTACTGAAAATGTTCACAAGATACAAAGCTGGCTAACAAACACATCCAGTGTCTTTCTCCGATCCGGCTATATCTAAAACGGCAAGTGAATATAATGAAAATAGCAGACACAGATGTGGGTCAACCGACTTCCTATAAACGGTCATTTAACTCTTCAATGAGACATCCACTTTTAAAGTGCTCGGAGGGGCTCCTAGGCTTGCACTGAATGAAGCACCTCCCTTAATTTCAAGCTTGTACGTATGCAAACTTCAGAGATTGTGTTGTTTACATACACACACACGCACACATACACACACGCACGGCCTTTCACGCCAAAAGTACGTTCTACAACGAGGTTTGCATAACTAAGCATGACGTAATTTTTATCTTGTTACTTCACGGTCAGAGTTTTATTCTAGCCTGCCAATGATGTTTGTGTGTTCTAAAAAGTCTCTTCTGTAAATAGAAACTCAAAAAGTGTGTGTGTTTGCGGGGGGGGGGGCTTGAGAAGATGGGGGATATAGGAATGAGTGTATCGGTTGGGGGGGGGGGGCGAGAGAAGACGTTGGGGGGAGGGGATATAGGAATGAGTGTATGGCTGGGGGGGAGGGGGTAAACAGAATGGGGGCGTGTAGGATGGAATTGATGTCAATGGGGATGAAGAGAGTGAAGGAAGTAATGACTTGCTCCAGGGACGTGGTTGGGGGGAAACAGATTGGCAGCCAGGTGTGATGGTTGATGGTGAAAGTTGGGGCTGCTGGAGTTTGAGAGAGGTATGGAAGAGGTATTTACCTTTGTGTCATGTAGTGTAATTGGCAAACCACTGATGATATTTATGCTGTCACTAATAATACTCAAACACTGTCATGCAGGAATTTGTTTTCTCAAAACACATTACCAATGGTATTACAACTAGGAATGGTTTCTTAGCTAGTCTAATTTTAGCCCAAAAGTTGTTGTGTACGAGTATGGTCACGATGGCAGGAGAGGGGCGCCATAGCCTAGGCGGAAGTCGGGTAGCCTCCCTTCCGGTTCAACCACGCATGTGCTCAGTGCTTACTACTCCAGTCAGTTTCTTTGCTAGTCCAAGATAGGTTGTGTAGCTGCCACTTCTTGGGAACTGGTGCTTCAGGATGCCTCATGTGCTACGTCCTCGACCTCCCGACCGTTAGGAAGCCGCTATGACAGACGCCGCGTGCTCTCCACTGTGTACAAGTTCTTCACCGCGCCGTACTTCGCGTGGAGACCGCCGAACCGTCGCGCTGCAGTGCAGCCTACGGACTTGGCCGTCATCCTTGGCCGGTTGGATGGGTTCTGCTCGTCCCCAGGCACTCCCTCTCCAGGCGTTTCCTCCGCTTCCCTTCGACGGCGTGGTTCTCCGTGTTCGCACTTTTCCCTTGGTGTCAACCGCAGCCTCTGTGGGTTCACCTGTATCATGGGCTTCTGACTAGACTAGACCAGGTGGACGTCTTCGTCGCCAGACCTCCGGCATTCCCCCGCTCCGTCACCCTCCGGGATCCGCCTCCGCGCCCTCTACCAGGACCTGGCCCAGCCTGCCCGTCTCCCGGGCGGGGCAGGGCCCACTGACTGTCTCTCCACTCGGCCCCCGCCGACCGCTTCGGGGTCTCCTGTCGGCGGGAGGCTCGCTCTGCACAGCGCCGCGTGGCGGTCGCTGATACCAGATGACCCCTGGGTTCTCGTGACCATCTCAGAAGGCCTCCTGTTCTCTTCGTTCTCCGCCCCCTCTGCGACGTTCTCCGATGTGGACCTTGGTCCCGACAGACCAGCTCAAGCGGACGCCCTGTGCACCGAGGTAGCTGCCTTACTTCGGAAGGCGGCTACAGAGGTGGTGTTTTGACTCAACTCCCCAGCCTTCTACAGTCGGCTCTTCGTTGTGCCCAAGCCGGGTGGCAAGTGGCGTCCTGTTATCGACCTGTCGGCGCTCAACAAGTTATCGTAGCTCCACACTTCCGCTTGGAGACAGCTCAGGCCCTTCGTGCCGCGGTGCAACCCATGGACTTCGCAGTCAGCCTGGACCTCTCAGATGCGTACCTTCACGTCCCCAGGCACCCAGCCTCCAGACGGTATCTACGCTTCGCATTCGAAGGGGTGGTCTGTCTGTTCCGCGCGCTTCCCTTCGGACTCAACCTCAGCCCTTGGGTCTTCACTCGCATCATGGACGCCGTGGTGGCCAGAGCCCGTCGAACGTCCACGAGCCCAACGTCCAACTACCTGGACGACTTGCTGTTGAAGAATCAGGCCGTGTCCGCCTTGGAAGAAGACCGAGATGCCATGCTTCAGCTCCTCGAGACACTGAACTTTGGCAAGTCCGACCTCGTTCCGTCGCGCCGATTTGCACCTAGGCATGGAGTTCTGCACCGACCTCAACTTCGTCCGGTTGCCGGAACCCCACATCCAGAAGTTGGTGAATCTAGCTCGGCAGTTGTCCCAGTCGGCTACTATCCCTGCCAAGCAGTGGCTTCAGCTCCTGATGAGGGCTGCAGCAGACCTGATCCCTTGGGGCGTCTCTACTTCCGTCCGCTGCAGTTACATCTTCTCCTTCACTGGCGGCCGACGATCTCCGACCTCGAGGCTCCGGTCCGATCCCTACTATGCTGCGCTGGGCAGATACCACCTGGCTCGCGACGGGAGTGTCGCTGTTCTCGCCACCCTCTCCCTCAGCGTCGACGTGAGCCTCTCCGGTTGGGGAGCACACCTCCTTCCGTCGTTCGAGACTGCCTCCGGCCCATGGCCTGTGGATTCACTGTCCCGACACATCAACTGGTTGGAACTGAAGGCGGTCTGGCAAGCCCTCCTTGTATGGGAACCTCGTCTTCTACATCAGGAGCTTGGTGCTGTCAGACAACTCCACGGTCGTCGCCTACATCCAGATGCAAGGCGGGACCCGCTCTCCCGCCCGCTGCATCCTCCTCTACCAGGTGCTGCGGTGGTGCGAGGATTGGGACATCACTCTCCGAGCGCGTCACATCCCCGGTCACCTGACTGTGCTAGCCGACTCCCTCTCCCAACGCGGTCAGCTTCTCCATACCGAGTGGTCGCTGCATCCAGACATTTTTCGGATGATCGGCGCAACCTGGGAGACTCACATGATTGACCTCTTGCCATGAGATGGCATCGACAGCTCCCGCTTTTCGTCTCTCCAATTCCAGACCCCCTGGCCTGGGCAGTGGACACCCTCTCCATTTCTTGGGAGGGTCTGGTAGCCTATGCCTACCCGCCGATGGTGCTCGTCCCCAAGGTACTACTCAAGCTCAGAGGGTGCAACGCGATCCTGTTCCTGGTGGCGCCGTGCTGCTGCACCAAGTCGTGGACGACCGACCTCCTGAACCTCTCCACGGCCCCCCCGCTGCCGCTCCCCACCCCGTGCACGATGCTCAAGCAACCATGGCAGGCGCTTTACCTCCCGTGCCCCGTGCGTCTCCTCCTCCACGCCTGGAGGTTGTCCGGCAAACCATCATTGCTTGAGGCTTCTCAGGTACGGCAGTGGACGCGATTGCTTCAGCCCGCAGATCCTCGACCAGACGAGTCTACGACATCAAGTGGAGAGTTCTCTGCTCCGGGTGTGACGACAGATGCCTCTCCCCCATTGTTTGGACAGTCCCTCAGCTGGCGCATTGTTCCTCTGGCTGTTCAACGACCAGCGGTTAGCGCCCATCACCATCCGCTGCTACCGGGCCATGAGCGCTGACACGTACAGGCATTTGGGACGACCCGACCCGGGTTCCTGCAAAGACCTCGCCGACCTGTTGGCCCACTTCGGTCTACAACGTCCCACTCTGCGTTCCCTGGTGCCTCGATGGGACCTGCCTTGGGTGCTTACCTGGCTCAACTTGCCTCGCTTCGAGCCGATCCAGCCTGCGAGATTACCAGACGTGACACGGAAGACTGGCTTCCTCTTGGCCCTCGCCTCAGCCTCCAGGGTCAGCGAGCTGCACGCCTCTTCGGTGCACCCCGCCTGTTTGTAGTCCCGGACGGACGGTTCGGTTCAACTGCTACCCGACCCGGCCTTCCTAGCCAAGTCCAGATCCCCTTTGGCTGCACCTCAATTGGTCACCATACAACCATTAAGAGAACCAGGCTCCACCCTTGAGTCCAGACAACAGGACCCGGTGCGAGCTTTATGTGTGTACCTGCGCCTATTCCTTCCTCTGTCCCCAGGTAGAAATGACTTCTCAGCCAGATGATATACTCCTGGCTTCGACACCAGACCGGATAAGGGGTGGCAACACTGGTGAGTCCCATAGTAGCTATTACCGGGAGACAGGACAGTCAATGCCGCAGCTTAGGCCACGAGCCCGTCCTTCTTCCCACGCTTCTACCTGAGGGACCTCTCCGGCCAGCGCCAGATCCTGTCGCTGGTGGGGGGACATCGTGGCGGCGCAACACTCCCTCCCGGCGCCCTAGGCGCCGTAGTATCTTTGCTAAAATTAGAGGGAGGTTGCTTGAAGAGGGTGACTCTAGTAGCTTCGATGGCAGGGGGTAGGGGCGTTATAGCGGCACCCGCCTCCTCTTCGGGATTTTTCCTAGTTGTAATACCATCGGTAATGTGTTTTGAGAAAACAAATGTATTTTTCTTTAAAATAAATTTTTTGGAAAAATACTTACCGATGGTATTACTCGAAGGTCCCTCCCACCTGCCCCGCTTGCCGCTGGTCTACGCTAAGAAACTGACTGAAGTAGTAAGCACTGAGTGCATGCGTGGTTGAACCTGAAGGGAGGCTACCTGACTTCCGCCTAGGCTATGGCACCCCTCTCCTGCCATCATGACCATACTCGTACACAACAATTTTTGGGCTAAAATTAGACTAGCTAAGAAACCATTCCTAGTTGTAATACCATCGGTAAGTATTTTTCCAAAAAATTTATTTTAAAGAAAAATACATTTTAGCTTCACAATTTTGCCATGTTCTAATGCATGCAAGGTAGCGTATGCCAGACGCATGCCCCACTGTACTGTTAGTGTGTTTTGTTTGCCGACAGCACCACTGTCGTCACTGTGGCCACATCTTCTGCGCAGACTGCACCACCAAGTCAGTCAACAGTGGTCCGGTGGGGCGGCAGGCCAAGGTGTGTGATGTCTGTCACACCATCCTAGTGAAGGACGCTACGCCATACTTTAGCACCGAGCCACCCTCCACACCCGACTGACACAGCCACCCTCCACATCCAACTGACAGCCATCCTTCACACCAGACTGACTCGGCCATCTGTCTAGGTTCTCATTCAGTGTCATGGAAAGTGTGTGCTTCTGACTACATGTGGCTACCACTGCATGCATAGAGTGATTTCTTCATCCTGTTGACACAGTCCTGAGCCTGCGTGTGATGGGCATAAAGTGCGGAGCTTGTCATTGTTAACTCATTCAAGGTGCCCCGCATCAATAGCTGCAGAAGAGTCGTATAGTGTTGCTGCTGGCAATGCAACATGACGTTTATGCAGCTATTGATGCAGGTGCCTCAAATGAGTTAATGTTTTTTCCTGGCAGTGATCAGACCTATGTACACCCTCCGGTTGGGCAAGACGTTGCAAGTGAAGTGGATAGGAATATTTCCACCTTCCGGTGGAGGAACGCATCACGATTGAAGTCTGCAAGTGGACAGGAGTATTTTGTGGAACAACGATACACGTGATGTTTGCTAATAGAAGTTGCAGCCTGCTTGCCTGAGTGTCAAGCACTTAACCATGCAGGCTGCAGCTTGTATCATGATGTGTCTGTGTGTGTGAGAATATGGTCCTGGTGGAGACATGGCTTGTGGAATGTGTGGTGGCAGTCATTGCAAGCACCCCCTTGTGCATGCAGACATTTTTGGTGGATACCTGCATGAGGGGGCATACCTCTTGTGTGGTGTGGATGATCTTGGAGTGTAAAGATGGTGGCATGCTGGCTGTGTGGATGGGTCTGGAGAGGACAGTTCTGTGCAATGTCGGTCAGACAAGGAACCTTTTTTTACCCATTAAACCCAAAGGCTGTGTTTTCCTAATTTTGGAGGCGTCACCTAATAACTAAGTACCAGTTGCAGGAGATGGATCAACCATGATAATTCAAGGGTAGTTCCAGATAGCTTGGCGCCATTTGTGGCACCAAGCTAATTTGGCACTACCCTTGAATTATCATGGCTGATCTATATCTGCACCTGTAGTGTATCGGGGCTAAACGGGGTAACCGTTCAGCCTTGGTAGAGGAGAAGACAGTATGCCCTTCATCCCTGACTTTATTTATTTGAGAAATTTCTCTTGAGAGTGGGGGTGAGCTGGGGGAAAAAAAGCAAAAACTTATTGATTGCAAACATGGTGATAAAATAATATATGTTCCCTAGTAGCATGAAGCGGAAATGTTAAGTCACATTTCGGACTCACTTTTTGGTCGCAAATTCGCTTCTATGCATCAGCACTGGACGGTCCGGCGATTATGATTTTTGGGTCACAGGAGCCCTTCCGCAACCAAAATGAATGCGGAGCGGAGATGCGACGATTGCATCATGGTCACATTTAGTCACATCATGGTCACATGGTCACATTTGCGACGGTCGCAGTATGGTGGCGTTTAGGGCTTATTTGTGATGGTCACCTGAGTGTCATAGTAAGGGCTCACAAGGACCGTCGCAGGATGGTCGCATTTGGGCTTCACCCTTTTCCCACCCTTCTTTGTTCCTCAAACAATATTTGCATGCATAATAATTACAAGAGTGAAGCCTGAGACAAACATTAGGCATTCTTCTACAAAGAGGCACACTGTAAAATGCATTACAAATGACCCTTGGACAAAATGTCTACTTAGTCTGTCTAAAGCTTGACTGAAACTGTCATGAAAAGAATAATCTGAAGAAATACAGTGGAGTCCGCTTAAGGGGAGACACGGTACCGCAAAAACGTCAATTTTGGTGTCCGAAGTGTTTTTGGGTTGACTGGATTTTTGGGTTGTTTGAACCCCCAAGAACCCGGCCACAACCATAAAATATCACAAAATACCTTTTATTTACTGTAAAAAAATAAATAAAGTGAAGCACCTGCTCAATGTTTCAAGCATTTGCGACGTCTTTTGCTCGAAAACATCCAATGTTTGGACCCTGACAACACCGCTTTGCGAGCGACGAATGCCGCCATGTTTGGGTTCATTCGAACCGGTTCCGTCTCTACTTTCCCATTCACCAACCAGCTAAAGGTTACAAAGGCTCTATAAATAGCTATTGGCGCAAAACCGACGTCACGAACGACCGGAGATTTCCTTATACGAACGTTATGCTAATGAGATAATACTATTTTCGGAAACCGACCAATGAGCAGAGCGCGCCGAGTGTTCTGGATGACTTCGGGTTTTTCCGACCAGGCTCCGAACGGCTTCGGGTCTTTCCGACTGTCCCACAATGCACCATTACGCATGGCGTACAACTCGATCAAAATACGAGAATCGCTCATTCAGATCGCGCATTTTCAACGTGTGCATATATCCAAGACTGAGAAACCTTTTGCTTTTCATTTTCTCATGAGAAATATGTTTCTATATGTGGCTATTCAATTTTTTTTTTTTTTTTTTTTTTTTTTTTTTTTTTATCCCATAGGTTTTGTTATGGCACAGTACTCCGTTTTGCTTGTCCAATCTTTGGGGACCGTTTTCTCAAAATGCGATTTTTCGACCAAATAAAAGGTTGTATCTTTTGAATGGCTTGACCGATCCATTTCATATTTGGATATGATATTTGTAACATGTGTTGCAATATTTCTGTGCATGGAATATGAGTTTAGTGTATTAGTTTGTGTTTGGTGACCATGTGAATTGCTGTTTTCGGTCTCTTGATGACTGCAATTTATAATGATTATTTCTAGTGCTCATTATAAAATTACTGATGTACTGAATGCAATTTCCATGCACAGGTCTATTTAGCACATAAATAGATTTAAAAAACAAAAAGAAGTGAGAGAATATAAGCATTAGTTCAGACACAAGAACATTTTGAAATTAGCTAATTTGGCAAGGTTTTTCCCAGTTTTTGATGCATTAAAGTCACAAAAATATTTTTTTTGACATTTTTCAAAGTCTATATATAATCCAGCAGTTATTTTACATCATAAAATGACAACAAACAACCAACAGTTTCTGAAACAAAAAAATTCATTATTTGACTACCATGTCTCCCCTTAACACGAATTTCTGGGGACACGGAAAATCACTTCGTGTTAAACGTATTTCGTGTTAACCAATATGGCCTCAAAATTGATCACAGCCCTCCCGGCAAGGAAAAAGTGTGTAAGAGATGCGTGGATGAATGAGTACGAGGTTAAAAGTGCACATTATCGTACTAAATATGCATACCTTACCTTCAGCTCGCTAGGAAAACACAAGGAGACGTGTACAGCTCATGTATTTAATGTAAAAACCATCAGGTAAAATCCATAGTAAAGTAAAAGCAACACGGGCTGAAGTACGATCTCGCATTGGTAAAAGCAACACGGTAAAAGTCATTTAATAAACGCGATGATTGAAGTCTGTCTTGCATTATTGACAGCCCGTGTAGAGAGACAATCGTGGATCTCATTAATCTTGTTTTTTCACTTCAAGCGTAATCGACTTCTGTTCTACCTTGGGGTAGCCACGATCGGTGGTTAATTGAAATGAGGGAGTGTTGGGTTGTATTGGTACACGAATGATGCATGAATACAGTTCAGAAACTCTAGCCAATGAGAAGACGGATTACAACAACTGAAGGCTATTCAGCCAATCACAGGCTAGAGTTCATTCTGATCTGTATCATGTGTACTACAGCACGAGAGTGACACGTGCAGTGCCCCTTTCATGAATTGGTTTTCGGTGTTTGAGACTATAATCTGTGTTCGTGTTAAACAGGTGGATAATAGTGAAATTGCTCTGATTGGGAACCGAAAACAGCTTCGTGTTAAGCGAAATTTTGTGTTAAGCATTTCGTGTTATCAGTGAAATTTTAATACAGAATAAGAAGGCCGTTGGCCGGGAATGCAAAAACGGTTCGTGTTAACCGGAAATTTGTGTTAAGCGAGTTCGTGTTAACTGGACTCCACTGTATGTAACAACTGCAAACAAACCAAACATAAAACTATAAATATGACCAATTGTGTTTAATTATTCTTGATCATTTATAACAGTAAATATATAAAATAAAACAAGAAAGGCAACGCCCTTATGGGTCACGTGTATAACCGATCCACACGTCTCACAATAAGTACTAACACAATCCATGTTTTCTCAAAATTTAATCCGTTTTCACACATCTGTGAACTCCCCGTGACCCTTGACCTTTGAAATGAGTTGACTAAATTAGGATACATGGGAAGGTCTTATCATCGGCTACCTTTGTGTCAAATTTGATTAAAAAGTTTGCAATAATGTTGGTAATAACTACAATTATTGGCATTTTATACACATTTGTCGACCTCTTGTTACCCTTGACCATTTTCCAAGGGGTCATCTAAATTAGTGTGCATAGATATTAGATAGCTCTTACCATCAGGTATCTCTGTAGAAAGTTTGGGTTTGGAGTTGTGAATAATATTTGTAAATAAACATTTTATGTCAAAATATGGCTATTTATTTTAACCTATTTCCTGAGCTCTTGTGACCCTTGACCTTTCTGAAGGGTCATCCAAATTAATATGCATAGATAGGTCTTACCATCAGGTATCTCTGTGTAGCAAGTTTGGGTTTGAAGTTGTGAAAAGTATTTGAGAAAAAAACTTCTTTTGTCAAAATAAGCAATTTTGGACCCATTTCTTGAGCTCTTGTGACGCTTGACCTTTCCAAGGGATCAACCAAATTAGTATGCATAGAAAGGTCTTACCATCAGGTATCTTTGTACCAAGTTTGGGCTTGAAGTTGTGAATAGTATTTGAGAAAAAACATCTTTTGAAAAAATGTCACTATTTTGGACCTATTTCCTGAGCTCTTGTGATCCTTGACCTTTCCGAGGGATCAACCAAATTAGTATCCGTAGAAAGGTCTTGGGTTTGAAGTTGTGAATAGTATTTGAGAAAAAATAAATGATGTCCAAAAATAGTTATTTTTGATATATTTCCTGATCTCCTGTGACCTTGACCTTTGTGAGAGGTCACTGAAAAATTGGTATGTTTAGAAAGATCTTGCCACAAAGTATCTTTGGGCCAAGTTTATAGACTGTAGCTTGAATAGTCTCAGAGAAAATGCCAACGTTAAAGTTTACCATGGACGATGACGGACGGACGGATGACCACTGGCCCAGAACATAGACTCACTTTTTGCTTCGCAC
>BTPG01000007.1:81093558-81102258 GCA_036245525.1 Semisulcospira habei | reverse complement strand
TCAATGGTCAAAAGAGCTCAGGAAATAGGTCTAAAATAGCCATATTTTGACATGATGTTTTTTCTCAAATACTATTTACAACATCAAACTCAAACTTGGTACAGAGATACCTGATGGTAAGACCTATCTATGCATACTAATTTGGATGACCCCTCGGAAAGGTCAAGGGTCACAAGAGGACGACAAACGTGTATATAATGGCTATATTCTTTTATATATATTTTTTAACATAGAATTGAAGTTATTATCAACATTTTCAATGAAATTTGGCACAGGTAGCTGATAAGAAGACCTTCCTATGTATACTTATTAAGTCAACTCATTGCAAAGGTTAAGGGTTACGGGGGTTTCACAGATGTGTGAAACTGACTAAATTTTGAGAACACATAGATTTTGTTGGTGCAGAAGCCATCATTTTACTTATTGTCACACATGTGTGGATCGGCCATACACGTGAACTATATGGGCTTTGCCTTTCTTGTTAAATCCTAGTGAAAAGCCTGGTACTTTATATAAAAGAGCCATAAGTAATAATAAATGCATTTGATTCTCACTTAGTGAGCCCACTACCTAAGCTTCTGTTTTCTACTGGGGCATATGTGTCTGCCTACCTTTGGTCCATTCACCTGCAATTTTTTTAAAGTTCTCCCCACTGTCTGCACTGCCTGTAGTCCTTGATATTTGATGTGTGTTGCTAATGGTCTGTTGCACCTGCTGATAAGTTATGTGTTGCAGTTAATGTATTGTTTAATACCATTTCTCTGTAATATTTTTGTAATTGTAAAGATATTCTACTTTTTGTAAATTAGGGTCCAATAAATTAGCAAGTCAGTGCAGCATCCCAAGCATGTCTTATGTTTAATTAGCATATCAGACCGGCTGGTGACATACATTGAATTTTTCTTTCACCAGCAGTGCTGGCACATCCTGAAAAAGTCTTCTTGCTTTCGGGACATTATGCAATGTACAACCAACCAATTGTTCACGTCATTTGCTCATGCTTTAGTAACAGGTGGATAAAGAGCCAACACACAGTCATTTTAATTTATAGTTATTACTGACCATATTGATCTTGCACATTGGCTTGATTTCTACTGTCCTCTGCATTATGCTCCACCTTCCTTTTCCATTTATAATAATGATAAATGATGTGTTTGCAGTTAATGCGTTTTGTATATACCATTTCCCTGTATATATTTTGTTATTGTAATGATTTCTACTCTATTTTAATAAACTAGAGTGTAAAAATTAGCATAAAGGTGCAGTATCTCTATCACGTGTTAGGTTTACTTTTGCACAATAGATCCGCTGATGACATGCATTCAATATTCTGTTGTTTTATTCACAAGCGGCTTAGGCACGTCCTGAGAAAGTTTTGTTGTTGTCGGAAGGATATGCAATGTTCAACCAACCAATCCACATTGTATTTTGTGTTAAATAACGTCATTGTACAACCAAACATTGGTAAAGGCATAAGCCATTCTGTGGGATTTATTACAATATCCCTTAAACTGGCACCAAAATAAAACAGTAACCATGCAGAATTCTGTGTTAATAAATTGTGGTCTTAGAGCCTTTCAGTGTAGTTATTTTGAGTTTTCTTTTGAATTATTTTTTTCTGATGAACCTCATTGTGCAAGCAAATTAATTTAGTCCTGACATTTATGAACTTTTTTTTATATATGGTGATTTTTACCTCTTTTATTTTTTTTACTGATATTTTATAGTGTGCTGACACAGTTGAGTAGAGTTGTTATGATGTGATAACTTGTAGAAATACAGCAGAAATCATTATTTAATGATGATTGGACATGTTCCAAGATATGAGGAGGGTGAGCATGATTGGGAAGAAAGTGAAGGATGGCTGATAATCCATGCATTATGTCCCAAACTGCATGTGTCTAATAATGCTTCTCCATGCAATTTGAGGTGTACAGATGCGAAAGGGAAATAGGAAGGACTAAACGTAGTAATGGGTGAGTGTTGGAATTACAAAAAAATAGGTGACAATGTAATATCCCACTTCTGCAAGGCTATTTTTTAATCTTTACATGTTTTGTTTTTTTTTTTCTGCATGACAATCATCTCAGTACAATCTGTGTCACTTAGTGTTCCATGAACGATACAATGAAACATGATCGTAAGGTGCAGAGTTGCCGGGTTTGCCGAGTATAGCAAAAGGAGAAACATGTTTGACTTAAAAACTACCTTTTAAAATTAGTCCTATAAGAAGAGCTTTAGACAGAGGGGGAGGGGAGGGGGGAGTTTTGGCTCAGGCATTTTATCTTTTTTACCTATCCATGTTCAACATAGGCATATGGGACTGCATTAAAAAAAATTTGAAGAGAAAAAACACATTCGACTTATCCGAAGTTCAACTTAAGTGAGTTTAAATTATCCCTTGTTAAATTAGTCATATTAAGAGCAGATGGAAATTTTGTTGCTTTTTTGGCTTCAGCATATGGGAGTGTACTCAAATCTTTCTTAAAATATTTGACTCTCTCATCGATTCCCATGAACTAGAGATGCACACAGATAGGATATATCTATAAAAACTAGGGACACACAAAGGCTAGAGACATCCATATGAACTTGGGACACACAAAGGGTGGTTACATCCATACAAACTGGGGACACAAAAACAACTTCACAAATAAATCGCACCAAAAGTGACTCATGGGAAACTGACAGAATGAGTTTGATAGAAGAATTATTATGTGACTTTATTATGAACATGAGTTTAGAGAGAGAGATGAGGGGCAGTAAAAGTGAAAAGTTGGAAGTAAAATAGGGTGCAGTGAAAAAAAAAGCTGAAATAAAATATGTACAATACAAATGAGGTCCGCAAAATACTACCAATACAATATACAGGTCGATTATAACCTTGACAAAGCGAGAATATTGGTGTCCCCGGTTTGTATGGACACAACCCGTTTGTATGTGTGTGTGTGTGTGTGTGTGTGTCCCCGGTTTGCGTAAGTCCCCGGTTCGTATGGATACAACCCATGAAAACACATGCCAATAAAACAGGTATTTATGGACTTACAGAGACACTGATATAACAGTTAGCATTGCTTATGGATCGGCTTTCCAATGTTAAAAGCGCGATGCTCGGAAAGCATTATTTCATAGGGTCCCCGGTTCGTATGGATACAACCACGTCCCCGGTTCACGGGGTTTACATGCCTGTGTGCGTGTGTGTGTGTTAGCGTTCATGTGTGAGGATGAGTGGTGTGAAACACTGACATTTGCGGTTGCCGGTATATCGAAAGAAAACACCGGTACGACCTAAAAATACCGTTAAAATACCGGTACGGATTTTCGTACCGGTATGCAGCTCTACCTATGAGAATCTGTCCCTTGCAGGTGACAGGCGCTGGCTGAGGACTGGCCGGGACTGCCTGTCCTTTGAGTAATTGACCTACCGGTGAGGGACCAGCTGGAACTGACTGTGCTGTGTGTAACTGACCTGCCGGTGATGGACTAGCTGGGATAGCCTGTGATTTGAGTAAATGACCTGCCGGTGAGGGACTAGCTGGAACTGCCTGTGCTGTGTGTAACTGACCTGCCGGTGAGGGACTAGCTGGGATAGCCTGTGATTTGAGTAAATGACCTGCCGGTGAGGGACTAGCTGTTACTGCCTGTGCTGTGTGTAACTGACCTGCCGGTGAGGGACTAACTGGGATATCCTGTGATTTGAGTAAATGACCTGCCGGTGAGGGACTAGCTGTTACTGCCTGTGCGCCCCAATGACTGCTGCCCACTTGCTCCAGGACTGCCCACTTCAGGATGCTCTGAGATGTACCGCATGGCCGGACGAGACACCCTTGCGGCAAAAACTCTACGGCGACCTTGCGGACCTGAAGAGGACAGCAGCATTCATGAGGGCCACAGGCGTGGATGTCTAGAGGAAGCGATCAAGGAAGAAGAACTGCCTGTGCTGTGTGTAACTGACCTGCCGGTGAGGGACTAGCTGGGATAGCCTGTGATTTGAGTAAATGACCTGCCGGTGAGGGACTAGCTGGGACTGCCAGTGCTTTGACTAACTGGACTGTCTTTGATTTGAGTAACTGACCTGTCGGTGAGGGACTAGCTGGGACTGCCTGTGCTGTGTAATTGACCTGCCGGAGAGGGACTTGCTGGGATAGCCTGTGTTGTGTGTAAATGACCTGTCGGTGAGGGACTAGCTGAGGCTGCCTGTGATTTGAGTAACTGACTCTGCCGGTGAGGGACTAGCTGGGGACTGCCAGTGCTTTGAGTAGCTGACCTGCCGGTAAGGAACTAACTGGGATAGCCAGAGCTTTGAGTAACTGACCTGCCCGTAAGGGACTAACTGGGATAGCCTGTGATCCGAGTAACTGACCTGCCGGTGAGGGACTAGCTGGGACTTGCTGCGATTCGAGTAACCGACCTGCTGGTGAGGGACTAGCTGGGACTGCCTGCGCTGTGTTTGACTGACCTGCTGGTGAGTGACTAGCTGGAATAGCCTGTGCTGTGTGCAACTGACCTGCCGGTGAGGGACTAGGTGGGGCTGTCTGTGCTGTGTGTAACTGACCTGCTGGTGAGGTACTATCTGGGATAGTCGGTGCTGTGTGTAACTGACCTGCCGGTGAGGGACTAGCTGAGGTTGCCTGTGCTGTGTGTAACTGACCTGTCGTTGACGGACCAGCTTTGGCGGCCTGTGCTGTGTGTAACTGACCTGTCGATGCCCAGCTGGGACTGCCTGTGCTGTGTGTAACTGACCTGTCGACGAGGGACCAGCTGGGACTGCCTGTGCTGTGTGTAACTGACCTGCCGGTGAGGGACTAGCTACGACTGCCTGTGATGTGTGTAACTGAGCTGCCGGTGAGGGACTAGCTGAGACTGCTTGTGCTGTGTGTAACTGACCTGCCGGTGAACCTGACCAGTCGACTGAAGCTCCAGGTGACCACTGGCGTTGTGACCCCGTGAGCCGCCATCACAAAGCCCACCATGTGCATGCCCACCGGGCAGCTCACGTACGACTGAAACACACACACACACACACAGGGCCGTCACTTGGGCTACTTATACCAGACACACTTCAGCATGAGATGGATAGACCATGATAATTCAAGGGTAGTGCCAGATTAGCTTGACGCCATCAGGCGCCAAGCTACTCTGCCACTACTCTTAAACTATCATGGTTGGTCCATTTCCTGAAGCTGGTACATATAAGTGACTCCTCTAATCTGGAAATGCGGCTTTGGGTTAAATGAGTTAAGCTGATCACTCGGGGACGAAGACTAGCTAAATCGAACTAAACAGCGCCGGGTCACCCGCAGTTTCGGGTAGCTAATAAATGTGACCATATTTCCCTGTCTTGATTGATAGGTCAAATGCCTGCGTTTTAGACAATCGTATGTCGCGCTATAAACAGAAAAGCACATGGTTTCTGTTTGTCTGGCATACTCGTGCAAACACAGGACCTCTGGCTCTATTGCGCTATGTGTGAAGTTATAAGTGTTCTCACAAATGCTGACAAAGAGGACCGAAAATCAAGGAATGTTGATACACAATGTGCTACTTAAACAAGGCTGTGTTATCCCACTATCGGTGGAGATTCCTTTGATCTTTACATGTGTTTTTTCTTCATGAAAATCACCTGTGCACAATTTATGTCGCCTGTGTTTCAGATGACGTCAAAAGTTCTTTATCATTCCGGGATTTTGTGACAATGTGACGTATGGAACCCCACACTCAGACCAGGGCCACATTGGAGGTAAATTCTGAAATGACAAGCAGCGGGACGCGATAAATAATTGTTGAAGTCACGGTGGCCGAATTCGATAAAGAATTGTTGACGTCACAGCTGTGGAACTGCGGTTAGAGAGACCCTTTTAGGGTTAGTCTAAGAAAAACCAAAGTAAGTAAAACGCTTGCGCAGGCTCTATCGAGTCAACCCAAATGTCAAACCGGCATGGCGTGAAACAGGGATCATACGACAGTGGCATAAATATTTTTAACCATGCGTGATGATGATTTACGAGCTTCGACTTGTGTAGGGCGTGTGTGTCAAAAGCAGGTCTCGTAAATCACCACCACTCACAGTTAAACATATATGGTGCATATATGTAAAGTTTAAACCATTGCAGAGCCCCCAACATTATTAGAAAATGAACTCATCAACTCATGTGGTCGCCTGATTAATTAACTCTTAAACTCTTTCCGACTTAATGACTTCCATTCTGTCAAATGGAAGTTTAAGAGTTAACGACCAGTGAAAGTTCACAACTGACACCGACCAACATCGCCAATGCAGTGTTAGTGATGTCACACAGGTCGACCAGAGTTGACAAAATCTCTCAATGCCTGCTATTTCGGCGGTATTTTTGTGTTAAAAAAAAAACCCCACGTATTTGTACATAATTGCGTGCACTTGAAAGGCCAACTATATTTTTAAGGCTGAAGAAGCGTGTCCGCATTAATTTTACACTTCAAGAGCGAGTTTCACTGCAAGAAACGTGTACACGTTTTTCAAAACGCCGCGCGCAGTTCGTGCCGAGCATGAAAATTGTTGTACGTGTCGCATCATGTCGTGCAGTGAGTCTACGGGGTGAAGCCCGTTTGTCTTTTCCTTGGATTGCAAGCAAAATTTCTTCTCCCAACCGCTTTCCGTCACGCAAGCTCCGCGCATAGTTCTGCCTATCGGCAGAACTATGCGTGGAGCTTGCGTGACGGAACTCTGTTGGGAAAAGAAAGAACGCGGCTGGGAGTGAAACCAACCCACGACCAGTGTGTCAATTCTCTTCGTTCTCTACGTTCCGACGCTTAGCCACCCGAGTTGTTTGTTCTGGCGGCCTACCCGTGTGTATTCGCTGAACAGGATGGCTTGCTGCATGCCCTGGAAAACAAACAGTGGCGCCAGCAGCAGAATGTCCGTCTGCAACAGCGTGACGAAGAATGACGTCACCGAGTCTCGGGATGACGTCATAATATTCCACTCGCTCTTGGGGAGCGGCATGACGAAGAAGTAGGTGATGAGGAATCCCGTGATGTTGCAGGCGATGTACACGGCCAGCAGGACGTCCATCACCCAGTCCTGCGGTTCCTCCAGGTCCGTGGCGTTGTCGGCAGAAGGGCAGTCGCCAGGCCCGCACACCTTGAACAGGATCTCCTCCGTGTTGTTGCTCAGGCCACGCTGCAGCACGAGAGACGACACCAGGTTTCCTGCGCACACAAATATACACAGTAGTCAGGTCACGTTCACGCCGAACGACTCCCAACAACGTCAGGTCACGTTCACGCCGAACGACTCCCAACAACGTCAGGTCACGTTCACGCCGAACGACTCCCAACAACGTCAGGTCACGTTCACGCCGAACGATTCCCAACAACGTCAGGTCACGTTCACGCCGCCGGAACGACTCCCAACAACGTCAGGTCACGTTCACGCCGAACGACTCCCAACAACGTCAGGTCACGTTCACGCTGAACGACTCCCAACAACGTCAGGTCACGTTCACGCCGAACGATTCCCAACAACGTCAGGTCACGTTCACGCCGAACGACTCCCAACAACGTCAGGTCACGTTCACGCCGAACGACTCCCAACAACGTCAGGTCACGTTCACGCCGAACGACTCCCAACAACGTCAGGTCACGTTCACGCCGAACGATTCCCAACAACGTCAGGTCACGTTCACGCCGAACGACTCCCAACAACGTCAGGTCACGTTCACGCCGAACGACTCCCAACAACGTCAGGTCACGTTCACGCTGAACGACTCCCAACAACGTCAGGTCACGTTCACGCCGAACGATTCCCAACAACGTCAGGTCACGTTCACGCCGAACGACTCCCAACAACAACTGAAAGAGAGCGAAGTCACGGCGGCTACCATGAGCATAGACATCTCCAAGAGGCAGATGAGGATCTATGCCTCTTGGAGATGTTTGGAATGTTTTCTATGCTTATGGTCCAAGTTGATCGTGCGCCGTGATTTCGCTCTCGTTCGTTGTTAGGAGTCGTTCGTATCAAACAAAACCTCACCCTTACTAAACAGAAATGGCCACGTTTTTTAAGTCCCTTCTATATATAGAAGGGACGTTTTAGGACGGGTCGCGGTGGGGCGAATTTAATAGCATGTCCACGATGTCAAAGGCGGGCAGGCTAAATCTCTAACAATTGAAGTAAGAAGATAAAAATTACGTCATGTCTAGTTACGCTAACCTCGCTGCTAAACGTACATTTGGCACGAAGCGCCGTATGTGCGTGTGTATGTATGTATGTATGTATGCATGCATGCATGCATGTATGTATGCATGTATGTATGTATGTATGTATGTATGTATGTATGTATGTATGTATGTATGTATGTATGTGCGTATGTATGTGCGTATGTATGTGCGTATGTGCGTATGTATGTAAACAAGAGAATCTCCGATATTTCTGTACACAAGCTTGAAACTTGGCGAAATACTTTCTTAAGTGGGTGGCTAAGAGAGCCTCCGAGCATATTGTAATTGAATGTCTCATTGAAGACATAAAGAACCGTTTATAGGAAGTTGGTTGACCCAGATTAGAGTCCGTGATTTTTTGTCAAATTTACTTGAACTTTTGCATATAGCTAGTTTGGAGAAAGACATTGGATGAGTTCGTCAGCCAGCTTTGTAACCTTTCAACTTCTTTAGTAGAAATTAATTGTTTTTAGAAAATAATTAAAACAGTAAAAAAAAACT
>BTPG01000007.1:80528558-81088558 GCA_036245525.1 Semisulcospira habei | reverse complement strand
TTAGCAAAGTACTGACTCCAAGTATTGTTACATTATTTGTGTGGTGTTGTCGGTACGTCTGCGATCTAAAAAGTGGCCCTTAAGTTTTGACCATTAGTATAGTGTGATCGTTACATTGCACAATAACAAAGAATTCCGCACGTTTTAGTGGATATGTGTCACTTCGCATGAGGATACTTGGCTCACCCCCCTGCCCAAATATTTTGAGAAGGGAAAACTCTTTGAAAGTGACCTCGTTTTAGATGTGTCCCCCTCTGTAATGAAGTGAAGCTGACTTATAACTATAGCTCTGATGGCTATGGCAAATAGGTCCATTGTTTTTAGCCATTATGACGACGTTCAATAGCACAGTACCAAACTGACGTCATTATCAGCTACATCATGTCTGTTCTCTAACCTTTGGCTGTCAGTAGTGGTTCCTGCAGGAATCATCACTACATAAACCGCTACCGACAGCCAAAGGGTTCACAGATTCAGACAATAACATTTTCGTTTGCGTGATCTCTGTCGCGCCCTTATCTTTCTGCTTCCGGGTCAATGGACCGTGTCAAGACTTTCACTGAATGAATATCAAACAACGGGGGAGGGGGGGGGGGGGGGGGCGGGGAGGCCAAATTGCCCAAAACAGGACTTTTTAGGAAGGTTACAAAGTAAAGTAGATTATAGCACTGTCAGGGGAGAGAAATGTGCATGATCGACCAGTGATCATAGATCTACTGTGGCCAAAGCACAAAAAAAAAGAGATAGGAAAGAGAGGGGCGCTAAGAATGAAAGCAATGCATATGGAAGCCCCCCCGAAGGGGGGCGTATCACATATCCCACTGTTCCAGCCACTCAGTGCATGGAAATTTAAATCTAGGTCCCCCCGAGGGGGGTCCAGATATTTAGCCGGTGTGGACAGCTGTTTCGGTCTTGGCGACCTCTTCAGCACACCATCGGCGATACTGGCGGAGGCAGGAATTTCTGCCTACCTGCAAAGACAACCACATTTTACCGTGGTGTCTGCAGGGGGCATACATTCCATGCCACCACCTAGAGCTAAATCTCCATGCACCCTAAAAGAGAACCTACCAAAAGGGGGGAAGGGGTTGCAGTCGATATTGTAGTAGTAAATGAAAAGAAAAGGGGAGACTGCCAGTGCTAATATTTTAGGAAGGTTACAAAGTAAAGTAGATTATAGCACTGTCAGGGGAGAGAAATGTGCATGATCGACCAGTGATCATAGATCTACTGTGGCCAAAGCACAAAAAAAAAAGAGATAGGAAAGAGAGGGGCGCTAAGAGAGTGACTGAAAGCAATGCATATGGAAGCCCCCCCGAAGGGGGGCGTTCAGTGCATGGAAATTTAAATCTAGGTCCCCCCGATGGGGGTCCAGATATTTAGCCGGTGTGGACAGCTGTTTCGGTCTTGGCGACCTCTTCAGCACACCATCGGCGATACTGGCGGAGGCAGGAATTTCTGCCTACCTGCAAAGACAACCACATTTTACCGTGGTGTCTGCAGGGGGCATACATTCCATGCCACCACCTAGAGCTAAATCTCCATGCACCCTAAAAGAGAACCTACCAAAAGGGGGGAAGGGGTATAACAGGACTTTGTTATAGCATTTTTTAAAATTTGGTTGGGGCCCCTTGCACCTCCCCCCCCCCCCCCCCCGGGGCCTCAGTTATTTTTTTTAATTTTTCTTTATTTATTATTTTCTTTATTTATTATTTTTTAATTGTTATTATTATTTATTTATTTATTTATTTATTTTTTTATTTTATTTATTTATTTATTTATTTATTTTTTTTTTTTGGGGGGGGGGGGCTTTAGAACCGAAGCCCCGAATCCAACCGCTGAAAATCAGTGGCGCATTAACTTACCGGATGCTTTGACGGTGGCGCATAAGATATTTTGGATCCTGACGCTTTCCAAACGCCTAAGTTACCTTCAGATATCATGGCGCACACTATGAGAATTGGAGCGGATCCGTTGCTTGAGGCAGGTTGTTTTCGTCGTTAGACCGGGGAAAAAAATCTCCATTTTGAACACGTGATGCTTTTATCTCCGCCGCAGATTTGTCTTGGTAAAAGTATTAGCTGGTGGTGCAGAATTTTCAGTACTTAGTATTTTTCTTTTTCTTTCCGTAAATAGCCTTCTCAAGGAGTACAGTGTTTTCATATGTACTGCAAGAATGCGGCGTCAAAGAAATTATGAACATGAATATAAGACTTGCTGTCGAGTGACGTAAATGTAAATGCTAATGACATGAAATCTATTTATCCGCCCAAATACTTCAAATTTTTATGGACAAACTTAAATGGCGGGCCAGGTCTGAAATCTTTCACGTCGCAGTAGCTGACAGTGGCTTGTGCATTTAATAAAATCTTAGACTACATGAGTTTATGGTGGCACAGGAGCTCCAGGTAGGTCGCTTTTCTGGTTCCTTCCTTTTTTAAAAAAACATTTTTGTCGTTTAGCGCCGCGCTACGACTCCTATACCATTTTAACATACGGCAGGGACTCCAAGCGCTGTTCCTTGGTATGCGCTTGGTCTACGAGCTACTGTCACAGTAGGCACAAGAGACCATTACACACACATACACACACGTACTATGGTAAACAACAGACAATCAGATATATTTGAAAACTCATTATCTTTCTTCAAATCATTGTCTGCTCTTTCGATACCGCATGCACGAACTCTTTGTCATTTGCACGCGCGTTACTATTCTTAGACTGGGAATCACATGACTGGTCTCATGATTTCACCTGAAGTGTTTTTCCACCGAAACTTTACAAAACCAAGGTGGCGTCCGGTCCCGAGTGGGTCGATTCGAAGACAAGCGTCAAACGGTGACGCTTTGCTTCAAAGTTGCGACGTACGTTCAGGTACCAGAACAGCACAGTATAGCATGAGGCCTTCTTTTCTTCCTCCTTTGTCAGGTATTTGTGCGCCACGAGTCCTACACGTTTTAACCCATATCATCTCGAGTCTAAAAGCTTCAAATTTGTACACTGCCATATGCAAGCTACATTACAGTACTTACAGATAAGGATATAGACCAATGGCTTTAAATGAGTTCAAGGGTGGTGCCAGAATAGCTTGGCGCCTAGAGGCGCCAAGCTTTTCTGGCACCACCCTTGAACTATTTTAGTCAAACATATTTCACACACACTGGGGTATTCCGAATGATATGGGTTAACATAGCAGGGACTCCAAGTGCTGTTCATTGGTATGCGCTTGGTCTACGAGCTACCCCTCCCCCCCCCCCCCCTCGCCCAAGATCCGACCCTGCTGTATCGGCATAGAGTGTTACATCGGTGTTTAGTTGATACTGATAATCTCACTCGATTGGTTTTAAAACCTTGTCCTACGAGCGAAAGCGAGTAGGATAATGTTTTAAGAACACTCAAGTGAGATTCTCATATCACCTAAACACCGATGAAAGAATCTATTTTTTACTCTCCTTTTTCTTGGTATAACTGAATCAGATGTGAGTTGGTTTTCGGCACACCTGTGACCACAACACAGCCGCCATTGTATCTTTGGCATCATTTACTCTGTAATGTGACGTGGGTATTTTGAATGTCAGACAAATGTTCCTCCATGTTGACGTCAAGCGCAATACATGACGCCAGAGTGCCAGTCGTCACTATGAAATGGCGTCATTGCGCGTGAGCTGAAAGTAGGTTACGTTTCAATATCGTCTGTGCTCGTACCTTTTTGTTGACCAAAATTTCTACAAATGAAACAATACTGTGCACACGTGTCCGTTCAAGCACCGGGAATGTACCAGTCACACACGTGTGATACAGCCAAGCTGTATCACACGTGTGTGATACAATTTGTCCGCTCAAAGGCAGCAAAGAAGGAGGTGTGTAAGAATATAAGTTATTGGTAGCAGGGATTTGCTACACGGACCCTTGTAGGCCTGAGGGAGGTCAAAGGAACCATTGTACCCCCGAAGGCCAAAGGCCTGAGGTGTACAATGGTTCCTTTGACCTCCCGAAGGCCTACAAAAGTCCGTGCAGCAAGCCCCTGCTATCAATAACGTATTTGTTTTCATTCCTCCACTATTTTCTTAAAAGAAATCAAGAAGAAATCTTCCGACCTAGATCACGCTAGACATGACTGACGTCAAAGGAATATACATTTATATATAATAGACTTATGACGTAATTAAAAATCTTTCATGACGTTGCCGTCTCCAGTAGTGTGCCTGTTGTTTCGAACAACACTAAGTAACTTTTTACTTCGAACGTTTTGGTGATATTTTATAGAACAACTTTAACTCTCATCCAAGACGCGTCACAAAGAGGGCTACAAGAAGTCCGCCATTTGTCGCTTCAAGGGTGTTTGTAGCTCGGTCATGTGGTACAGTTTGCGCTAAAGTAATTGGCCGCGTGACGTAGGGATGAAAACAATATAAGTTATTGGTCGCAAGGGTTTGCTACAAGGACCCTTGTAGGCCTGAGGGAGGTCAAAGGAACCATTGTACCCCGAAGGCCGAGACAGTTTGTTTTCATCCCTACGTCACACGACCAGTCCCTTTAGCGCAAACCGTACCATGTGACCGTGATACAAAAACCCTTGTAGCGACAAATGGCGGACTTCTTGTAGCCCTCTTTGTGACGCATCTTGGATGCGAGTTTTGTTGTTTAAAAGATCACCAAAACGTTCTAAAGTAAAAAGTTACTTAGTGTTGTTCGAAACAACAAGCACACTCAGTACTGGAGACGGCAACGTCATGAAATATTTTAAATTACGTCAGAAGTCTATTATGTATAAATGTATATTTCTTTGACGTCAATCATGTCTGGCGTGATCCAGGTCGGAAGATGTCTTCTTGATTTCTTTTACGAAAATAATGGAGGAATGAAAACACGGTTTCGGGGTACAATGTTTCCTTTGGCCTCCCTCAGGCCTGCAAGGGTCCGTGTAGCAAACCCCTGCGACCAATAACTTATAATATACACCTACCTGTAACCAGTGAAGACGGCCTGGAAGGACAAGGCCACAAAGATGACTGTACGCAGCTCTTTGCCCTCAAAGTTGGGCGCCAGCGGCGTGGCGAACCGATTCTTTAGGGACTTGCTGCACTCCGGCATCCTGAGGATCTTTCGCGCCGCTCGCGGGCCGCCTGACCGGAGACCCAACAGCTTCTAAGGCTTGTGTCAAACCTACTTCCCGGCACGCTGAAGCCACCACTCCACTAGTACTTCGCAAGGCAGGTCTAGGCCAGGCATTACAATCATCTCCACAACCAAACACACCATACTAATGCATCTCCACCGTTTTTCACAAGGCATCCAGACAGAAGGATACAGTCGCACATGTCCGTCACAGTTTGCTAGAATACAGTAGCAACACGTATCTTGCAGACGCCCGGCACTTATCCGCTTAAAACACTGATGTCGGCATGGCAGTCCGCACTGAGTATGCTTAGTCCTGGAACACAACACGAGAGAGCGGGGATCTGAAATAAACAACTGTATTTGTAGACGCACGCCGTACAGCCTGAAACTCACCCGCCTACGCCAAGCCAGACCTACAGGTCTGTCACAGAAAATCGAGTTCTATGCCAGCAAATTGTAATTCATGCTGAGAGGTACAGAATGAATTTGTAGTCCAGTGTAGCTTCATTATTATACAGACACTATCGACAAGAGATCGACGACTTTGTAGAGTGGTGCGATAGAAACTATCCTGAATTACATCTTGGCAAAACAAAAGAGATGGTCATAGATTTCAGGAAAAACAAACAATAATCATCCCGATCCTGTTGTCATCAAGGGAACAGAAGTTGAGCGTGTAGAGTCCTACACGTATTTAGGTGTTCTTTTTGACAACGCGCTCAACTGGAAACAAGGCACAGAGGCTATTGTGAAAAAAGCGCATGTTTCTTTACTGTTTGAGAAAACTCGGATCATTTAATGTAAGCACTCAGATTTTACAGATGTTTTACTGCTCCAGTATTGTTAGCGTTCTAACTTTTGGACTGACGTGCTGGGGTAGAAATTTATGTAAAAGAAATCAAGACCATCTTAACAAAGTAACCAGGAAAGCGGGTGGGGTGATCGGTGGAGCACAAGATACTTTTGACACACTGTACAGTAGACGGATTACGAACAAACTGGCCGACATTCTTGATGACAAAACACATCCACTTAGATATGAATTTGACAGCAGACGTATCGAACGAAGTGGCAGACTTCGAGTACCCAAAAGTAGTACATCACGTTATGCCAACTCTTTTGCCCCTCAGGCTGTTGCCCTTTTCAACAGTAATATCAGTAGATAGTGTATATGAACGTTCTTTAGTTCTTTAGTACTAGCCCTTTCAGTAGTTCACTGCAACATTGCTGACACCAGAAGCACATAAGTGTTTCTGATGCCAAAAGTGTTACACAGGTAACAACACGTCTGTTACAGTTCATCTCTTTAACTGAGAGTTATGGGTTATTTAATTATTTCAATGAGTGATTGATGATGCCATATTTTGTACGGGCAGACAGTGAATTTCCCCATGAGGGATTAATAAAGTATTATTGTATTGTGTTGTATTGTATTGTATTACTTGACAGTGGCAAAAACAAAACGTTACCATGTTGACTATTTTGCCAGACTTTCAAAATTACTTGTGATTATCTAACCAATACATGCAAACAGAGAAGAGAAATCACTACAGTTCAAAAGAGTAACATGTTCTGACTCGCTGTGTCAATGGTCGCACGACACAAGATAATGGAAAAGACAAGTAACTATATGCACGTTCTTACATGTCCCTGCATACAAGGCGATGCCTTATTACGTCTCTAATATCTGAAAACTACGAATAGTTTGCTATTTTCCGCTTGTTTATAGTATCAACAATGTTTGCTTGTTATTCAAAGGGAATTTTGTCGTCCAGTGTGACACACAGATTATCTATGAAGTGTGCACTTGTTCAACAGCCAGCTGACCCTAGACTACTATGATCACTACTGGGTCCGATACCACTGAGGTTTTGCATTTACGTAAATCAGAAATCATTTCCCTGGTTTCAGTTACCAACAATTAATTCCAAGAAGTTCTCGACACACCATGAGACAAAAGAAGCAACCCCTGTATGCTGATTCATAGTTACTAAGGCATACGGTGTGTGTGTGTGTGTGTGTGTGTGTGTGTGTGTGTGTGTGTGTGTGTGTGTGTGTGTGTGTGTGTGTGCACGTGAGTGGCTTAATTATATTTTGATGTGTTTAATGTTCTTCCTTTTATGTTGCGCGGCACCGCAACGATTTCCTAATGTATTGTTACATATGGCAAAATGTTCTATCATCATCATCATCATCATCATCATCATTATAAAGCGGTATCATCGGCAAATTATTTTGGCCAGGGCACGTGATGTCAGAATGACTACAATCAGATGTGTACAACGTATACAAAAAAAGTGAGAGCACCGTACCCTTGGGGGATGTGTGTGTGTGTGTGTTGGGGGCGGGGGGGGGGGAGGGGGGGCACCCGTATGTGCATAAAGAACATGTGATGTACAACCAGCAAGGGAAACGTACTGAGGTCTTTTTGTCGAGTAATCAAAATCCACATGGCAGTTTTTAGCTGATGTTCATGTTCAGTAATTTATGTGCGTTGAGGTGGGGCTTAAGCGTGTTAAATGCTGCTGAACCCCCCCCCCCCCCCCCCCAAAAAAAAAAAAAAAAAAAAAAAAAAAAAACCCCAAAAAACAAACAAACCAAAAAAAAAAAAAAAAAAAAAAAACAACCAACCAACCAACATGAGTCTGATGTAGTTACCAGGACGTTCAAGGTGAGTGCAAATGTTGTTCAATACAAAGAGAGCTGCATCTTCAACACTGCGACTACGTGTGTATGCGAACTGCAATAGAAAAGCACTGGAAAGAAGCATTTGATGTTGTCATTCAGGAAGGCTAGGAGCTACCATTGGAACAAAGAACTCATGGCACACGTGCAAGTACCAATGACAAATTCGACCGGATGTTGACGTTAAAGGCCCCAGGGAGTGCGGTGGTAACACGGAGCAAGAGGAAAAGGTTCAGCGACTCTAACAAATGGTGTTGTTTGAAATCCACCCAGTTTCATACGCTAGTTCAAGGTGACAGAATTCCACTGGACAACATGTGTTTTAGTCTGTTCATGGATGTAGTTTGCTTCAGAAGACGGCCACAATGAGGCACTGTCCAACAGTGAACGAGTCTGTGACTGTTGGCTACAAACTTTTCCGCAGGCGGTTCAGTTCTGCCCATTCGGTGCTCACCTCACCCACTAGACAGTAGAAGTCTTTCCAGAGTTCTTTTCGATATCATGCCAATACTGGTCTGGTTTTCTACGGATCTTTCAAGTCCTTTCAGGTCTGTCCCGCTGCCTGTCTCCACACCTCTCTTCCAGAGGCGATCAGCTGTGTGGTGCAGGTCGTCCATTGGTAAATGATTTATTTATACTAGGTCAAAACTTGTATTTAATGCTAGGACTAAATAATATGTCTAGGACTA
Source organism: Semisulcospira habei (assembly GCA_036245525.1). Lineage (NCBI taxonomy): Eukaryota > Metazoa > Mollusca > Gastropoda > Semisulcospiridae > Semisulcospira > Semisulcospira habei. The sequence continues at coordinate 81,080,063 of BTPG01000007.1, read as the reverse complement.
ATTCTATTTAATGCTAAGAATAAATAATCACAACTGACAAGTTCCTTAAATAGAAATTGATTTTCCGTGATACACCTGTAGGCTTGTGTCGGGTGAATTTCCGTGTAACGACATTATTGGTGGCGTAAAACGAGTGTACCAGGGTGTACGGCATGAGCCTGCACTGCGTCCCATTTCTACAAACACGTACTCACTGATGAAACTGCCCTAGCACAACAAACGGGCGGACAATTTAGTATTTCTGTTAACTCGTTACATCCTGAGGCTGATTTTTAAGAAAAAATTGCTTATTGCCCTTATTGTCCTATAAAGGCCACATTAGAGATTAGGCGATAGATCAACCATTTTAGTTCAATGGTGGTGCCAGAATAGCTTGACGCCTTAGGTAACAAGCTATTCTGGCACCACCATTGAACTATCACAGTCAAATTAATTTCATGTAGTGTATCAAGATCAAAAGGGTTAATAGCGCTGATAGTCGTCCTGCGGATATACAACTAATCAAAGTAGTGTGTAGTCTATAAAGGAAAATACTCGACATATACAACTGATTTCCAGCGACAAGACGTGTGCGCGACTAGCTGTTACGTGGTAGAATCGTAGTCGTAGTATAATAACCACACCAGACGCACACACGTAAGGTTCTTTTGAAATAAATCTCATTCAGCTGCAATCCGTCACACGTGGCTTAAGGATGTAGACAATACTGGAGTAACAGTTCCAACAATATTTTAATTCAGCGATGCGATCTCCACACAATGCAAGTCCAAATGCACAAACACTGATACAAAGTCTCTTCTGCAATGTCCACACTGCGACACAAAGTTTCTCATACAGCGTCTCTCACAATGTACACCCTATACGGGCCACGTACCTACGATAAACTGCGTGTCTCTACACTGACAATGCTAGACAATGTACGAACGTGCTTCCCCAGCACCAATCTTTTATAGTGCACTAATTTCTAGAATAATCTAGGAAAATCAAACAACTCAACCAATCAAAATAATCTACGCAACTGAAACTCACAAACATCGATAAAACATAAACTCTCTAGAAAACCACAATAGGCTACAAAAATTTGGCTGCTCACTTCAGCCCCAAATGACATCTCACAAAAGTATGGTAAGCAGTTCGGAAACTTCGAGAATCTTCACAAAATTTCAATACACACAAGAAAAAGGCTGAACACTTCACGCACACAGTAAACAACTTGTGACCAAAAGAGCGGCTCACTCTGATACCGAGTTTCAAAAGGATGCCGACGCTTTGATGTTACACACGCAAGGTCACTAGACAGAGCGCGATTTTGCTGTAACATTTTAGTCTATTCTCATCGTAACTACACAGTACAAAAATCGACCACTTTTCTCCGTGTGACTTCGCTAGAAACTTCCGGAACAAACCTAGCACAATTACAAAACAAATTTCGCTTTACGCGCGAACAAAAGAAAATCCCACCGAAAAGGTACGTGAATCGTAACCATGATAGCTCAAATAAATATCAGATCGTTTCCTACGATTAACACATGTATGCTCTCACAGGACAACACAACCACAATCGTAACACTAAGGACCATAAGGGCCTGATGATAGTGCTTTGACTAATGCAAATCCGCTGCGCCACCGCGTGCACGCCACCGCCTACTAAGCTCAAGTCAGAATACAAGGGAGGAAACGAAGAACACCCGCGAAATCATAGGCTGTGGCCGGAAGTATCCCGGACCTCTTTCTCAACATCTAGAGTTGAACGTTAAAACCTTTAGTAGAGTGCCGTGAAAGAGGCCACTATTCTGCCTTGTTTACCCTAAAGTCGAAGAGAATTACTCGAAAAGATATTGACAACTGAGCAGTGTTTAAATCAGACTCCATTAAAGTAGACCTTTTCGGGCTGGGGGAAATACGTACCTAAAGCGACTGCTGCGTGCAGGTCACAAGTTCATGTCGACAGTAAGACGTACTCTTGGTTTAATTTCATTGGATATGTTAATTTACATAAACCAATGAAAAATGAGCACGGGCGTATTTCCGGCCACATCTAAAACCCAGCAACTCGACGTCAGCCTTGAATGATGCTTGACTGTGCAAAAAGCCTTGATACTAAACTATCAATTTTGATCGGAGGACAAGGTTGGTATAGATTTGTGGCAAATATCTACCGACTTTGTTCAGTTCGAGGTTTTAGGCAGATGGTTGCTTTGAGGGTTGAAAACTTATCTGGAATCACAGTGCTTCGCCTCTTTGTGTGCCTTTCGTTTCCTCCCTTGTATTCTGACGAGCTTAGTATGTTAAGGCCCCGCCACACGAGCCGGTTGTGCCCCGATTTTGAAGCCGATTCCGATCCGATTGCGATCGGATGACGTCAATTATCCGATCCGGTCCCAATCGGCTGGGAATCGGGTGTCTAGAACCTGCTCTATTTTCCCGATCCGATTCGGCCCCGGTTGTAAGCTTCAACCAATCAGAGAGAGCGCGTCTCGCAAAGCATGTCGTACGGTTTGCAAATGGCGGAACACGCCTGTTGTGATCAGTACCACCGCCGTTGCCGCTGATGTTTCGCACGCCTCTTCCCGAATATGCTGATAATGCAAGCACATCATCATCACTGTCAAAACTAGCAGTCATTTTGCAGAACAGGTACGACTTTGATCTTCGGTTCAAACCGGTCGGCTAAACAAGTCGGGAAATGTCAGTGTGGCAGTGCACACGTTTTTTAGTCCGGCCCGATCACCTACCGATTCGAAAACTGATCGGGAATCGGCCTCAAAACCGGGCTCGTGTAGCGGGGCCTTTAAGGACGTGTGCGCGACTAGCTAAGGACAGGCCGCGTACACACAGTATCGAGAGAGGTGGCCGTTTCAACACTCGTGGCCACACTGACTTTCGGGTGCTTTCACATTCCTGTGTTGGCTTTCATCCCCCTCCCCTGCCCCCAACCTCTCCCTCCTCAAACCCCCCGTTGTCCGAGTCTCGTCCAATGAAAAGAGGTTATGAGGGCGGTGCGTTTTCTCTTCATAGTCTCTTTATATCTTGAGACTGAATGTTTTTATTTTGAATTCGTGAATCGCAAAATAAATCGTCATGAATCCGTGACAGACACCCCCTCCCCGTTCTGCATAAGCTGGCACCAACGGTTGGTGTCAATGGCTCTCCATTTCACGACTGACCTCTCTGTGGCTGGTGGGGGTGCCGAGTCCGCGTTGTTTACGGCAAAATGTTTGTTATTCTCTAAAAATTCTCTTCAATACTAATACTGTGTCAGTCTGCGGTCTCACAGTGGAACTGCAGACAGGAATTGAGTCTCGTTGCTGATAATAATTTTTCACAAAACCCGCCATGTCTACTAATGGGATAGTCTACATCAGTCGCCGCTGCCAACCCCAGTAGCAAAACGCCTTCGGGCCTCCGACGACAGCCGTGCGCGAGCCCACTGCGGTCGTCACGGGCCCGAGGACCTTTGCTTACTGGGAATGACGTGCGGGAATCAGACCCCGTCTTTAGATAGGCCTTTGACGGCTGCGAGTGATCCGTCCTGACATGCAACACTAGAAGGCACACAACCCAAGCTGCGCAAAGTCACACTGAGGTAACGATCTTGGGCAGGAAGTGTCACCCGGCTTGGTCTTTCCAAACATAGTCTATCCTCAAGGACGCTCTGTGGTGAAATTGGTTCCCGAGCCTCCTGTAGATAGACTGGCCTAGAGTGTCGTTTTTACTCCTGGTAATCTGCCCTTGTCAGTGTTGACCTACTTACAACTGGCCGATAGCAATAACCTTCACCTTTATATGTAACACTTTTTAATCAGTGTTTTTTTGTGACACATTTTATGCCATTGTCACAGAATGAATTCTCAGTGCGAAACCAGCCGGTGCAGCACACGTTGATCTAACACAGCATTGCAGATTCGGCCAAACTGAAGGGATTTTTGGCACAAAAGCGGCCTGAATAGTTTTCCTGCCATTCTTCGACTGGATGAAGTTAATCTAGGTCACAGTGACCAGCCTGGAACCTTCAAATAACACACACACACACACACACACACACACACACACACACACACACACCGGAGGCGTGCGACATGGAATTTGCGCGATGAAACGTGTTCAGCAGTGTCGGATTTGCTGGGTTCTGGGTCAGTGTTTGAAGTATACATTTGCCGTCATCTGCCTATGTGTATGTAACCCCGGCCGGAGCCTCCGAGTCAGTTATTTTGGGGCCCTCTAGAACCGAGGTCCCGAAACCAACGGCCGCTGAAAATCAGTGGCGCATTAACTTACCGGATGATTTGACGGTGACGCATAAGACTGTATTTTGGATCCTAACGCTTTCCAAACGCCCAAGTTTTCTTCAGAAATCATGGCGCACACTAGAATCGGAGCAGCTCAGTTGCTTGGGGCAGGTTGTTTTCGTTCCAGTATTGAACACGTGAAGTTTTCGACTCCGCCGCAGATTTGTCTTGGTAAAAGTATTAGCTGGTGATGCAAAATTACTTAGTATTTTAATTTTTCTTCCAGCAAAGAGCCTTTCCAAAGAGTACAGTTTTCATAGTCTCGCAGCTTACGCAATTTCTGCAGAGATAAGTTAGTTCGTCAAGGAGTAACAATGGTTTGCAGGTACGAAAAGAAAGTACTAATGCCATATGGTTTATGGATAGCAACAATATTTATCCTTAGGATGGAGACATTTTTGTAGAAGTGTTTTTCGAAAGCTATTTTTCGATGTCCTCAGTCGTACACGGCCCGGATAAGGTGCAAGACATTTTTTGTGCATAACAAAATTTCAAGCATACAAGTTACACGTTTATTCCAGTGAGTAAATTAAAATCATGAGCAAGTAAACATGCATACATATTTATGATAAAATAATTTAAAAAGTAATATTTTTAATGCCGTAAGCATACTTGCGTCGCTAGTTTCAAAATGGCGGTCAGCGAGATGCCTTCGAAAGAAGTAAATCAGTCGCGCACGGTTGATGCAGCTTTACTTTGCTCCTGAAGTGAAACAGAGATTATTTTGGATTTGAACTTTGAGGTACATCTCATCAACATCATATACGCTATTTTTCCTGGTCTTGAAAACAGCCTTTCCCATATAGCTCGGTCTCATTTGTGGGAGAAAAGCATATCGAAAGTAAACGCCCTTCGTGCATGTGCATTGTGTCTGCCGACCATCTTCAACATTCTGCAGACTTGATGTCCGGATACAACATGCATGTTGTTCGTCTGTTTCCCAGACTAACGGCTCTAAGTGTAGGTCTGCTCTTTTGTTATTAGTGGAGATGGGATTTGTAACTGGTCAAGCACACTCTTATCCGACTGGTCTTAAGCACAAGCCAGGCAGAGTGGCTTGTGCTTGAGACCAGTCACTGCTGTAACCCAAACAGCCAGTGAGATCCTTGGCAAACACTGACAAGCAAAGAAACCTTGGGTTACAGCTGACATCTTTGTTCTATGTGACAAGCGTCGAGAATTAAAGAAAAAGAAATCAGAGGTAAAAGGAGCTAAACAATACAGGGAAATTAACCAGGATATCAAGAAAAGCATGAAAAAGGCAAAGAATAAGTGGATTGAAGATCAGTGTAAACACGTAGAAGAAAATCTGAACAAAAATAATAGCAAAAAAGCATACCAGCTGGTGAAAGACCTGACCAGTGTAAAACAAGGACGCTCCTCGATCATTCAAAATAGTGAAGGGAACTGTCTTACGGAAGACCAAGACATACTGAAGAGATGGACAGAGTACTGCTCAGATTTGTACAACCACCGAGCTACAGGGGACCCAGGCATACTTGTCAACCCACCCGTGACCAACAATGGCAACTATCCCATCCTCCGCGAAGAAGTAGAGGCTGCAGTAAAGTCGCTGAAAAAAGGGAAGGCAGCAGGAGCAGACAACATCCCTGCAGAACTAGTCCAAGATGGGGGAGAAGACATGCTAAGCGCCTTACTAACAATCTGCAATAAGATCTGGCAGTCGGAGGATTGGCCCACACCATGGACCCAATCACTTATAATAACTCTCCCCCCAAAAAGGCAACTTACATCAATGCCAGAATTATCGCACGATCAGTCTTATATGCCACCCAAGCAAAGTCATGTCAAAGATCCTACTGAACAGGCTGAAGCCACAGGCAGAAGAAATCATAGCTGAGGAACAGGCAGGCTTCAGACCAGGTCGCAGCACAACCTGACAGTTCCATGTGAGAGGTACCTCCAGCACCAGCAAGACCTCTATCATGTCTTTGTGGATTTTTCACAGTGGCAATGATTTTGATCAGTGTGCTTTCATGAAAGATTACATAATGAAAAACACAACCCTTTGTGCAAGGGACGGTAACACTGCATTTGATAAAGACTTCTTTAAGCTTATGAACAATGCCTGTTTCGGTAACACAATGGATAATCCACATCACTGGTCACAATTGAATCGGGTGCAATTAAACTTACAGGCAAGCCACAATACACAGGGTATAAAGAGTTGTATGCAGTGACACTCAAAAAAAAAAAAAATTGTTAAACTGGACAAGCCAGTATTCATTGGTATGGCAATACTTGAGCTATCAAAATTAGTAATGCTTGAATTTTACTATGATTACTTTAAACCAAAGTACCCTGAATGCCGACTGTTATACACTGACACTGACTCTATGATTATAGAAGACTTATGAAGACATGAAAACAGAGTTGCATATGTATGACACGTCTGATTATCCTAAGGATCACCCGCTATACAGCACACAAAACAAAAAAGTGCCTGAACTAAATGGAGTACCTACAGTTGAGTACGTTGGACTGAGGTAAAAAATGTATTCCATACTGCGCCAGAAAGGCAGTCAGTCTAAAGCAAATGGTATAATTAAAAAAAAAAAAAAAAAAAAAAAAAAAAAAAAAAAAAAAAAAAAAAACAGCGATTAAAAAATAAAGACATCCAACATGAACACTACAAGCAAGTTTTAGATGGAGAACTAATGCCTGATTATCCAAACAAGACACTGAGGTCAAATAGACATAATCTTGAAACGATCCAAACACATAAGAAGTCACTTACAGTTGGTGATACAAAACGAGTGTTTCACACTAAGGAATTGGCTTATGCGCCTGGTCATTACCAGCTTAAGTTATTTGAAGATATTTGTGATGAACTGAGTAACAGTGTCCGGTGGAATAATCTGCAATTCTTCTCTGACAAATGCCCTCTGTGGGGCAGGCTCATATAGATAATAAATTGATGGGTTCCCTGGGATTATTTTTTTTTATATTGTGGACAGATGTAGACATATTGGATCAGTTGCCCTGTGCTTTACATCATTTTCTGACTCGCCGGGTTGATCCAGATATCTCACCTGTTTTGTAAACAAACTTGTGTCAGGTGGTGTTTGTATTTGTGTTGTTTTTAGCACCGGAGGTATTGTTTTCAATTTAATAGCATCAGTGGGTTTGGGGTGGCCCTCGTTATTTATTGCTTTTATCACAGATGGTAATCTCTTAACCCACTCAGTGTAAGATCGTCATGCATGAGTTCCTTAGAACTGAAAAGTCTCTCCGATAATTGTTTGTTAAAGTTCTCAACAATTGCCTGTGATCTGTGCATGCCCAGTATGCCTCGCCACACTAGCATGCCATGCTTCACAAATAATTGATTAACTGCTCCTTTGAATTTACTTCTGTCATTGACTTGAACAAGCCTAGGATATTTCAATGGACCCCGGCTATATATCAATGTTATAGCTGTCGCTACAGTGGAAGTGTTCTTGTCAGTTATGGGTTTGGTGTCTTAGTATCGGGAGGCACAGTTAGTGCAGACTTGTATCGCTTCTTTCTTATTGTATCATGTGGAAGGAACAGAAGATCCATTTGGTGTGTGTCATTAAGGGTTTTGTTTTCAAAATGAAGCCTTATTATTTTTCTTGGCCCAGGTAGATAAACTTGCCAAATAGCCTGTTTTTGCAGCCACAGTTTTACCTGGTCGAGTGTGACATTGCAGCCGCTGCTGCCACCTACAGCGGCATAAATTTTTCTATTGCAGTTTTTTCCTTTCCAGTATCCAATCGGGGAATAATATATTTTTGATAGTTTAGTGCCAGCCCTGGCGTCAGTGCTTGTCATTTTTTATAGCAATAAAAACTCCTGTAAAAAATGCAAAAGTCATTCCTACTATTACAAAAATTATTTCTTCATTTCTTTGTTGTGGACTGGGTTGATAGTAATCTCTAATCTTAGGTTGTGGGATGGTCATGTCTTCACCAGTAACAAGGTAGTATTCTTTGATAGCATCATCTACATTTGAAAATGTATGCTGTGCATGACCTTCTAGCCTGAGTTTTTCATTGGTGAAATCAAGTTTCTCAATTCTTTGTTTTTCGTACTCCTGCTGAGCTTGTGCTAATTTCTCTGATGCCTCGTTGTGATGCCTCATCTCTTCTGCAGATTCCTCTCTACTCACTTTTGAAAAGAGATAATTTGATCCGCTAAATGCAATTGCATTAACAACAGCACCACCAATCATAACAGCCAATGTTGCCATATTTTTATTTACATAGATACATTTTCTGGAATAATTCCTTGCTTAACAAGAAAATCTTTTGTTGTAATTGACGCTGTTACAACTGCAATTAACTTAGTACTGTCTTCTAAGTCTAATTTACCCAGGTCTGCGGAATGCATTTTGAGAAGATTTCGTCCTAGCATAGTGTAAGCTACTGCAAAACCACTTAATATGGCAGAGTGATAGACAAGGTTCATTATGTTTTTTTGCATCGCTCATTTTATATGCCACAAAAATTAAAATATTAATTTTATTCACTGCATGTAAAATGGGTTGTACGGTTTTGGCACTGCTGGTAATGTGGCTTTGTTTTTGGAGTGTCTGTTTTTTTGGATACTGTTCGAGTTTGTGGTTTGTACTTTTTGAATAATTAGTAACCTATTTTGTTATTTTGGGTTTAGACTGATGGGTGGCAGGTTCAGTTGTTAGTCTCTCAGTTTGATATGGCGGTTTTGGTGGGCTTGGCGGCCCTGACGGTGGGGGTGGGTCAGTTACATGATCCATTTGTGCTAGCGCCTGAAGCTGCAATTTCTTTTGTCTCTTATATTTGGCTAATTTTTTTCCCGCTTCAACCCTGCCCAGGCTTTTCAGTTTAGACACTGTTTGAATCTGAGTGGAGACAGGGCTCGTCTGTGGGGTCATCTGAGTGTCATCCATTTTCTTTTGCTTTAAAATTAATTTTTTAAAGATCAATATGACTCCCAGTAATTAGTAAGGTCACTAAAGGAGCGAGATAATTGCCAAACTTGTAAAACATAAGGCATGCCAATTTGCCGATTGAATTAGAAACAATGGGATTTGTTTCCAAGTCGCTAGATAGGCTGTCTTTTATCAACAGGCAAATAGTGGTTAACTGCTTTTGTATAAAGAGACACTAGAGACCAACTCAAATCACGAGTCATTAACAAACCAATGTAATTGTCGTATCTGGTAATCACCTCATCAGCTGTGAGTGATTCAATGTCTTCTGCTGTATAACATTTTCCAAGATAACCTCATCAGCTGTGAGTGATTCAATGTCTTCTGCCGTATAACATTTTCCAAGATAAGCTTTTGATTTTTCAGAAACAACTACAGATAGGAGACATTCTTTTTTACAGTCTAAATCCTTATTCTCAACAGAGCAGATATCGCTCAACAGAAGAATTTCATCTTGATGAAATGATGTAATGATGTAATAAAAAAGTAAAACTAAATTTATGTACACATTTGGCCCATTGGCAGTAAATCTAGTTTTGAGTGTATTAAGCCAAACTTTGAAACCTCTTGGTAATTGTTGGCCCACCTTTTAAAGACGCATGCTGTCCCCTGTTGAGTGTATTAAGCTGATCTTTGACACCTCTCAGTGATTTAAAAGGCAATAGCTGTGAGAGGCTTTTTATGGCCCACCTTCAGAGGCGTGCACCGTCAACTGTTTGAAAAGGTTTCCTGTCCAAATAAACTGTGAAATCTGACAAGTAACCTAATAAGTTTAGACAAAGACCTTGTAAGTAATTAGGCACAGTTATTTATAAGTTTTTATTTTAACTCAATTATAAATACTTGTAGAGGTAAATTTGTAAGATGCGTGTAACTTATTAAATGCCTGTTGGCCATGATAGGACTGGTGGTGAAAAAAGTGTCTCCTGAGAAAGGTCTGAATCTCTTTATGCTGGAAAAATAAAATTACATAGCACCCCGGCATGAAAGGTATATAGTAGAAAATCCATGCATACCTCAGCGGACGTGAAAGGGGTGTATCTATACTCCTCCATTGGAATAGACTCGCTGGTTAGAATAGAAATGGCAATTCATGCAGCAGGATAAAGGCTGATATTTCTATTAAAATGGATGAGTCTATTTTAATGGGGGAGTTTATATGTGCTTGGGTATTGCAAGTGATTTCAACAGAAAAAAACATTTTGAGATAACTTGAAACTAGTCAACACACAGTGCGGGACCCATTATTTCGAGAATTACCTACTTTTTTTGAAACGACCTAATGACATAAATTTCAGTATCTGACATACATTTTCGAATTTGCCCCAGTAACTCTAATCTGACATACATTTTGTTGAATGACCTTTGGCACATATTTTACGGTATTGGTAAGTTTGGCACAGTGAGGGTAGTTTCTACACGATACGATTGTGTGTTTGGGGTGTGTGGGGTGAGGTGGGTGTGTGTGTGTGTGTGTGTGGAGGGGGGGGGGTGGTGGGGTAGAGTGGGTGGGGTGTGTGTGTGTGGGGTGGTGGGATGGAGTGGGTGGGGGTGTGTGTATGGGGGGGGGGTGGGGGGGGGGTGTGCAGTGGTGGAGTGGGTGGCAAGCCATGCAAAACAGGACATTAGAATTGTTAAGAGTGAATTTCTTTTCAAAAGGCCTTAATGAATGCCTGTCTGGTTAAACCAGCTTGAACAAGACGTGACACTTTTAGACGCTAAAAAGTAAGCAGACAAGCCCCATCAGTCTAACTCACAATGAGAGACCTGTCTTAAAAGAAAACAGTACATTTGACTGAAACCCTGCAAAATCAAGGGCTCTTGAGGATCTGGCTCTGAGAAAATTATGAGAAATCTAAACCTGCGAAGACATGGGCTCTTGAGAATCTAAGCCTCTTGCACACAAAAAACCATGTTTATTTATGTGCTCAGTCCCGGGAAGTCAGATAGGAGGAGTTTCTGTTTAAGGGCCAGAGGCTGACAGCTGCTAATAATAGAGTGTTATTAAATGGGTGCAGTGTGTCACAAGAAGGCTATGCGTGGCTTTTGTACTGTGGTTGTGTTTACTCACACAGGGTAGGCATTGAAGGTGACAGACACGTTTTTTAGAAATTGTATTTGGTCGAGAAAATTGCGTTTTTGAGAAATCAACAGTATGTTGACAGTATGTATCGCATGGGATGTTACCTTTGTGTGGATGGTGTGCGTGTGTGTGTGTGTGTGTGTGTGTGTGTGTGTGTGTGTGTGTGTATGTGTGTGTGTGCGTGTGCGTAACAAGGTAGGTGCCATAATGTGTTTGATTGCGTTTCATTTGAATTGAAAAAGGATAAGGTGTTGAGACAATAGGGGGTGATTGTCTAATTATTAATTTAGGTGGGGGGTTGAAATGTCTTTAGTTTATTTTTTACTGAGTGTACTATATGGAATCTGATTTATTTGAGAGAAACGACCGTGAAGGAAGATGCGGGCCTAAAATAGCTAATTAATTAGGGTCAACTTAAGACAATGGGGCGGGTGGTCTGGGAGCCCCCCTATTTATATCTCTTTCTTTTAAAAAATTTAGTGAGAATTACTTTTTAATCTGACCTTGAATAACGCACTTTTTGATGACGTGCTTAGTGAAACTGACCCTGGCAGCACTCTCTGTCTGGTATAACATTTTTATTACTATTTTTAAATAAACACGCGCCTGTGCAACCAAGCATTTTTAGTTTTTCAAATTTTTGGTCGGTAGAAAGGGCTGGATCAGGCAGGATCTGCTTCACTGCCCTGCGATGCAAGGAGTTAAGCCTCTTCAAGTGTATGTCACTGCTGCCATCCCATGTCCTGGAGGCATAATCGATGTGGGATTTGACATAGGCGGCGTCAGTTGTAGAATAGTTTGCGAGCGTCGACATCAATAAGATATTTTAGATAGACAACATAAAACATTTATAGAGACAGTTTTACAGACAACATTGATGTGAGATTGCCATTTCATCTGGTTATCAACAATAAGTCCAAGAGTAGTCGATGTTCAGTTACTTGTGTAATGGTGTGTTCTTGGGTTTCCAGGCTGAGCGTAAGTGGCTTGAGGACGGGTTGCTATCGTCATACAGAAGGGGATCTTTGACGCGAAAGAATTCTTTCTGACAGTGCGTTTCTCTAACAACGTGAACCACAGTGGGTGATTCGAAGTAACTGAAAAGCCAGCCGCCCAGATACGTACCTTACCGTGTGGGCACAGCCCGCGGTTTCAGCATGTACACTAAGCTAATGTACACTAAGCTTTAAAAAAAAAAAAAAAAAAAAAAAAAAAAAAAAAAATGTTCAACGCTCGGTATTTTATTACATATGATGTTTAAAAAACTTGATATTAAACTGTTTTAAACCTTTTAGAACTCCCATTCCACTTCTGCAAAACCCACTACTTGATGTTGTTAACTTCTGGAACTAGCCAGTTGCACGAGTGAGCCTAGTCCTGCGCAAGCCACCAAGCAAAGTGCTCCGCTATAGCGCCACGACACTAACCCCGGTATAGCGGAGCACCTTGCTTATTGGCTTGCGAGGGATTAAAGTTCACTCACGCAACTGTCTCCAAACATGCAGACACGTACATTCCGGGGCATTATGTGGCCGTCTCCTTTCAGTCAGGGTGGGCAGTTGGTTCTCACTGAAGTGAGCCCCCCCTCCCCCCCCCCCTCATCTCGTTTCCGTTACGGTAGCGGATAGGCGTAACTACGTATGACAAAAACATTAGCCGCATAAGGTTGTGACTTTGTTTCAGAGGTGTGCTAAGGCCCACGGTCAGTTTGCTGCCAGGCCTGCAGAAGGCCACTGTTTACCTCATGACACTTACCTGTGAGACAACTAGCTGAACACGCTGCATCCAGTTACCACTTCTGACTGATTTCATTTCAGCAGCACATTCCCGTGGACGCACAATGTCGATGAGAGTGGCGTACAAGTTTACTGGATGGATCTGCGAATGTGGGACTGAGGGGGATTAATACTTGTCATATCTACTCACCTTCCTGTCGACCGACCAAGATAACGGCCCGATAACGGCCAGCACACAGCTAGAGATACACCACTTGCCACTCGCGTCCCCCCGAGATTCTACACTGAGCCGGGACTAGAGTGGAGCGGCCATAGTGCATCAGAAAAGAAGCGGACGAAGAAAGGAACACAAGGCAGTTAAACTGTTGTGACTTTCTCTTCGGTTTAACTTTCTTCTTTGGGTTTTCTCTGCAGTGTACAAGCGTCGTTTGGATTTCGTTTATTTTAATTTGTTATACTATGCACCTCGTCTTTAAGGTGTCAATTTGATGAGGTCACAACTTGAACAAATCAGCTAAACTGACCAAACAACTGGTTTAGTTGATCACTTTTCATGTGTTGGTTCTGCATCAGAAAGAAATCTATCTAGAACCACTTCCGGTTTTGTAATACAGGCCCATATGCTGTTGCATCAAATGAGCAGAATATAAAGGAGAACTTCAGTGATCTATAAACACTACAACACTGATTGGACAATAAGGCCAACTACACATGCAGGGGCGGATGGGGGGGGGGGCAATAACAAAGTCCCTTTCTGGGGTGTTTGTAACACCTCCCCCCTCCCCCCCCCCCCCACACGTTTGATATTTAGGCGCGTTTTAACACACACACACACATGCTATCCCCCCCCCCCCCCCCCCCCCCCCGTTGAATTTTGTATTTTTGCCATTGGAAGCAGGGCTAGCGTCGGGGAGGCCTTTTGTGTCAGGTTGAAGGTCCCAAACAAAAAGGGTTGGACTCCCCCCCCCCCCCCCCCTTTTCGAGGTAACTGACCCACCCCCGACATGTAATACTGACCATCGGTGTGTAGATTGCTCATACCCATCACTCTGTATAATGCTAATTGGCCACGCCCGTACAAAAAGAAAATCACCTTGTTGACAATAAAGGTGCTGTAGTGTGGGTACAATCTGTGCTTGAAATTTGGTCAGATGACATCTTGTACCTTTTCCCATCATCTACCAACTTAAACTGCACAACCGGGTATAGGAGAGACCACTTTTCATCTGGTTTATAGCCAGAAAACACAGGGTGAGCCAATTCATAAAACAAAACAGGTCTCACGGACCCATGCGGAGACCTACCGGGCAACTTGGATCAGAGAATATGGCATAACAGTGATCATTAGCAACATTGCACAGATTATGAAAAGCCATCTGTATGGTCATCAGCTTCCCTTACGTCACCACAACAGTCAGGCACCAATCAAGAATGAATCCTGGATGAGTCTACCCATTGCACAGTGGCGGCTGTATCTTATCCGTTCAACAAAGCTGTTTCTTCCCCACCTCCTTTGCTGCCTTTGAGCGGAAAAGCTGTATCACACACGTGTGATACAGCCAAGCTGTATCACATGTGTGTGATACAGCCGTGTTGCGTGAACGGCCAAGTGTGCATAACGTTGTCCTGTAGAAAGTCTGGGGCCGGGTGCACAACAGCCTTCTAAATTAAAAGCATTTTAAGCAGCCCCCCCCCCCCACCCCCCTCACACACACACACACACACACACACACACACATGCAACATCGAATCCATATTGTCCAGTGTCAGACACATTTTAGACAGTCATACTGTTATCTGTTATGAACCCCTCGGCATGCGTCCTCCAGTACTATAAGTAGCACAGGTGGCTGCATAAAGAGAGGCATCCAGATGAGAAAGAAAACAAACAAAAGGCCACCACTGGTAACTCAAGCCAATCCCTACATAGCTGCAACTAGTATTGCAATTGGTGGCACCAGTAGCACAAAGCCGCTACTATAATAGGGCTGTGACTGGTGCCCAAGACAACATTAATACCCACCAAAAAGTGTACTATAAGGATGCTAGTTAGTTAGTTATTTGGGTTTAACGCCGAGCAGGCGACTAAGGCCATCTCACGGCGGACTATAAGGATGCCATAACAATGGAATTTATGACTGTGGCCAATAATTCCAAATCGATATTTTTCACATAAATAGTGGTTCATCAAAGCTTGCCGAAAAGTGCCCTAAACTAGGCAGCGTCTCTTGTAGTCTGCACTTGTAAACATAAAACTTGGCAACTACTACTACTAATAATAATAATGAGTATTTATATAGCGCTTAATCTTACTCAAAAGCTCTAAGCGCTTTACAATCTGTACACAAAAATAAAAATACAATGACATATGCACATAACAAACAAAGCACAATACTATCATAAGATCCATGACAGTGTCAGACTTAAAGTTCTTAGCTGTGCCAAATATAACCAGATTCTTTGTTAGCACATTTTCCACAATTATCTCTCAACCATTGTCCCATGGCAGACCAAAAGGTGTGTGCACAAGGGCAGTCCCAAAACAGGCGAGTTAGAGTTTCTTCCTCATTTTTACAAAAAGTACAAAGTGCAGTCACATAATTTATGCATAATAAAAAACACTTTGTGGGCAGCAGCCGGTGCAAAATCCTTACCTGAAACCATCTAAGTTGAGAATCAGGTGTGGTTTTGAAAGTTTTTTTAAAAAACAGTATTCCAATTTATTACATCAGCAAATCTTTGGGACCACCACTGAATACAGACAGGCTTTGACCTTGCTTTGACCAAGGCTGCATAGACAGTTTTACTGCCACCCTGCAAGATAGTGTTCCAAGCCTTGTTGCCTGCACTACTACAAATTATAACTGGCTCTATTACTAATGAGTTTACGTAAACCCTGACAGCACTAGCTATGCCACAATACATCAAAAAAAAATGTAGGGGTGCAACAACTTAAATGATTCAAAAGACAATAAAGAGCCATTTTCATCTAGCAGGTCCCCAATGACCAAAATCCCTTTCTCTTTCCACTCAGTGACATGAACTGTTTTTCGGTCTCTGATAATGCTTTTGTTATAATAAATATATTCTGAGAGCACTTCACCAAAATTTTCAGGTATACACTTGTTACAAACAACTTTGTATTTTTTGGCGACATTGGCCCAAAAGTGATTATTACAGTGATGCATTAAAACGTTTGCATATTCACCAGCAAACATTTGTATGTTTACCAAACACAGGATAGCAATTCAACAAAATCTTGCATACCAATGAGTTACATGGTTTGCTAAAGACCCTTTTAAGCCAACCAACCTTCATAGCTGTAAAAAATGTGTAAATGTTTAACATTCGCAAACCACCCTCATCGTATGGTAAACAGACAACAGCTTTTCTCAGTTTTGCTTTTTTCACATTCCACAAGAACGTGAACAACATCTTCTCAACGTCAGTCAAAAACTGAGCCAGAGGATCAGGGAGATTTATAAAAAAGATGGACAATCTTTGACACTGCCAACGTTTTGATTACTGTAATTTTACCTGACGCTTACACCAAACATACAAGACATGCTAAATTTCAGCCAATTTACCGGCCTCTGTAGCGCAGTGGTTAGTGCGTCGGACTGGCGGCCGGGAGATCCAGGTTCGAATCCCAGCCGAGTCAAGCGGGACTTTCCTACCTGGGTCGGCTCCTACCCAGAGCGGGTGTGCTATGGACCCAATGGGAAGGCTGATGCCATGCAGCCGAGACTCACCCACTTCACGGGTGCGACTTTGGGGGTGTTACCCGGGTTATGACGCATCGCAAGGTGTGGATGATTACATGGCTGGCACCGCAGTTGTCCGCAAGTCCCGGGCCTGGTTAATACCAGGATATTTATGACAGGAAGCGTGGAATGCGGCCCTGTCACATGGACCACCATGGCATCATCATATCATCCTCATCATCATGCAAAAATGAAAAAAACGCTATTCCAGGTACCTCTGACCCCTCAAGTCTCCGTCTCATGGTGACCTCAGCCCAGTCCGGCCTCTAGGAGCCCTAGGTGCACGGTTGTCTTCGGCCAGACCCTGCTGCTGTGCATGGAAGGACGTAGTGGTTGACTCGCCACCTCTGGGGGAGCTCTCACTCGTTGACTCCGTGACTAGCCCAAAAAAAATAAATAAATAAATAAATAAAATGTAAGTAAGAAGACCACCGAAGTGACTCGGCAGTAGTGCAGAGTTTCCTCCGGAGGGAGTCCCCTACTACCTGACATATACAGCAGCGAGGCCAGGAGTCTGGCTGGAACAACTGGCGGGCCTGGCTGAGCACACTGGGGTTGATGGGGGTGAGCGGAGTGGGAGGAAGACCTCTGAGGTCGACAGAGGAAACTTGGAAGCAGCCAAACAAAACCAAAATAAAACAAAATAAAAAAAAATTTCAGCCAATTTGCCCTCATAATTAATAGCAGTTATAATATCAATGTTTGTAGAGAACTTTATGCCAAGAACCTTCAAAATCCCAGGGTCCCATATGAAGTTGAATTCAGGCTTAAACCGAATGTGAGAATTTCTCATTGAACCCAACCAGACCACCTGGATTTTCTCTATGTTTATCTTAAGACTAAAAATAGATGCAAAGTATTGTAGACAGCGGATACTTTCTTTAAAAGACTTCTTGCTTCCATCTAAGTACAAAGAAGTGTCATCCGCGAACTGAGACAGAAGTAAGTATATATCCCTACTGTTTTTATTTTGGCACAGAATAGAGGCCAAGATTTTGGTGCAAATTAAGTAGATATATGGAGAGCTTGGGTCACCTTGACGACAACCCCTTTGTACTGGAAATCAGCTAGAATAATGACCATTAACAGTGACACTAGCATTTATATCACAATAAAAAGTACTAATCCATTTCTTAATGTCTGAGCCAAAGTTGAAAATATCAAGACATTTTTTTTCCAAAAAGGACCAGGCTACAGAGTCAAACTCTTTCTCAACATTTATGAGAATTGGTTGACCAGGAATATGGAAATAACTAAATACATGCAGCACAATAACAAACAAACAAACAAGAAAACTAAAAGAAAAAAAACAAATGAAAAGGCTGTGGCTCGAACCCACACCAGTCATGGTTTCAAAAGTGACTTTATTGAGCACACACCTTACCGACTGCGCTATTGTGGCATTGATGGTAATTGAGCTTATTATAATTATATACAAAGTCAGGTTGTGTTACGTTGGCTGACCTCTGCCAATCTCTCCAACAGTATTTCACTTCCCAAGGCTTTTCAGCCCTTCTCAAGAAATCTCAAATTTGTTCGTCGTCGTATTCCGTCATAGGATGCAGCAATCTCTCTTTTCTTTGCTGATGTTGTCGAATTCAATGAAGCGGCTGATTCAAAATGGCGCCCATTCAGTGTCCATTCTGTTTTAAAAGCGTTTTAGTGCGTTTATAATAGCTCCGAGCACTTCTAAAGTTACAAGCAAAAATCGTCACTAAAACAGTGTTATAATTTCCGCGCACCGCATCTAAGCGCGCTGCATAATTTTTAAAAACGATTTTTAATTTACACTTTTAAAACTGTTTTAAGAGTTAGAAGCCTGTCGTGCACAGCATCTAAGTGCGCTAAACACGATTTTTACAAAACGTTTGTAAATTTTCACTTTTAACATTGTTTTAAGAGTTAGAAGGCTGTTGTGCACCTGGCCCCTGGTCCAACAAAGGTATGGGCACACCTATATTGAAACTTGACCTACTCAGTTTTAGCTCACGCGCAATGACATCATTTCACAGTGACGACTGGCACTCTGGCATCATGTACTGCGCTATTAGAAACATTTGTCTGGCATCCAAAATATTGACGTCACATTACAAAGTAAATTACGTCAAGACCATTGGAAAGACACAATGGCGGCTGTGTTGTGACTACTGTGCCGAAGACCAGCTGACATCGGATTCAGTCATGCCAAGAAAAAGGTGAGTAACAAATAGAATCTTACATCGGTGTTTTGGAGATACTGAGAATCTCACTCTCGCTCAGTCGTACGAAGGTTTTAAAACCACTCGAGTGAGATTCTTAGGTAACTAACCACCGATGTAAGATTCTATATATCTTACCTTCTGAATGTGAAGGCGTCGCTGAAAGTAAAGCTGAGTTGATTTACCTCGCCCTGTATTCAGGTCATGAAGAGGAGAATGCCCCCCATACAGAAGGTGTAGCATTCATGCTGTCACCAGTGGCACAGAGAGCGCTGATGGGCTGGGAACCTCTTGGGCCAAGAATTATCACAGCAGCCTTTAGAACCAAGAAAAAGCTCAAGCTGAACGTCATCCAGTGTTATGCGCCCACTAATGACAGTGACGAGGAAGAGAAACAAGAGTTCTACGACCGACTCCAGAGTGCCTTGGACAAATGTGCGGAGCGAGACATCACCATCGTCATGGGCGATTTTAATGCCAAAATAGGGGAGGACAACACCGGATACGAAGAGGTGATGGGGAGACAGGGACTAGGCTCGGAGATGAGTGAGAACGGGGAGAGGTTTGTAGACTTTTGTGCTCTAAACCGACGTGTCATTGGAGGCAGCATCTTCCCACACAGAAGAATACACAAAGCAACTTGGGTCTCACCTGACCATACAACAGAGAACCAAATAGACCATATCTGCATTAGCAAGAAATTTAGAAGATCCCTTCAAGATGTTCGAGTGAGGAGGGGAGCAGATGTCGCCTCCGACCACCATCTGCTTACCTTAAGAATGAAGCTCAAGCTAAAGAAAAGCCGCACAGAGACAACAAGAAGACAGCGCTATAATGTAGGCCTCCTGAGAGAAACTGGAGTTAGAGAAGAGTTCAAACTGGTGCTGTCCAACCGGTTTCAAGCGCTACAGGAGCTAGTAAATGAAGAGGAGGCGGTCACCACAGAGCAGCAGTGGAAGGCAGTTAGAGAGGCGCTGAACTCAACCTGCAAAGACACTGTAGGGTTCAGGAAACACCATCACAAGGACTGGCTGTCGGCACAGACCTTGAAGAAGATAGAAGTGAGGAAGCAGAAGAAAGCAGCTGTCAACAACAGTCGCACGAGAGCAGCCAAAGTAAGGGCACAGGGGGAATACTCGGAAGCCAACCTCGAGGTGAAGAGTAGTATCAGGGCAGACAAGAGGGCCTACACAGACAGCCTGGCAGCAAAGGCAGAAAAGGCAGCAGGCAACGGCAACATGAAACAGCTCTACGACATTACCAGAAGATTGTCAGGCAAGTATGGCCATACAGAAAGACCAGTAAAAGACAAAGAAGGCAAGCCTATTGCAGACAGAGCAGACCAACTCGACAGATGGGCCGAGTATTTTGAAGAGTTACTGAACAGACCTAGCCCACCCTACCCCCCAGACATCCAGCCGGCAGAGACCGACCTACCCATCAGCTGTGACAGACCCAGCCGGGAAGAGATCAGAAGAGCAGTGGCATTCTTGAAGAACGGCAAAGCAGCAGGCCCAGATGGCATCCCAGCGGAGTCTCTGAAAGCAGACCTAGAGACAACAGTGGAGATGCTGTACCCACTGTTTGGAAAGATCTGCGAAGAGGAGGTGATGCCGGCTGACTGTAAAGAGGGGTACCTAATCAAGCTTCCCAAGAAAGGCGACCTCAGCAAGTGTTCCAACTACAGAGGAATCACCTTGCTGTCAGTACCAGGAAAGGTCTTCAACAGGATCATCCTGGAGAGAATGAAGAGCTCCGTTGACCCCCAGCTGAGAGACCAGCAAGCAGGATTCAGGAAGAACCGATCATGTACAGACCAGATCGCCACTCTCCGCATCATCGTGGAACAGTCTCTGGAGTGGAGCTCCCGGCTGTACGTCAACTTTGTGGATTATGAGAAAGCATTTGACACTGTGGACCGAGAGACTCTGTGGAAACTCCTACGACACTACGGTGTACCCACAAAGCTCGTCCGCCTGATCAAGAGCAGCTACGATGGCATGACATGTCGCGTGATCCACGAAGGGCAGTTCACCAGGGAGCTCCAGGTCAGAACCGGTGTCAGGCAGGGGTGTCTGCTGTCTCCGTTCCTCTTCCTACTGGCCATAAACTGGGTCATGAAGATGACCACAGAGCACAGACGAAGTGGAATACAGTGGACACTGTGGACACAGCTTGACGACCTCGATTTTGCAGACGACTTGGCATTACTGTTCCACACTCATCAACAAATGCAGGACAAGAACACGATGCTTGCTGACATCTCGTCCCAAGTGGGCCTCACCATTCACAAACAGAAAACAAAGACAATGAGGCTGAACGCAACCAGGGAAGGACCAGTCTTGCTTGCTGGCACCCCGTTGGAGGAGGTGGAGTCCTTCACCTATCTCGGGAGCATCATAGACTAAAAAGGCGGCACTGATGCAGATGTCAGAGCACGAATCGGTAAAGCCAGAGCAGCCTTTCTCCAGTTGAAAAAAGTGTGGAGCTCCAGAGAGCTGTCACAACACACCAAAGTCCGGATTTTCAACTCCAATGTAAAAGCAGTTCTCCTATATGGAGCAGAGACTTGGAGATTGACAAAAACCACAGTCAACAGAGTACAGACCTTCATGAACAGTTGCCTTAGAAGAATTTTGAAAATCCACTGGCCAGAGAAGATCAGCAACGTCAGACTCTGGGAGAGAACAGAGCAGATAACAGCAGAGAATGAAATTGGGCGAAGAAGATGGGGATGGATCGGTCACAGTCTGAGAAAGCCAGCTTCCAGTATCACTAGGCAGGCATTGTCATGGAACCCCCAGGGAAAGAGGAAAAGAGGTAGGCCGAGAAACTCCTGGCGTCGAGACCTCCAAGCAGACATCAAGAGAGTGGGAACCACTTGGAGTAGAATCGAAGGAGAAGCACAGGACAGGAGTTGCTGGAGGTCTCTCGTCGACGGCCTATACCCGGGTAGGGGTGACAGGCGTAAGTACCTAGGTTAAACGCACCAGTGGTGCCATTACTGCAATTTTCGCATCTGTCAGCTCGCTCGGACGGGTCCTGTGCACAAAAACTGCGTGCGCAGGCAGGCTTCTGCACTTGTAGTGTGATCTCGTACGTTCCCGCGGAAGATTGTGATCACAGTCGAAAAACGGTTCGTTCCCAGTTTTAGTTTTACTCCCCTTGAGCATAAAATGTTGGAGGGCATACGTCCCTACTGGAAAAAGATAGGTCTCCGGGGGATGTTCATTCTCCTCAGAACTTAATTGTGTATTCCTGAATCAAGTCAGGCCATTGTAGTGCACTCATCTCTCGTACGCCGCTACGGCCACGACGCTTTCTGCCGAAAAGGGGACGCAGATGTCGCAAAATCACCACCATTGAGAAAAAACTAAACTATTTTTCAAATCTGCCAAATCGTGTAATGTTTCATGGTGCTAGCATAAGGATGCATTATTGCCGGATTGCATATGGGAAAATGTTTATTCTTTATTCATCGTATTTGCAGCAATCAAATGTCACCTGATTTTTTTCTCCGAGATTGCTCATTACAGGTGCAGAGAGCACATGCTCCAAACCGATCTGGTACTCACAGGACCGGTCCGAGCGACGGGTCAGGTGCGAAATTGCAACAATGGCGCCGATGGTGCATGTCACCTAGGCACAGGGCGAGGTATACCAACTCAGCGAAAGTGACACTTGCAATTTGGACAGAAAGCAAAAGACATGTCCCAAAATTGGCATGTGCAGTGATCTGTGAATGAATCACTGTGAAGCATTACAAAGAGGCCAGTTCTCACAATTTGACTGTTTCAGACCGAAGGCAGCACTTGTAAGAACGTCTGAATTTGTGACTGAAATCCACACATCCCATTTTGCAAGTGAAATTCACGAAATTACATCCTTTTAGTAAACAACATGAAACTTTGGAAAATAAAGGTTACAAAGTAAAGTAGGTAAGAGCACTGTCAGGGGAGAAAAGTGTGCATGATCGACCAGTGATCATAGATCTACTGTGGCCAAAGCACAAAAAAAAAAAGAAAAGAGGAAAGTGACTGAAAGCATATGGAAGCCCCCCCCCCCCCCCCCCGAAGGGGGGCGTATCACATATCCCACTGTTCCAGCCACTCAGTGCATGGAAATTTAAATCTAGGTCCCCCAAGAGTAACAAGGGATCGGTAGAACCTGGTGCCAGACTGCCTTTTACCCCAACATAACGACAGAAACTGTCAACGCCTCGGCCGCTTTGACAGCTCGCTGCTGCCGCTTTATCGCTCCCTGGTCGTGTGCGTGTTTATGTGTACTGTAAACAAATCCCCAACCCTTTGACGAGGTCTCTGTACAGTCTATTTTTACTCTGAGGCCTTCCTTCCTAAAAATTTCAGCTTTTAAAGTCGGCAAATCGATCGCTGATTCCATTGCTAACGACGCGGTTCGACATCTTGGTTTTACTCTCTTCGGTTGTTTTTCTTTTTTATGTGATACTGTGGAAATTGATAATCTATTGTAACAATGTTTCGACGTGTTTAAAAGCAAATGTTTTATTTAGAATGCTTTAAATGGTCAGCTATTGATAAATTACTTTTGTTTGAGTGTATTTTGTTGACCTCACATGCTACGAGCGTTAGATTTGATATTAAATCTTATACTGCACAAAGTATGCATACTCAGGGCCATTCATTTGAAAGCTTAGCCAGGCACTAGACTTCTAACGTACCCGACAGCGCCCACATTCGTTTGCGAAAATTCGCCGGCCTCGACGCTGGCTGGCGCTACGAGCGAACTCAGCCGCAGAAAATGCGATAGTCATAAAGAACTTTAAAACGTATCGAGATAACGTACAAATACGACGGGGTTTACACGTTAGAAAACCCTACTCTGATGGGGAACTGAGGAGAGCTATAGTATAAATCACGAGAGAGGTTGACCACCGAAGATTTTCAAAACTTACACAGACGCATTACAATCTATGTATCTTCACCAAGCTGGTATTGCAGGCTAGTATGTTGAACTGTGAACATAGTGGTGAATAGGCATACATTTGTCCTAGCAAGAACGATGTCGCCTTCTAAATGTGTTGGAGCCTGCAAAACAAAAATCATGAGAATCTATGCTTGCTGAAACTGAAACCGAAACCGTGGAGGAGACAGGCCAATATACCGCTTCTAGTCCTAGCATAAATGTACATTAGCCCCTGCATTCACAAAGGTTAGTGAGAACCTGCTGCCGCAAACGAACTGCGCAGTTCTTCTCAGAGCGGACGTGGTCAGGTTTTAGCTGCTGAGAAGACTTAACACATGGCCCCACTAAGGAATGTTTATAACACACGGGGAAAGAGCTGGTACGTGCAAGCATGAAAGTGTTCACAGGCCAATTTTCAGTGTGACTAGCCGAATAAAGAGTAGTCATGTGTATGAATAAATGAATAGATGGATGCTGAATGAATAGATGGATGAAATGATGAATGGATATATAAATGAATGTGTTGTACACGTTTCTAGGTTGGCCATATTAATCCACTAAAGCAGCTAGTTTAATTTATTGTTCTAAAGATTTTATGTACAGGAAATTCACCTCTTGTGCAACTTGCAGCCACTCAATCACACTCACAGATCATGGTCATAATATTTTATTTTCCTAGTAAGGCCATACAGCCAGAGACCCTGGCGGAATTTTTTACTTCTGTGGTCTTACTTAATGCACGCCATCCTTGAGGGTTTTTTAAAATTATTTTTTGTTAACATATTGTCATGGTAGGTCATACTTGATATAAATGCAAACGTTTTTCCTTGGGACTTGAGAGTGTTTTTGCATGATTCTGCAGGAACAATAGATAATACAAGTGTAAAAGGTTGGGAAGGGATATATGGTCCTAAAACTGTGCCGTCATTTTAGGTGGTTCAGTTATCGGGTAAAATAATTGTGTGTTGTAGTGTGAAGGGAGACATATAAATGTTACTGTTTCTAAGAGTAATGTGGCTGAATGATAGTGATTGTGTAATGATATTGTGTCTGTGGGTGTGTTCAGGTTGATTCTGGCTTTAGCAACAAAAAGAAACAAAACAAAAAAACAAAACTGAACCCCAGAGTATGGTACTGCCGAAATGCCAAGAAGCTGGAGTACACTGAATAATAAACTGGACTAACAGGGTTTGGCACTAGACGTGGAACTTTTTTTCAAATAAAAACTGAGCAACACAACTTGCAGGGTCTTTCAAAGTACTTCATGAGCATAGTGTCATAAATGTGTTCAGAGTTTGGGTGAAAACTGTGCGAGAAAAATAGGTAGATAGCTTTTAGAGTTGGTCCTGCTGATACGGTAAACTTTGGCTATTAGGGTTTCTCTTAAATCTAGTGTTTACAACGTTTTATGTATGTTCATCGGATGCACTTTCATGACCTGAACGTTTTGCTGCAAGCTAAGTCTAGATGTTGTGAATGGGAGGAAAATTATTGAATTAAAAAGGAGACCTGCAATGTTTTTTGAAAAAAAATAAAAAAAAAAAACTATTAAGTATTTACACATTCTTTTTAAAGATATCAATAAAAATAGTACAGCCACAGTATGGGTGTGAAAACAGGAGAGATTGAACATAAAATACGGACACGAGAGACGATAATGTGCTTTTCCCGTGATTTTTTTCAAGGGCGATAACACATGTTTAAATTGGAATCCAAAAGTTGTATTTGCATTTCTGGACTCAGTACCACATGGGCTATCAAATGGCACCATAAAAGAAATTGACAAAAAATGTGCTTTACCTACCACCTTAGGGTTATAACCCTAGCCCAGATATCCAACCCTAATCATAGTGTGACTGTAATAAACTTTGACGTAGGGTTTCTATTAAATATAGGGTTAACAATGTTTTAAGTATGTCCATCGGATGCAGTTTCATCAGCTGCTTAAAATGATGTTGAAAACAGCCAAATCGCATGGAAAGTGTACAACTTAAATGTATTTTCCTCTGCAAGTCATAATATATAGTGATAAAATTGATCCTATTAACAAAAGTTTTCAGTTTCTGCGTTTTTCATCGGTTTTCTTATTCAGAAATATAGGAATCTTCTCACAAACCATGATGTCCAAAAAGTGCACGTGAGAAAATATTGGTTAATTTATTATAATTTATTTAGTGATTTTTGGAGTTAGCACAGTTTCCAAATTTGTACACTGAAATTTTCTTTATTTTTCATGTGATTCACTTGGAAATTGGTGAGCATCTTTCACGTGACTGATTAAAATTATGCTTACAATTGCTGGATCGGATGGAAACTCTAGAAGTAAGATGCCCTTTTCTACCCAAGTCATAATATATATAGTGATGAACTTTGTGCTATTAAGAAAAAAAATTGTTTCTGCGTTTTACCTCGGTTTTCTTAATCAGAAATATACCGCAAGATCTCACAAACCATGATGTCCAAAAAGTGCACCTGAGAGAAAATTGGTAATTAAGAGGTGGTCTGTTAAGAAAAGGGCTATTGGGACACTATATAGGAGCTTGTGATGATATGCCGTGGTGAATTTTGCACGATTTCACACCATAGTAAAATTTTGCAGCATGTGGCAGTGAGAAAGAAAAAGCACAACAACCAACAAACAATCAACAAGTAAAGATTATTTACTGTATCTATTTATTTACACAGGTCAGATTAAATTTTTCACATAGTCTGACAATACAAATCTGATTTCAGAGAGACATGCAATCAGTGTGTAAGTATATAAATAAATAAATAAATAAATAAATAAATAAATAATAAAAGGAAGCAGAAATAAAAATTAACGTTCAATTGTATTATAAAAATCATCAAAATAATTTTTTGTGTGTGTGACAAAAAATATAAGGTAAAATAAATTTTAAAAATAATCGATCCCATTGCTTTATTCTTTTTGGGTAAAAGCGATTTTAAAGAAGGATTTGTGGTTTATCAATCAGGCATAGATTCACATTTGCCTCTGCTGCCACAGGGGCTGTGGGAACTTTGCTTTCCGCCAAACAAAATCTACTCCATTTGTTCCTGTGTGAGCATAGTAATTTTAGATGGGAGTGGCAAGAAAGACTTCCTTATCTTTTAATGAAACGAGTTTGTGCACCACCAAAATGCCCTTTCCTTCATAGTCTTACTAACTGTACTTTGGCCACTAGCGGAGCTGAGGAATAAACAAAGTTAGCATCTGGAAGCCATCCGCAACCCCCACCCATCCTCGCCAGGCACCCACCCCTACCCGCGGCACATGCCGAACCGTGTCTGGCATAAACTTGGCCTAGTGCAGGCTTTTAGTAAGGCAGTGAATGCCTGTTGATATGGCATGCAGATATTTAGCCGGTCTGGACAGCTGTTTCGGTCTTGGAGCCCTCTTCGGCACACCATCGGCAAAAACAATAATAGAATTTGAATTTCAAACTTATTGGCCATTTAGTTTTTACGTTATTTGTGTTTGTACCCATGGTCCTTAACACATGTTGTTAACACATAGTCAGTGGCGGATCCAGGGGGGGGGGGCCTGCCCCCCCCCCCCCCTCCCGTCAGCCCTGACAATTTTTTTTTTTTTTTGATGGTTATTTGTGGAAGTTGTGTTTTACTATTCGATGGTTCTTCTCACAAGTTTTCTTGTATGGCGTATTTCACAATTATCTTATGTGTTCATGGGCCTATAGTCAAATATCCTCATGTGATGAAACTCTATGCTCATGCATAGGGTTCACACAGTAGGTTTAATATGGTACGGTTTTGTTAGCGGTTTGTTTTGTGACACCTATTCTGTGTGGCACGAGACCCACGTGAAGTCTTAAAGGAACGTTTAGCACAGGGAGTTTTTAGTGAGTTCAGGCGAACAGAGCTGTAGAAATGTTAGTACGGGGCTTTACTGTCAGGGTGGACAGAGGTGTGTGAGATACCTTAGCCCGTATTCCAAGACTCTTAAACCTAGAATTCAGGTATGTTTCTACATGTATTATTGATGGTTACTGCGTTAAAGATAGTATGCGTTAATAGGAGTTAATTCGGTTGTGTAGTGTTGACTGGTTTGGTTCAGTTATGTTAGTTTGGAATTCAGTGAAGCAACCGGTGTTTTCTGTATAGTTATTTACCGAGATGGATAACTAAGGAATGTGAGGTGTATATGCCTAAGTCGTTATGAAGGCAGTACGTGGTTAAGTATAGTCTTTTCCAGTGTATAGGATAATGAATGGCAAAAGTGTCTGGGTATAGTCTGTTTCAATGTAGTGACAGTTATGGGGTGTTACGAAAGTAGTCGGGTTATGAAGGACGTGTGTGTGTGAATGAACGGGTGAGTTATTTGTATCAGTCAGGTTACGAAATGTATCTCATATCATCCAATATGTTGTGTGTTTAGCAAGTGTTATGATTTGGGACCTTATTATTTATTCAGAGTGCTTGTCGGAGAGTGGAGCGACGGATGCCGAGACTGACGTTAGTCACCAGGGACCCATTGCGAGGTCATCTCTCCATCTCTTCACTCAGGGAGTGAGTGCCCTGTGCCGAGACACCCGGGTCACAGTAAAGACTGTGCTTCAGAGTGATTCACGAGGACGTCCACGGTACGAGAGATGGGACGACTCGGGAGCATACGAGAAAGGACTTGCACGCCTAGACGTGAAAGGACTAACGTAACCAGGCGAGAACACCAAACAAGTTGGATTGTGAGAGACTAATACCTAGCCTGGTCTTTACATTGTGCATGTGTATGTGGTTTGATGTGCTTGTAGTGGGAAGGTGTGGTGTACATAGTTTTGATAGTTTTGCGTGAGCGTTCTTTTATTGTTTATTTGTTATAAATATCTACGTTAGAAAGAAAGCCCATCTGTTGAGTTTTACCGCGTAAATGCGCCCGTCTGAGTCAGTGGCGGTGTATGCGTCTGTTGTGCGAGAGTCTGTACATGTGACTGGGGGAAGTCTGCGTGCGTTACACCTCACTTGGCACTCCTTACCTGCACCTGTCACAGTACTTCACCCAGGCATAGAGTTACCATGTGCCCCACACTCACAGGGGCTCATGTAAATCGGTGCCTCTTGCTGTGCGATACAATCCCTATTGCATCCTCAGACTGATGCAGCCATCTGGCAATAAGTCGCTGACTGTTGGTCAACCCCAGCAGTGGAAAAGTGTCCAATCATTGCTAGAGAGAGATATATAGAGAGGACAAAAGCAACATTAACACAATGACTGAGTTAACCCCTTAATTATTACTTTTTAAACCTTCATCATCCATGTACCCCGCACAGAGAAAATACCGTCAGAATTTACCCCTAAAACATTGCTTTTGAACAATCACCATTTTATGTACCTCCACATAGTAATACCAACAGGGGTTAACGCAGTCATTGTGTTAATGTTACTTTTGTCCTCTCTTTATATCTCTCTCTAAATTAGCTCATATGTCCGCGACCGCAGGGTTACTATGTATGTGCCCGTTGCTAGAGGACTGGGACTGGCTTTATCTGTGCATGAAAGGACACAGCCCGTCTGCGCTGAATTAAATATGCACAACAGTTACAAGGATATCACCACGTCGCAATGATATTGACAAAAATTTTCAGGGCTGAAAGCGTTTTGCCACTAGCACCCTTAATATGTACAAGCAATTACTCGTATGCATTAAAATTTTAAAATGACCCCGAGATATGCCTAAACACCCCTCTGAACCTGGAACATGAGAGAGACACTTAATCTTTGCCACGTGCCACAGTTGAATGCCCTTTGTGAAACGATCATAGCGTTTGACACCCTTCTATTCAATTTCAGGTATGCTAGGGGGACACATTCCTTTCAGTCAATGCGGCACGCTTTTATGAATAAGCTGCCATGTGGCTGAGGTTTTTTAAAAGGTCAGCCTAAAGAAATCCTATTGCCTTTTCAATCACTGAGAGATGAAAAAGATCAACAGGGGACAGCTTGCTTCTTTGAAAGCCGTCAATTACCAAGAGGTTTACAGGTCGGTTTATTATACTCAAAACCATATTTACTACCAAAGGAACAAATGTGTTTATAAAATTTGTTTCACTTAAAAAAAAAAAAAATTCATTATAAAATGAATCAAGACGAATTATTACTTCTAAGCGATATCAGCACTGTAGAGAACAAAGACTTAAACTCTAAAAAACAGCGCCTTTTGTCTGTAGTTGTTTCAGGCAAATCCAAAGCTTATCTCGGAAAACAGTATACAACAGATGATATTGAATCTCTCATCGCTGACGAGATCATCAAACTACACGCAAAGTACGACAATCACATTGCTTCACTAATGACCCGTGATTATAGTTGCTGGATTTGTTGTCGGATTTGGTTACGTAGGTTACAGGCTATACAAAAAATACAAACCCCACACTAGAACAGTGTCCAAAAAATCAGAAACTCCAAAAACAAAACCAGAAGTCGCCACATTACCAACAATACCCAAACCTGTCGACCCATTTCTTATGCAATGAATAAATAACAATATTAATTTAATTTTATTGCGTTAGAAAATGAGCGAAACTAAAAACTTATTGAACCTTGTGTATCACTTGACTCTGTTTCTCACTCATTTATTCAGAAAGCTTTAAAAACGTTTAATTTGGATGTAGCATCACAAAATGGGTGGAAATTTTTTATAAGAACAGTGAATCTTGTCTGATTGTGAACAGCCAGGTGTCTGGTCGCTTCTCTGTGGATCGTGGTTGTAGACAAGGGGACCCCCTCTCACCTTACATTTTTTTAATATGTGTTGAACTGTTGGCTATAAAGTTGAGGAATAATAAGAACATTTCAGGTATAAAATGCAAAGAACAGGAATTCTTAGTCTCACTGTTTGCTGATGATATGTCATTGTTTTTGGATGGGTCACAAAAATCATTTGATTCTGTCATCCTAGAATTGGAACTTTTTGCAGTTATTTCTGGGCTAAAAATTAATTTTGAGAAGACTATTGCTGTTTGGATTGGCACTAATAGGTTTTATCTTACACGCTATGCCCCACATCTAAACATCTCCTGGAATCCAGATACCTTCACAGTGCTGGGAGGAGACCCCAAAAACTGGGCAGCACGAGCCCCCAGGCTAAACACGGCGGATCTAGAGGAGAGAACCTCGAAAATTAATCATTGTCCTGCTGCCTTGCAGGCCTGGCCGCTTTGCTGCGGAAAGGCTAAGGCTAATCAAAGCCCCCGTGTCTCCAGAGAAGGTTTTTGAGCCTGAGACTAGGACAAGGACAGTCTGATATAAAACCTACGACCCGAGGACCTCGATGCCATCGTCCCAGCGTGCTAGGCCATGGCAGATCAACCAAGGGTTTAAAGGGTGGGGCCAGTACTGCGCACACTGCACTCCACCCAAAAGCTCCACCGCGCAGGCTTTAGGAAACGTCCACGGACCATGACACACAGACCACTCCAAGTCCTGTAGCGACGGGCGAGGGGCGAAACGGCAGGTGAAAGATGTCACTGGAAACCGCAGTCTCAAACCTGCATGCAGGCGGTTCAGGATATTGGTCGCCTGATGTTGACCTGGGGATGACAACGTCACTCGGCACACCCTGAACGACCAAGCAGCCTTGTCTAGGGACAGCACTGCTTGCTCCACACGGAGAGGGGCCTAGAAAAGGTGGCATAACCAAAGCTCGACCCCTCACAACCCCAGTTGGCTAGCCGCGGTCAACGGGCATCTTCTCATGCGGTCAGAAAACAAGAAAGAATAACGGATCCACTCTCATGACGACCACGACCGGACTCAATGTAGCATGCTGGAACATCCGAACCATGCTTGACACAGCAGACGGTGGACGCCCTGAACGTCACTCCGCCCTCATTGCCCATGAATTGCGGAGGTTAAACATCGACATCGCCGCGCTCAGTGAAGTATGCCTTCTGGACGAAGGCAGTCTCCAAGAACTTGTCGCTGGCTACACCCTCTACTGGTCAGGCCTCCATTGCGACTAAGCTGGAAAACCTACCAATGGGTCACTCAGACCGCATCATGTCCATGCGCCTCCCACTGAGACACCAGCAACACGTCACCCTTCTCAGTGTGTACTCCCCAACCCTCTTGGCAGAGCCTGCAGAAAAGGACAAGTTCTACACTGACCTGCGCAGCCTCCTACAGAGCACCCCTGCAGACGACAAAGTCATCATCCTTGGCGACTTCAACGCCAGAGTGGGCCAGGACTCTGAAGCCTGGAAAGGAGTCCTCGGCAAGCATGGCGTCTCGGGAACTGCAATGACAATGGCCGCCTACTGTTGGAGTTCTGTGCAGAGCAGCAGCTTGTCATCACTAACACTACTTTCCAGCAAAAGGACAGTCGAAAGACCACCTGGATGCATCCTCGCTCCAAACACTGGCACCTTATCGACTATGTCCTAGTGTGTGAGAGGGACCGCAGTGATGTCCTCCTCACCAGAGTGATGCCCAGCGCAGAGTGACTGACCACCGCCTTGTGCGCTGCAAACTCAGGCTCCACTTCAAGCCAAAACCCAAGAAAGGGGGGCCCCCTAAGAAAAAGCTTGATGTTGCCAGCCTTCAGCGTGACGACGTAAAAGCTGCCTTTCAGACAGATTTACAGCGCAGGCTCACAGACACAGCTGACCCAGCAGACTCCTCCCCTGAAACACACTGGGAACGGCTGAAAACTGCTATCACAAAATCCTCTGCAGAAGTCTTGGGTTTCGCTAGAAAGAGGAACAAATACTGGTTTGACGAAAATGATGTAGAGATCCAGGAACTCCTAGCAAAAAAAAAAAAAAAGAGCCGCCCATCAGGCCCACCTAGCCCAGCCATCCTGCCCTGTGAAGAAGTCTGCCTTCCGCCTCGTCTGCAGCAGTCTCCAGCGCAAGCTCAGAGACCTCCAGAACGAGTGGTGGACCAGACTCGCACAGAGGACCCAGCTCTGCGCTGACAACGGTGACTACAGGGGCTTCTACGAAGCACTGAAAGCAGTGTATGGCCCCAGGCACCTGGTACAGAGTCCCCTGTGAAGCGCTGATGGACAGGCATTGCTCACAGATAATACCTTCATCTTGAACCGCTGGTCGGAGCACTTTCAGAGCCTCTTCAGCGCTGAGCGCACTGTTCAAGAAGCAGTCATCCTCCAAATCCCACACCTCCCAGTTCAAAGGTTGAATTGGACGAACCGCTCACCACGGAAGAGACTCTCACAGCCATCCACCAGCTCAAGAGTGGCAAAGCAGCAGGCATTGATGGAATACCGCCAGAGATCTGGAAACATGGAGGCCCAGCACTGCACAACAAGCTCCACGACCTCTTTCTATGCTGCTGGGAGGAAGGAACACTACCAAAGGATCTCCGTGATGCAGTCGTCATCACCCTGTACAAGAACAAAGGCGAGAAGTCTGACTGCTCCAACTATCGTGGAATTACCCTGCTGTCCATTGCCGGGAAAATTCTTGCAAGGCTGCTCCTGAATCGGCTGGTACCTGCCATCGCTGAAGACCACCTCCCAGAGGGCCAATGTGGCTTCAGAGCGAACAGGAGCACCACCGACATGGTCTTTGTGCTGAGACAGCTTCAGGAGAAGTGCCGCGAGCAGAACAAAGGGCTGTACATAACGTTCGTTGACCTAACAAAAGCGTTCGACACTGTGAGCAGGCAAGGCATGTGGCAGATCCTGGAGCGACTTGGCTGTCCCCCAAAGTTCCTCAGCATGATCGTCCAGCTACACGATGACCAGCAAGACCAGGTCAGACTCAACAATGACCTCTCAGACCCATTCCCCATTCTCAACGGTGTAAAGCAGGGCTGCGTGCTGGCACCGACCCTCTTCACCTTCTTTTTTAGCATGATGTTGAAGCAGGCCACAGTGGACCTCGACGATGACGATGCAGTGTACATCAGGTATCGTCTCGATGGCAGCCTGTTCAACCTCAGACGACTGCAGGCCCACACCAAAACCCTAAAAACAAAAACCAACTGATTCGTGAGCTGCTCTTTGCTGATGACGCTGCCCTCGCGCTCGTTGCACACACACAGAGAGCCCTGCAGCGCATCACGTCCTGCTTCGCAGACGCTGCCCAGCTCTTTGGACTTGAGGTCAGTCTGAAAAAGACAGAGGTCCTTCATCAGCCGGCATCAACGGTAAAGCATCACCCTCCCCACATCACCATCGGTGAATCTGAACTAAAGTCAGTGCACCAGTTCACTTACCTTGGCTGCATCATCACGTCGGACGCCAAGCTGGACAAGGAGCTTGACAGCAGGCTGGCAAAAGCGAACAGCGCTTTCGGGCGACTATTCAAGCGGGTGTGGCACAATCAACAGCTGAAAACAGGCACCAAGATCAGCGTGTACAGAGCTGTTGTCCTCACCACCCTGCTGTATGGTTCCGAGTTCTGGGCCCTCTACCGCAGCCAACTAC
Organism: Semisulcospira habei; assembly: GCA_036245525.1. NCBI lineage: Eukaryota > Metazoa > Mollusca > Gastropoda > Semisulcospiridae > Semisulcospira > Semisulcospira habei. The sequence continues at coordinate 81,045,689 of BTPG01000007.1, read as the reverse complement.
GACTTCTCGAAAGCTCTCACCAGCCCTGCCTGCGTACCATCCTGGGCATTTACTGGAGTGACTATGTCACCAACGTCGAGGTCCTTGAACAGGCAGAAACTGTGAGCATCGAGGCTTTGCTGCTGCGGATGCAGCTCCGCTGGGCGGGGCATGTCTCCAGGATGGAGGATCATCGCCTACCCAAGATCACCCTGTTCGGCGAGCTCACCACTGGACACCGAGACAGAGGGGCACCAAAGAAGAGATACAAAGACTGTCTCAAGAAGTCACTTAGTGCCTGCCAAATCGACCACCGCCAGTGGTCTTCACTTGCTGCGGACCGTGACACCTGGCGCTCCACCATTTACAAGGCAGCCGTCTCCTTTGAGGACTCTCGCAGAGCTAGCCTTAAGGACAAGCGGCTCAGGAGAAAAAACAGAGATGCCGCAACTCAGAACCCTGGCCAGACCTACCCCTGCAGCCACTGTGGTAAAACCTGCCTGTCCTGGATTGGCCTCTGCAGCCACGAGGAGGCCTGCAGACGTCGTGGGCAACCCCTATAAAATCTTCGTTCACGAAGTCAAGCCAAGAGAGTATGATATCAGACAGAACTGTCTGATATCATACTCCTGAATTATAAACAGAAACTTGTAAAAATGAAGAAAATTGTAAAGCAGTGGAAATTGTGAAATCTAAGCCCTGTTGGAAGAAATGTTGTTTTCAAGTCCTTAATTCTTTCAATTTTTACTCACCTCTTCATCTCTCTGCCCTCTCCAGGGAGTGTAATTCTCAAAGAAATTAATAGTGTGATATTTAACTTCATCTGGGGAGGGAAGAGAGATAAAGTGAAAAGAACCACAGTTTTCAGACAGTATGAAGAAGGAGGGCTCAAGGTAATTGATATTGAAGCTTTTTACAAAGCACTTAAGGTCAGCTGGATTCGGAGAGTGCTGTCATCGGGCACTAACTGGAACCTTTTACTCGCATCTTTGTATGGTAATATCAAACAGTGTGAGGTTTTTGGTGGTTACTTCCTAGAAAGTTTAGAGATGAAGAACCCCTTCTGGAAAGAAGTGGCTTCAATTTTTAAAGAATATCATAATCTTTTCTGTCCTGCAAGTATTGACGCATTCAAAAGCGAACCATTGTTTTTTAACCCACGACTTCTGAAAAAAGGATACTTCGAAATCTGTCGACAAGTGGGTTTTTAAAAATATTTTTACAATTGGTGATGTTTTTGATGATAATGGGGACATTATTAGTTTCGAATTTTTTGGTGAAATTTTTGGTGCAGATGTTTCTTTTCTCGAATACTATAGTAGAACAAGTGCTATACGAAAATACAAAAGAAAAATGTTACGAATATGGACCGATGCAGTTGATGCAACTGATTTGGGTACACCTTTGGGTGTTGTCTTTAAACATAAAAAGGGTACAAAAGATATATACAACGTTTTCTTAAATAAAATGACACCACCTACGTGTATTGAAAAATGGGAAAACAAATATAATGACCTAAAGTGGAAAGCTATTTTTGTGCATCCTATAACGGTCACACAAGACACCAAATTACGCTGGTTTCAGTATACAATTGTCCATAGAATACTGACAACCAATGTTTACCTGCGCTATAGACAGTTGAAGGATTCAAACCTACGTCTTTAGGCATGCTCGTGACTGTGGAGGCCAATCCGGGACAGGCAGGTTCGACCGCAGTGGCCAGGGTTCTGAGTTGCGGCATCTCTGTTTTTTCTCCTGAGCCGCTTGTCTTTAAGGCCAGCTCTGCGAGAGTCCTCAAAGGAGACAGCTGCCTTGTAAATGGTGGAGCGCCAGGTGTCACGGTCTGCAGCAGGGGAAGACCACTGGCGGTGGTCAATTTGGCAGGCACTAAGTGACTTCTTGAGACAGTCTTTGTATCTCTTCTTTGGTGCCCCTCTGTCTCTGTGTCCAATGGCGAGCTCGCCGAACAGGGTGATCTTGGGTAGGCGATGATCCTCCATCCTGGAGACGTACCCAGCCTAGCGGAGCTGTGTCCGCAGCAGCAAAGCCTCGATGCTCACAGTTTCTGCCTGTTCAAGGACCTCGACGTTTGTGACATAGTCACTCCAGTGAATGCCAAGGATTGTACGCAGGCAGCACTGGTGGAAGCGTTCGAGGAGTCGTAGTTGGCTGCGGTAGAGGGCCCAGGACTCGGAACCATACAGCAGGGTGGTGAGGACGACAGCTCTGTACACGCTGATCTTGGTGCCTGTTTTCAGCTGTTGATTGTGCCACACCCGCTTGAATAGTCGCCCGAAAGCGCTGTTCGCTTTTGCCATCCTGCTGTCAAGCTCCTTGTCCAGCTTGGCGTCCGATGTGATGATGCAGCCAAGGTAAGTGAACTGGTGCACTGACTTTAGTTCAGATTCACCGATGGTGATGTGGGGAGTCTGTCTGCTTTACGCGGTCACATCTGTTGCTTAGTTGTTGTCCGTGTTCCCACCGTTCCTATAGGTTTTATGTGTTATCCCCGGTCGACATCTCGCCCTCCCCCACTTTTGTTTTCGGCGCCTTTGTCCGAGCTCGCCGCTGACCGACCGGGATTGTCTGCTGATTGTTATTTTTCCTCCGTATCCATTTTGCCCTTTCAGTGTAGGTTTTGCGTATTATCAGCGTCGCTCCCCTACCAGTACCACACTCACACACACACACACACATACACACACACACACATACACACCCCTACTGTACATTTTCTCCCTTGTGTATCATCAGGTCTCTTCCCTACCGCACCGCTCACACACACACACACACACACACACACACACACACACACACACACACACACACACACACACACAAACACACACACACACACACACACACACACACACACACACACACACTTACTCATACACTCACACCCTGTTGCACCCTCTTCCCGTCTTTCTCTTTCTTGTCCTCACAAACAATCATGTTCATCAGATACACACGCCAACAACTACTATCTCTACGTCGCCACGCCACCTACTGCGCATCCGGTGCCGCCGACAGTGTTGCAGATGCCTTACGCGGCATCCGATTGCGTAAGAGAGGCCGCAGGGGCGGAATTAGCAGAAGGCAGGACCCACCACCACACACACTACCACACACTTCTTCATCTCTTCCAATGCCCTTCCACCACCCCGCCTTCTCCCCCTTCCTTCCTTCTTCTCCCATTTCTTCTCTTCTCTACCTCATCCACTGCTCCCTGCTCTCCTCGGCTGTCCCCTCCCCCACCCTCATCCCCCTTCCACCCCTCACCCCCTCCTCCTTCGCCTGCTTTTTCCTCCTCGTCCCCTCCTCCCCCTTTTTTCCCTCCCCCATCTTTTCCTACTCCCCTTCCTCCCCCCCCCTCCCCTCGCATCCTCTTTCTTACCCGGTTCTCCTTCCACGCCTGTTCCTCCCCCCTCCCCCCTCTTTCCCCCCTCCATCCTGTCTCCCCCCTCCCTACCCTCCTCCTCCTCCTTTGTCCTCTTCTTCGTCCGTCTTTTCTCCCTCTCCCTCTGCTGTCTCTTCCAACCTAAAACTGTGTCTGTTCAATGCACAGTCTGTCTGCAAAGATGGCAAAGCTGACGTGATTTCAGATTTCATTCTAGACAATGACCTAGATGTTGTCGTGATCACCGAAACGTGGCTCCGCTCAGCTGGCGATGAACCCATCATCGCCAGCGTCACTCCGAGTGCCTACCGCCTGGCCTCCTTCCCGCGTGCTTCCAGAGGGGGTGGCATTGCCATCATCTACAGGGACTGTCTTTCGGCTCACCTCTCCTTCTCTCCCTTTTGCCCATCCCTCCTTTGAATCTGTCGAGACCGTAGCAACACTCCCTGGCCAGTCCCTCATCTTCTCATGTATCTATCGCCCCCCTCCAAGCTCTCAAAACAAACTCACAAACTCCATGTTCCTCACCGAGTTTGACCTCCTCCTTGACCACTACAGCACACGACCCGGAAAACACATCCTACTAGGCGACTTTAACTTCCACTTTGACAAACCCGACCACCCTGACACAAAACACCTTTGCACGTCACTTTCAAACCACAATCTTACACAATACATCACTAAACCCACCCACCGACTCGGCCACACCCTCGACTGGATCATCACCCGCACCTCCGATCAACTCTTTCTCGACTCTGACACCTCTTCTGTGCTTCCCTCAGACCACCTCGCTATTCTCATCTCCCTCAATCTACCTCCCCCGAAAAAAAACAAGCTCATTGTCGCTCGTCGCAAACTAAAATCTGTCAACCGCGAGAGCTTCTTTAACGAAGCTGTCGACCTTCTCTTGGACCCCGCCCCCTCTCCCGATCTTGCATCCCATTTTGATTCCTCCCTTCGAAAACTTCTAGACACCCATGCCCCTGTCACCACCTGCTCCATACCCAACCGACTCCCCTCCCCCTGGCTCACTGACGACATAGCTGAGGCCAAGCGCGAGCGCTGACAAGCGGAACGCTGCTGGCGCTCATCTGACCTCACCGTTCACAGACAGATCTTCCAAGCAACTAGATCCAAAGTCTGCAAAATGATCTCCAACTCTAAACGCAAACACCTTCAAAACCAAATCCTGGAATCCACTTCTTCCAAAACCCTCTACGCCACCATGAACACACTCCTAGGCACTTCTAAAGACTCTCCTCTCCCCAACACACAGAGCAAAGAAGAACTCCCGTCCGCTTTTTCTACCTATTTTTCGGACAAAATCCAAACTCTGCGCAACACACTCGACACTCTACCTTCTCCGCCTTGCCCTCCCGACCCCACCTTTTCCGGCACTCCCCTCTCGTCCTTGCGCACGGTCTCTCAGGATGAAGTCCTCAAGACCATAAAGTCTATGCCCTTCAAAACCTGCGAACTAGACCCCTTCTCTCTACCGTGACGGCCTTCCAAAACTTCTGCCCTTCATTACCGACATCATCAACGCATCTCTAGAAAACGGCTCCGTTCCCGATATGTTCAAGTCCGCCATCGTCCGTCCTCTCCTCAAAAAACACAACCTCGACCCAAACGAACTCAAGACCTATCGCCCAGTCTCCAATCTCTCTTTCCTGTCCAAGCTTCTTGAGAAGGTTGTTCTCAACCAGCTCAACCTCCACCTCGCCGACAACAACTTCCTCAGTCCATTCCAGTCTGCCTATCGCAAACATCACAGCACTGAAACAGCCCTTCTACATATCTTAAACAATTTGCTTCTCTCCACCGACTCGGGCAACAGCTCTCTTCTTACACTACTCGATCTCTCTGCCGCCTTTGACACTATTGACCGCTCTATCCTCCTCCACTGACTCCACCACTCCTTCGGCATCACTGACTCTGCTCACTCCTGGTTTCTCTCCTATCTCTCTGACAGACAGCAGTCCGTCACCATCAACGGCGTCTCTTCCAACCCAGTCACGCTCTCCTGCAGAGTTCCACAGGGGTCCGTCCTGGGCCCGGTCCTTTTCACACTCTACACCTCTCCCCTGTCCAACATCATCCAGTCTCACCGCATACACCACCACCTCCACGCCGACGACTCACAACTGCTAGACAAAGACAAACTCGACAACACTCAGTCACTACTGACTCGCACGGCTGACTGCTACGAAGACGTGAAAAACTGGATGACAGCAAACAAGCTTAAACTGAACGACGACAAAACGGAAGCCATGCTGGTAGGCACTCGCCAGAAACTCTCCCAGCTCCCTCCCTCTCTCCACCTTCAACTCGATAGCACCCCCATCTACCTCTCTGACTCGGCCAAGAACCTTGGCGTTATCCTCGATTCCTCTCTGTCCATGACCAGCTTCGTCTCCGCCACGGCCCAGGCATGCTATTTCCACCTCCGCCACATCAGTCAGATCAGAAAATACCTCACTACCAAAGCTGCCACCAAACTCGCTGTCTCTCTCATCTTATCTTGCATCGACTACTGCAACTCTCTCCTTTCCGGCCTCCCTCACTCCACCACTTTCACTCTCCAACGCGTCCAGAACAATGTTGCCCGCCTTGTCCTCAGAAAGAAAAAATCCGACCACATCACACCCCTCCTCAAACTCCTTCACTGTCTCCCTATCCCCCAACGCATCCAATACAAAATCCTGTCTCTCTGCTACAAATCCCTGAACAACTGCGCTCCTGCCTATCTCTCCAACTTACTTCACCCCTATACACCTTCCCGCTCCCTCCGCTCTGCCTCCGACCCTCTCCGCCTCCACATTCCTCACACCAAACTCAACACTTTCGGCCCCCGTTCCTTCTCTGTCTACGGTCCATCTACCTGGAACACTCTCCCACTCTCTCTTCGTCAGAAACACTCTCTCTCCTCCTTCCAGTCCGCCCTCAAAACTCACCTCTTTCAACAGTTCTAGCACTATATCACCACACTCCCCTCCGCAAGCTGACCGTCGTAATGTATTTCACTGTTTGTGGTACGTGAGTCATTGTCTTAAGCGTGCGCATGCATGCGCGAGTTGTGTGTGCGCGCTTAGAGTTATAATTATTATAAGATAAGCGCATTACAAATACCATAATTATTATTATTATTATTATTCAAGTGGTCTGTAAAAGAAACGCCACAGCCTGTAGTTGAACATAGTATAGCAAAGTTGAGCTGGTTTTGAAACATCTGTAGTGGACTTGAGGACCATTTTCTTGCAGTTGCATCGTCTGTTATTGGAGGGTTTAGATACTGATCGAAGGGGTTGGGAACCTTCACTTGAAATAAATCTTGTTCAGACACAGCTATGTCGAGCTGATTTAGTTGTATTATTTTCTGTTCATAAGTTGGTGCAATATTGTACTTGGCATCCACGTTAAATTGAAATGTGTTTGTGCTTACGCTTGTTGGCGATTTAAATTCCATTGTGCTTTTTTAGTGAGATAATACAAATGTTTATTACCTTAAAAAATCTTGACACAAGCAAACCAGTGTTGTTAACTAATGGGATTGATAATCGAGATGGTAGCAAGGTTGTAGCTATCCATGACATGTTCTACACTGTAAAGTGGTTTAATGTAACATGATAATTATTATGTAAAACATAATGGGACCCATGTTATACCACCAGGGTATTATGACTTTTGTGCTTTAGCTAACTGGTTTCAAAGTGAATTAAAAATTAAAGCAACTTTAAATCCAGCCAACTTACACGTTACATTAGAATTTCCGAGTAACATGCGTGTGCTTGATTTTTCATATGAACTTGTATTTTTACTTGGTTTAAAAGTTATACCTTTTGATGAATTGAATGATGATTGGACATTTTTGGATATACAGATTTGTCACGTATTGCAGATTTGACAAAAAATCCAAATAAACAAAAAATAACTGGAAAACGTCCTGTTTATTTGTGAGTACACACAGTATTTAATGTTTATTTGAAAGAACTAAACACGACTGAAAATGTACACAATGGAAAACCTTCAACTTTGTTGAGATGTGTGCCAGCTGGAACTGCACCCTATTGTGAAAGTGTGGGTGTTAGATTTCCTAATTTGCAGTTTATGAAATTAGGTTCTAGTTTGTTTGAATTACTGTGTTTATCTGTAACTAATCAGGATAATAAACCAGTTCTGATGCATGATTTTAGTGTTGTGTTGGAAGTTAAATAATTTTATTTTTATTTATAAAAATGAGTGTTGGTCAGAAGCCAAAAATTATTCCAGTTGCGTGTCCGGTAACAGAGTTGAAAGATTTGGCTGATGTACAAGATTTTGAGAAAGAGGGGGAGGTGGGGGAGGTATATGGTTTTGAACTTGATTCTTTCGGCATGTACAAGTGGAAAGTAATCGATGACATGAAAGATGGCACTGACAGACCGATTCCTAAACTTGGTCAGCTGTGTGATGTTATTGTTCCTACTCTTGTGCCCTACAACTTAATACATGTGGGTAATAAGTGGGTAGTTTCGCCTGTGCCTGTTCCAGCACCAACAATTGACTGGGACATAAAGTTTGAATTTATTAGTCCTTAGGTATATACTGATGATGAAGGAGCCTTAGTATTCAGAAAATGTTGTTAACTCTGGGCCACTGATTGTAAGCCTTGTTCCAAGTTTTACTTCAGACAACAATAGCAGAGAAAAACTAAAAGTGCAAGAGTATGAGAAACGAAGGTAGCTTCTTACGCATAGAAAGGGCAGATCAGATACTTCTGTTGTGTTTATGCCAGCAAACTTCGCCATGGCTAGAGAAGCGACAATAGTATTTGAAATTATCATGAGGTCTGTAGCTTCTGTAAAAGAGGCAGATATCGCACAGGGAACCAAACTTACATGGGATGACACAGTGACAGAGGCAACAACAGTTTTTATTGCTGTTAAAAAAGGTGTTGATATAGAAGTTTCGAGCAGTATTCCATCTGTCAAGATAGTGGTCGATAAAACAACTTTTGTTCGTCAAAGTTACATAAAGCTGGAACACATAGATCTTGTTTTGTTTTATTACGCTAGCAAATTGTATACTTTTGATGAGTTGCCAAATGTAATTGCTGATTAAATAATAAAAAATATTTGTCAATAAAAAATGGTGAACTTGTATCCGCAAAACTTTACAGGCAGACACATTCCGATTAATAAATTTTACAGACTCATTGAAATATTTGGAAAGTGAAGAGGCGAGATACTCCAGGTGTAAAAGACGGTATAAAACAGTTTTCAATTCTGTACAAAACACATATTTGTCTGTGGGTGCAGTTTCAGCTGGATTATCTGTAGGGGGTATTGTTTTGATAACAACTGGAATCGGCAGTTTAATTGGAGTTGGTCTTGAAGGAGCTAGCATTGCCACAGGTCTGCTATGCTTTGGTTTCGAAGGCCTTAACAAAAGATTTTATACAAAAGTGGAAAAAACATGAAGCATTGAGCACTCTTATTGGTGCAAAACTGAGTAAACTTATTATCAGTAAATCTTTGGAGGATAATTTTATTGACGATATTGAATTTAAGAGAGTGCAAGATGATTTGAGCAATTACAAACAACAAAAGTCTGAAATTCAAAATAAGATGCGTAAATGTTGAAGAACTAAAGGCTAATTTTTTAGAGGAAGGGAAACAGCTTGGTGTGAAAGAAACCACGGAAAAACTTCAAGGACTTTTAGGGAAGTAAAAATCAGTTTTGGCAATCGTTTATTTTTACATTACACTTCACAGAAAGATGACATGCCACTTACATGGCTTAGGCCTGTCTATTCAGCCCCATCCGCTCCGCCGCCAGAGTACTATTGAGAAAAAAGTTTTTTTGCTGCTCTTGTAAAAAAAGTTTTTTTGCTGCTCTTGTAAGTTGGAAAAATTGTCCGAGTAACTTAGAGACTGAGGTCAAGTTCTTGTAAGAACATAAGAACTTAGGGTAAGTAATTGCTAAGTTCTTATGGTAAGTAATTAATAGGTTCTTATGGCAACTAACTTTAACAGACATGCCTACATGTTCATGTGGTTGTCAGGAAGATTTGGGAAAACTCTCAGTAGGATTTGCGAGACTGTCAGTAGGAGTATAGTTCAACTGGGCGATAAACCTTGCTTTCAGGGGCCAAAAAGGGGGGTGTTGACGACAGCAGACCTTGCTTCCAAAGGCCAGGGCTTAGCTGTTCCCTGTTGTGAGTGTTTTTATTATTAAGTGTTGCATAAATACACATATCATTAAAAAACGAATTATACAGATGTTCATCCGCTTCTGTTTCGTCGTCTGTTTCGTGAACGCGTTTTGGAGGCATGATTTCGCGCCGACCGTGAACCTCAAACTAACAAAGTGAAGTGATCCCACCATCCACTAGAATGAACGCGAACAAAGATGCGCTTTCCAATTGGCTAGACAAAATTATAGGTCAGCACACAGTAGCCAATCAGGACCAGGCTTACTACTACCGGCAGAAATGGCACAATCAAACTGTCTTTTTGCCAAAACAAACCCCAAAATACCGCAAAAAGCTACCATTGAAAATTGATACATGACCGGAAGACTGTAAAAAAACACCCAAACTCGTAAGAAATACGGCGAAATCGTAAGAGTAGGCAGGTCTGCTTTAAGGTTACCTCTGCAGGTTTCTAAAAGTTAGTTGCAACTTGTTAATAAGTATTAAGTTTTACTTGGCACCAGTCTTTATCAAGTGGACTGGAATGTGTTATTCCAACACAGTTAAAAGCCCTTTTGAGTATAATACGCCGACCTGTAAAACCTCTTGGTAATTGACGGCTTTCAAAGAAGCAAGCTGTCCCCTGTTCAGTATATTAAGCTGATTTTTGTCACCTCTCAGTGACTGAAAAGGCAATAGGCTTTTCAAAACCCCAGCCACATGGCAGCTTATTCATAAAAGCGTGCCGCAAGGTCTGAAAGGAATGTGTGTCCCCATAGCATACCTGAAATTGAATAGAAGGGTGTCAAACGCTATGATCGTTTCACAAAGGGCATTCAACTGTGGCACGTGGCAAAGATTAAGTGTCTCTCTCATGTTCCGGGTTCAGAGGGGTGTTTAGGAATATCTCGGGATCATTTTTAAAATTTAGTGCATACGAGTAATTGCTTGTACATATTAAGGGTACTAGTGGCAAAACGCTTTCAGCCCTGAAACTTTTTTGTCAATATCATTGCGACGTGGTGATATCCTTGTAACTGTTGTGCATATTTAATTCAGTGCAGATGGGCTGTGTCCTTTCATGCACAGATAAAGCCAGTCCCAGTCAGAGTGTTATCCTCTAGCAACGGGCACGTACATAGTAACCCTGCGGCCACGGACATATGTGACCCTCTCTCACGAAACCAGTCTTAACTCGCAGCGAGCCAATCAGCACTATACGCAATAATATGTGGTGGGGGTCAATCTGGGTCATTTTCACTTTTTTGCAGAAATGTATTCTACATACACCAAAGTATCATATGGTTAAAATTGTTATCATGAAAAATGCCATTAAATAAGTTAAAAATGATTTTAAAAGTCTGCCCTTGGCCCCAATTATGCTGCACACAGAAACTTCACAGGCTGTTTTCTCAAAATGGCCGCTGGAGGCTTTAACAATTTTAAACATTAACAACTTCTACAATTTTTGCACTACAGCATACAGTCATATATCACAGTAATCAGCAAACACTGTATTTTTCAGAAATGTACATATGTCAAAACATCCAAAATGCGAGTTAAGACTGATTTTGTGAGAGAGGGTCACATATGAGCTAATTAAGAGAGAGATATATAGAGAGGACAAAAGTAACATTACCTGTTGATATTACTATGTGGAAGTACATAAAATGGTGATTGTTCAAAAGCAATGTTTTAGGGGTAAATTCTGACGGTATTTTCTCATGGATGATGAGGGTTCAAAAAGTAATAATTAAGGGGTTAACTCAGTCATTGTGTTAATGTTGCTTTTGTCCTCTCTATATATCTCTCTCTTTGCTGAACTGGGGCCCAACTCAGTCCCTCAGCCAGGCATAGAGTTTCATGTGCCCTTTCAGTCACAGGGGCTCATGAAAAGCACTACCCGCTCTTTCTGTGTGGCACGAATGGTATTGCATCCTCATACGTGGCAGTCATCTAGGATTAAGTCTATGCTTGTGTACATGTCAACTGGGATAAAAAAGGGAGCAAGCAATCAACTGCGCTGTATGTTCCTGTTCACCCTCCCCCCCCCCCCCCCCCCCCCCCCCCCCCCCCCCCGGGATGAGCAGCCGACTGGCCCGGGTGTCACAGGTAATTGCTAATCCCCTAATCCTGTCGCACATCGCTCTCAGCGCATTGGGTCTCCAGTCTCACACAGATTTGCATAGTTTTGTCTTCCATGGACATGCACAAGTGCCCATCAGAGTAGCAATGTTGTCATTGATGTGTGTCACCAGAGGCGAGGTGTGAAATGTCTTGATTTTGATCAACCTTGAACTAACCCTTAAGTAATCGTCAGTCAGTGTAAGAGGTATACATCATGAGTGAAAATGACTTTCTGTGATCTGATCCTGTGTTCCTCATATGGATTGATTGATTGATTGATTGTACATTGCTTAACGTCCCGACAGCAACAAGGCTTTCTCAGGACGTGCCTGCACTGCGTGTGAAAAAAAAAACAACAGAACATTGAATGTATGTCGCCAGCCGGTCAAATACGTTAAATAAACCTAACACATGAGGCCTAAATAAAGCTAAGACCATTTAGCAACACACATCCAATATCAAGAGCTACAGGCAGTGCAGACAGTAGGGAGAGTTTTTAAAAGGCAAATACAGGTGAATGGACAAAGGGTAGACAGAAACACATGCCCCAGAATAGAGAGAAAAACCCACCCTGTGGGGCTGACCAGGGTGACCCTGAGAACTAAAAAATACCTAACCCCACCCAAGTCCCCCAGGGCAGACCCGGGTGGGGGGTTCCTCATATGGAGGAGGTTTGTGCGTGTATAGAGCAGTATCACAATTTTCACAAATGGCCGTGTTGTTCCTCAGACGGAGTACTTGGTAGTGTAGTGTTGTTGTCAAACACAAGGTGATTGCTCCTGCCAAAACTCCAGATAGAACATTCTTTTCAATAAGAAAATTAACACCATATAGTGGCTATGGTACACCAGCCTATCACTGCAGTAAGCAAAACACCCTCGGGCACACGTCAGCCGCAGAGGACCTGCGCACAACCAGGCAGTACACAGTGGTGGTGTGAATCGTGTTTCACACGAGTGTGTGTGTTGAGTTCAGCTCGCAGTGCTTTGAGCCGATTCAAAGCTGATTCTGTAAGATTTTAAAATTGCGTCAACAACTTTGGTGTCAAAAGGTTTCACAGTTTAAAGTGTTTGCCTTTGGAGGGAAACTTCACAATGTTTAGAACCCTGAACATCGCAAGTTGAATTATTTTTATCATTGTTGCGTCCTTTTGCCGGTTCAATTTCACTGTTGTGCATGAAATTGTTTCTTTCAACAAAACGGTTACCGACAGAACAGTGCCAAACAGGCAGTCTAAAAAATAACATCCTGTCGGTGTGTTACAGCAATTGAAACAATGTCTGTTGACGTTTTACTGTCCTCAGTAACTTTATACAAGTTGTGTGCTGTAGGCAGAATTTGTATAGATGCATTTAGTAATAATAATAATACCGTTATTATATAGGCGCTTTTTCTCCATTTTTGGACGAATCGACTCGAAGCGCCGCGAACTGAAACCCAACACGCACATTCACGTAACAGACACGGATTTACACCATTTAAGATGAACACAGTACAAGACAGATGAAGGGCCAGTTCAGCTACTGAAGTTACAGAGATTTTTGATCGCTTGTATTTGAAATTTGTAAAGTGGCCTGAAACCGGTACCAAAGTGTGGGGGGTGGGGGGGGGGGGGGCTGGGGGTGGAAGAACTGAAGTACCCGGAGAAAGAACTCCCGACGGTCCGCCCGAATTAACGGTGACACTTACCAGAGGAGAAAAGTCCGACGCTGGAACCCGTTTTCGAACCTCGCACCTTTGGCATTGGTGGCAGGCGCCTTAACCACTGCGCCACGGACCGCCCCGTTTGAAGGGGTGAATTTGTGATCCAATGTACAAGCTATTGCTCAGCTGCTTCCGTGTTTGGTTACAACTCTCCCATATTTTGGCTACAGTGTTTCGTAATCATTACCTAAAGCCAGTGGTTTGAGATACACAGAGATTCACACAAATAATGGCCGGTGATCTCAGAGATCTTCTTGTAAAGTAGTAGATTTATTCTGGTTCATGACACAGCATATAGAAATAAAGTTAAAATCAAATTGGTTCAATCGCAACCCCCCCACCACCCCTCCCCCCCCAAAAAAAAAAAAAAAAAAAAACAAAAAAACCAAACAAACAACAAACAAACAAAAAACAACCAAAAACAACTGCCAAACATGGATACCACGGCCTTGACATTGAGGTCACAGTTTGTGAAACTGGCTGATAACACTTTAGAGTGGGGTAAAGTATCATTATCTACAGTTTAGACTGATTCAGTCCCATGGTGCGACTGATATTGCCTGCACAAAAATCAGCAGAAATAAATATGGTTCCAGTTGACTTTAAACGCAGCAATGTTTTGGTGATAATAATAATAATAATGAGTACTTGTATAGTGCCTAACCTCAGATTAGAGCTCTAGGCGCTTAACAAAAACTAATGTACAAAAATAACTAATTACAAAAATGGAATTAACAAAAAGTACAAAAACAAAATACAACGCACTCTGTAAACAAGCTATAAAGTCACCATTCAAAAGTGCTACGCTTATGGACTCGTACTGGCATTCACACACACATCTATACACACACTACTTCTAACATAGAGATGACTTCAACATGACAGGTTTGTGACAAAGTCATTTGTAGCTGACAAAAAAAATATGGGTCTTTAGGGCACGCTTAAATGCCTCTCTCGAATCCACGTATATCAGTTCGCGTGGGAGGTCATTTCAAACAACTGGGCTCTGGTATCTGAATGACCTCTCACCAAACGACTTTGTTTTGACAAGAGGGATACGTACAAACTCGAGAGTCGGCAGCAGAGCGCAAATTCTGTCTTGAGGGCGTATACAGCTGGAGAAGAGAGGCAAGGTAGTGTGGGCAGGAACAGATAATACAACTGTGAGTAAATGCATGAAATTTTGTACTGAATCCTAGCTGATTCACCTTCTCTGTATCGAGACAATGTATCATGACATACAGTATCATCACCTGACATCTGGATTAAATCAGTCCTGCGGTTTAAGAAACATCACCAAGACAAATGTTTGTCAGGTAGTTATTATGACCAGATTCTAGTGCCCAGCGCTCGGAATATGGCAAAATATTACCAAACAATTTGGATCAGATTGACCCAGTGGTTTCAGAGGTATTACTTGGACAAACACACAAAGTAAATCCAACACCCCCCCCCCCCCCCCCCCCCCACACACACACCCTTTGTTGGGTGATGGTGGGGTATATGAAAAGTAAACAAGTCAAAGTGGAAAACGTATTTCACAAGTTTATTGAATGTCTCAGACAATACAAAACCAGCATGGCCACAGACACTGTTGCAGTAAAGAATGCGAGTTTGCAATATGAAACAAAAGAGATGAGGAAACAGGTGATGAGCCAACCAGCCGTGGGAGGGTGGAGGATTCCACTTGCTGATTCACTCAACAACACAGAAACAACTTTGCACAAAAAGCAGTCAACATTCTTTTATCAAACTGTACACAAGTTTCACAGTGCTGAGATGAAAATTCAACAAGTCACCCTGAGTGTTTCTGCAGGCAGGATGTTCATCACAACAAAGCTACTATTTCTCCACTAGAGTGGAGAAATAGTAGCTTTGTTGTGATGCTCGCGCATGCACACACACACACACACACACACACACACGCACAGATCCTATCTCATCAAGGACATCTGCCAATAAACAGAGAACAAGTGTGGCACAGTACACCATATCAGACAAGCCGCACTATAGTACTGCCTCACAGATCACAGTTGATTGTAAATGGCTTGACACCGTCAGCATCCATAAATTGTGATATGAAATGAATATGACCATCACCATCCTTTCTCTCAGCCCATCATCAAGGGTGTGCAAACAGATAACAAAACAGCAGCACCATGGCAAACGCCGTGGCATCTCCTGCTATGAAGCACCGTCACAAATGTTTTGTTTGAATCAAAATTGAAAAGCTAAATATAACATGCCTATCTCCCTCCAACCCTCTCCCTCATTAACCCTTTGGGTGTCGGTAGTGGTTTTAGTCGCGATGATTTCTGCAGGAATCATGGCAACTAAAACCACGACAGACACCAAAAGGGTTAAGCAGCGAGAGAGGTGGGGCTGTCAGCTAGATGTTAGTTTGGAGCAGTCTCATGGCAGCAAGCCAGGTGGGTATAAATTAGAAGATACAAAAATATCTCGGCAGATAAGGACAAATGACAAGCTGGATGACAAACAAAATGAAAAATGCTGATCACTGTGTTCAGGGGCGGATCATTTATGGTGGTGGTGGTGGGGATGGGGGTGGGGAGGGGGGGTCAACTTTTTGTTTGGGACCTTCACCTTATGTGGGTGGATGGGTGTAGAGGAAGAGAGTGTGTGTTCATCAACATTCTCGCTACTCACTTGCCAAAATATCAAACAGGGGTGGGGGGTGGGGGATAGCATGTGTGCATGTCGAAACTCGCCAAAAATCAAATAATCAAATAGTGGTGGTGGTTCCAAACATAGCTGTTTAGATAATTTTGGGTCCATGGGGGGGGGGGGGGGGGGGGATTCTGGTACCCCTAGGATTCCCCCCCTCCACCCCAAAGATCCGCCCAGTGTTAGTCCTTCACACTGGTTCTGACCCTTTAAATACAAGAGCACAGCATGTAATCACTACTTTGTACAAAGAAAATCAGATCGCACCTAAGTACTAGCAACACGCAATACATGTATCTTGTTCTTTGGTGAAACAACTTGTATGTTCTGACTGCATCCCCACCAAACAGAAAAATGTCACAGTCTTTTCTGCACAAACCTTTTACAATACCTTGTTCACACTAAAGCGAAGTGCAATACTGGGTCAATAGGTCGCATTTCTTTTACAAATGCTCTTAGAATGTCCTAAAATAATGCTAGACAAAAGGGCTAACTTTTGTTTAGGTTTGAACCTCAGAAAAAGAAAGATTTCTCTGTAGACAGGAAGTGAGCTCCCCTGTTGTGCACAAAGGGCACTAGAAAGTCTGTGTTACCTCAGAGGACTATCAACAGAAGGGTAGATAAGTCTTAGTTGAGGCAGCACATTTTAGCAATTAAAGCCTGCCACAAACAGGCCAACAGCAAATTATGATTGATTGATTGTACATTGCTTAACGTCCCGACAGCAACAAGGCTTTCTCAGGACGTGCCTGCACTGCTTGTGAAAAACAAAAACAAAAAAATAGAATATTGAATGTATGTCGCCAGCCGGCCCACTACGTTAAATAAACCTACAACATGGGGCCTAAATAAAGCTAAAACCAGTTGGCAACACACATCCAATATCAAGAGCTACAGGCAGTGCAGACAGTAGGGAGAGTTTTAAAAAGGCAAATACAGGTGAATGGACAAAGGGTAGACAGAAACACATGCCCCAAAATAGAGAGAAAAACTCACCCTGTGGGGCTGACCAGGGTGACCCTGGGAACTAAAAAGTACCTAACCCCACCCAAGTCCCCCAGGGTAGACCCGGGTGGGGGAACAGCAAATTAGGAAGAAGAGCAGATTAGTTGAGCCCTCAAGGCTGACATGCATGTCAACTCATACAGATGTTGACTTTCTGTGACTGACCTAAACGTCAGAGTCACAGAAATATGGGTGCTTTTGTTGAATTTTCAAAAACCTGAAAGACCCCTGGCTTCTGGAGCATGTCATTTCTTATGGCAGGTAGTTTTCAAAAACCGGAATTCCAGCACATAACCGGCACAGCGTAAGCACCCATGCAGCAAGTCAAGAAAGTTGTATAGACCTGTGCAGACCTAATCCTACTATTGTGCCATTTTCTATTCACATTGAACTACATTAATGTGACATCATATGTTTTGAGCAAATACAGGCATTTTTACACAGTTCTTGACCTTCCCTGAGCATTAAATGGATATGAATAAGGTCTTATCTTTGTGTGGGGTTTCAGTAGTAGCCAAGAAAATACCACTGTTGCTGGCAGTGATCAAGGACCAGTACAAATGCAAGTCAGCTACCAAAAAGGAAGTATACAACGCACACTCTTCACCATTTGCCAAACGTAACATTTTAGAAGCATACAGCATGAGGATCTATGCCCTTTGTGCATTTTCTTGTTAGAAATGTGCTCTCTCTTGCACTGTCTCAGAACAAATTTGGTACATATTTCTGCGTCAGTGTCGGACAGCGTGTGTACGTGTGTGTCAGTGTGTAGGCAAAGGATAAGCAAGTCCAGTGTTCAACACGTAGTTACAAATCAATTATAACACATGCGGCTTAAAAAAAACAAAAAAAAACAAACAACTGAAAAATCAATGATGCATGCAAGAGAGCTGCGAAAACCTACCTCCATCTGTAATTAGTTCCGTAATTATGATACGTGCATCACAACGCTGCACAAAATGATTATCTTCACGGTTTGGTTCGCCGACGATGAGAAGTACTGGCAATTCAAAGCAAAACCTCCTTGAAACACACATGAACTAGACATACAAATTCAGACAGACCTGTGTCACTCAAAAGTGTATGGCCATCTGATAAACAGGCCATTGCATCATACAGTGTCAAACACATCTTTACTCATGCTTTTGTCGATGAAACTTTTACCTTAAAGTTTTGATTGCGCGAGCGTGTGTGTGTTCATGTGGAGATCGTGGGGGATGTACATTCAAGTTCACCCAGAGAGGAATGCGTTACACAGTGCAAAGGGAGAATAAATCCTGTCTAGCAGATGCATAGACCATCATGAGACCCCGCAGACAGTTCACTAGAATATGCACCTCTACATTGTGTCATTCATTCTCATCTTGGGCCTCTCGCTGAGGAAATCGTTAGTTTTGTTTGAATCTGTGGTAGTGACCAGATGCCAAGGTAACTAAACCCGCCACCTGTTGCTGGACATGTACCTGCAATACATCAGGTATCGTCTCGATGGCAGCCTGTTCAACCTCAGACGACTGCAGGCCCACACGAAAACCCTAGACCAACTGATTCGTGAGCTGCTTTTTGCTGATGACGCTGCCCTCGTTGCACACACAGAGAGAGCCCTGCAGCGCATCACGTCCTGCTTCGCAGACGCTGCCCAGCTCTTTGGACTCGAGGTCAGTCTGAAAAAGACAGAGGTCCTCCATCAGCCGGCACCCAAGGCAGTGTATCGCCCTCCTCACACCACCATTGGTGAGTCTGAACTAAAGTCAGTGCACCAGTTTACTTACCTTGGCTGCATTATCACGTCGGACACCAAGCTGGACAAGGAGCTTGACAGCAGGCTGGCAAAAGCGAACAGCGCTTTCGGGCGACTTTTCATGCGGGTGTGGCACAATCAACAGCTGAAAACAGGCACCAAGATCAGCGTGTACAGAGCTGTGGTCCTCACCACCCTGCTGTATGGTTCCGAGTCCTGGGCCCTCTACCGCAGCCAACTACGACTCCTCAAACGCTTCCACCAGTGCTGCCTGCGCACCATCCTGGGCATTCACTGGAGTGACTATGTCACCAACGTCGAGGTCCTTGAACAGGCTGAAACTGTGAGCATCGAGGCTTTGCTGCTGCGGACACAGCTCCGCTGGGCGGGGCATGTCTCCAGGATGGAGGATCATCGCCTACCAAAGATCACCCTGTTCGGCGAGCTTGCTACTGGACACCGTGACAGAGGGGCACCAAAGAAGAGATACAAAGACTGTCTCAAGAAGTCACTTAGTGCCTGCCAAATCGACCACCACCAGTGGTCTTCGCTTGCTGTGGACCGTGACACCTGGCGCTCCACCATTTACAAGGCAGCTGTCTCCTTTGAGGACTCTCGCAGAGCTAGCCTTAAGGACAAGCGGCTCAGGAGAAAAAACAGAGATGCCGCAACTCAGAACCCTGGCCATACCTCCCCCTGCAGCCACTGTGGTCGAACCTGCCTGTCCCGGATTGGCCTCCGCAGCCACGAACAAGCCTGCAGACGTCGTGGGCAACTCCTATAAAATCTTCGTTCGCGAAGTCAAGCCAAGAGAGAGAGAGAGACCTGCAATACCAGACGGCCTTGAGCTGAGAAGTGGGTACGGGTGGTGGCGAGGAGGATTGAGAGGAGGGGTTGGGGGACTAACCACTCCCACTAGCTGTTACTTCTAGTTTGGCTGGTCAGTGCTGGTGCAGTCCCACGGGACACTGGGGCAAACGGAGGAACGCCTTTAAATGATACTGGTTTGAGTGGAAGGAAATTGCCAGCATTTTGAAAGTGACCTGACTACAGGATAATTCAACAGCATATTGGCGAAGGAACTCCAGAAAACAGCTCGACCTGCATGACATCAATGATTGTCCCAGAGGGATCAGGGCCAACAATCATGGTGTGTGAAAAAAATTGGAAAAGTCTGCAATTACTAACATTTTCAATGATGGCAAAGTACTAAAGCTAGTCTTGGTAGAAGAAAAAAATGTATAAAATGTGTTGTCTGTTTACATACATATGCAGCCATGTTCTGTCCCCAAACTTACTGCAAAAGTGTAAAACCAATGATCTGAAAGAACCCATGTTGCATTTGGCGGGTCAGCAAGTGCTGAACTAGACGTCATTCACGTAGAGTATCTTTGCCAAACATGGTGTTCTGGAGATGGTCATCTCTGACTGCTCCACATTTCTTCAGCAGAGCATTTGTATTTGAGGTCCATGCTCACTGTTTGCCTCGGCAGTGTGGGTTTTCTTACAGAATCTAGGGCTCTGGCAGCTCTTTCTGTGATACCATTGCATGACTGTACTGTGGACTCCATATTTCCACAATGTCCAGGCCACCAAACTGACTGACAAAATGAATGTACGACTGTTCTGTTGCTGTCGACAAGCTGGAAATGTACTGTACTGGCTCAATGTCACCTTCCTGAAAGCGATCTGCTCTATGGCAGGTGTTGACTGATGAAATTTGCTGTTAAAATGGGCAATCAATGTTGTCTTCCCTCAAATGCAACTTCTACCCTTCTTTTAACATAACAATCCATGCGAGTAGGCACACATAATAGGGGTTTTCCTTGGTCTTTTGAGCTTAAAGAAAAAACTCACCAGTGTAAAAACATGAGGAAGAGCAGAAAAGTCTTTTATATTATGATATTCAAACTTCATAATTTAAGTGAGCACTTTTGTCCAGCAATATTATAAGACCTACATTTACAAAGGAAATGTTGCAATCTATTAACCCTTTACTGCCTGGAGCAGGTCGCCTAAGTAGGACTGTTCAAAGACCAAAAAATGACCAGAGCCATTGGAGAAAAGATATGTTGAGAACACAAATCAAGCAGAAACCCCCGAGGTCAAGGTCATGGCAGCCAAATCTGTTTTGCTCTGTTTGTGAGAGATCACAGAATATAATGGATTGATTTGCTTCAAATTCAATATGCTGATAGATATTAATGCTATAAAGTGTTTCATGCAAAAATTACAGTTACTCTGAAGGTCAAGGTTGAGACAGCCATGTTTGTTTTCCTGTTATGTATTTTTGTCTGGCCAATATCTCTGAAACAGTTTGACCAATCTGGCTTTAAACCTTTGTTGACCATAGCCCTAAGTGGATGAGTATCAAGTTGCTAACCCCAAGCAAAGCCCTTAAAAGGTTTTTTAAATAATTATTCCAATCACTGTTCACTCCAACCCCTTCCATGTACACTGTGAGTGTTATTCACTGTACGCTTGAAGATGCCAAGTCTAAGCTAAGACGCCAAGTGAAAGGAAAACA
The DNA here is from genome assembly GCA_036245525.1 of Semisulcospira habei. Classification (NCBI taxonomy): domain Eukaryota; kingdom Metazoa; phylum Mollusca; class Gastropoda; family Semisulcospiridae; genus Semisulcospira; species Semisulcospira habei. The sequence goes on along the minus strand of BTPG01000007.1, from coordinate 81,024,349 downwards.
GAAAATAGAGGTTGAAAACCCTTTAAGATAGATACATGAAACATGATGTTTCAGATCAAAGATCCTTCTTCTGGGCGATATGGAAACAACATAGAACAGAAAAGAACACATGATAGAAATAAAAGACGTCATCCTGTATAGAGAAAATTTAGAATGACGTTAAAAAAACCCACAAAAAAACAACAACATAATGACGCAAATACACACACAAAACACATAGCACAAAACTTACGTCTACGTACATTCATGTCACTGCATACATTTGCATTTCCTCGTGCCTGCTGCCGCTCACATACATGCATACACATACACACACTAATCAGTGCAATGGTAGCATCAAGTCTCAATGGTAGCATCAAGTATCAGCAGTGAGGTCAAGTCTGGCACCAACCACCAGTCAGCCCGAGCATACATCCCTAGGGGCGAATGTTCAAGCCGCGTGGATGGCAAATGCCAAGCCTGTCCGCGAAAAAGGATTCTGTCATTTTGCAGTGGATGAAGTGGGATGTATTTTGCCAAAGGATGCGTATGCTGAAATGTGTGAGGCTATGAGGAGGTTCGTTGAAATGACGTCCAACCTGGTTGTTGTATCAGAGGCGGATCAAACGAACATGCTCCTCGCAGCGTTCGGGGAGTGTATGGTACGTCTCCCCCACATACAGCATCTTTGGGCAGTGAGAACATGAGATGACATAGACGATATCTGATGACTGGCATGTGAATGATCGGTGGACAATGAAAGATGACAGGGGTCTGGTGATGACGGGGGATGTATTGATGTACGGACATGCTTTGCAGTGTGGTTGCTGACAAGGGTGTGTGCCAGGTGGTAAGATGCGCGAAGTGAACTGTGAACAAGATGATCACATAGGATAAGATAAGATGCCAAGTCTTAAGCCATGACAAATTGTATACTTGTCTATTTTGAAAACTCAGGAATATTCAGATATTAATAAATTGTGTTTTAACTGTCTTTTCTAAGCGTGTTTTTTTCTTCGTTGGGTTACTCTCGAAAGGAGCCCACAGGATGAGATAAAAAAAAAAGAAAAGCAGCTAGCCTCATATTAGCCTTCGAGATATTTTGATGAATCGTTATATTGGATAAAAACCTATTGCTAGCCCATATACTGTACTAAACGTGAACATAAACAAGCATGAATTGGTCACTAAACTTTGTCTAATCATCTTCCACACTGTGCAAGACTGCATGCATGCAGCAACAATAACTGACTATAACAAATAACTAAGTGTGATCTGACGAAATACAGCACTTTTGCTTGACATCAGACAGATTGCTATGGGCAACAGGCACATTTTTACGTCATCACCATGAACTGCCGACTGTCTGCTAGCATGAATAGTCCTGGTTCTACTTTGCCTTCCTGCAAAGCCTTTTGTGACCGCGACATTTCCAACAGGTCAGTTCAAATGTTTTCAGTCAAGGGTCTGACTTTCATACCATGAAATCCATAACCTTTTTAATGTCACTATTAACTTTCATCAAGTAATCATGTTCAGGATTGTTCCTTCCAGCATGCAAGACCTTGCACTTCTCTACATTAACATGCAAATCCCATGTGTCAGACCACTCTTGCATGTGATCCAAATCATACTGCAACATGTCTTTATTGCTCTATTCATTATAGATTTTAGTATCGTCTGCGAATACTTTGCACGTTATTAACACAGTGCGAATACTTTGCACATGTTATTAACACAGTCTGGTAAGTCATTTATAAATATAGTAAATAATATAGGTCCTAGGATGCTTCCTTGAGGTATACCGCTCAGCACCTTTAGTTTGTCTGATATTCACCACTTGTTCTCTTTCATGTAAGAAATTTCTTATCCAGTTGGAAATGTTTCCACATACACCATAGGCCTCTCGCTTCTGAAGAAGCCTTTCGTGAGGAACGGTGTCAAATGTTTTTCTAAAGTCTAAGTATATGATGTCAACCATTTTTTTTGTTGTTGTCAAGTAAAGAAGTTATATCGTCCATACATAACATGTAATAATTGAGTAACACATGGCTGTTTCTTTCTAAAACCATGTTGGCATTCAGTGTACATATTATTCACAGTAAAATGATTAACGATCTCGTCTCGGACTATAGACTCTAAAACTTTACATGCATGTTAAACATACTGGTCTGTACTTTCCTGCATCTGACCTAGAACCTTTTTTTAAAAATAGCACTTACCTCTGCGGTTCGCCAGTCTTGTGGTACAATACCTGATATAAGGGAAATGTAAATAAAGTGCAAATTGGTTCTGCCAACTCATTACACAACTCTTGTAAACTCTGGGTGGGACACATTCTGGACCTCGAGCTTTGGAAGAATTTAATTCTTTTATTTTTTTCTTGACCATATCAGGAGTTATTACAATATCTGTTATAGTGCACCCATTCAATTTTGAGCCTCTACCAAGCAAGGGAACATTACTCAAATTCTCTTTCACAAATACACTTGAGAAAACTGTATTCAAGGTTGCTGCCTTCTCATGATCTGCTACAGCAATGGTGCCATCATCTTTCATCTTTTTTAAGTGCATTTATTCCAGAACTATATTTAGTTTGTTCCTGTACATACTTCCAAAATATTTTAGGGTTCATTTTACATTTATCTGCAATATTCTTTCATGTGATTTTATATTACATTTTATTAATTTATTACAGTCGTTTCTTAAATGCATTTTCCCCACACTTCATGATTTGTAAACCTCTGGTGACCTATCCCCTTGACCAATGTAAGGGTCAACAAAATTAGTATGCATAGGAAGATCTGAACACCAGCTACCTTTGAGCCAAATGCTTGAAATGTTGCCATAAGTTATTGTGACCATTGACCTTTCCGACCCCTACGCTGGTCTGCCCTGGGGGACTTGGGTGGGGTTAACTACTTTTTAGTTCCCAGGGTCACCCTGGTCAGCCCCACAGGGTGGGTTTCCCCTCTATTCTGGGGCATGTGTTTCTACCCTTGGTCTATTCACCTGTATTTTCCTTTTTTAAACTCTCCCTACTGTCTGCGCTACCTGTAGCTCTTGATAGTGGATGTGTGTTGCTAAATGGTCGGGTTTATTTAGCGTATTAGACCGGCTGGTGACATACATTCAATATTCTGTTGTTTTTTTTTTTTCACAAGCAGTGCAGGCACGTCCTGAGAAAGTCTTGTTGCTGTCGGGACGTTAAGCAATGTACAACCAAACCAATGTACAACCCAACTGACCTTTCCGAGGGATCAACCAAATTAGTATGTATAGAAAGGTCTTACTTATCAGGTATCTTGTACCAAGTTTGGGCTTGAAGTTGTGAATAGACCCCCACCAGGGTCTGCCCTGGGGGACTTGGGTGGGGTTAACTACTTTTTAGTTCCCAGGGTCACCCTGGTCAGCCCCACAGGGTGGGTTTTTCCCTCTATTCTGGGGCATGTGTTTCTGTCTACCCTTGGTCCATTCACCTGTATTTTCCTTTTTTAAACTCTCCCTACTATCTGCGCTGCCTGTAGCTCTTGATATTGGATGCGTGTTGCTAAATGGTCTCAGCTTCATTTAAGCCCCATGTCATAGGTTTATTTAACGTATTGGACTGGCTGGCGACATACATTCAATATTCTGTTGGTTTTTTTTTTCACACACAGTGCAGGCACGTCCTGAGAAAGCCTTGTTGCTGTCAGGATGTTAAGCAATGTACAATCAATCAATCAATTGAAGTTGTGAATAGTATTTGAGAAAAAATAAATTATGTCAAAATATAGCTATATTTGATATATTTCCTGATCCCCTGTGACTTTGACCTTTGTGAGAGGTCACTGAATTTGGTATGTTAAGAAAGGTCTGGCCACAAAGTATCCTTGGGCCGAGTTTAAAGACTGTAGCTTGAATAGTCTCCGAGAAAATGCCAACGTTAAAGTTTACCATGGACGCCGGACGGATGACCACTGGCCCAGAACATAGACTCACTCTTGCTTCGCATGTGAGCCAAAAAACACATTTGTGACCCCTGACCTTGTGAAGGTCATCCAAACTAATATGCATAGAAATTTTAGCATCAGGTATCTCGGTACAAAGTTCAATTCTGAAGTTGAAAATAGCATTTGAGAATTTTTGTTATATTTCTTGACCCTCTCTGACCTTGACCTTTGAAAGAGGCCATTGAAACTGGTAAGTATTGAAGGGTCTTATTTAGACAGGTTTAGTGGCAAAGTATCCGTGGGCCAAGTTTGATGACTGCAGAAAATGCTAACGCTGAAGTTTATTTTATCATGGTAGTGGACGACAGATGATAGTACATACACTTTTGCTATCGCGCTTGAGCCAAAAATGGATCTTTGTTGTTCTGGGCTGAATATGTCCAAGGCACATTAAGGGATGCAAAATAGGTAATTTAACAAACAATGTATCACTGTTATGACTGTACAGCACAATAAAGAAGAAATACAAGTTCAGTAATAGTGAATCCTATTTGGTCAACTGGCACAGAAATGTTGATTGTTCTCAGAGTGATATACAAAGTGCTATACAAATGTGTTTCTTTGCAGATATATTTGCAAGAAACTTGTGCTTCGGTGTCAAATGGCCCATACATTTAGCAAAGATTTTCACTTCTGCACCAACACGAAAAGTTTCTGCCTCTGGGATGACAAGCCAGTATTATTTTCTTTGTGAAGAAAACCGTCGCATTTTAGCCCAACGTGTGGCCACCATAAGCACTGCCTGCAAGCTGTAGGTAGTGATGGAGAGGTATTCATACAATGTCAGTGCCTTCCTTTACATGATCAGCTGTCACAACTTCTACTTTGTCTCTTCTGTTTTTGCAGCAGAAAGACACGTGACTGTTTTCACACACACAACACTTCTGTTTCAAACAAAACTGCATCCAGACTGCATGGGTCAAAGTTGACAACTGTGCAAAAAGAGAGAGAGATATATACTGGGGTTTGCTTATGGCTTTGTACTGGAGTGGTGTTGAAAAAGTTTTTCAACATTTCCATGATTTTTTTTAAAGCTTTTCCTTCTGTCTGGACATGAAGTCTTTACTTCTGGTATCAGTGGAAGAAGGTGTGATTTTCCAATATGAAATTTTCTGTACACAAGAATGAGTTTACTGATGTCTTTTATCTTTTTGAAGAGTGGTGATTGTTTTTTTTTTTAACATGCACACTTGATAATCTGCATGCTCTGAACATGAAGACAGACAGGCACTCAAATCTAAGTCAGCGTTAGATTTTGACTCATAAGGTGCACTAGACATGCACACTAGGAGCACACATTGCTACTGACTGCCGTGTGCCTATGTCAAATACAAATACGTTCTAGGAAACAACCATGTAAATACAACTGCTTTCATAATTTTAATGCGTAAAGCATTTTTTTCTTCTGTCAAGAGAAACCTCATTTGGTATGAAAAAATGGAATTTTTCCACAGGAGACCATGACCTGCAGATAACACAAAGGCTGAGCTGAATGGCAACAGTAAGCAGTAAGAAATCTCTCATACACACTTGTAAGTTTAACTCTCTGGCTGTTGGTAGCCACTTTTGTCCAAAGGGTTAAAGTCATAACTGATGTGCTGTTCCAACTGTCTGTACCAGTACTGTGCAAACTGTGCCATTTTAGTGGAACAGAAACAACAGAAATACATGTCAAATACACACACAACAAAGACCAAATGTTTTCACCTTAACCTTTTAGCATTCGGATTTTTACTACAGAAACTGCTCCTAGTGTTTGGATTCTTTCATGTTACAAGAAGAAAAGTATAGTTGTTTAGTTTGAGAGGAAATGATGGGACTGCCTGACATCCTAGAGTGACGAGATTTGGCAGAACTATTGACAAGTGGCTCACTAGACGTGCATGGTCATGTCATGTGGCTAGAGTGGATGGGTCATGTTGCCGTCACCTAATGTCACCGAATTTTGGTGACAAAGCTTCATTAGTAAACAAATCATGCACTAATATACTAGACTTGCAGCTGTGAGTCCAGAAAGTGAATGCTACGTCCTACCTTTTCAATCTCCAAGCTCAGAAAACGGGTTGTATGCTGCTGACTGGGTCACAAATTGTCATAGAAAGTGTCAAATGTCCACAGTGCTACAGGCAGTGTCACAAGGCCACAGTGTTTGTTTTTCATTTTGGATGTTTGGTTTCACAAAAAATATATCTGAGATGGAGGGAGATATAAAAGAAAACATTCTAGTGGTCTGCTGCCACTGTACATTGTGAGTGGGACCTGCTGCTTCAACAAACTCCGGCACTGGTATTGCTTGCATGGCTGACCGCCATTTTGACAAATAGGTCACGAGAGGAGCGTTATCTTTTGGGCCACTTAAGTGTTTAAATCTGTATCAAAGTGATCTTCACAGTTAGCATCTGATTTGCGTAATCTTGTCTTTCACATTTCTCAGCATCTCTTAAAATAACAAGTATGTACTCCTCCATTTAGTCAGGAATAACCCTAGTGATGGAAAAACCCTTAGCACGTACTCCCGGTTGATCCCGGACTAACAGTAGCAGCCACTTGCACAGCTCCTGGTTACTCCTGGAACGAATGCTAAAGGGTTAATACAGGGTTCATTCTAAAAGCGGGGTGGGGGTGGGAAAGGATGGACTCATTGCCTAGAGAAAGCTATGATGGGTCACTGACCCCTCAGCTCTAAATGTTACGGGTCGTTTTAGGAAATGATGTGCCAATGGCACAGGATGCGTTCGAAAAATGGAGGCAGCAACTTGATTTTTACTCATGCCAATCCCACAGACTTGACCTTCAAGTGCGTGAAGTAATGTTTGCACAAACATGTTCGTTCATTAGCGACAAACAACATAATAAATTTGATCAAAATCAGTAGATTAGGAGATTATACACAAAAAGGACAGTGAAGGGGTTAAAATAATCTGAGATAGTTTTTCAAGCGAAGTTGTCATTTTAAATTTTTTTAGACAGACTATATATAAACAATTTAAAACATGAAAACATGGCTGTCATTGTCTCAATCTGCAAATTAATTCCTGCACAAAACATGGTCTTTTATTTAATATTTATCGATATGCAAAATTCAAAATTTGAATCAAATCCATCCAGCTGTTTAGAGAGCTCACACTTACAAATCAAACAAATTCGGCTGCCACAAACTTAAAGCGTGCCGAATATACTAAAACTTTACCTGGAATACTCGATGAAGTCCACCCCCCCCCCCCCACCCCCCCCCCCCCCCCCCCCCCGGGAATAAAATTTGTTTCAAGTATATTGGGCACGCTTGAAACTTGGGTGTAGCAAGATCATTCTTGTTCACTTTAAGACACACCATTTCATGAAGGACTCTCGACACAAGTTTCACTTACATCAGAATGATGGTTTTAGAAATAATGTCAGAACAACAATACACAAGAAAGGCAAAGCCATTATGGCTCACGTATATAACCTATTGACATATGTGTGCCCTTTGTGACAATAACTAAAGGGCTGGCTTCAGCACCAGCAAAATCCATATCCATGTTTTCTCAAAATGTAAGCATTTTTCACACAAACGTCAACCCCCCCATGACCTTGACCTTTGCGATGAGTCGACTAAATTAGTATGCATAGGAAGGTCTTATCATCAGCTACCTTTGTGCCAAATTTGATTGAAAATTTTGCAAAAATGTTGATAATACCTATAATTTCATCAAGAGGTCATCTAAATTGGCATGCATTGGAGGTCTTGTCATCATGTACCTTGTTTTGGATTTTAAGATAAAAATAGTATTTGAGAACTACAAGTTTGGTCAAAATAGGGAATTTGTTTAACCTATTTATTCGACCTTCTGTGATCTTCAAGTGAGGTCCATCAAATTGGTATATTTAGAAAAGTCTTGCCATTCTTGGGCAAAGTTTGAAGCCTGAGGCTTGAATAGTCTCTGAGAAAATGCCAACATTAAAGTTTACCATGGATGATGGATGGACGATGTTCAGATGGCCCAGCACATACTCATTTTTGTTATCACACGTGAGCCAAAAAATGCCACAATGGCCTTGACCAAGGTACAGCAGGTGTGTATCCATCAACATATCAAATCTGAAGCAGAACAACCAATCACTTTCAGAGATTTCACATAAACGGACTAAAAACAAATATGGCTGCCATTAGCTTGACCTTGGCTGGAGACTGCGACTCCACTCTTGATCATGACAACCTTTCATAACGGACTAATCAACTGTAGTTTGTGTCAAATCAGTCCAATACTATCTGAGATGTTGCCTGGACAAAGACACTCGACAAACATCCAAACAGTAAATCAATATACCCCCCCGCCCCCTCCCCCTGACCTCCCCACAGAGGTGGGGGTGGGGAAGGTATACTGGACCTGATCATACAGAATAAGCTGATCAGACAAATGAGTAATGGTTTTCGACAGCACGACCATGCTGCTGAGCCCCATTGGTCTGCTCCCTGACCACATTTTCTATGGAAGACGTGCGCGATCGCACAGAGCCGCTGACAACAACCACATCACGGTTGTCAAAGTGTCCATGGTGGGCCGACAGTGAGTTGCGCATGTTTCCGGAACCATGGCCTGTGGCGTGTGTGCGAGGCAAGTTGCGCGGCAGGGTGGAGGGGGTACGGGGCCGTTCCATGGCCACAATGTAGTCTGTGAGAGTCACATCCGATGTACCCCCGGACTCCAGTGGAATGGGGTGTGTGCGGAAATGCTCCAGCATGTCAAAGATGGTCTCAAACCACAAATGCTGCACTCGACACTTGCGGTCACTGTTGATGGTCATGCGCAGATGCTGCCAGACACAAACAAAAATGTCACAGAGCATGTCCCTTCACCATGAACAGGTCAAAAATAACTAGCAACAATGCTGACAAATGAAGCATCTCTTGAATAAAATAGCCAAGTGTGTGTACCGTACTGTGGGTGGCACATTGTTACAAAGGAAGCAAGCCAGACCATGATTTTACTTTTAAGAACTCGCATGCTGGAGATTATTTTAATGTTTACTTTTCTTTGGTCAACAGCGGATTGTAAACTCCTTGAAATAGGCAATCCAGTGGGGAAAATGCTTGCCTTGGTAGGCACACACCCTGAGTTACTGACTTCAATTCCTCCATGACTAAAGGGATAGGTTCAGGCCATTATCAAAATAGGTGTGTCTTATTCAGAATGTGCCGGTCCTTGTGCGAGCTCTGCGTGTGCTGTGTGCAAAAATCCAGGCCTCAGTTCGATACTTCATCAATAAAATAAGCATAGATAGAGGTCACATCAACGCTTCAAACGCTGGCTGAGACGTTTCAGCACAGTGACCAAAGCCTTCAAACAAAAAAGTGAAGTAAAACAGTCGCACAGTGTTCAAGAAAGTAATCCATTTCAAAATTCAAACCTCCCGCCCGTCAGTCAAATTCACCACTCTGAGTGGAGGCAGAGCCAATCCCAGTTCTTGTCGTCAGCCCGAGTCTAAACATAGCCCACGCTGATGACGCACAAGTTTGCAAAGCGGGCTTATTTGACAGCTGCCAGATGCAGCATCCAGAGCATCTACCAGTTCTCGCCAGTCTAATGGATCTAATAAGTAAAACACTATCTGTGAACTGTTTCTTTTTAATTGTTATGTCTAGCGAAGATAAAATAGATACGAAAGTGCAATTACAAACTTTCCTGTTTCGCAAGAAAGAACAAAGATAACTAAGATAAACACCAAAGACAATAATATTTTTATAGTGCCATTCTATTTTTAGACTCAATTCTCAGAAACGTATGTGCACTAGAATTTGATAGTTGATTAATGTGTGGCCTCTAGAGTTACTGTATAGATGACTTCTCATTGCTGCTTTTACATTCATCACTACTGTGCTATATTCATTATGTCCGTTGCCGCACAGCATAGGTATAGTGTATATGGAGTTGAAAGATCTACTTAAGGCCTTCGCGTAAGGTAGAGCTCTCAACAGTTGGAATAGTACGTTTAAAATGTCAACAACTAACAGTATGAAACTGTCGCTTGTTTGCTATACCAGAGTACAGGAATTATGTGATGGATGTTTTAGTCCCTATATAGTGACTGAGATTGGGTTTCACATTACACAAATAAATCTACACAAAAACAGTCTAAATGTGTATTGTTTTATTGCTGTGTGTCTTATGATCCTCTACAGTCAACAAAAGTTCCATTTTGTTTAGGCTTTTCAGAACTTTTAAAAACACGGCTGAGCAAGCAAATCAAAGCACGGAAAATAAAAATAAAAATCTGCCGACGGCAGTAGCAGTTTCCAACTGTAACACATACCATCTACACATGACATAGATTCACATGAGACCCTACGCTCACAGGGGTTGGTGAGAATCTGTCTCTGGCCTGCCGAGACTAGTTCCGTCTGTCCCTCAAATTGCGGACATATGACCAAAAACAAAACAGAAATGTATCATAACACACTATCTGCCTGTTTGTCATCGGCTGTTAATTTACCTCTGCCCTGGCGTCAGTTGACGTGCACTGTGGCAGCTCATGTTGCTTAAACATAGCGCTGCTGAGTCATTCTTCCCTGCCAGTCAGATCTGCAACTTACAGCCTATTGGGGCATCCACTACTGGTAAATATTGATTTTGGACTTACTTCTTTAAGGAAGCCAGTAACCCTAGAGCAGCTCTGTAGGAATGAATATCACTTACAGAAAACGTGATGTAGTCAGACGTCCTTTTACAGCAGTATCATTTTAGTAGACACAGAATGCAGATATAATTACAAAACTAATGAAGATTTTTCTCTGATTTTTTTTTTTTTTTGCAGGCTATGCCAAAGGTTTGTCTTTTTCATGGCATTATTTTTTCATGGCATTATTTTTTTTCTCTGTACACCATTTCTTTCCAGCATATCAGACAGTCTCAAGAGGAAAAAAACAACAACCAAAAAACAACAAATATACATCTTATTTGTGACCAATCCATGGTTTTAGACATATTGTCCAGGGAAGAATATGTGACATGAAAACAATCATAGCTGCCACTGATCTTGACTTTCAAGATAGTGACGTAATACTTGCACAAAACATTCAACTTTCATTAACCCTATTTACCCCATGGCCGCACTTCCCAAATTTTGGAGGTGTTACCTAATGACAATGTACCAGTTGCAGGAGATTACCTTGGTGCCATCAGGTGCCAAGCTTAACTGGCACTACCCTTGAATTGTCATGGTCAATCCATTTCCAGCTGAAGAGCGTCAGGGTGAAATGGGTTACTATCTGGCTTTGGCTCAGATGTAATTACTGTTATCTACACCGCGCTAACTTTTAGATGAGATTAATGTACTTTAAACTTGTCAAAGTTTAAAAGTAATGATGGCATCTTTCAGACAAAAGGTTGAAGTTATGCAGAGATATTTTTCTTGTCTAATTTAAAAAATATATTAATTGATGAATATTATTTTCTTTTGCGTTTTCCGCGCTGCATGCCACCGCTGATTTTTTTACACGGTTATTGCTAAGCTGATTTATCGGTCAACAGCAACGACATAGAGTCTGTAGTCTCAGAAAAAAATTTGGTTTTGAAATTGTGTCACCTAAAACGCATGCTACAATTGATTTTTCTGATGGGATAAGGTTATAACTCGATGTTGTAATAATATACCAGCGAATAAAAAAAAATGTTGGTCTTTATTCACAAAAACCCCTCAAAAAAATATTAATTTCTACCTGATGCAGGCTAGTTGGCTATCAGACCATAAAAAAAATCTTCACCATTTAGAGGACCAAAAAGCGATGCTGCGTGCCATGTGCGTTCTGTTGTAATCAGAATGTTATGACCTTTTTTTGGAAGCGGTGGAATTCAGAACTAGGCAACTTATTAATAAATTACAATTTTACACTTGCTGGCTATTCGTCCCTGCCAACATTGTGTACCAGAACAGCCGCGCGGAAAAACGTCTGCCGGCGGAAGAGAAAATTCAAGTAAGTTTTTGTTGTAAATCGTCTTGTACGAGTTATGTAGGGGGGGAAAAAGCATTTTTTCGCTGTTTTGTTGAGAGAACTATGTAATCTTCATTTTGTTGATTTTGACGAAAGTTTCTGACTTAGCAATGTATTTCGAAGGTATTAGTCTAAGTTTCTGATGATTTGACAGTCAAATATCAACATAAAAAAGTTTTATCGAGGTACCCAAAATGTCTTTGTTGTGAAGATTATGTAAACAATACACTTACATATAATTTTAATCTTCTCGATCACTAACAGTTAGAATGAAAGTGATTGATATTGTACACAAAATAGTTGAATTTCGACCAACTGCACCCCTGCTGATTTTGGTTTCAACTGAGGTTATAAGTAACGTCACAACATCCAATCTTCCCATCCTTAAAACATTTTCATCATTTGGTTGAAATTTGTCCAAGATTATCAATGGATGTGACCAAACCACATTTCTAGAATCCAAATAACATAATACTTGACAGACCTTAGGTCGTTTTGAGGCATTTTGCAGAAATAAATATTAAATACAAGCATTGTATTCAGTGTTGCTAATTTATGTACACATCATTATAATACAGCTGTGATCCGACATATATCACAGTCATCGGGGTCCACAAAATGGGACCGCGATATATCCATACTGGGCTAAAAGTGAGAGGGGGGAGGGGGGGGGGGGGTATACGATGAGGATCGGGGCGTGTGCATAGGCATTACCTATCGCCTGTGCGTTCTTTCTTTCAAAGCCGAATACAATCAGAAACACTTACTTACACTGTTAGCATCATGGAAAAAAAACGTTTTTTTCATTTTGTGAAGGATCGGAAATGGTCCATTTTTCCTGAACATTTCCTTCTCTATTCAGACGGTTGTCCGAAGCACCTCTGGTCCTTGCCCTCTTTAATCCCTCTGCTTTGTTGATCATGTCCACAAATTTTCTCAAGTCGCTCTCGGAAGCCAGCCATCCTCGAAACATGGATTCCACAAGACCTAGATCGTTACACACTTTTACTCTGTTCTCTCCATTCTCAACCGCTGCCAGTCATTCCTGAATCGTGTAGAGTTTCTGCTTCCTCTCCAATTTCACATCCATGTCAGCATCTAAAAATCGCAGGGGGTTCAATGCCCCAATGCCTACCTCCCAGAACCATTGCCGGACCTGTAATTTTTAATCAGCTGGCCAATCCACAATTCTAGTATTGCGGCACGAATCTGTTCTAGGTCTTTCGTCTGAACGCTTAGATCAGGGCTGTCTGGCACCTTACATCATAAATAACCGGAAAACACAAAGATCAAATGGTGGTAGACGATAGGGAAATAAAAGTATTGTACCTAACCTTATTTTGGCATGACTCAAGCGGTGAGCACACTACACAAGTGCTACACAAATGTGTCGCAATTCAAACTCTGAACTGAGGCAGCTAGAAACTTTCCATTGTGCTCCATGCTGTTTAGAAAGCAATGACTGTTGCCACTCGTGCAGTAATAGAGAAAGAGAAATAAATAAATAAAATGTGATAGATCTATGCCATTTCAGGTTTTGTTGAAAAGATCAAGACTGTTGAATGCGTGTATGAGCACAGTACCAGTTGGCGAAGGATGCCAACAATACATGCTTCATGTACGAAATCAGACCTACCTTCTATCCAAGTCACTTGCCATGCAGTCCTGCCCTCAAAATTTAGAAGTTTTATCGCTTCAAGCCAGTGAGAAAAGTCTGCACTTGATTGCTGCAGATTCTGATCTTGTCATTGGCTGCTTAGAAGCAGCACTGCTGGTAAACGTTTGAAATTCCAGCAGTAAAAAGCAAGCACATTTGCACGACCGGGCATGGTAGCCTATTCAGAAAGAGTCGCATCCTTTGTGCATTTCCTAGAAAATACAGTCTGACGTCAGAAATATTTGGCGTTTTACTCCTGACATCAGACACTCATTCGAGGCTTCAAATAGTACATAGTGTAGACTGAACGATAATGGCATTGAACTGTCTGTGATGGGTTACTTCTCAGGTTACATCGTGGTTTGTAGTCCTCTGAAGCTGATTATCAGACCTCCACGCCTTCGGTGCATCGGTCTGATAATCATCTTTATCGGACTACAATACCACGATGTAACCCTCGAAGTAACCCAACACAGATGATTCAATGCCTAATTGTATACAGAATGAAACAATCAACAGCCACTCAGTAAGTAGCACAACGAGAAATTTCGCCGGTATATTACTAGTTAGTAAAGTGTTTCAGGGTTTTGTAGGTAACTGAGAACGTTGCCAATCGTAATCTCAGGACGAAAAGCCAACTTTACCATTGATATGTGTGTTGCACAGTTTCATTGTTTCTTTGATAGCCAACTAACCAGGCCGCCAAAAGCCTGTGACCATCAGTGGGTGTGCTCTGACCAACGGGATGTACTGTAAGCTGTATTTGATGTGTCACCATAGGTCTGATTCGAAACCAACCTTCAGTCGAATAGAATGATGGTTTGCCGTTTTGTAGTATATTTAATATTTTGGCAGAGCACAGTTTGCGCGTACGATCATGCACGTGTGTGTTACACTCTTTGCGCTCGCGCCTGTACTTCGCATTGCTTTCCCAACTGTATTTTTTTTTCTTTACAGAAGTGAATTAACAAATCCAATATAATATTATAATGCTGCATATTGTACGAGCCGCTTATGTTTCCAGTCAGCGTCTACAAAAAGATACGGAGCAATTTTTTTTTAAGCTACGTATATTCTGATGAGCCCCTGTGGTTGCAGGGGCCTCTATGCCTGTTGTAAAAGGAAGGGACCGGCGGGGGAATTGTTTAGCGTATTTAGCAGATCAAATCAAATCTTGGAAACTCTGTTGACACATAGCGCCAGCGATCAGTCATGGCCTGCAGTGATAACAGGTGTTAACTGCTCTTTTATGTCAGGTGACTGGTACGTACATGTGTGAGTATCAACGGTCGTCATCACCCTCCATCACAATGCTTTCTGTCAGTGTGCGTCGCCCTCTTAGTCACATACCTAAACCCAGCATCTTCCTCGGTCTGATGTACAAGCGGTGGATCACTAAAAGCACGATTCCTGGGACCCTGCGGCTGAATAAGCACATGGAGATATGTGCCACTTCTGTTTCCGGTTGATCTTGTAGGTGGAAAGAGCAAGCTTAGGTCCAAGCTTAAGCCTACTCCAAAAAGAAGACAGTTTGGCCGAGTACTTTGCACAGATAGCAGTATTAGAGTCATGGTGCAAAGACAGTTTTCTGGAAATGAATGTACAGAAAACCAAGGAACTCGTCATTGATGACAGGAAAGTTGATGATATTTTTGTACCTGTCTCAATTAATAATCAACCTGTAGATGTGGTCACTGAATTTAAGTACCTTGGCACAGTCGTGGATAGTGGGCTGTCCTTCACTGGAAACACTGATCTGATTGTGAAAAAAGCAAACCAGCGTCTGTACCTTCTTAGGAAACTGAGAAGTTTTGATGTCAGTTCCAGGGTTTTAGAATCCGTTTATAGAAGCCTGATCGAAAGCATACTGACGTTTAACATCACTGCTTGGTATGGCAATCTCAGTATGAAAAACAGGGGCAGACTGTCACGTATCGTCAGAACAGCTGAGAAGATCATTGGCCTAGGACAGTACCCAGTAGATGATCTGTACCATAGAGCTGTCCGAAGGATAGCTGCTAGCATTGTCAATGATCCTAGTCACCCACTCTATCAGTTTCAAATGCTACCATCAGGCAGACGTTTCAACATGCCACTTGCCAAAAGGAATGTTTTTAAGAAGTCTTTTATTCCAACTGCTGTCTCGATTTTGAACTCTCGTTTATAACGCCGCGATAAGTATGATCTACTTAACATTACCTCCCATCTTGTGACAGATTGCTTGTGATAGATTGCTGCAATGATAATTTTTCATGATATGCTTTTGCAGCGTTTGTTAATGTCTTATATTGTTGTTTCATGACGAGCCGAAAGGCAAATTTCTGTCGTGCCTGGACTCGAACAGACAATAAAGTTGTATTGTATTGTATTGTATTGTATTATCGACACAAAGCTGACATATAACAGCAAAAGGCATAGATTCTCATGGTCCCTTGCGGTTCTCTTTCGCCCCTGTTATTAATGACTTGATTGCTTGTGTACTGTCCTTGAGACCTCAAACAAGGGCGAGTTGTAGATACACATGACCCGTGTGGCATAAGGCTTACTTACTTACTTACGCCTGTCACCCCTCCCAGAGTATAGGCCGTCGACGAGAGACCTCCAGCGACTCCTGTGCTGTGCTTCTCCTTTGATTTTACTCCAGATGGTTCCCAGTCTCTTCATGTCTGCTTGGAGGTCTCGACGCCAGGTGTTTCTCGGCCTGCCTCTTTTCCTCTTTCCCTGGGGGCTCCATGACAATGCCTGCCTAGTGATACTGGAAACTGGCTTTCTCAGACTGTGACCAATCCATCCCCATCTTCTTCGTCCAATTTCATTATCTGCTTTTATCTGCTCTGTTCTCTCCCAGAGTCTGACATTGCTGATCTTCTCTGGCCAGTGGATTTTCAAGATTCTTCTAAGGCAACTGTTTATGAAGATCTTTACTCTGTTGACTGTGATTTTTGTCAACCTCCAAGTCTCTGCTCCATATAGGAGAACTGCCTTTACTTTTGAGTTGAAAATCTGGACTTTGGTGTGTTGTGACAGCTCTCTGAAACTCCAAACTTTTTTTCAGCTGGAGAAAGGCTGCTCTGGCTTTACCAATTCATACTTTTTTGTCGATGATGCTCCCAAGATAGGTGAAGAACTCCACCTCCTCCAACGGGGTGCCAGCAAGCAAGACTGGTTCTTCCCTGGTTGCGTTCAGCCTCATTGTCTTTGTTTTTTGTTTGTGGATGGTGAGGCCCACTTGGGACGAGATGTCAGCAAGCCTCGTGGTCTTGTCCTGCATTTGTTGATGAGTGTTGGACAGTAAAGCCAAGTTGTCTGCAAAATCAAGGTCGTCAAGCTGTGTCCACAGTGTCCACTGTATTCCGCTTCTTCTCTGCTCTATGGTCCTCTTCATGACCCAGTCTATGGCCAGTAGGAAGAGGGACGGAGACATAAGGCACCCCTGCCTGACGTCGGTTCTGACCTGGAGCTCCCTGGTGAACTGCCCTTCATGGATCACGCGACATGTCATGCCATCATAGCTGCTCTTGATCAGGCAGACGAGTTTTGTGGGTACACCGTAGTGTCATAGGCGTTTCCACAAAGTCTCTCGGTCCACGCTGTCAAATGCTTTCTCGTAATCCACAAAGTTGACGTACAGCGGGGAGCTCCACTCCAGAGACTGCTCCACGATGATGCGGAGAGTGGCAATCTGGTCTGTACATGATCGGTTTTTCTTGAATCCTGCTTGCTGGTCTCTCAGCTGGGGGTCGACGGTGCTCTTCATTCTCTCCAGGATGATCCTGTTGAAGACCTTTCCTGGTACTGACAGCAAGGTGATTCCTCTGTAGTTGGAACACTTGCTGAGGTCGCCTTTCTTGGGAAGCTTCATTAGGTACCCCTCCTTCCAGTCGGGCGGCATCACCTCCTCTTCCCAGATCTTTCCAAACAGTGGGTACAGCATCTCTACTGTTGTTTCTAGGTCTGCTTTCAGAGCCTCCGCTGGGCTGCCATCTGGCCCTGCTGCTTTGCCGTTCTTCAAAAATGCCACTGCTCTTCTGATCTCTTCCCGGCTGGGTCTGTCACAGCTGATGGGTAGGTCAGTCTCTGCTGGCTGGATGTCTGGGGGGTCGGGTGGGGTGGGTCTGTTCAGTAACTCTTCAAAATACTTGGCCCATCTGTCGAGTTGGTCTGCAATAGGCTTGCCTTCTTTGTCTTTTACTGGTCTTTCTGTATGGCCATACTTGCCAGGCAATCTTCTGGTAATGTCGTAGAGCCGTTTCATGTTGCTGCTGCTTGCTGCCTTTTCTGCCTCTGCTGCTAGGTCGTCTGTGTAGGCTCTCTTGTCTGCTCTGATACTCCTCTTCACCTCGCGGCTGGCTTCCGAGTATTCCTCCTGTGCCCTTGCTTTGGCTGCTCTCGTGCGACTGTTGTTGACAACTGCTTTCTTCTGCTTCCTCACTTCTATCTTCTTCAAGGTCTGTGCCGACAGCCAGTCGTTGTGATGGTGTTTCTTGAACCCCACAGTGTCTTTGCAGGTTGAGTTCAGTGCCTCTCTTAACTGCCTTCCACTGCTGCTCTGTGGTGACCGCCTACTCCTCATTTACTAGCTCCTGTAGCGCTTAAAACCGGTTGGACAGCACCAGTTTGAACTCTTCTCTCACTCCAGTCTCTCTCAGGTGGCCTACATTATAGCGCTGTCTTCTTGTTGTCCCTGTGCTGCTTTTCTTTAACTTGAGCTTTATTCTTAAGATAAGCAGATGATGGTCTGAGGCGACATCTGCTCCCCTCCTCACTCGAACATCTTGAAGGGATCTTCTAAATTTCTTGCTAATGCAGATATGGTCTATTTGGTTCTCTGTAGTATGGTCAGGTGATACCCACGTTGCTTTGTGTATTCTTCTGTGTGGGAAGATGCTGCCTCCAATGACAAGTCTGTTTACAGCACAAAAGTCTATGAACCTCTCCCCGTTCTCAATCATCTCCCCTAGTCCCTGTCTCCCCATCACCTCTTCATATCCGGTGTTGTCCTCCCCTATTTTGGCATTAAAATCGCCCATGATGATGGTGATGTCTCGCTCCGCACATTTGTCCACAGCATTCTGGAGTGGGTCGTAGAACATGTTTCTCTTCCTCGTCACTTCATTAGTGGGCGCGTAACACTGGATGACGTTCAGCTTGATCTTTTTCCTGGTTCTTAAGGCCGCTGTGATAATTCTTGGCCCAAGAGGTTCCCAGCCCATCAGCGCTCTCTGTGCCACTGGTGACAGCATGAATGCTACTCCTTCTGTATGGGGGGCATTCTCCTCTTCATGACCTGAATACAGAATCATCTCCCCACTTAACAGCCTTTTCTGGTCAGACTGCGTCCATCTGCCTTCACTGATACCTAGCAGGGAAAGGTTGTACTTTTGCATTTCCGCTGCTATCTGGGCGGACTTCCCGCTCTGGTACATGGTCTTGACATTCCATGTGCCCATGATTGTGTCCCTGGATAGAGAGAGGCGGCTCGGTCCTGTGGCTTCTGAAGACTTCCGGTTTCACCACACGATGTCATAAATCTTCTGGTAGAAGAACCTTCCTCCTCCAGGAAAGGAATTGCTGTTTGTCTATTCGTCGGCGTTTTTGTAGCTATTTCTTTATTTGCAGGGTGGGGAAGCTACCCCAACGCCCAACCCCCTTACTAGGAGGATCAGGGGTTTTCTGTCGGGGTCTCCTTCCCTTAGACCATGTTGGTTCACGGCACCTTATTTCATTCGGTGCACCCCTCTCGCAAGGGACCCCCTATCCACCAACCAGGGAACGTGCCTCAACGCCATATGGTCCCAACGCGAGGGTGGCATAAGGCACCCAAAGAATTTATATACCTTTCAGAAGAACATAAGTATCTGTGCCTCTTGCAGTAGGGAGCGCGTTTCGTTTCTCCATTAACACTAAGGCTTACATGTGGCATAGATTCTCATAGGCTATATAATTCATGTCTTCCTGATGCTGCTGATGATGCCGCCATGATAATCTGTACATCCTACAGACAGGACGGGTTTTCAGTGTGGTGAAAACATGCAGATGCATAGTGTCAGCTGCCTTTTCCTATCGCCTCTTTTGTTACCTCGTTAGTAAAAACAGCTCGTCACTCTCCCAGAGTCAAGTCACAGCGGCTATAGCAGCAGGAGACATAGATTGTCATGAGCCACTAGCTGTACCTTTTATGCGCAGGTGTCAAGCGCCCATGAGAATCTACGCTTCTAGCTGACGGCCCTGCTTAGTGTAGTGGAGTGGAGCGTAGATTCAGGCGCCAAAAAGGCGGGCCAGGCGGTCAGTGGTCAGCTTTAAAGTTATTGACAGCCTTAATGCTGACGAGGGGAGACAATGCAGTGCCAGGGCACTAAGGAGGCCGAGAGGGAGGACAGCAAGGCAGGCAGCGGGTCGGGCAGGGGACAAACAGCAGGACGGGCAGTGTACAGACAGCAGGGCGGGCAGCGTGGCGGGGAAAAGGGGGAGGCGGGGCACCCGACATTCCTGCCATGCTGTGCTAGATAGGGGTCTGCAAGTCAGCCCAATGCCTGCTACCTATCTCCACACATCTGCTTTGGAGGAGATCGACTGTGTGGTGCCCTTGGCTCCGATCCTGGAAATGCTTTCTCAGGTTTCTCGCCATGCCCATCCAGAGCCCCTGTGTGACCTCTGCCTTGCCAGAGGATATGTCAGCCCGAACATTGCCCTGGACCCCAGCAGCAGACCCACAAGTCTTCCATTGTGCCAGAATTCCAGGATACCTTTGGTGCTCGACAGATTATGTTGGCTAGACCATGAACTAGTGGAAGTCTGAGAGAAAATACCTACAGCCAAAAATATTGTTGTGCATCTCCCAAAAGGAAGGAGCGTCTTTACTGATTGTGACAGCTTCAATGGAATTGACCTTTGCGTTTCATGTTTCATACTTAAAGAGGTTTTAACCTCTATTTTTTGTTTTCCTTTACACCTTTGGCTGTTTGTGGTATTTTTTGTACGGAAGATTACTTCAGGAATTATTGCAACAAAAAGCACCACTGACAGCCAGAGTGTTAAGTCTGTGTCGATATTTTGCTTGCCACAAATATCAACAAGGAAGAAAACATAGGAACTAGTGACAGCCTGAGTGAATGTGTCATGCGTCAATGCATTCTATTCTAAATGACATCACATCTATATATGAGGACACTCTGTGATGTTTGATGCCACATGTTGGTATTACTGAAACAGTCAGCTTTACTAAATCTAAAAAGCCTGGATCTGCATGGCATAAATCTTTCTAGCATAAATACACCTAGTGAAGATTTGTGATGCAGCGATTCCAACGATATCTAGACATAAACCTGCTCAGTGTGAATCTACAATGTATGACTTTCACCAAGCATGAATCCGCACAGGCTGTAATCCATACTTTTAAGAGTCTGGATGGAATAGCGGTAGTGCAAATCTACACTATTCAAGCTGTGTAGATTTCGCTGGGCTGATTCATAGAGATTATGCATTCACTTTGGTGAAGTTGACATGTCTGCAAGAATGTCCCTTCTTGCAAGGTCTTGCAGACATCTGAAATGGTCATGTAAGAAATAACTCCACTGGATATGATCTCATTATTTACTAGAAATAAAAACTTGTGTAATCCATTATGCTGTAGCAAACTCACTTCCATGTCTGCAAGAATGTCCCTTCTTGTAACGTCTTGCAGACATGTGAAATGGTCATGTAAGAAATACTCCACTGATATTTATGTGGTGTTTAGGTGAGGGATGAGTGAAAAACATATTTTGAATGGAGGGAGAGAAGACTGAATGCTTGGGTGGGTGGCGGTGTCCGGTGGTAGCCGAAGTAGTGTGTATGACTAGGAGGGAGAATTCTCGACTGTGGAATGCTTTGAGAGATTGAGAGAGAGATAGAGGGTGGGAAAGTCTGGAAGGAGTGAGAATGCGTAGTTGAGGATGAGAGATTGGGTGGGAGGAGTGAGAGTATGGGAGGTAGATGCGTGGGTGGTACAGGGGTGACTAAGAAACGGTACCGAGAAGTACACCAGTCATTCTGTTAGGTCAGCAGCTGCAAGCGATAGCTATAAGTTGAAATGGCTCCCAAAACTGCGAGAAAGAAGGCCTTACTGGAAAATAGTGAGATGGACCATATTTTCAGTGACTGGGGCCTCGACAAAGAGGTGCAGAGTGCGCTGATCAGGGAATACTTCATCTCCAGGCAGGCACTGCTACTAATGTCTGACGAAGACATAAGATGCTCTGGTGCTGAAACGTGGGAACAGAGCAGTGCTCTGTGCAGCGGTGGCCAAATTCCAGGTTGACAACGGGGGTGGCCCACTGTGCGGCGGACTGGGTGTGGTAGCGGACAACAGAGGCAGTAGAGAGCCACAGAACCTGCAGACACCCTATACAGTACACACCACAATGGTGCCGGGCTGGATACTGTTGCGCGACAGCCTGTGCATCGGTGGCAACAGTAGCGGGGGCATTGCGGCAGCAAAAGGTGGGCCTCACTTACATATAGTAGACTTTCTGTCTTCAGCAGCAGTATATAGTAGACTTTCTGTCTTCAGCAGCAGTGGCAGAGGAAGAAGTGGCACTTGGGGAAGGTGTCACTATAAAGGTGAACAGCAAACCGAAGCTGGACAAAGTCTCCCCCACCCACTGGATAGTGGTAAACAGCCATATTATGGCGGCCCTTATTGACAAACCCACACCAGGTTTCATGCCGCACGCCTACCTCAAGTACTCGGTGATGGTGGGGGAGCTGGCAGTCAGATACTCCTGGTACAGTGTCCTGCTGTTCGACGATGAGTATTGTCAGTGGCAAGCGGCTAAAGGATTCCAGTGCCAGTGAGGCACGGACGCCCCACACCTGTCCAACCGTACTGCGCAATCGGCGATGCCCGCTGGCTCACCTGCTCGCAGAACAGGAGGAGGGATGTCCGGACCACACCCACAGGCACAATGCCCCATCAGCCCCTCTGGCAGGGAAATGTACCTGCAGTACACCAGAGGTTACTGCACCTACGGCGCATGCTTCCAGCTGGACCATGTGTGTGCCACCTGCGGAAGAGATCACCTGGGGCGGGAACATCGTGACACACCTGCAGTAGCAGCAGGTGGCAAACATGGGACAGCCTAGGACACCGTGCAGCAGGTTGCACAAGGCGAGGTAGGCCCCACCCATTCTAGCACTTCTTATCATAGCCCTTATCCTGCACCAAGTCCATACAACTGTCAACTGTTAGGTTCTGGAGCATCCATTAGTTCAAAGCTTTTAGTGTGGCAAGACGAATTAGCTTCTGATAAAGACAAAAACTTTCTTCTTGAATATATTGAACATGTTTTTTTAAAATCTTGCACAAACATCAGACTGCTAGACTTGTAGAGCAGAAAAATCACACATCTGCCTTTAAAAACAGAGTAGCGGTAGAAAAGGGGCTCATCGATCAGATAAACAAAGGTCATTATATTGTAGCATCTCAAAAACCAACCATAATTAGTGCTCCGGCAGCGATCCCAAAAGACGACAAGCCTGTAGGCCATGCAATGAACGATTACTCTGTCCCTGAGACAGTAAAATTCCAGACGCTAGTTGACGCGTACGGACTAGCCAAGTCCGGCTACTGGTGCGCATAGGTTGACCTTAAGGCCGCAGGTGAGGTTATTCCAGACAGGAGGTGCGTATCAGTGAGTGTATCGAGGACAGTGTGATAGCGGCCCTTTCTACAGATGGGAAAAGGCAAAGATCCTCAGGAGTCCATCATGCAAGTTACAGGACCGTGACCCATGAGACTCTGTGCCTACGTTTTGCTTTTTCAGTTCACACAATTTTAATTTCCAGGCTGAGAGGGGGAGGGGGGAGGGAGATGCGCTATTGTGATTTGCAGTGAGTTTCAGCCATTTCTTTCCTTTTTCAGTATATTAACTGCACATCAATGACCATATAAATGAACACACTTCTCCCCCCTCTTTCGTTCTGGTAAAGACAGAGTCGGGTTCACTACGGAATATACTTTGATCTGCTGAGGCACATATACTTTTAAAAGCCAGGTTACAAATTAAAACTATATACTGACATGTAATGAAATAATCAATCCAGACCCAAAAGGTGACTGCCAAGCATGTAAAATGCAAAGAAGTACCCAACGGAGAAAGAAACACGCGTAGAAAAGATGGTTACAACTCAATTTATTAATATTTCGGGTAAATACCCTTTGTCAAAATAGACAAACAGAGAGATCAGTCACTACTTATCTTCATTCGCAGAAGGAATGTGGCAACTGAAGGAGGTGACGTAAAATAAAATAAAAGCAAGAACAAAAGTGCGTAAAAAGTAAAATAAAAATGATGTCAACGAAAAACTCATAAGAGAGAGACTCGGAGAGAAAATGAACACAAGAGACAAGAGTGTGTGTAAGCGCGTGCAGGAGAGAGCAAAAGTGAATGCGTGTGTGTGAGGCCAGAAAGAGAGAGAGAGAGAGAGAGAGAGAGAGAGAATGAACGGGGATTACCCTTAGGCACAAAGTAGGCTGAGTGTCTAATACACAAAGCCTGCTAAACACCAACTCAAAGGCAACTTTATATCACCTTTAAGTTGAGGACTACCTCGGGGAAAAATGGGAGGACCTCAAGAAAAAAAAACCTGCATTTAGCACAGTACACAACAAGTAATGTCATTAAATCAAAGCAAATAAGAGAATATCGGTATGAGTGGAGAGTAGGTAGTTGTGAAACTGTGTTCAAGGGTAACCAAAAAAAACAGAGGGGGGGGGGGGGGGGGTAGAGAGAGAGACGGGGGTGGGGAGGAGGGGGGGGGGGAGGAAGTGGAAGAAGGGGAAGGGAAAAAGCGTAAAGAGAGAAAGAGGGAGAGAGAGACAGCGGGGGTGGGAGGGGGGGAGGGGGGTCCAACCATTTGTTCAGCCAGTGCTGACAAAGTCCCCATGGGATGTGTACAGTTCAAACCAGCGCCAGCCTCGTCTATCTGGTTAGTTAGTATTCAAACAGAAGCGACACAGTAAGATAAAGGTACAGTTAGTAGATAAGAATGACACAGGCAAGGTAAAAAATGTTAATCTTTAATATTCATCCCGAGGGGCGCCACAGTGCCCAGTTTATTAATCAGAAATTTTTCTCGGTCTTTCCTGGCCCAGGCATTACTGGCTTGCATAAGGGCATTTACAATGGGAATTTACCCGAAATATTAATAAACTGTGTTGTAACCATCTTTTCTAAGCATGGTTCTTTCTCTGTTGGGTACTTCTTGACATGTAATGGGCTTGGCAGGGCTGTAATTTGGTGGATGGCAAGGTGGTCTAGAGCCAGCCTTGAAGGCTTTCAGCGGAACTGCCGTCAGATGGTACGGCAGAAGGTTGTACTCTGTTCCGTCTGATGTGCACTGTGACAAATGAACCTATCAATAAACATTCATTCCACTGTTAACGCATACTTTCACGAGGATAAATATATTCTTGTTTTTACATCAGACGGATGGCATTCACTGTTGATCAATGTTCGCCTATAACCATAAACAAAACTCTCTATGAGGCATAGATCTTCATGAGTTCTGCGCAGAGTGAGAGATACAATACTGGACACTTGATACCCACCTATCCAATAATCGATCATTTTATTTAATCCTCTCGGTAATTATACAAGCCCACGTCAACCAATACAACCAATGCCGTAATCGCCCAGCCATTTTAGTTCCATTCCAGAAATTATTCAAAGCAACGATTTTTGATCAGCTGCCAACCTGTGATTATTAAGGCAGATCCCCCGCCCCCACCTAAATAATTAATGCTGCCATTGACTTCTTTAAACAAAATTATTATATTACATTATAAAATGAATCAAGACGAATTGCTACTTTTAAACGATATCTGTGCTGTAGAGAACAAAGATTTAGACTCTAAAAAACAACACCTTCTCTCTGTTGTTGTTTCTGAAAAATCAAAAGCTTGTCTTGGTAAACAATACATGACAGAAGACATAGAATCTCTCACCGCTGACGAGCTAATCAAACTACATTCAAAATATGAAAATCACATTAGTTCACTAATGACACGTGATTTGAGTCGATCTCTTGTCTGCCTATACACAAAAGCTGTGAGTCACTTACTACCTGTTGATAGTGACAGCCTTTCACATGATCTAGAAAGCAACCCCATAGTTTCAAGTTCAATAGGCAAATTAGCATGCCTTATGTTTTACAAGTTTGGGAATTACCTTGCACCTGTGGTAACCTTACTTGTTACTAGTAGTCATATTGATTTTTCTAAAATAAATTTTTAATTAGAAGAAAATGGACGAGACCCAGACGACTCCACAATTGAGTCCTGTCTTGACACAAGTTCAAACGGTGACTAAGACTAAAAGTCCAGGTCGAATAGAGGCTGGAAAAAGATTAGCTGAATATAACAGACAAAAAAAATTACAGCTTCAAGCATTAACAGAAAAGATTCAAGTAACTGACACACCGTCAACAGCTCCAACCCCAGCGCAAGTGTCACTACCGCCAGAGCCAACACCCTCACACTCCCAAAAAAGTGAGAGACAAACAACTGAGTCTAAACCTGAAACAACAAAATATATAGTTGCTGGATTTGTTTTCGGATTTGGTTACGTAGGTTACCAATTATACAAAAAATACAAACCAAACACTCGAACAGTGTCCAAAAAATTAAACACTCCAAAAAGAAAAGAAGAAGTCTCCACATTACCAGCAACACCCAAAGCCGTGGACCCATTTTACATGCAGTAAATAAATTTATTATTTTAATTTTTGTGGAATAAGAAAATGAGCGACACAAAGAACATAATGAACCTTGTCTATCACTCTGCTGTAATAAGCGGGCTAACGGTTGCTTATTCTATGCTGGGAAAAAGTCTTCTCAAAATGAAATCGGCAGACTTGAGTAGATTAGACTTCGAAGACAGTGCTAAGCTAGTTGCAGTTGTAACAGCGTCAATTGCTACAAAAGACTTTCTTGTCAAACAAGGAATTATTCCAGAAAATGTTTCTAAGTAAATAAAAAATATGGCAACAATAGCTATTATGATTGGTGGTGCAGTTGTTAATGCATTGGCATTTAGTGGATCAAACTATCTCTTTTCAAAAATGGGTAGAGAGGAATCAGCAGAAGAAATGAAGCGTCACAATGAGGCATCTGAAAAACTGGCACAAGCCCAACAAGATTACGAGAAGCAAAGAATTGAGAAACTTGATTTTATCAATGAAAAATTCAGACTTGAAGGTCACGCACAGCATACATTTTCAAATGTCGATGATGCGATCAAAGAATATTTTCTTGTTACTGGCAAAGACATGACCATCCCGCAACCAAAACTTACTGACTACTACCAGCCAAGCCCAGAACAAAGAAATGGAGAAATAATATTTGTTCTAGTAGGAATGACATTTGTATATTTTACAGGAGTTTTTATTGCTAGAAGAAATCGACGTTGGAGCTAAACTATCAAAAATATATTACTCTCCTGTTGGTTACTGGAAAGGAAAAACCGCAATAGAAAAATTACATGCTGCTGTGGGTGGGGATGTCACACTCGAACAAATAAAACAGTGGCTACAAAAACAAGCAATTTGGCAAATTTATTTACCTGCTCCAAGAAAAATAACAAGACCTCATTTTGTAAATACTATCCCTAATGACACCCATCAAATGGATCTTCTGTTCTTGCAAGAAAGAAACGATACAAGTATGCATTAACTGTTGTCGACATAGCTTCGAGGTACAAGGATGCTGAACCCATAACTGACAAGAATGCTACCACAGTGGCCACTGCGTTAACAAAAATATATAGTCGTGGTCCTTTAAAATTTCCCAGGCTTGTGCAAGTCGATGATGGATCTGAATTTAAAGGTGCTGTTAATCAGTTCTTTGCAAAGCATGGAGTGCTAGTGCGGCGAGGCATACCGGGCATGCATAGATCACAGGCTATTGTTGAAAACTTTAACAAGCAATTATCGGAGAGACTTTTCAGCTATCAGTATTCTAAGGAACTCATGCATGATGCACGTAACACCGAGTGGGTTAAGAGATTACCGTCTGTGATAAAAGCAATGAATAATGAAGGTCACCCTAAACCTGTTGATGCTATTAAATTGAAAACAATACTGTCAGGGTCAGAAATAAAAACAAAAGCGCCTGACACAAGCTTGTTTACAAAACAGGTAAGATATTTGTATCAACCTGGCGAGGCCGAGAATGACGTCAGGCGCAGGGAAACTGATCCAATTTGGTCTACGTCTGTTCACAATATTAAAAAAATAGTTCCTGGCGCAAACACATCGATTTATTATCTATATGAGCCCGCCCCAAAGAGGGCATTTGTTAGAGAAGAATTACAGATTATTCCCCCAGACACTGTTACACATTTTTAACCATTTCATCAACTAATTCATCAATTAGTTCATCAACCAGTTCATCGGCTATTACTTCAGATAATTTAAGCGCATAATGCCCAGGAGCATAAGCCTTTTCCTTGGTGTGAAACACTCGTTTTGTGTCTCCAACTGCAAGTGACTTTTTATGTGTTTGGATCATTTCAATATTGTGTCTATTTGACCTCAGTGTCTTGTTTGGATAAGCAGGCATCAGTTCTCCATCTAATACTTGCTTGTAATGTTCATGGCGAATGTCTTTATTTTTTATCGCTGTTTTCTTGATACCTTTGGCTTTTGACTGACTGCCTTTTTGGTGCAGTATAGAATACATAAAAATCTCAGTCCAACGTACTCAACTATAGGCACACCATTCATTTCATCTTTAAATTTCCCAGGCACTTTCTTATTCTGTGTGCTGTACAGCGGGTGATCCCTAGGGTAGTCAGACGTGTCATACATATGCAACTCTGTTTTCATGTCTTCATAAAAGTCTTCAGTAGGCACATCAATGATCAGTGTCAGTGTATAGCAGACGACACTCAGGATACTTTGGTTTGAAGTAATCATAATAAAATTCAAGCATCAGCAATTTTGATAACTCAAGAATTGCCATACCAATGAATACTGGCTTGTCCAGTTTAACAATCTTTTTTTTGAGTGTCACTGCATACAATGATGGATGAAACTCTTTATACCCTGTGTATTGTGGCTTACCTGTAAGTTTAATTGCACCTGATTCAGTTGTAACCAGTCTCACATCTTTGCGGTGATGAGGATTTTCCATTGTCTTACCAAAACAGGCATTCTTCATAAGCTTAAAGAAGTCTTTGTCAAATGCAGTGTTGCCATCTCTTGCACGGAGGGTTGTGTTCTTCATTATGTAATCTTTCATGAAAGCACTTTGGTCAAATTGAATACCTCTGTGAACTTTCTTTAGTACTAACCCATGTCTGATGTAAAACTGTAACAAGCGATAGTGGCAAACGTAATTGAATTTGTCATTCAAATTTGGCACAAGTTTAGTGTCTTCTTTTTTCCCTGTCAAAGACATTTTCACAACTGCTAATGGATAATCATTGTGGTAATCATGTAGATGGTGTGGGTACTCCAGGTCTACTTCAAAGATCCAACCCTTTTTGTGATTCCGATCATAATTCATAATTTCGTTTGTTAATTTTTTTTATATCACACTGTGACAAATCATGTAGACAAAAGTTTTTCAAGGGCAATAACTCACACATTGCAAATCCATAAAGGTTATTAGCGTCCAAGTACGTAATGAATGACCTTGACCTTGAGGGGTCAAAGTCATCAAGATATTTGTTGTTGGCTTTGGCATAGTTGTTTGCGGCTATACTTATGCCTCCCCTCAATCCACGTTCCACCATCGTACGATCAGACAACAGGTCTATAGATATCTTACTGGATTTCAAAAATGCATCCCATGTCATGCCAGATACTCACAAACCAGATAGGTGAGGCTAGCGCTAGCAGAATTGTACAACAAACCAAGGGGAATTACTCAGTGCTGGACAGAAGAACAGTTAGATCCCCTGCCCCCCGCCTATCAGGCACCCATTCGCCAGCCCACAGAGAAATACGCAGGTATAGAACAAGACGATCATCTACATCCCTAAAAAGGATGCATCAGGTCTCTTATATAACCCATGTCTTTCTCCGGAACTTAGGAAGTAGGCAGGAGAAACATACATACACAAACACGAAGGTGCATTACTATATGTGGTCGGGTAAATACCCTGAATTCCCACAGTAGATGCACAGAACATTACACAACAATGTAACGATACAAATTTGCCTCGAGTTATACTGAGATACTCACAAACCAGATAGGTGAGGCTAGCGCTGGCAGAATTGTACAACAAACCAAGGGGAATTACTCAGCGCTGGACAGAAGAACAGTTAGATCCCCTGCCCCCCGCCTATCAGGCACCCATTCGCCAGCCCACAGAGAAATACGCAGGTATAGAACAAGACGATCATCTACATCCCTAAAAAGGATGCATCAGGTCTCTTATATAACCCATGTCTTTCTCCGGAACTTAGGAAGTAGGCAGGAGAAACATACATACACAAACACGAAGGTGCATTACTATATGTGGTCGGGTAAATACCCTGAATTCCCACAGTAGATGCACAGAACATTACACAACAATGTAACGATACAAATTTGCCTCGAGTTATACTGAGATACTCACAAACCAGATAGGTGATAGGTGCCAGGACTAGTTATGTAGCAAGCTGGGTCAAGACTGTAGTGTAACAAACCCTTTTCACGATAACTTTCAAATACGTCTGCTAGCAAACAAACATCAGCTTTCAAGTACTGGTCATGGTAGTCACCAATCGTTTTACACCCTAGTTTACCCCATGCATCAAGTGCGCGCTGATAATCAGAGTCAGAAATACCTTTACCATTTAGTGTAGAATAAAATCTCTCTTTTGGAGGTAGTCTCCTTTCTTTAAACACAACCCATTGATCAATGTACTCATAGGGATAGACTCCTTTCTTGATTAATTCTGGCTCAAAATATTTACTTGTTATTGGATACTCTGTCAGACCTTCTGCCAGACTAGCAAGCCCTAAGGACAAATGTTGCATGGAGTCATAAAATGCTAATTTGTTGTCCAACCTAAAAGTTAAGTATTTTTCAGTTGTCTGGGCAATACAACTAATTTTTTTTTTGTAAGACTCATCCACAGCCTGCATGATAATATGTGAATCATACCCCTTGAGATTGTGGAAAAAGATAGAAAGTTTGTATGCCTTGGGATCAATTTTTAGTTTCAAGTTGCAATCACAATGTGCAACACCTCTGTAACGTCCAGTTATGTGGTCATGGTCGTGAACTTTATCACCATCAAGGGCTTGTTCACAAATCCAACACATCACTGCTGCATCAAAATTTAGTTTGTCTTCTTCTGTCATCACCAAAGGCATCCGACACTTTTCCAAATAATGTACTACCTGACTATACAGTTGTCTCATTTCTGTTAAAAACTCAGCTGCATTTTCACCTCTGTAGATAACAGGTTCTGAATGCTGACCGTCTGACCTAACAAGAATGTACAGTAGAGTCCAGTTAACACGAACTCGCTTTACACAAATTTCCGGTTAACATGAACCGATTTTGCATTCCCGGCCGACGGCCTTCTTATTCTGTATTAAAATTTCACTGATAACACGAAATGCTTAACACGAAATTTCGCTTTACACAAAGCTGGTTTCGGTTCCCAAACAGGGCAACTTCACTATAATTCACCTGTTTAACACGAACACAGATTCCATTCACCGAAAACCAATTCATGTTTCGCTCCCGCGCTGTAGTACACGACAGATCAGAGCGAACTCTAGTCTGTGATTGGCTGAAAAGCCTTCGGCTGTTGTAATCCATCTTCTCATTGGCTAGCGTTTCTGAACTGTATTCATGTTGTTTGCATCATTCGTGTACCAACACAACCTTTTTACCGATGCGGGATTGTACTGTGTTGCTTTTACCTGATGGATTGTAACTTATTATGGATTTTACATTAAATACGCGAGCTGAACATGTTTACGTGTGTTTTCCTAGCGAGCTGAAGGTATGCATATAAAGTACGATAATGTGCACTTTTAACCTCATACTCATTCACGCACACATCTCTTACACACTTTCTCCTTGAGGGCCGTGATCAATTTTGAGGCCATATTGGTTAACACGAAATACGTTTAACACGAAGTGATTTTCCGTGTCCCCAGAAATTCGTGTTAAGCGGACTCCACTGTATCCAAAAGAACACATGACTTGGTCACTCAATTTTACAGTCTTTGGTAATGATTCTGGAACAGGACCCTCATATGGTACAACCAGTGATTCAAAATCAGCATACACTACAAACGGCAGCTTTTGCTGATTTCCATAGTTCTTAAAATATACTTTGCTACCAGGATCTGGATACCTCAGTATTGTTTGAATGTCATCAGCTGACCTGCAGTGCTGGACATGTTTGTGTGCTACTTTAATAGAGGAAAACCTCTGTAAACATTTTTTACAAAATTCCTGTTTACCATCATGTTTTGTTGTATGATGAATTAGTCTTGACATACTTCTGATAATTGTGTAGTGAAAGTTATCACCGGAACTTATTAGTAACATGTCAACATGCTTATCTTCTGACTGTCCAAAGGTTGGGGCAATTGGTGATACTCTAATTGGTTGTAACTTGTTCTCAGACTCATTATCCCATACATACACATTTACAGATATACCAGAATTTAGTTTTTCAAACAAATCTATGTCCTCCACCTTAACAGGAAAATCTATGCCACTGAAGTTGAGTTCATTTACAAATTTGGTATAGTTAGATACAAGTTCAGGTTTTGTTTTTACAAAGTGTAGTTTAGCAAGCACACACCACATAAAACATAAATTATCATTGTTCTGAATATTGACTACAGCCTTTTTGTTTGCAACCTCAGTTGGTAGAGGCAGCCATGATTTGCCTAAAATAGGATGGTATCTTGACTGCTTCAGTTGCATTTCATGTACACGACCTTCATGCCAACCAGACCCTTGCATTTTTGCTCTATCAATTGCTTCAAGGAAGTCAGGCAACAATCTTTCTCTAAACACGTTTTCTAGTTCCCTTCTTGAATTAAATGTGTGTTGTCTTGTTGAGATATATAAAACAATCACTTCACCATCTACCCTGGTAAATTCTATTTTCGCAACAATCTGAATCTTTACACTACCAGAAAGAAGATTATTTTGTATGACAGAAAAAGACCTTTCTATCGATTCATAGACACTGTAAGTGTTGGATATAGGCAAGTCTGTTGTGTGAAACACGTTTCTTAAGCCGGACGAGCTTTGGGCATTGTCCGTCATTTTTATTTGTCCGACAAAATAATAAATAGAAAAAAATTACACAAGGTGTAATACCACTTTATTGACTGCAACACCTACAATAAACAGATTCAGTTTGCATAGTTGTCTGAATATTTGTTCACACACTGTCTCAAACAACTGATCATCAACTTCAAAGGCATGTGTCTTAAGATCGACAGGCATGTACTCTACAAATGGTAACTCCTCAAATATTTCTATAGTCATTTGATATGACACATAAATCATTGTCCGGTTGTTTGAAATCTGTTCTTAACTGATCAAAGTGTTGGATATACCTGAAGAACTCTGTTACATCGATCGTGTTGTCCGTCATTTTTATTTGACCGACAAAATATTAAATAAATAATATTTCTGCTGTCTGCTCATGCCGCGTGTAATATCACTTTATTTACTGTAACACAGTTAATATAACCATTTAGCTTACGTAGTTGTTTAAATATGTTATAACAAAGTATTGCAAACCAGTCACAGCTGGCATCATTAACTTTAAAGGTATGTGTCCTAAAATGAACTGTCATGTACTCCACAACTGGATGCTCATCATCAAAAAAGTCCAAAGTCACATTATATGACATATATATCACCGATGGCACTGAGAGGCTTATGTCAGGCTGTTTGGTAGATGTTATTAAGGAATCTAATTGATCAATGTCTTTGAAGCTCTCTGTGATATCAAACGCTTGCACGATTTGTCCGACCATCATTTTTTATGGACAAAATAAAAGGCTAAATTAATTCACTAACCCATAACCTGTGGGCTGATCTGTCTTTAAAATAAGCTTTAGATGCTTAGTTGATTTCAGTTTATATTTTACATCATCCCGTTCATGCTTATTTGGGATGACATCGTTTTCTCTGAGGCAGTCTTCAAAGCTGTCACGGTCCTTACAGTAAAACAAACAGATAAACTTTAACTGCTCTCGAAAATCTTTCAGTACAGCATTATATTTTTGAGTGAGAATCCAGACACTAATGTTTGCATGTCTGCCACTGAAGGCAAGTTCTGCCAGTGTGTTTCTCTTCTTAACAATATTTTTCTCTGCAGAGCAATCATCAACAACAAACAAAGTTGTCTGCCCTTCAAATTGCTTGTAAAAGACTGCAGGTAGTCGTTCAGTTTTTTTCTCAGCAGGGGTCGAAATTAGCGCGTGCCCCGAGCCAAATGCTACGAAAAATTACCTCGGGCACACTAATCTGCCGTCTAGCGTGCCCGGTTGGCTCTCAAAAATAAGTAAAGAGAAGGGCAGATATCAAGGACAAGGTAGTTGGCATTGTTGACCAGCCACCAACACCGAAATACGTCGGCTGCTACGGCCATTGCTTCCGGTGTGTTGTCATGCAGAGCGGGCCTAATCCGTATTTTCGAACATGATCGCGCATAAAAATTGTGTTCAATTTTGTAATTGTGTTCCACAAAACTGTGCAGAGGTGCCAACTAATCCGGTTTTGCCGTATTTAATTCCGGTCAAGTTTAAAAAATACGGTTTTCCGCTTGATTGTATATTAGTACGGAGAAAACAAAAGGGAAAATACGGTCAACTTTTTTTTTTATTGCCCGTTATTTTCACATCGCACGGCTGTGCAGAACCACACTTTTAGTTAGGAGAGGACCGGGGGCCACTGAGTGCAAGATAAGCCATCTGTGGCACGGCCGGGTATAGGGGCAATTAGTCATTAGCGCGCGCCTCTTCAGGCAGAGTGACAGAGCCGTTCGTGGTCCTAGAAAGGAGTGCTCTTCCAATACCCTACACTATGTCTACGTGCCGACAGCAGCATACCGGCGCACTGCAGCGGAAACGCTGGCCAGTGTTAGTAACTGAACATTCATCACAAAATGCGTTTTTGTCTCAAGAATGTCATTATAACATGAGTGTAAATTTGTAGCTGATAAAATTTGCTTTCTTTTCATACTAAACATGCCCATGCTGCTTACTACCAGCACACCTTGAAGAGCAGTTACATTTCATATTTGCAATACAATGAACATGCACTGACAAAATAAAGCGTTAACTCAGTTTGAAGCTCAATCTGTTGTGCATGTCCCTTTTCTGTGGGATGAAAAATTGATGTATCTACGCAGCATTCTAGCCTCTACTGTTATAAACAATAATGTAAGTTAGCTTTTTTATTTTCAAAGTACTTATGATAATTATTCTGTAGTTCTATAATTAATGCATCATTATTAATGAATAGTGTAATTTTTTTTATTGTAGATACCATGACTGAAACCGTGTCATGCAAAAATACTGACAGTTTTTGAAAAATACTGACAAAATGCTCATTTAATACTGATACGTAAAATCAGGGGTTGGCACCTCTGACTGTTTCCAATGTGACCATCAGTACTGTATTGAAGATGTATCCTTGTACTACATGTACCAGTTCTTTAGTTGTTTGTGCAGGGGCTGAATTTAGCTTTCTTATTTGAGTGCCAATGGAGAACCCTAGAAAAAAACTACATTTAAAAAAAATCAGTTTACTGTACAGTGTAGTAAATTCTTCAGTAACGACGACTATTAAGTTGTATTACTTTTTTCATGTTCTGGTATTTTTCATTATATTTAACCTATTTTTATGATTATAATTTTTGGCTCTCAAAATCAGAATGGGGCACTCAAAGTTTTTCTCTAGGGTGCCCCGTTGGCACTCAAAATAAAAAGTTAAATTCGACCCCTGCTCAGGGTCGACTAAATAAATGTTATGATCAGACCAAATGAATAAACGGTTGTGATAAGCTTTGTTGTGTTTGATCGTAGGACAAAATATCACAATGTTTTCAAAATGACAGATGTATCTTGTTTGTAATAGGTCAAGAACAAATTCAGTTTTTCCACAGCCTGTGGCGCCACAAAATAAGCCGCAGTGTGGGTCGAGTGTCATCAAGTTCATTTTAAAACACAATATAATTTTAATATAAATGACCACTCAGCCTGCTTTCTGCAATATTGAGTTGTGCGTCATAAATCAGATACAAATATATATTTATTGCTCCAGCGGTTTCAGTCTTTTTTTTTGTATTTGGATTGTAATTCCGTCACTACCATTTTCAACAGTACGACCTGACCCATGTAGGTAGTCGTCATCTGTACTACGCAGGTCTAGCCAAAGTGCATACTTGTCTGTCAGGTATTGAGCTATTCTTACATTGTACAGATGTAGATCTTTGCTTGCTATGTTTGCTGGTTTTTCTCTAAGTCTTCCACCTGCAAAATACTTTGTGATCTTGTCATAGTGCTGGTAAGGTAGCATACCTGAAGCATACACCAGATTAGGACGGCCTTCAATAGTGCAGGACAAATGAGTGATTTTTGGATTATAGAATTTTTCTGAATCTCGTCCATATGGACTCGTCGGTTTAACCCTTTCATTACTGAATTCTCTGGTTCGTGAATGCCACTGAGTACTGCTTTTATAAAGTTCTGTATTACCCCTGCTTACTGAGTTTAGAGACTAAAAAAATACCCAAATATAGTAGTGTACGGGAAAGGGTGATAGCGGAGTACCCATCCACCGCAGATACCCATAACCCTATATTGCTGTGATGGGCTTTGGATGGGCTACACATTGACGTCATGTGTCAGTGTCGTGTGGTTGATTTGGTGACACACAGGTGCAAATATGTGACAAAATAACAGTACATTAACAACACACACCTATGAAGCAAGCAAATGTGCATGAAAACGGGTCTAACAGTGTTTGCATGCTCTTACCGTGACAATGACGTGTTGGAAATTCATAATCCAAACTTGTGACTGTGTCATTGTCTGTTTATTGCTGTCACATAGCAGTGTCTACAATGCACACACAGGTGTCCAAAATACAAAAAGTAACTAAAAAAGATCCACTATTATATACACCTTGATTGTCCATGTTTACGCATACACTATGTACAGTTACTGGGAGGGTGAAGATAAAATTACAACACTGCTATACACTGTCACACACTGTCACCACTGTCACCCTGTATTTACAGTTGTACCTGTGTGTGGTACAAAATAAAACAGTTGTTGTCATTACAACAAAGGTACACTTCACATTTCCGGCACATGATAACAGTTTTGCACCTCTTGTAAGAGTTGTCTGCATATCTAACCCCTGGGTTTGCGTCTATGTAGCGGGTGTGTCGCTTGTAGCACAGAGCACATCCGTGGTCACGGCCCTCCCCTTTGACAGGTAAATGGTCAACTTGGTCAAGGCGAGTCTCGTTGTTGCTAGCGGCAGAGCGGGGACGGCCGACGGACGGTCGCCGTAGATGATAGTCGGCTACCAACTCATAGACTTTCGTCGTCGGCATCGCGATCATTATCGTTGTTGTCGTTAGTGTCTTGTCGCACAACACGCAAATGTGTGTCATTTATGCCCACATTATTGTTTTTGGGTGGTTGTTTATGATAATAACTTTGCTGAACTTATCATTAGTATCACATGTATAAAAGTTCATTATCAATGTTGTCGGAACCAGACCAAGGAGCCTATACGCTCTATGAACCCAACAAGGAAAATATTTTCGGGCGGGGGGGGGGGGGGGGGGGGGGGGGGGGGGGGGGGGGGGGGGGTGGGGGGGGGGGGGGGGGGGGGGGGGTACATCTCCACCCCCCCCCCCCCCCCCAAAAAAAAAAAGAAGAAAAGATATGTCTCGATTTGAGAGAATAAAAAAAAAACAGATTTGGATTTCTTTCTGATTTATTTTCAAGGCTTGATCACTATCAACTTGCCCCACCACCACCCCCCACCCCCCTCTCCAACCACCTCTCCTATGCTCTCTGTTGTTGGATTTTTCTAAAAGTATCTTCCTATGCTACTGATTATCTTGCTTGATGTAGAGATAAACACTTTTTTCCAACCTTTTCTCTGAGCCTGTTTGTAGCTTGTTTAGACAGATTTATATCTTACAAAAAATACAAATCAGTATCACCTATCACACCCACTTTAGTGAATGGTACTGATAAAATGGAGGTGAAAACCCAAAGGGACATGCCCACCATCATACTGATACCTCATCAACTTTACTTGCACCTTCTTCTTATCTTGGTGACATTCACCAGACTTGAAGACTGATTCAGGTTTTTCAAAAGCACAGGGAGCTGAATAAACACCCTTACCACCTTTCCATCTGCAAGAGGAATGAATTTTCATGAGCCCCTGCATCTGCAGTACTGTACTGGTGCATATGCAGGGGCTCATGAGAATTTATGTCTCTTGCTGGCCGTGGATTGTCATTGAACCGTTTTCAGTCATTTCAACTTTTCACTCTGTCAGCCATTGCATTATTATATCTCCAGGATTAAAAAGCATTTGAGCATTACTTGCACAGTGTTGCTGTTACTGGAGCTGACTGGTGTGTGTGTGGGGGGGGGGGAGGGGGGGGGGGGATTTATTATAGTCATAAGGTCATGAAATACAGAGATCTACCTTTTTTGGTAC
Source organism: Semisulcospira habei (assembly GCA_036245525.1). Classification (NCBI taxonomy): domain Eukaryota; kingdom Metazoa; phylum Mollusca; class Gastropoda; family Semisulcospiridae; genus Semisulcospira; species Semisulcospira habei. The sequence continues at coordinate 80,986,030 of BTPG01000007.1, read as the reverse complement.
TGTCACAAAATATGTGTGAGTGGGACATTGCTCTACGAGGACCACCACATTATCAAAAAGAAGAGGGGACTCTTTTGGATGCTTTTTCTTATAGTTGCAGACCTTCAAGCTTAGAAAACTGCCAAAAACTAGTTAGTCTGTTGTGAAATTATGTACTCAGCCAGTTGTCCACCATTTTTCCGCATATTCCCCCCACCCCCCCCCCCCCCCCCCCCCCCCCCAAGAAATCAATAACAGACGTGCATTAATACAGTGTAGCTGTTGTACTGGTATGATTCTGTTTTGTTTTTCTTCAATTTGTATGCCATTTTAAGCATGTTCTTTGCAATGTCGTGGTGTGAAGTTATATACTTCAGGACTTCATTCAGCATTTCTGACCAGATGTATGTATTAGGATGTATGCCTCTTTTGTGGTAGTTCTTACCACGGTTATGTGCATTTTTGAATACCACAAACACCTGTACCAATTAGAATGCATTTGTTGCCATTTTCATATAGATCTAAAAAGTGTCTTATTTACACAAAATAGACGTGTCTATCATTGCCTGCCTATTTTTCATACTACTTACACTGAAAGCCGTTTTTTTAGCAGTAAAAATAAGTATTACAACCACTGATTTGTTCTGTTTGGGTAATGGTGTTTTTTAACCAGGCATAGAGTATTAGGGAGATCATTTTCTTTTGAAAATTGATAATGTTGTCAAGTTATGTACACTTTCTTTTTCCTAAAAATGTTCAGTTTCTTTGGGGTCCGAAAACATTGCTTTCACTCTAGCTGATAAGATTATTGAACAATCTTGCCAAGGTGCTTTTTGTATGAGCTTCTTGGCATTATTGCTGTGGACCTATGTGTACTAAACTTTTGTGACGGTGTAAATGGTTATGTACATAATGCTGTTTGTGCAGTAAAATAACAGAAATAAAGGTTTTTATCATCACAAAAATACCACAGGATGTGGCGCCTTGTCTTGAATTTGATGTGTCATGTCTGTAACTTCAAATATGGAATTTAATTTTGGATTTGGAGCGTCACAACTTCTTGACAGTAAATCTGAGCCAGGGCCATCTACCAACATACTTGCAACAAATTACTTCAGTACTTTGAAAGAACTTACAAAAACAGACCAACAACAAATATGAACATCACGACCTTGACCTAAGAGGTAGCCACTTGATTCTTTTCCATGTTCCTTTCACCCCCACAAGCAACCCAAATCACTCTCTGACAGCGCCAGCCAGATCTAAAAGCTGTACCTGCCAGATACACTCACTTACAGATTTCAGAAATGTTTTAAGACTGGCAACAGAAAAACTCCTCAAGCCCCGCTAATGTTGGTAGGACTGATATGAAAATGCAAACACAAATAATGTGTCTACAGGTGTGTATATTTTAAAACAATTTTGCTAATAATTTTTAAAAGATGAATAGAGAAAATACCAGTTTTAACATAATTTCACGTTTTCCCAGGAAACATCAATGCAGGCAAAATGCATAAAACATAACAAGAAGGCATTCAAACAAGTTTATTCACCTAACTTTATGTACAATCGCCACCAAATATATCTGTAGCACACACAACAAAAAACTTTACCAAATGGAAGGGAACCCATAACACATTGCCAGTGCTGAAGTCAACACAGTCTGTGTGTGATCTCATAACTTCTTTCACAGATTGTTGCAAGACATGTAGAGTCAGCACTCCAGAATTGCAATGTCGTGCAACACAAACCATGAAATGAATTGCCTGTTCACCATGATGCATATTACACATTTGCCCATCCATACACCACTTCATCCGCTTTGCATCACCGTCATCTGTGACATGCCCATTTTAAACACTTTTGCTTGCCATCAACAAGTGTCTCTAACTTCTCGTCTTCTTCCTATTCCCACTGAAAAACATCAGCCAAAACATTGTAGGCTACTTCTCCGTCCAGCTTTGCAATTGTAAATTTTGATTCTGAGTCAGAACTTTGCTGAAAATTGTCATCTTGCTACATAATATAGCCGAGACACTTTTTTGCTCATCAGCAGCCTACTTCGCATCAGTCCTTTTCTATCTAAAACTTCAGAAATTGCCAACAAAAATCACATTTAACACAAAGTTTGGACATGTGGCCTGCTAGTAAATAAGAACCAAACATGATTTCTTTCACCAGAAGAGCTGTACAGGCCGATAATCTAATTACCACCATTCAACAAAAGTCAAAACTGGCAATAAGTCACGGGTTCAACTGAAGATGAAATTGGCCGTGAGCCAGGGAATCGACGAAAGTCGAAAATGGCAAGAAAAGAGTTAACTAGAGAGTATTGTCAAGTCTGAGCAAAATCAGTTTAGTTAGTTTCAGAGATACAGTAAAACCTGTTTTGAACGGTCACCAGATTTTACGGTAACCTGCTGTTTACAAATTACAGTCACTTTCACGATGTACGGAAAATGTTTACTATATAAAGTACCTGGATTATATGGTCACCTGCTGAACGCGGCCAACGGTCAGGGTATTGGAGCCAAAAACGCAAAAACCTGGAATTTACGGCCACAGCCAGACCTGCGCAGTAAAGCTGTCACATGTGATGGGTCAATGACTACTAACTCAACACCTCGCCAGCCGCTACACACTTTGACAAAGCCAAGCGCCGTGTTGTTATGCAATGATGGGCGCGTGCCATCGGCTTTACGCTGGGTTGAGATGCCTCGTGAACGGGGTGGCATATATCAATGGGACCGACAATCAACTGGGGGAATAGAACACCAGCGCCGCAAAACACACATCTGCAAGAGACATAGACGCACCCGAACTCATGTTCTCATAGGTGCACAAATGAGTGACGCAACAGCTTTAGCCATCACTATGCATGTGCAAAAAACGTAATGTCGGAAACTACAAAAGACTGACGAAGATTTGTGTCCGTAAAAGATACACTGGTATGTCACAGTTGCAAATATCGTAAACACGCCAGTGCTTCCACTCACAAGTAAGAACTTTTCCCCATGTCTATCTGTTGGTATGCACCATGGAGACTGATTTTTAAGCTTGAAACTTACATGTGCAGTTACGAGTTGATCGGGTTTTTCCGTTTTCATCGGGTGTAATGTGGTGACAAAATGAAGCCACACCGACTTTGAAGTGCAAATGTTTACATGTTCAACATTTTACAAGGACAGTGTACGTGTGCATTACATGTATTCTTTCCACATCTTTTGTCTTAACTGTGACAATTTTACACACACTAAGGCCGCAAACTTGCACTGTAGGGGATATACACTAGTATACACTAAATCCAGTAGTGGCTAGGTTAGTGCAGATTTACATTGCTTGGTCCACTTCTATCATACCTGCTGTGAGCGGTCACCTGCTGTTTACGGCCACTTTTACTTGGCAGCAGGTGTTACCACTCATAGCAGGTTTTACTGTATTGCTTGGACAAAGAAATTCAGACAGACAAGGTAAATCATACTGATCAGTTCTACATTGATATTTTTTATTATAACCTTACCTTAGCCCTGCCCTGGAAGTTAAAGGTGAGGACGTACTCGCCAGTGCGGGTCTCACTCTTCCGGACAAGGAAGACACCATGACCAGATGGCCCCTGCTGTAACACCAGCTGAGCTGCATCTGCCCGTGACAATGTGCCATGAAACCAGGGGTATTCCCGCAGACGCTGGTCTATAGAACCCTCACCGCCACTGGTGTCTTGGTCTGTGGCAACAAATGGCATGTCAGGATCAGACTGGAGTTATTTTTTATTTTTATTTTTTATTTTTTTTGTTTGCTTGTTATTTTTTTTTTTTTTTTTTTTTGGGGGGGGGGGGCCGCCCTCCTTTAAAATATCTATCTATCTATCTATATCCTGTAGTCTTGCCGACCGTTGGGCCACCACTGATGACTTGGCAACCAGATCCCTCCATTCCACTCTGTTCTCTGCCATTCTTAGCGTATCGCCCAGCCTCAGTCCTGTCCACTCCGAGATATATTGTCCTCCCATCTTTTCCTCTGTCTTCCTCTCCTTCGTACTCCTTTTGCACAGTGCCCTGCAGGATTGTTTTGGCAAGCCCTGTTGAACGCATGACATGTCCATACCACTTCGATTCGCCAGCCCACAGAGAAATACGCAGGTATAGAACAAGACGATCATCTACATCCCTAAAAGGATGCATCAGGTCTCTTATATAACCCATGTCTTTCTCCGGAACTTAGGAAGTAGGCAGGAGAAACATACATACACAAACACGAAGGTGCATTACTATATGTGGTCGGGTAAATACCCTGAATTCCCACAGTAGATGCACAGAACATTACACAACAATGTAACGATACAAATTTGCCTCGAGTTATACTGAGATACTCACAAACCAGATAGGTGAGGCTAGCGCTGGCAGAATTGTATAACAAACCAAGGGGAATTACTCAGCGCTGGACAGAACAGTTAGATCCCCTGCCCCCGCCTATCAGGCACCCATTCGCCAGCCCACAGAGAAATACGCAGGTATAGAACAAGACGATCATCTACATCCCTAAAAGGATGCATCAGGTCTCTTATATAACCCATGTCTTTCTCCGGAACTTAGGAAGTAGGCAGGAGAAACATACATACACAAACACGAAGGTGCATTACTATATGTGACCCGCCACCACAAAATGAGTCGTAATGTCCCTGACCCGATTTCCCGCTATTCGTGAAAATTGTCGGGTGGCATAGTCGGGTACATGTGCGGGGTCCCCAGTTTCTAAAAACCATAACTCGGTGACCAATCGTCCGATTCACATGTTATTTGCACCATTAAAAAGGGTTTTCTTTCTAGTTTCTGCTGATATCAATATCTCAATATGTCCAAAAAGTGACTTTAGACTCATTTTGAAAATTGTCGGGTGGCGTGGTCGGGTACATGTGTGGGGTCCCCAGTTTCTATAAACCATAACTCGGTGACCAATCGTCTGATTCACATGTTATTGGCACCATTGAAAAGGGTTTTCTTTCTAGTTTCTGCTGATATCAATATCTCAAAATGTCCAAAAGGTGACTTACGACTCATTTTGTGGTGGCGGGTCACATATGTGGTCGGGTAAATACCCTGAATTCCCACAGTAGATGCACAGAACATTACACAACAATGTAACGATACAAATTTGCCTCGAGTTATACTGAGATACTCACAAACCAGATAGGAGACCTGATGCATCCTTTTAGGGATGTAGATGATCGTCTTGTTCTATACCTGCGTATTTCTCTGTGGGCTGGCGAATGGGTGCCTGATAGGCGGGGGCAGGGGATCTAACTGTTCTGTCCAGCGCTGAGTAATTCCCCTTGGTTTGTTATACAATTCTGCCAGCGCTAGCAGTATAACTCGAGGCAAATTTGTATCGTTACATTGTTGTGTAATGTTCTGTGCATCTACTGTGGGAATTCAGGGTATTTACCCGACCACATATAGTAATGCACCTTCGTGTTTGTGTATGTATGTTTCTCCTGCCTACTTCCTAAGTTCCGGAGAAAGACATGGGTTATATAAGAGACCTGATGCATCCTTTTAGGGATGTAGATGATCGTCTTGTTCTATACCTGCGTATTTCTCTGTGGGCTGGCGAATGGGTGCCTGATAGGCGGGGGCAGGGGATCTAACTGTTCTGTCCAGCGCTGAGTAATTCCCCTTGGTTTGTTATACAATTCTGCCAGCGCTAGCCTCACCTATCTGGTTTGTGACCATACCACTTCAGTTTGCATTTTTTCACAATGGCTAATAGGTCTTCATGGGGCCCGATGGCTTGCTGATTCTGCTTCCCACTTCCTCGTTTGTGATGTGATCTCTGTATGAAATGCCAAGCAGCCTTCAAAAACATCTCATTTCAGTGGCTTGTATCCTCCTTTCAAGGTCTGCTGTGAGGGTCCATGACTCGCAGGCATACAAGAACACTGAGATAACTAAGGAGCGCATCAGTCTGATCTTGGAGCAGAATGTGATGTTTCTGTCCTTCCATATGGTCTTCAAACTTGTCAGTGCTGTTGTTGTCTGCGCAATCCTGGACAGTATTTCTGGTTTTGATCCCTCATCTGTCACAATGGCTCCTAAGTATTTGAATTTATTAATTGTTTCCAGTTTTTGGCTTCCAATCATGACATCAGTGCCAATGCCACTTGTGTTATTTGTCATCAGTTTGGTCTTCTCTGCACTGATTTCCATCCCATACGCAATGGCTGTACTGTCCAGCTTTTCCACCAGCTGAGCTAGCTCCTTCTCTGTTCCTGCAAGGCCATCAATGTCATCCGCAAAGTGCAAGTTCGTGATTGTTCTGCCTCCAATACTGACAGTTCCTTCATGATCTTTCAGAGCGTCTGTCATGATTCTTTCCAGGAAGATGTTGAAAAGAGTAGGTGAGAGCAAACAGCCTTGTCTGACTCCAACTGTAGTCCTAAACCAGTTTCCTATTTTGCCCGTGAAGCAGACAGCGCTAGTGGCCTTGTTGTAAAGGTTTGTTATGACTTTGATCAGGTTGGCATTGATGTTTAAAATATGCAACAGTAAAACCCCTACTTTGGAACTGGAACCCCACCCCCTCACCCCTTGTGAGGAACTCCAGCAGAAACTGGTTTATAGAATTTTCACTGCCATTGGCGTCTTGGTCACAATTGCAACAAATTGCATGTCAGGGGCGGATCTGAGTACCAGACCACAACTCCCCACCAAATATACTTTAAAATGCAATATCAAAGTCCCTGTTCTGGACTTTTGGACCCCGCCCCCCTCCCCCCACCCCCCTCCTCCCCACACACGTTGGTTGTCTATAGAACCCTCAGCGCCACTGGTCAGAAAGGAGACGTTTACATAGACACAGCATCTGCACACTGACAAACATCAATTCAAGCATGCACACACAGTAGTGTCGATGTAAATGTAACATCAACTGATGCCAATGTGTGACAATCAAAATCAATGATGACAAAAATTTCACCTCTGTGAGCGTGTTCACACAAGATATAACCAAAGTTAGACAGGTTTCTGACTTGGACAAGTATTTTCATGCGAACAAATCTAAAGTGGATTAGGTCTGCACTGTATCACACAAGAATGAGTGCTGCAGTGCTGCTTTCAGCACAATTATAATTGGGTGTGGCAGAAGACGTTGCATCCTGCACTGCATGTGTTAGGTTGTTGGATCTAGTTTTAGGTCCGATCTCATTCAGCAAACGTTTATGAAACTATCTTGAAAATATGTCATCGGATATTTAATTTGTGACTTTATAGGCAGGTCCAACTGTTTCTTTGTGTACTTTGAAACCGATAGATTTGTACTACGCTGTATGCATGCAACACACTTGTAGAGGGGTGAGTATCGCTAGCACTACATATCACAAGAATTAAGTGTTGACAGCACTACAACTGCTCGCACTACAGGTCAATAGCTCTACTGTCGCTAGTACTACGCGTCGCCAGCAATACCTGTCGCTAGCACTACATGTCTCTAGCACCACGTGTCGATATCACTACGGCTTCCAAAGTACACAAGTCTACCTGTCATTAGCAAGGGCTGCCTGTCGACAGACCTATTTTTGGCTGTAGTGCTATTGATACATAGTGCTATCGACATGTAGTTCTACTGACATGCAGTTCTAATGATCAGTACCACACATAAACAAGAATGGCAAAGCCCTTAAGGCTCATGTGCATGAATGATCGAGTTCTAATGTAAGTAAAGGGATCATTACCTACTTCATGACCCAATTCTGAAAAAAAGATTTTATTCAATGCATTATTACAGTGACATACTCTACATATTAGTCTTGATAAAAACTAATATTATACTGAAATTATCTTTTTGAATTTTGAGGTCTGGAGAATGAGTCTGAGATGAGCATGATCCTCACTAGTTTTCTCCCTTGCCTACCTCTCACACACAGAAAATGGCGACTTCTTTAAGTGCATTTGCAGTGCCAGTAAATGTTTTTCATGAATTTTTCTTTTTTGAGTGATTTATATCTGGACCCTTTTACAAAAAGCATGATCTTCTTCAGTAAAGTAGGCATACACCTCACATACCTTTTGTTTACATGCAAAAGCAGGAAGCATTTTGAAAGGATTTGCTGAATGCAACCTAAATGTGTATATGGCAAGTTTAGTCATTATGAATGGTGTCAAACAATATAACAGATCTCACATTATAGGCATAACAGAGGCACATAACACAACCTGTCATACCAGATGACACAATGCATACTGGATATATTTGAAAGCTATATATCTGGATTCCCTCGTTGAGATCTTTCAAGTGAGATCCTGCACGATATGTTTATCTTGAAAGTGGATAATTTTACCTGCTGCTGTTACACTTGCAAAGTGCGACTCCTGTTTATGTCCAGTAGAATGAAACCTGGCCATGCACTTTTTTTTTGGGTGTTATTGAATAAGTTTCATAATACTCTGGTAGATTCCACCATTATTGTTAGTGCCTTTCTTCAGAGCTGGGATTTCACAGTTTGCTTACACTATAACTGTTATAGAAATAGTTTACGCATCCGTGAAGGCTCCTGTAACTGAACCAAAGAAAGACTAAACTGACCTAAACTGCTGTCGAGTCTTGGTGAGCCAGCCACATCTGAGCTGCTGTGGTTATGTGACCCTGAGAGAACAGTGTCGTGACTTTGCACCATGCTCCATGGTCGGGTGCCAGGCCGTGGGGGGATGTCTGGTGTGGCACTTCCCAAGCTGCCCTGTGATGAGCTACGCTGATGCGGTGTGATCTGACTGGAATCTGCACACCAAAAACACACTTCCATGGATCCCCAGCGCTTTAACTCTCTCTGATATTGGCTCTGATCGGGGACAACCTCTAACACCAATACTCTACTATTGTCCATGTTCAGGGCCCTGATCTTCAACTTTAAAACCACAGTATGAAGTTTAAAGAAAGCAACATATACTTTGTGGCTCAATGCAAAAATGATGGCATCTGAGAATCTGAAGGCAATTTCAAGTTGTTTCTAACACCTTACTATACGTAAGCCATATCAGTTAGCCAAACAATTCTGATAAAGCTTACAGACCACTCTGTCATCAGTCATTTCATCAAGTTTCACTTCCTCTTCATGCTTTTCTATTGGCAACATCAGAATTAAGCTGACCAAACTTGATTTAAAAGTGTGCAAAAACACTTGACCTCTGCGAGGGGTCAACCAAATTAGTATGCAGAAGGTCTCATGATCAGCTACCTTTGTGCCAACTTCGATTGAAAGAGTTTGCAAAAACATTTAAAAAAAAAACTAAAGCTACCTAGACATTTTTCTCATTCGCGGACCTCTTGTGACTGTTGACCCTTTTCAAGGGGTCAACCAAGTTAGTATGCATAGGGAGGTTTAACTATGTACTAAATTTGGGTCTGAAGTTGAAAACAGTTTTTCCGAAAAACAAACTTTGTCAAAATATGCTCAAGTTTGACTCATTTTCTACACCCCTGTGACCATGACTTTTGAGAGAGGTCACTCAAATGGGCATAGATAGGTCTTGCCACAAAGCATTCTTGGGCCAAGTTTGAGGTCTGCGGCCTGAATAGTCTCCTAGAAAATGCCAAGTTTTAGGATGCCGAACGGATGACCATTGCCTCACTTTTGCTATCACACATTCCCAAAATATCACAGCTTTACTGTCTCTCAAATACCCCTATTAACCCTGAATATCATGCCTTTGGGGGTGGATTCAGTTAAACACTGTGGTATCTTCAATACACTGTTTATTTTGTGCAGACGAAATCTATGATGGTCTGGATAGACTTAAAAAAACCCCAAAAAAACAACAACCCAAAAAGGTGACTACCAAGCATGTAAAATGCAGTTAAGAACCCAACAGAGAAAGAAACATGCTTAAAAAAGACAGTTACAACACACACACAAAAACACAACATATACTCCAATCACCTGCAGGAGGGGGTCTAGGATGGCTCAAGGATTAAGACAGATGCAATGCCCTTCCCAAAATAGTCAGTTATTTGGGTTTAACGCTGAGCAGGCGACTAAGGCCATCTCACGGCGGGATGGGTAAAAATCTGGTTAGCCAGACTAAAAGCAAGGTCTTAAGATGTAAATATATCTTTAAAATGTCAGGCTAAAATGTCGCACAAGTCTTTAAAAGAAATGTCTACAGACTCTCAAAAAGGGCAAAATAAAGAAATTCACAGTCTATCAATGCTCAGATCTTGTTAAAAATATTGCATTCTCTCAAGAAATTGAAGATTTTGTCCAGGGGAACATCCCGGAACAAAACCTTCAAGGAGTCTGCTGTGAAGTGTTTATATCTCGTGTCAATTAGATCGGCACAATACAGCAAAAAGTGTCGAACAGAAAACTGCTCATCACAGGCAAAACACCATGAACGCTCATCTTGTTTAAGTAAGTAAGAGTGCGTAACATACGTGTGCCCGATGTGGAGCCGAGTAAGGACAGTCTTCTCACGGCGGCTGCCGCAGCGGAAAACTAGACTGTTGGACACCGTAGGAAGAGCTTCATGCAGCTTGTCCCCTTCCTCTTTGTCCCATTTGGACTGCCACTCGCGGGCTATGTACGCACTAATCACAGGTTTAAAATCACTATAAACAGTCTGTGTATCAGGGACAGCTTAACTGCGGGCACTGTTGGCAGCAGAATCTGCGATCCTGTTGCCTTCGATGCCCACATGGCCCGGGACCCAAATAAAAATGATGTCATAATATTCCTTCATCAAGTCTGCGTAGAGCTCTCTAATCTGCACCAGTAGTGGGTGGTCTGTTCCCGCGCCCTGGAGGGCCTGCAGGGCAGAAAGAGAGTCGGACAGAATCAGGAAGTTCCTTTCCCGAGACTGATAGGCATGCTTGAGCAGAATTGCCTGCAGTTCTGCATTAAATACAGAGGAATGGTCAGGGAGACGGAGCTTAAATGGGCGTCTAGGATGGTGAGAGGACACTGCAGCCGCAGCCACTTTCCCATCCTCAGACTTGGACCCATCCGTATAAAGACGACAATAGCCAGGAAAAACTGAAAGGAGTTCATCGAGGCTCTGTATGGCTGGTGGAGTACAATCCTTTTTGTGGGCGGTCAAGTCCAGCAAAATGTCAGGAACTGGTAATAGCCAGGGTGGAGTGATGTGTTGCAGAGATTCCGAAACTCTGTCCAGGTCCACTCCGGCCGCCTGCAGATAAGGTCGGACACGGAAGGAAAGTGGACGGACAGCTCCCCCGGATGGGCATCGTAAATCTCTGCAAACGACGGGTTAAAAACACAATCATAGGCAGGATTGTCTGGATGGGCCTTCAGCTTCAGAACGTAGCTGAGCATGAGGCGGATGCGGCGGAGCTTGAGGGAAGGCTCCCCAACCTCAGCATACAGACTAGGAACTGGAGATGTCCTGAAGGCCCCCAGACATATGCGCAGACCTTGATGGTGGATTGTGTTCAGACGCTGTAGAACAGACTTGGAAGCGGAGCCATATACCACAGAGCCGTAATCCAGTTTGGATTGATTGATTGTACATTGCTTAACGTCCCGACAGCAACAAGGCTTTCTCAGGACGTGCCTGCACTGCTTGTGAATAAAAAAAAAACTAAACAGAACATTGAATGTATGTCGCCAGCCGGTCAAATACGTTAAATAAACCTAACAAATGGGGCCTAAATAAAGCTAAGACCATTTAGCAACACACATCCAATATCAAGAGCTACAGGCAGTGCAGACAGTAGGGAGAGTTTTAAAAAGACAAATACAGGTGAATGGACCTCGGGTAGACAGAAACACATGCCCCAGAATAGAGAGAAAAACTCACCCTGTGGGGCTGACCAGGGTGACCCTGGGAACTAAAAAGTACCTAACCCCACCCAAGTCCCCCAGGGCAGACCCGGGTGGGGGTAATCCAGTTTGGACCGAACAGGGGCTCGGTACAGTCGAAGTAAGACAATGCGGTCTGCACCCCAGTCAGTACAACCAACGACGCGAAGAACGTTGAGGGCCTTCTGACAAGAGGTTCTAAGGTAATTAATATGTTTGCAGAAGGTCAGTCTTTTGTCAAAGATGACCCCCAGAAACTTTGCCTCCTCGGCCACCTTAATTGGCACTCTAGCAATGCTCAGGCTAGGTTCTAGAAAAAATTTCATCTGGTTAGTAAAATGCACACAGACTGTCTTGGAGGGCGAGAACCTGAATCCATTGAGAGACACCCACCCGTGGATGCGATCAACGCACAGCTGCAAGCGCCTCTCAAGGGAAGCAAAGCCCTCGACCTCGTGCACACAAAGCAATGTTGTCCACAAACAAAGAGCATTCAGAATCATCCTTGACGGCCTTTACAATGTTATTAATTTTAATGCTAAATAAAACAGGAGATAAAATGCTGTCCTGCGGGACACCCATCTCTTGTTCAAAGGAGTCGGAGAGGGTGGAGCCCACACGGACATGGAACGACCTGTTGGACAAAAAATTGTGAATAAAAACGGGCAGATGCCCTTTAAAACCCATGTCCGACAAATCAGACATTATACCATGCTTCCAGGTAGTGTCATATGCCTTTTCAAGATCAAAGAAAATTGCATAGACATGCTGCTTGTTAACAAAAGCATCTCGGATAAAAGACTCAAAGCGGACTAGATGGTCAGTTGTACTACGGAAGCGCCGGAAACCGCACTGGAGGTCTGTGATGAGACCCTGTGACTCAAGATGCCACGCCAGGCGGGCGTTGACCAAGAGTTCCATAGTTTTGCATAAACATGATGTCAAAGCGACTGGCCGGTAGTTGCCCGGGTCGGAAGGATCCTTACCCGGCTTGGGGATTGGCACAACCACAGCCTGATGCCAAGATGGCGGAAAATGACCAGTTATCCAGATATGGTTAAAGGCCTTGAGAAGTACAAGGAGGAAATCCTCAGGCAGATGTGTTAGGAGCTGATAGTGGATGGTATCTAATCCAGCAGCAGAGTCAGTACATTTCTGCATGGCTTGCTGCAATTCTGAAAACGTAAAAGGGGCATTATAGTCTTCCAAGTTATCCGATATAAAATCACAAGTACAAGACTCTTGCTTCTCCTTCTCTCTCTGGAAGATGGGTGAATAATGCTCTGTTGAAGAATTATGGGCAATGGTGGAGGCAAGCAAATTGGCCACAGCCTTTTTATCCGTGACCAAACTGGCACCATCTCTAAGATGGCCGACAGAAGCTGAGCCACTCCTGCCCCTAATTCTTCGAACAGCCTTCCAGACTTTTTGGGATGGAGTCCTAGAAGATAAAAATGAGACGAAGCGTCTCCAGGAAGCACGGCGTTTACATTTAAAAATGTAACGGGCTTTCGCCTGCTGTCTTTTAAATGTTAAAATATTCGCTTGCGACGGATTACGAAAAGCACGTCGCTGAGCAGATTTGCGCATTTTTGGGGCCTTGCGGCACTCTTCATTGAACCATGGTACTCTCGGCTTCCGCGGGAGTGATGTGGAAGTTCTAGGGATGGTTTCACCTGCTACATCCAACAAAATAGAAGTAAAACAAGAAACAGGTTCTTCAGCTGACATAACCACCTCCTCTGTAAGACGAGACTGACAGAGGGAGGTGAACAGAGGCCAGTTAGCTTTCTTGAGATTCCAGCGCCCCGCTGGCGAATCCTCCTCACAGCTGACCGATGACAGGACTACTGGGAAGTGGTCACTACCACACAGGTTGTCGTGAACCTTCCAGTCAAAGTCCAGCATGAGAGAAGGATCACACACAGTGAGGTCTAGAACAGAACTAGATCCTGAACCTGGGTTAGAGTACGTAGATAAGCCATCATTAAAGACACATAGGTTAAGGTGAGAAAAAACATCTTCTAACATCTGACCTCTGCCATCATAGTGGTCACTACCCCAAAGGTGAGTGTGACCGTTAAAATCCTCCATGAGAATAAAGGGTGGGGGCAGTTGATCTACTAAGTTAAAAATATCATTACTACAGACCCACACGGATGGTGGCAGGTACATACTGCATATGGTTATGGTCTTCTTCAAGGTAACCCGAGCTGCGACAGCCTGAAGACAGGTGTCGATGCTAACGGGGCGACAGCCTGAAGACAGGTGTCGATGCCAACGGGGCTACATAAAATCTGGCTACTAATGAGAAGAGCCACTCCACCCGAGCGCCTCTCCGAATCAGTGCCTTTATGTATAACGTTAAAACCATTAAAGGACACAGGGTCATAAGTCTTCAGGTAAGTCTCCTGAAGAGATATTACTGAGGGGTTATAGAACTTGACAAAAAGACGTAATTCCTCAAAGTTAGCTTGAAAACTATGACAATTCCACTGAAGCAGAGAGTACATGATTATGTCTTATCTGGGGGTGAAGAGTTTTTTCCCCCTTTTTCCTTTGCCTTGGAAGGAGTTGAAGAAACAGAGGGGGGCTGGCTCCCGGGCCTCCTCTGGTTCTTCGGAGATGAAGGGGGTGGAGCTGCCATAGCATCAGCAACGACAACTTCCACTCCCTCCATCCGCTCCTCCAATGCAGCATATTTGTTTTGAAGGGGGACATCAGTGTTCCCCTTCTGGGCCCGTGCGCACAGCGGTCCCATAGATTTCTTAGACTTCTGGTCCTGGGCAGCGTTCCTGCCGCTAGAGTTAGCTGACTTAGAAGGCTGACCAGAGCCAGAAGCCTTTGGCGTTGACAAACTAGCAGGTTTGGGTGGGGGCTGAGGCTTAGGGGCAACAGAAGGTGGCACTACTGGACCAGCAGTGTCAGCCTTCTATGTTCCCTGGCTCCTCATCACCACCGGAGGAGTTTTACTCTCCAGGGGCGAGATGAGCCGAGGCTCCGCCCCCAACCAAGAAGTTGGGGTTTCACATGAGAAGTCTTTGGTTGGGCGCTTGCCTGCCACCGCTGCACTAAAAGTATACACAGACATGTTAGAGGTTGGGGCAGCCGCAGCTGCACCAGGGCCTTCAACCAGTTTTTTGGCGTCCAGAAAGGACAGCCCCTTCTCCACACGCACCTGCTGAATCTTGCACTCGGATATCCAACGAGGGCATTTCTTGTCCGAAGCCATATGCGCCCCCTGGCAGTTCACACACAGGGGGTGGCTGCGCAGGACTCGGCAGAGTGTCCGAGCTTAGTGCAACGGGCGCATGAAGCCTCTGCCTAGCGGCATGTCTTCTGCCCATGGCCATACTTTTGGCACTTAAAGCACCGGAGGGGGAGAGGGACATACTTTTTTACTCTCAAGGAGTAGTAACCTCCCGAGATGGTAGTAGGAGGGGTGGGGGTGCCAAACGTCAGGATGATGGTAGGGAGACGGATCTCCCCACCACCTCGCTTGGAAGCGAAGCACCTGACGTAAGTCACCCCCTGAGACTTAAGGTTCCGTATAAGTTCATCTTCTGACAGTTCTGCCAAAGCCTGATCTTTGATTACGCCTCTTGATGAAGTCATAGTTTTGTGGGGTGTAACCTCCACTGGAGTGTCTCCGATGGAAGAGAGCTCCAGTAGCCCGCTGGAGTGTGCCCGGGTACAGCACTCTACCAGCAAGTCACCAGACCTGAGGCGCTGGGCATCAGGCCTGCCAACACGGCTCCTGAGAGTCTCCCCCACCAGAAAAGGATGTAGCTTAGAAACAGGTTTCTCCTTCACCTTACTATGGACAATGAGGAAGCGAGGCCAAACGGTTGACGCCTGAGGGGTCGCTTCCTCACAGTCCGAGTCACTGTCATGTTCAATGTCGCCGCTTCTGTGCAAGTTTTTTTTTTTTTTTTTCTCCATATTATAATAGTAGAGATATTCATTCCCCGGGGGTCTCCGCCCGCCACCGAGCCCAACAAGGGAAAGTGCAACTGTCGGTGGGTCTCCAGCTGACACACAATGGAGACTGCCCGAAAGATATACTCAAGGGGGTAAGCCCGATTGAACCGTCTGAGCCACCGCCTTCTATCACAATGTTGAATGCAGGGGAATACTGGCGTAAAGCACCTAATCAGCAGCAAAGTCATTGTCTAAAGCGTGCGCATGCGTGTGCGAGTTGTGAGTGCGCGCTTAGAGTTATAATTAATCCTCTTCTCCCCCGACACGGGTCTCCAAGCACGGCAAACACTTGGGATCCAAAGGACCAAAAAGTCATGAGTATTTTTAAGGACCAATCGAACATGGTAGGACCTGGGTTAGCACAGCCCCTTAAAAACCGGACCAGTGAAAAAGACTGAACAACATATCTCCTGACATCAAGTCCTAATCCTGGACAAAGATGGCACCCCTCTGCTAGCCCACTCAGTCAGTGACTGAGGAGACTACCCACCCACGCCACGTGGAGGCCGGTGCCTAGTGGGCCTTCCCAGAATAACCTTTGGTTTGTTTGTCACTACTTAACTTGATCCATGAAAGAAACTTTGTTGTGAAGCACACACACACACATTCTCTATTTAATCACAGAGCTTGTTAGGCTTTATCAGATACATATAGCATTCAGTACGTACAAATACTGATTCCTACCTTTTCTCTCTATAGAGCCTGTGGGAGCAGTGGGTAATCTAGGCCGCCTGCAACAAAAGAAGTATGTGACGAGGAGCACTGACAAGACTTGACTCTTCGTCATTATATTCAGTGTACATTCCTTCATATCACCAGGTCACAGACTGTGTAAAAGTCATCAACGAGAAGACAAGCACATTTCATCAGAATCATTTAACCCCTTCACCACCCAACTGCAAAAGATACAGATCCTCACGAGTCCCCGCAATTGCGCTGACTCATGATGATCTATGCCTCTTGCTGAAATCACTTTGAATCCATGTTCCTTTGACAGCTGAGGATCTTTGATGTTGAATTTACCACCATTCCTCCATGACCTTTGCAAAGGGTCAACAAATTAGTATGCATAGCATGATCTTATCATCAGCTACCTTTGTGGAAAATTTGATTAAAAAGTTTGCAAAAATACTGATGAAAACTAAAATTCTACCCAAAAAATGGCATTTTTCACACATTTGCTGAACTCATGACCCTTGAGCTTTCAGATGGGTCATCCAAATTAGTATACTTTGCTTACAGAAGGCAAAGAGGTGTTGATGATGCCATTTTGCATGTTGTAAACAACATCTACTCTCATTTAGAGAAACCAGGAGCCTCCATTCGACTGATGTTCTATGATTTTTCGTCTGATTTTAACACCATTCAGCCACACATACTCGCCTCCAAACTAGTTCACATGAACATAAATGCCTCTACCATTCTTTGGGTTTTGGACTATCTCACTAACCAGCCACAGTACGTCAGAATTAGTTCGGATCTATCTCAGATGTACTTTTTACCAACACAGAGAGGGGGAATATGAGAGTTTTAAAGAATCTTCTATGGTCCTCATTTTTCTATGTTATTCGCTCACAAAAACGCACACGACCTTGCCTTTCCTTTTTCTCAAATTCCTTTTATTTTTCTCTGTAATTAGATATATAAAGAAAGAACTGAATCTTTATTAACACTATGACTGAGAATTTAAGGGGTTAACTCAGTCATAGTGTTAATAATACTTCAAATCCCCCCCCCCCCCCCCCCCCCCCCCCCATAGACAAAACGCCCGATCAAACCAGTGCTTGTAACCCGAAGCAATTACATATAATACATAAACACCTCATGCCTACGCTTGACTGGTTTTGAAAGACCCCCACTTCAATTCAGGTAAGATATGAATAGACCTGTTCTGAAAATAGCAATTATTCGCATTTTCTTGTCGGGACGAGATTGCCTTTTGAAACCGGGATCGAAATTTTTTGAATCAGATCGGTATGCACCCGCACTGTCTCGCTATTCATACAGGAATTTATAATTTTTTCAATTATGTGTTCACCCGTTCGATTTGCCATTAAATGCAAATGGCCAACAGCCAACGCGCCGACACAGTAGGGCGTCGCTATTCAACTTAGTAAGGGAACACTCTATGAATAAACCGGCTCTACAGCTTTGAAAAGGCTATTTGCTGAGAGGTGACAAGAAGAGTTTCGAAATTGACTTCATATTTACTCAATGGCTGGTTCCCGAAAAATCAGACGGTGGTTATACTGTGCACTATAAACAGTTTGATAAGAAACTAACAAGTAATATCTAACACACAGACGTACACACAAACAAACACACTTACAAACAGACGCGCACACAAACAAACAAACAAACACACAATCAAACAGACGTACACACACACACACACACACACAAACAGATGTACACACACAAACACACAAACACACACACACACACACGCACTTACAGACACTCATGTCAGTACAATTTTATCGTAAGCATGAGCTGCCAGGTGGTGTCACGGTTGATCGCCTTTTGTGTTGCCTCACGCCGCGGCCGCATTCCATTCCTTTTCAATTCAGACACGAGCCGCATTTTGAAAAGGCTCTCACCCGTCTTTATGGCCTTTATAGCTACACCCTTTCAAATCGCTAAGTTGTGTCAAAGATCAACAGGGGGACATATTACTTTTCAAAAGAGGGGGATTTGTACAAGTGGGCTTAATGTACTCATGTGGTTTCTGAGGAATTAGAAAATCAACTGGTGGTTATTACACTATACAGGCACTGAAAAAACAGCTGGATAAGAAAATACCAAGTAAAAACAATAAGTCACAACTCACTTAAAGGTTACCTTAAAGTGAGTTACAATAGGAACTTATTAACTACTTACATTAAGAACTTATTAATTACTTATCCTAATTACTTGCAAGTACTTAATAACAACTTGACTCTAGTCACGTATACTAAGTCTTTTTTACTAAGTTACAAGAGCAACGAAAACTTTTTTTTTCTCAATAATATTCTGGTGGTGCAGATGGTGCAGGCCTAAACTGTGTAAGTGGCATGACATCTCTCTGTGAAGTGTATGACATTAATAAACGATTACCAAATCTGATTTTTATTTGTTTAAAAGATTGTGTAGCTTTTCTGTGGTTTCCTGAACACCGATCTTTTTTCCTTCCGCTAAAAAACTAGCCTTCAGTTCTTCAACATTTACGGGAGATTGACTGCGCATTTTATTCTGGATTTCAGACTTTTGTTGTTTGTAGTTATTTAAATCATCCTGGACTCGTTTAAATTCCTCGTCATTAATACAATTATCATTCAATGCCTTACTGATAATAAGTTTAAGACTGCTCAGCTTTGCACCCGCCAAAGTACTCAATGCTTCATGTTTTTCTAATTTCGTGTGAAACCTCTTGTTCAAGGCCTCCAAACCAAAGCATGCTAGGCATGTAGCAACGCTTAGACCCTCAATTGCTATTCCAGCCAAACTCCCAATTCCTGTGGCGAACAAAACAATGCCCCCTACAGAACATGAAGCTGAAACTGCACCAATAGCCATAGAAGTGTTTTGAACAGAATTAAAAACGGTCTTATACCGTCTTTTGCACCGTGAATATTTCGCCTCCTCACTCTCCAAATATTTCAAAGCTTCTGTAATATTATTTAATCTGAATGCATCTGCCTGTAATGTTTTATCTGAAGCAATTGACATATGTGGATCAGGCGCAAGTGTTGTTTTAGTCATCACATTTGTTTCAGTCGGCTCAAGCGTCGGTAGTTGCGGATAGAAGTTTACCATTTTTTTTATTGACAAATATTTTTTTTATTTAATCAGCAATTACATTTTGCAACTCTTCAAAAGTATACAATTTGCTGGCATAATAAAATGCAACAAGATCAATGTGTTCAAGGTTTATGTAAGTTAGACGAACAAAAGTTGTTTTGTCGACCACCACCTTGACAGCTGGAACACTGCTCGAAACATTAATAACATCAACATTTTTTGTAATAGCAATAAAGACCTTTGTTGATTCTGTTACTGTTTCGTCCCATGTAAGTTTAATTCCCTGTGCAATTTGAGCCTCTTTAGCAGTAGTTACTGATTTCATGATAATTTCAAATACTATTGTCGCTTCTCTAGCCATGACTAAGCTTGCTGGCATAAACACAACAGAAGTATCTGATCTACCCTTTCTAGCTGTAAGAAGATACCGCCGTCTCTCATAATTTTCAACTTTCAGTTTTTCTCTGCTATTGTTGTCTGGGGCAAAACTTGGAACAAGGCTTACAATAAGCGGCCCCGAGTTAACAACCTTTCTAAACACTAAGGCACCTTCGTCATCAGTGTATACATAAGGACTAATAAATTCCAACTTTATGTCCCAGTCAATTGTGGGTGGTGGAACAGGTACAGGTGAAACCACCCACTTATTTCCCACATGTATTAAGTTGTAGGGCGAATTATTTACAGGTGGAGTAGGTACAGTAACATCACGTAGCTGACCAAGTTTAGGAATCTGTTTTTCACCGTCTTTCATGTCAACAATTACTTTCCTCTTGTACATGCCATTTGAATCAAGTTCAAAACCATATATTTCTCCAACATCCCCTTCCTTCTCAAAATCCTGGACGTCTGCCAAATCTTTCAATTCTGTTACTGGACATGCAACTGGTATGATTCTCGACTTTGGACCACCACTCATTTTTTATAAACAAAAATAAAATTATTTAATTTCCAACACAACACTAAAATCATGCATAAGAACTGGTTTGTCATCCTGATTAGTTACAGATATACTCAGTGACTCAAAGAAACTAGAACCTAATTTCTTAAACTGCAAATTAGGAAATCTAACAACTACACTTTCACAATACGGAGCAGTTCCAGTTGGTAAGCATCTCAACAAAGTTGAAGGCTTTCCATTGTGAACATTCTCAGATGTGTTTAGTTCTTTCAAATAAACATTTAGCACTGTGTGTACTGACAAATGAACAGGATATCTTCCAGTTATTTTTTGTTTTTTTGGCTTAAATTTAAATACTGCTTCATAAGTCCAATCATCATCACCACTAATAGCTGCAATACCAATATCCTGTTCGGATAAAAGACCAAGTAGTATTAAAAGTTTGTCTGTTAATATAAGCTGATTATCTTTTGGAAATTCCATTGTAACAAGCAAGTTAGCCGGATTTAAAGTTGCTTTAATTTTATACATATCTTGTAAAAATTCAGCTATAGTACAAAAGTCATAATACCCAGGCTGTAAATGATTAGCGCCCCAACTTGTACTACCTACCATTCCATGTACAGAATATTCACCGTCATCTGTTACATTAAACCACTTTACTGTATAGAACAATTCATGGATAGCTACAGCCTTGCAACCATCTCGATTATCAATCCCATTAGTTAACCACACTGGTTTGCTTGTGTCAAGATTTGTTAAGGTAATAAACATTTTTATTATCTCATATAAAAGAAGCATGGAATTTAAATCACCAACCATTACCACAACAAACGCATTTCAATTTAATATAGATGCCAAATATAATGTTGCACCTACTTATGAACAGAAAATAATTCAACTAAATCAGCTTGACATAGCTGTATCAGAACAAGATTTATTTCAAGTGAAAGTACCGAATCCATTTGATCATTACCTAAACCCTCCAATAACAGACGACTCAACTGCAAGAAAGTGGTCTTCAAGTCCACTACAGATGTTTCAAAACCAACTCAACTTTGCAATACTGTGTTCTACTACAGGCTGTGGTGTTTCATTCACAGATCATTTGAATCACTCAAACAAACTGATTAGATCTGTGTATCGTTTCCATGTTTATTACCAGCTTAGACGTATACTGTCAGAACTGCATACACCATTACCAACTGAATCCAGTTTCAACAGGTATAACAACCCCATGGATATGAAAGCATTTGAACGCATCTGTAATGAATTTAACATTAACCCTGGCACTAAGTATGACTTCACACAAAAACTTGATGATCACAAAGGCATGGGTACACTTTATTACGCTATGAGTCACAGACAATACCCTCAAGATTATTACCCTGGTTACACTTCATTCTCATCAAAATCACAAGTCTGGTTAGGATCAATAGAGCAGAAACAGTCTAACGCGTGGACCACATTTGTCTTGGACAGGAGTGACGGGTTTACTCAAGCGGGAGTCGAGCGCGTCAATGAGTCTATCAGAACATATGTCTGGTGTATACTAGGTGCACAATCACTAACAAAATCGAATATTTTGAATGGAAGTGGTATATTTGAATCTCAAAAACAGTTTCTCGCTAATCTTGAAGATTCAATAAATTCATCAGTTGATCTCCCATCTAGCATACAGCGCTACCAAAACGTACTCAGATATGCCAGATCGAAAGTTGACTTTGTAGTTGGCACTGGGTTATACATGTTACCATCTGACCTTCAACTCCAAATGGGTACAATAACAAATTATAATAATGAAATCATTGTTGCAGGTGTTGGTCAGAAATTAGGACTCAATAAAAGTGTAAACTTAGGAGCAACAACTGCGCATGTACTGTCATTAAATTCATTACAGGAGGTTACTTCCCCTGCCCCACCACTGGTACCCATACAGTCAGTAACAACCCCTGACACACATGAGTCAGAACGAACTGCATTAGTAATAGGATTAACAGGGCTAGGAGTATTACTTCTTTATCTGTTTCATTAAATAACCCACCATCAACCCTCCTACTGTAACCAAAAAGACCCACACATGTTCTGCCATAAACCCTACTGCCTTTGCTGCAGTACTAATCAACCAACTGACAACAGAGCCTAAAATGCCAGGCAACGTGTCTACTGCTTTCAGAGCCAATTTCTTAAGCAAGTCTGATATGTGAGACAACTGTTTCTTTACCCACGACTGTAAATCTTTCGGATCTGTGGGAGCCGGTGGGCCCGGGGGTGGCGGTGCACCCCCACCAACCCCAGCACCGGAGACAGCCAGCACTACAGTGCTGATAATAAACCCAAGAGCAGTAATTAAACTAGCAATTGTAATACCCTGTTCTCTGAAAAGTGTTTTAAGTCTCTCAGCCAGAGTAGTGTCTTCGTGAAGTATTTTCTGAATAGTTTCTCTAATTCTGTTGACCTGTGATTTCAGTTTTTCCCTCCCAATACTAATTGTTTCTAACCGTCCTGATCTTTCTATCTGCAAATCATTTAATCTGTGTTGAATTCTTTCTTTCATTTCTGTGTCAAGATTCCCATTGTCTGCTGTAGCCAGTTTCTCTTTTTCACGTTCAATGTGTTTATCAAGTTCTCCCAGTTTGGCAAGATTATTAACCATCTCACCTCTTATTGTCTGCAGTGATTTATCCAATCCCATAATCTCCCTCATTGACAAAGGTGGATCATCTATTGTTTTCAAAGCGTCATTTATTTGCCCTTCAGTAAATGAGGTTTCTTGTATCACAGTGTTTGCTATTTCTGGTAGGCTTGTTACTGGTGCCATTTCAATTTGTTGCCCTGTTGGCAACTTTGTTTGCGTGTCGTGAAGAACACTAACCAGTCTTGGCGTGACAGGAGACCCACCAATTCCAAGATACCTTGCCAACCCAGAGTTACCACCGACTTCACCTTTAATTGTACTTAAAGCTCTAAACTTAGAAGGATTATTTTTATGTGTTAGATTTATTTTCCCTCTGTCCGTATTTACAAATAAGTGCCCTTTATCATATTCAAACTGGTTAGGATCCAAGACATCTGGGCGCGCTCCAACACTTTCATAAAATGAGTTTACTTTATCTTTTAACAGTTCGTGATGCATACTAGAAGTAGTTACCATTCCAGTCATATCTGTGATACTGGTATCTGAGACATGCATGTCATCCATTTCAAAATCTTCATGATTAAATCCTCCTGCTGCCATTGTTTTATTAATTTATTATTTTTTATTGTGCATAATAAAAATGACACAGTCTTACGGATCAAAGTTAGACCCATACAGAAAACTACGTGAGCCCCTGGGTGTTAAGGGCATTAGACAATCGATAGTCATCACGAACAATCCAAGTACCATAGACCAGAACCAAACACTTACAGTCAAGTTTCCAAACCTAGGTCCCAGTGACGTTATTGTTCCTGGCACTGCACGCCTAGCATTTAATATTGAACTTTCATCAGACGCAGATGTGAACAGAACACTGGTTGACAATCTTGGCAGAGCAATTGTTAGAACTATTAAAGTAAAACTTGAAGGACAGGAAGTGTTTAGTCTTGACGACTCAGATGTATTTTACTGTTACAAAGATCTTTGGCTCACAAGAGAAGAACGAGAGGATCGTATTTACCAAGGTATACAGTCTGATAATGTTGGTAAACTTCGAATCAATGCAGCTGATAAGGTAACTACTGGGGTACCAAAGGAAGTTATTATAGCAGAAACATATGGAACCAGATTTTACATTCCACTTGAGTTTGAAATCCTCACAGCTCATTTGCCTTATTACCAAGGGGCACTGAATGACCGTCTGAGCTTTGAACTAACTTTCAATGACTACTCCAAAGTTATAAAATCATCTGCCACAGATGCAACATACAAGATCTCTAACATTTCCTTGGAATATGAAATTGTCACACATATTGAACTAGCCAGACTCATTCAAAATCAGTACCAGTCAAGACTTCCAATTTATTATGACAGGGTGATTAGACATAGTTTAATTCCCAAAGACAAGAGTGACCCAATGTGGAACTTAAACTTAAACACACCAGCCAGGTCACTGAAAGGTATTCTTATGTTGTTTGTTGAACCGGTGAGTCCATACAAAAGGGATTCAGAAAAATTCTACAATCCTAAGATTACACATTTGTCCTGCACAATTGAAGGCCGCCCTAATCAAGTGTACGCTTCAGGAATGTTACCTTATCAACACTATGATGAGATCACAAAGTATTTTGCGGGTGGAAGGATTAGAGATAAACCTGCAAACATTGCGTGCAAAGATCTACATCTGTATGATGTTAGGATCGGACAATACCTTACAAACAAGTATGCACTGTGGCTAGACCTTCGTAGTACAGACGACGATTATCTTCATGGGTCAGGACGAACTGTCGAGAACGGTAGTGATGGAATAACAATTCAGATACAAAAGAAGGTTGAAACTGCTGCAGCCATTAACATATATTTGTACCTGATATATGACGCACAACTCAATATTGCAGAAAGCAGACTGAGTGGACACATATATTAAAATTATATTGTGTATTAAAATGAACCGTAGCTTAATGACCCTTGATCCACACTGTGGCTTATTTGTTGGTGCCACAGGGTGTGGGAAAACTCAATTCGTACTTGACTTATTACAAACAAGATACATACACCACTTTGAAAACATTGTAATATTTTGTCCTACAATCAAACACAACAAAGCTTATCACAACCGTTTATTCATTTGGACTGACAACAACATATACTTAGTTGACCCTGAGAAAAAACTGAATGACTACCTACAATATTTTTACAAGCAATTTGAAGGACAGTCAACATTGTTTATTGTTGATGACTGTTCTGCAGAGAAAGACATTGTCAAGAAGAGAAACACATTAGCAGAACTTGCTTTCAGTGGCAGACACGCAAATGTCAGTGTATGGATTCTCACTCAGAAATATAATGCTGTACTGAAAGATTTTCGAGAACAGTTAAAGTTTATCTGTTTGTTTTACTGCAAGGATCGTGACAGCTTTGAAGACTGTCTCAGAGAAAATGATGTCATCCCAAATAAGCATGAACGAGATGATGTAAAAAATAAACTGAAATCAACTAAGCATCTAAAGCTCATTTTAAAGACAGATCAGCCCACAGGGTATGGGTTAGTAAATTGATGTAAATTAATTTATTCTTTTGTTTGTCCAATAAAAATGACAGACGGACAAATCATACAGGTGCTTGATCTCACACACCTTTTCAAAGATGTTATGCACTTTACTGATTTAATAACATCACCCAAACAGACTTACATAAGCCTTTCAGCACCATCAGAAATATATGTTTCATATAGTGTGACTTTGGTTTATGTCGATGAGCATCCAAATGTGGAGCACATGACAGTTGATTTAAAGACACCTACTTTTAAAGTTGTTGATACCAACTATGGCTGGTTAGGGGAAGTTTGTTATAGCATATTTAAACAACTACGCAAACTAAATGTTTATATTGACAGTGTTGCAGTTAATAAAGTGGTATTACACAAGGTGAGCCAGCAGAGTTAACGTTAATATTTTTTCATTTATTATTTTGTCGGTCAAATAAAAATGACGGACAATGTTCAAAACCCTGGCTCATCTAGTTTAAGAAACGTGTTTCACACAACAAACTTACCTATATCAAATACTAATAATGTTTACGAATCAATAAAAAAACTCTTTTTCTGTCATACAACAAAATCTTCTTACAGGCAGTGTTAAGATTCAAATTGTTGCAAAAATAGAATTCACTAGAGTAGACGGTGAGGTGATTGTATCGTATATATCAACAAGACAACACACTGTTAACACAAGAAGAGAACCAGAGGTAGAGAACGTGTTTAGAGACAGACTATTACCAGACTTTCTCCAGGCAATCGACAGTGCAAAAATGAAGGGGTCTGGCTGGCACGAAGGACATGTACATGAACTACAATTAAAGCAGTCTAGGTATCATCCTATATTAGGTAAATCATGGTTGCCACTGCCAACAGAAGTTTCGAACAAGAAGGCAGTCGTCAACATACAGAACAATGACAATTTCTGTTTCATGTGGTGTGTACTTGCTAAACTACACTTTGTGAGGTCAAGACCTGATCGCGTATCTAACTACATCAAATTTGTAAATGAACTCAACTTTAGTGGCATTGAGTCCCCTGTTAAAATAGAGGACATAGACTTGTTTGAAAAACTAAATCCTGGTATATCTGTGAATGTGTATGTGTGGGATAATAATGCTGAGAACAAGTTACAGCCAATTAGAGTATCCCCAATTGCCCCAACCTATGGTCAGTCAGAAGATAAACATGTTGACATGTTGCTAATCGGCGATGACAATAACTTTCACTACACAATTATCAGGAATATGTCACGTCTAATTCATTCACATACAACAAAACACAATGGGAAACAGGAAGTGTGTAAAAGATGTTTACAAAGATTCTCCTCCATAAACGTAGCGCACAAACATGTTTTACACTGCAGGTCAGCTGATGACATACAAACAGTACTTAAGTATCCAGATCCTGGTAGTCAAGTGTATTTTAAGAACTATGGGAATCAGCAAAAATTGCCGTTTGTAGTATACGCTGATTTCGAATCCCTGGTTGTTCAATTTGAAGGTCCTGTTCCAGAGTCATTACCAAAGACTATAAAACTAAGTGACCAAGTGGTGTGTTCTTTTGGATACATTATTGTTAGGTCAGACGGTCTTCATTCAGAGCCTGTTATCTACAGAGGTGAAAATGCAGCTTGTCTGTTTTTAACAGAAATGAGACATCTGTATAGTCAGGTAGTACAGTATCTCACAACATGTCAGATGCCTTTGGTGATGACAGAAGAAGACAAACTGAAATTTGATACAGCTGAGACGTGTTGAATTTGTGAACAACCTTTAGGGGGTGATAAAGTTCGTGACCACGATCACATAACTGGGCGTTACAGAGGTGCTGCACATAACAATTGTAACTTGTTATTAAAAATAGATCCTAAGACATACAAGTTACCAATCTTTTTTCACAATCTCAAAGGATATGATTCACACATCATCATGCAGGCTGTAGATGAGTCTTACAAAAACATAAGTTGTATTGCCCAGACAACTGAGAAGTACTTGACTTTTAGGTTAGATAAATTAGCATTTTATGACTCCATGCAACATTTGTCTTTAGGGTTGGCTAGTCTGGCAGAAGGACTGACTGAGTATCCAATAACAAGTAAATATTTTGAGTCAGACTTGGTTAAGAAAGGTGTCTATCCATATGAGTACATTGATCACTGGGTTGTGTTTGAGGAAACAAGACTGCCACCAAAAGAGAAATTTTATTCTACACTAACTGGAAAAGGTATTTCTGACTCTGAATATCAACATGCACTTGATGCGTGGGGGAAGTTGGGGTGTCAGACAATTGGTGACTATCACGACCAGTACTTGAAAGCTGACGTTTGCTTGCTAGCAGATGTATTTGAAAGTTACCGTGAGAAGGGTTTGTTACACTACAGACTTGACCCTGCTTGTTACATCACTAGTCCTGGCATGACATGGGATGCATTTTTAAAATCTAGTAAGATATTTATAGACCTGTTGTCTGATCGTACGATGGGTGAAATGGTGGAACGTGGATTGAGGGGAGGGATTAGTATTGCATCGAACAATTACGCCAGAGCCAACAACAAATATTTGGACGGCCCGGACTTTGACCCCTCAAGCCCTGGGTCAAGGTCATTCATTACGTATTTGGACGCTAACAATTTGTATGGGTTCGCGATGTGTGAGTTATTGCCCTTGAAAAACTTTTGTCTGTATGATTTGTCACAGTATGACATAACAGACATAACAAACAATATTATGAATCATGACCGAAACGACGCGAAGGGTTGGATCTTTGAAGTAGACCTGGAGTACCCGCATCATCTACATGATTACCACAATGATTATCCGTTGGCTGTTGAGAAAATGAGTATGACAGGAAAAAAAGAAGACACTAAACTTGTACCAAATTTGAATGACAAATTCAATTACGTTTGTCACTACCGCTTGTTACAGTTTTACATCAGACACGGGTTAGTACTAAAGAAAGTTCACAGAGGAATTCAATTTGATCAGAGTGCTTTCATGAAAGATTACATAATGAAGAACACAACCCTTCGTGCCAGAGACGGCAACACTGCATTTGACAAAGACTTCTTTAAGCTTATGAACAATGCCTGTTTTGGCAAGACAATGGAAAATCCTCATCATAGAAAAGATGTGAGACTGGTCACAACTGAATTGGGTGCAATTAAACTTACAGGCAAGCCACAATACACTGGGTACAAAGAGTTTCATTCATCATTGTATGCAGTGTCACTCAAAAAAAAGATTGTTAAACTGGACAAGCCAGTATTCATTGGTATGGCAATTCTTGAATTGTCAAAACTGGTGATGCTTGAATTTTATTATGATTACTTCAAATTAAAGTATCCTGACTGTCGTCTGCTATACACTGACACTGACTCTATGATCATTGATGTGCCTACTGAAGACTTTTATGAAGACATGAAAACAGAGTTACACATGTATGACACGTCTGATTACCCTAAAGACCATCCACTGTTCAGCACACAAAACAAGAAAGTGCCTGGTAAGTTTAAAGATGAACTAAATGGTGTGCCAATAGTTGAGTACGTTGGACTGAGATCAAAAATGTATTCTATACTGCACCAAAAGGGTAGTCAGTCAAAAGCCAAAGGTATCAAGAAAACAGCAATAAAAAATAAAGAAATACGTCATGAACATTACAAGCAAGTGTTAGATGGTGCATTAATGCCTGATTATCCAAACAAGTCACTGAGATCAAACAAACATAATCTTGAAATAATTCAAACACATAAGAAATCACTTGCAGTTGGAGACACGAAAAGAGTGTTTCACACTAAGGAAAAAGCTTATGCACCAGGTCATTACAGGCTCAACTTATCTGAAGACATTTGTGACGAACTGGTTGATGAATTAATTGATGAGTTAGTTACTGAAATGAGTAACGGTGTCTGAGGGAATAATCTGTAATTCTTCTCTGACAAATGCCCTCTGTGGGGCAGGGTCATACAGGTAATATATTGTTGCGTCTGCGCCGGGAATTATTTTTTTTATATTATGAACGGATGTTGACCATATGGGGTCTGTTGACCTGCGCCTGATGTCATTCTCAGCTTCCCCTGGTTGATATAAATATCTTACCTGTTTAGTAAATAAACTTGTGTCGGGTGCCTGTGCTGGGGTTGACATTGTTTTTGGCTCTGTAATTGTTTTCAATTTAATAGCATCAGCAGGTTTTGGGTGTCCTTCATTGTTCATTGCTTTGTACCCACTCCGTGTTACGGGTGTCATGCATGAGTTCCTTAGAATACTGGTAACTGAAAAGTCTTTCTGATAACTGTTTGTTAAAGTTCTCTACAATTGCCTGTGATCTGTGTACACCTGGAATTCCTCGTCTGACCAGTACGCCATGCTTCGCAAATAACTGATTAACTGCGCCCTTAAATTCAGATCCGTCATCGACCTGCACTAGTCTGGGGTATCTTAAAGGGCCACGACTATATATTTTTGATAAAGCAGTAGCAACTGTACTGGCTGTTTTGTCAGATATGGGTTCAGCGTCTTTATACCTTGAAGCAATGTCTACAACAGTCAAAGCGTACTTGTATCGTTTCTTTCTTATTGTGTCATGCGGAAGAAACAGGAGGTCCATTTGGTGCGTGTCATTAGGTGTTGTGTTCTCAAAATGAGGTCTCGTTATCTTTCTTGGAGCAGGGAGATAAATTTGCCAAATTGCTTGTCTCTGTAACCATTGCTTGACTTGATTGAGTGTTATATCTCCGCCCACAGCGGCATGTAATTTCTGAATAGCGGTTGCTCCTTTATAATACCCTGATGGTGAGTAATATATTTTCGATAGTTTATTTTCGGCTGCCATTTTTTCTAGCAATGAAAACTCCAGTAAAATAAACAAATATCATTCCCACTAGAACAAAGATTATCTCCCCGTTTCTTTGTTCTGGGCTTGGTTGATAGTAGTCACTTAGTTTTGGTTTCGGTATAGACATGTCTTCACCCGTGACTAAAAAATACTCACGGATTGCGTCGTCTGTATTTGAAAACGTATGTTGTGCGTGGCCTTCAAGCCTGAGTTTTTCATTGATGAAATCAAGTTTCTCAATTCTATTCTTTTCGTAATCCTGTTCTGCCTGTGCTAATTTTTCTGACGCTTCATTATGACGCTTTATTTCTTCTGCAGATTGTTCTCTACCCATTTTAGAAAAGAGATAATTAGAGCCGCTAAACGCCAGAGCGTTGACCATCGCTCCTCCCACCATAATAGCTATCGTCGCCATATTTATTTTTATTTACATAGATATATTTTCGGGAATAATTCCCTGTTTAACAAGAAGGTCTTTCGTGGCGATTGACGCTGTTACAACTACAATTAGCTTAGCGCTGTCTTCGAATTCGAGTCTACTGAGGTCTGGTGATTTCATTTTGAGTAGATTTTTTCCCAGCATAGAAAACGTTACTGCTAATGCACTGATTACTGCAGAGTGATACACAAGATTCATTAAATTCTTTGAGTCATTCATTTCTTAGGCAAGAAAAAATTAAAATAATAAATTTATTACTGCATGATAAATGGGTCGACAACTTTGGGTATTGTTGGTAATGTGGAGACTTCTGTTTTTGATGATGGAGTGTTTAATTTTTTGGTCACTGTACGAGTCTGTGGCTTGTTTTTTTTGTATAATTGGTAAGCTACAAAACCAGATCCGACAACAAATGCGGCAACTACATATTTTGCTGTTTCAGAATTAGACTGGGTTGAAGGTCTTTCACTTTGATGTGGGTGTGACAGGGGTGTTGAAAGTCCTGTCGGTCCTGACGGTCCTGACAGTGTTGACGGCGGATCACTTACATGAGCCTTTTCTGTTAGCGCCTGTAGCTGTAACTTTTTCTGCTTGTTCCATTCAGCTAAACGTTTACCTGACTGAACCCTCCCTTCATTTTTAATTTTTGTCACTGCGTGAATCGGAGTCTGGACAGGGTCCGAAACAGGGTTCATCTGTGGGGTCGTTTGGGGGGTCGTCTGTTGGTCGTCCATTTTTATCAACAAAAAAATTTAATTTCGTAAAATCTACATGGCTGCTAGTTACAATTAATGTTACCAGAGGAGCCAGCAAATTACCAAACCTGTAGAATAAAAGGCAAGCTAATTTACCAATTGCACTCGTTACAATGGGGTTACTCTCGAGGTCATTTGTAAGATTTTCAATGTCTACAGGGAGAGCGTAACTCACAGCTTTTGAATATAAGCAGACAATTGATTTGCTCAAATCACGGGTCATTAGTGAAGCCATGTGTTGTTCATATTTAAAATGAAGTTTAAATAAATCAGCAGCCGTGAGGGATAGTATATCTTCAGTTGAATAAAGCTTCCCAAGATAAGATTTCGAATGACCAGAAACCACTACAGATAAAAGTCGTTCCCTTTTCGAATCTAAGTCTATGTTTTCTACAGCGCCAATATCATTTAATAATAATATTTCATCTGTGTTCATTTTATAATGCAATTAAAAAAGATAATTTATAAACACATTTGTTTCTTTGTCAGTAAACCAGACATGAGTACATTAAGCCCTCACATGTAGAACCGTTTTGTAAATGATCCCCCTCCTTTCAAATAATAACGTTCCCCCTGTTGATCTTTGACACAACTTAGCGATTTGAAAGGGTGTAGCTATAAAGGCCATAAAGACGGGTGAGAGCCTTTTCAAAATGCGGCTCGTGTCTGAATTGAAAAGGAATGGAATGCGGCCGCGGCGTGAGGCAACACAAAAGGCGATCAACCGTGACACCACCTGGCAGCTCATGCTTACGATAAAATTGTACTGACATGAGTGTCTGTAAGTGCGTGTGTGTGTGTGTGTGTTTGTGTGTTTGTGTGTGTACATCTGTTTGTGTGTGTGTGTGTGTACGTCTGTTTGATTGTGTGTTTGTTTGTTTGTTTGTGTGCGCGTCTGTTTGTAAGTGTGTTTGTTTGTGTGTACGTCTGTGTGTTAGATATTACTTGTTAGTTTCTTATCAAACTGTTTATAGTGCACAGTATAACCACCGTCTGATTTTTCGGGAACCAGCCATTGAGTAAATATGAAGTCAATTTCGAAACTCTTCTTGTCACCTCTCAGCAAATAGCCTTTTCAAAGCTGTAGAGCCGGTTTATTCATAGAGTGTTCCCTTACTAAGTTGAATAGCGACGCCCTACTGTGTCGGCGCGTTGGCTGTTGGCCATTTGCATTTAATGGCAAATCGAACGGGTGAACACATAATTGAAAAAATTATAAATTCCTGTATGAATAGCGAGACAGTGCGGGTGCATACCGATCTGATTCAAAAAATATCGATCCCGGTTTCAAAAGGCAATCTCGTCCCGACAAGAAAATGCGAATAATTGCTATTTTCAGAACAGGTCTATTCATATCTTACCTGAATTGAAGTGGGGGTCTTTCAAAACCAGTCAAGCGTAGGCATGAGGTGTTTATGTATTATATGTAATTGCTTCGGGTTACAAGCACTGGTTTGATCGGGCGTTTTGTCTATGGGGGGGGGGGGGGGGGGGGGGGGATTTGAAGTATTATTAACACTATGACTGAGTTAACCCCTTAAATTCTCAGTCATAGTGTTAATAAAGATTCAGTTCTTTCTTTATATATCTAATTACAGAGAAAAATAAAAGGAATTTGAGAAAAAGGAAAGGCAAGGTCGTGTGCGTTTTTGTGAGCGAATAACATAGAAAAATGAGGACCATAGAAGATTCTTTAAAACTCTCATATTCCCCCTCTCTAACACCGGTGCACCACAGGGGACTGTCCTGTCGCCTTTTTTGTTTTCTTTGTACACAGCAGACTGCAGAGCTACTCATGACGACTGTGTCATGGACAAATACTCTGACGACATGGCACGGACAGCTCTGATTACAGATGAGGACGACAGACACTATCGACAAGAGATCGATGACTTTGTAGAATGGTGCGATCAAACTACCTTGAATTACATGTTGGCAAAACAAAAGAGATGGTCATAGATTTCAGGAATAACAAACAGCATCCCGGTCATGTTGTTATCAAGGGAACAGAAGTTGAGCGTGTAGAGTCCTACAAGTATTTAGGTGTTCTTTTTGACAATGCACTCAACTGGAAACAAAACACAGATGCTATTGTGAAAAAAACGCATACCTATCTTTACTGTTTGAGAAAGCTCAGATCATTTCATGTAAGCACTCAGCTTTTACAGATGTTTTACTGCTCCAGTATTTTAGCATTTTAACTTTTGGACTGACGTGCTGGGGGAGAAATTTATGTAACAGAGACCAAGATCGCCTTAACAAAGTAATCCGGAAAGGGGGCGGGGTGCTTGGTAGGGCACAGGATAATTTGGACACGCTGTACAACAGATGGATTACGAACAAAGTGGCTGACATTCTTGATGACAAAACATATCCACTTGGATATGAATTTGACAGCAGACGTATCGAACGAAGTGGCAGACTCCGAGTACCCAAAAGTCGTACATCACGTTATGCCAACTCTTTTGTCCCTCAGGCTGTTACCCTTTTCAACAGTAATATCAGTAGATAGTGTCGGTCAACATTCTTCCGTCCTTAGTACTAGCCCTCTCAGTATTATTATTATTATTATACAAAGGTAACAATATGTCTGTTACAGTTTTATTTCTTTGAGTGTTATGGGTTATTTAATGATTTTTTTGTTGTTGAGTGAATGATGATGCCATGTGTTGTATTGGCAGACAGTGAATTTCCCCGTGAGGGATTAATAAAGTATTATTGTATTGTATTGTATATACTCAGAGGCAAAAGAAACGCGAGAACAGTAGAGAAGTCTCTTTATGATTTAATTTTTACAATAAATTCATAATTACTGTGTACAGTAAATTAACACAACAATCAAGCATCACAGACGTGCATCTTAACGTCTTTCTGATACAAAATGGCGTCATTCTACCAACATTCAGATGACAAACACTGTCAAATACGTGTATGACCACCCAGAGCGTTGATCACAGCTCTGCATCTTTGCCACATGCACCTCACAAGCGTGTTTATTTGTCGTTGCGGGATCATGTGCCAGATGCGGCCAATGGCGGCACTTAGCTGGGCAGCAGTTTGAGGTCTTGGCGCCAACTTGTTGAGCTTCCTCTGCAGAGCATCCCAAAAATGTTCAATTGGGTTAAGGTCAGGTGAGCGAGCTGGATGGGGCAGCAGATTGATGTTGTTGTGTTGAAGGAAGGCTTGTGTGTTATACGTGCCGTGTGTGGCCGTTCATTATCTTGCTGGTACAGGTGCTTTGGGTAATGCTGGAACGGCACCACATGAGGTCTCAGCACATGGCTGATGCATTAATGCCATTTCCTCGTCCTCGGCCAACATTTTGGAAGACCACAGGTCCTATTTGCTGGCTAACCCCGATTGCACCCAAAATCATCACGCTTTCACCTACCCATCTTTTCCGCTGCAAGATGTTAGCAGCTCGAAACCCCTGTCCGTGTCATCGCCAGATCCTGATATGGCCATCAGACAGATCAATGCAGAAACTACTTTCATCAGTGAAGACAACCCTGTGCCAGTCACGATGACGCTACGTGATGTGGTTTTGCACCCACTGAAGATGGTTCCGGAGGTGCCAAGCAGTCGAGATGGGTCATCGAGGTGGGCACCTACAATGGAGCTCTCCTGAAAGCAGCCTTCGATGTACGGTGCGGGCATTAATCAGTCTCCCGTGCCTGCCAAGGGTGTTTCTGGCCGTGTTGGCAGCGGTCTCATAGGGATCCCTCATATGCTGACATCGGATAATTACGGTCTTGTGCTGTCGTTCCTCGCGCTGGGACCATATGGCGTTGAGGCGCGTCCCCTGGATGGTGGATAGGGGGTCCCTCGCGAGAGGGGTGCACCGAATGAAATAAGGTGCCGTGAACCAACATGGTCTAAGGGAAGGTGACCCCGACAGAAAACCCCTGGTCCTCCTAGTAAGGGGGTTGGGCGTGGGGGTAGCTTCCCCACCCTGCAAAAAAGGAAATAGCTACAAAAACGCCGACGAAAAGACAAACAGTAATTCCTTTCCTGGAGGAGGAAGGTTCTTCTACCAGAAGATTTATGACGTTCTGTGGTGAAAGCCGGAAGTCTTCGGAAGCCACAGGACCGAGCCGCCTCTCTCTATCCAGGGACACAAACATGGGCACATGGAACGTCAAGACCATGTACCAGAGCGGCAAGGCCGCCCAGATAGCAGCGGAAATGCAAAAGTACAACCTTTCCCTGCTAGGTATCAGTGAAGCCAGATGGACGCAGTCTGGCCAGAAAAGGCTGTTAAGTGGGGAGATGATTCTGTATTCAGGTCATGAAGAGGAGAATGCCCCCCATACAGAAGGAGTAGCATTCATGCTGTCACCAGTGGCACAGAGAGCGCTGATGGGCTGGGAACCTCTTGGGCCAAGAATTATCACAGCAGCCTTTAGAACCAAGAAAAAGCTCAAGCTGAATGTCATCCAGTGTTATGTGCCCACTAATGACAGTGACGAGGAAGAGAAACAAGAGTTCTACAACCGACTCCAGAATGCCATGGACAAATGTGCGGAGCGAGACATCACCATCGTCATGGGCAATTTTAATGCCAAAATAGGGGAGGACAACACCGGATACGAAGAGGTGATGGGGAGGCAGGGACTAGGGGAGATGACTGAGAACTGGGAGAGGTTTGTAGACTTTTGTGCTCTAAACCGACTTGTCATTGGAGGCAGCATCTTCCCACACAAAAGAATACACAAAACAACTTGGGTCTCACCTGACCATACTACAGAGAACCAAATAGACCATATCTGCATTAGCAAGAAATTTAGAAGATCCCTTCAAGATGTTCGAGTGAGGAGGGGAGCAGATATCACCTCAGACCACCATCTGCTTACCTTAAGAATAAAGCTCAAGTTAAAG
This sequence comes from Semisulcospira habei, assembly GCA_036245525.1. Taxonomy (NCBI): domain Eukaryota; kingdom Metazoa; phylum Mollusca; class Gastropoda; family Semisulcospiridae; genus Semisulcospira; species Semisulcospira habei. Next base: position 80,949,498 of record BTPG01000007.1, on the reverse strand, counting down.
AAAAGCCACACAGAGACAACTAGAAGACAGCGCTATAATGTAGGCCTCCTGAGAGAGACTGGAGTGAGAGAAGAGTTCAAACTGGTGCTGTCCAACCGGTTTCAAGCGCTACAGGAGCTAATAAATGAAGAGGAGGCGGTCACCACAGAGCAGCAGTGGAAGGCAGTTAGAGAGGCGCTGAACTCAACCTGCAAAGACACTGTAGGGTTCAGGAAACACCATCAGAAGGACTGGCTGTCGGCACAGACCTTGAAGAAGATAGAAGTGAGAAAAAGCAGAAGAAAGCAGTTGTCAACAACAGTCGCATGAGAGCAGCCAAAGCAAGGGCACAGGAGGAATACTCGGAAGCCAACCGCGAGGTGAAGCGGAGTATCAGGGCAGACAAGAGGGCCTACACAGACAGCCTGGCAGCAGAGGCAGAAAAAGCAGCAGGCAGCGGCAACATGAAACAGCTCTACGACATTACCAGAAGATTGTCGGGCAAGTATGGCCATACAAAAAGACCAGTAAAAGACAAAGAAGGCAAGCCTATTGCAGACCGAGCAGACCAACTTGACAGATGGGCCGAGTATTTTGAAGAGTTACTGAACAGACCCAGCCCACCCGATCCCCCAGACATCCAGCCAGCAGAGACTGACCTACCCATCAGCTGTGACAGACCCAGCCGGGAAGAGATCAGAAGAGCAGTGGCATTTTTGAAGAACGGCAAAGCAGCAGGGCCGGATGGCATCCCAGCGGAGTCTCTGAAAGCAGACCTAGAGACAACAGTGGAGATGCTGTACCAACTGTTTGGAAAGATCTGGGAAGAGGAGGTGATGCCGGCTGACTGGAAGGAGGGGTACCTAATCAAGCTTCCCAAGAAAGGCGACCTCAGCAAGTGTTCCAACTACAGAGGAATCACCTTGCTGTCAGCACCAGGAAAGGTCTTCAACAGGATCATCCTGGAGAGAATGAAGAGCTCCATTGACCCCCAGCTGAGAGACCAGAAAGCAGGATTCAGGAAAAACCGATCATGTACAGACCAGATCGCCACTCTCCGCATCATCGTGGAACAGTCTCTGGAGTGGAGCTCCCTGCTGTACGTCAACTTTGTGGATTACGAGAAAGCATTTGACAGCGTGGACCGAGAGACTCTGTGGAAACTCCTACGACACTACGGTGTACCCACAAAGCTCGTCCGCCTGATCAAGAGCAGCTATGATGGCATGCCATGTCGCGTGATCCACGAAGGGCAGTTCACCAGGGAGCTCCAGGTCGGAACCGGTGTCAGGCAGGGGTGTCTGCTGTCTCCGTTCCTCTTCCTACTGGCCATAGACTGGGTCATGAAGATGACCACAGAGCACAGACGAAGTGGAATACAGTGGACACAGCTTGACGACCTCGATTTTGCAGACGACTTGGCATTACTGTCCCACACTCATCAACAAATGCAGGACAAGAACACGAGGCTTGCTGACATCTCGTCCCAAGTTGGCCTCACTATTCACAAACAGAAAACAAAGACAATGAGGCTGAACGCAACCAGGGAAGAACCAGTCTTGCTTGCTGGCACGCCGTTGGAGGAGGTTGAGTCCTTCACCTATCTCGGGAGCATCATAGACAAAAAAGGCGGCACTGATGCAGATGTCAGAGCACGAATCGGTAAAGCCAGAGCAGCCTTTCTCCAGTTGAAAAAAGTGTGGATTTCCAGAGAGCTGTCACAACACACCAAAGTCCGGATTTTCAACTCCAACGTAAAAGCAGTTCTCCTATATGGAGCAGAGACTTGGAGATTGACAAAAACCACAGTCAACAGAGTACAGATCTTCATGAACAGTTGCCTTAGAAGAATTTTGAAAATCCACTGGCCAGAGAAGATCAGCAACGTCAGACTCTGGGAGAGAACAGAGCAGATAACAGCAGAGAATGAAATTGGGCGAAGAAGATGGGGATGGATTGGTCACAGTCTGAGAAAGCCAGCTTCCAGTACCACTAGGCAGGCATTGTCATGGAACCCCCAGGGAATGAGGAAAAGAGGTAGGCCGAGAAACTCCTGGCGTCGAGACCTCCAAGCAGACATCAAGAGACTGGGAACCACCTGGAGTAAAATAGAAGGAGAAGCACAGGACAGGAGTCGCTGGAGGTCTCTCGTCGACGGCCTATACCCGGGTAGGGGTGACAGGCGTAAGTAAGTAAGTAAGCTGCTGTCGTTGCCTTCAGCCTGCCGCTCCTGGGACGATCATTAGTGGTGCTGGTTGTCTGGAAATGGCTCTGCAGGCAATAAATACTGAAGACATGCACGCCTAAAGCGATAGCGACCTGCTGTAGCGACTCAACGCGTCCAGACGTCCCAGTGCTCTTTCGCAATCTTGGGCTGAAAGTCTTGGCATCTTGATTTAGTGGCAGATTTGGAATGTTTTAACCATTTTCTAGGCGGAGTATTTATAGCCTAGATTCACCGAGTAGTGTGAGCAGATGTTCACATTTCTGCACGGGGTGCAAGTGGGTCACATGACACATGCTAAACCCATGCAGAGAAGGCTGACTCAGCACTAATCACGCAGTGCGGTGGGGTAAAAAACGGCTAGTACTGCAAGAACTAAACTTGCTGCATGTGCTGACAACATTCATTCCGATCTGTCATAACATTATTAACGTTTTAATGGTTCTTTTCTTTTTCATGTTTTTTATGCCTCATAGTTTACATAGAAAGGTCTTACCATCAGCAATTTCCTGTACCAAGTTTGGGCTTGAAGTTTAAAACAGTTTTTGAGAAAAAACAACTTTTGTCAAAATATGGCTCATTCTGACCTATTTCTGGCCCCACTGTGACCTTGATCTTTGATAAAGTCACTGAATTTGATATGCTTAGAAAGGTCTTGCTACAAAGTATCCTTGGGCCAAGTTTGAAGACTGTGGCTTGAATAGTCTCTGGGAAAATGCAAATGTTAAGTTTACCACGGACAATGGGCAATGGTGGACAGATGATGATGGACAAACAACCACTGGCCCAGAAAATAGACTTTTGCTTCACACGCAAGCCAAAACCTGCATTACTACATATGTGTCAGAGTGTCGCACTGTCCTGTCACAGCAAAAGTAAGTTGTTAACTCATCTCAAAACTGAGGTGTGGTGCACTAATAAAAAAAAAAATCATCTCTGTGGGACAATAAACACAGTCACATAGCTTCTAACAACTGATAACCTCATATGGGTCGTCATAGTTACTAGGTTACTTGCTGTTGTTGTAACACAGATTACATAAATACTGCTAAGAGTTCTGTCACTATCATCAGTTCTCCTGGGTTCCTTATCCAAGTTTGGTCACTTTTGAGCCATAGAAAACAGGTGTTGATCTGAGCAGCACAGAGTAAGACACATCAAAGCACCACACATACATCAATGTGTCTTGCAACATGTGACTGAGTGTCGGTACTAGTCACTGTGTGTAATCCATTTACAATCAAGTATAACTCCTAAAATCAATATCTGCAATAAAATCATTGATGATTTTCATGATTAACCTCAGAACTATTGACAATATCAATATCTCGACTGATTTTTTTTCCCAAGTATCAGCGATATATCCACTGATGTTTTTCCCTAATTTCCCTAATTCAGCTTAAACGGATAAATCTTAACCCATCTTACACAATATCAGTGTAGTTTGAAAATTCACCCTTATCACTGAAACCACCTTTTATCTTCCTCTTTGCATCCATACTTCTCGCTAAAACATGAAAAACCCGTGTGAGAAGGTGTAATTATCACAACCTCCAGGGTACCGTTAGCGTGGAAACATGCCCCAACGACAAACACTGTCCACAGAGTGCCAGCTATCTCACGGTCGCCCAAGTGGCCCTGCTTGTCATGACAAGTGAAGCACAGATTTGAAGCACTTTTTCTGAAACCCAAACAGCCTGGCTGTGGGCATGATAGGGAATTTCTGTGGTGGTGAGGATTTCGGGCGTCAGGAATGAAGAGGATTTTTCTTTTCTGCACGCTGAAAATTTGGGTGATAATAATGAAAGGATTCAGACAATGTTTCTTTTAGAAATCATGCTTCAAAAATAAATTCAGACTACTCTCCCTTATCCCAACTGCAAATGACAAAGATCCTTGTCACGGTTAGTGACTGTTTTGACAGTGGTAGTCGAAAGTTACCGAAGCACCGATCAGTGTAGGAATAGTGAGTTGTTTTCACGTGGGTAGAGACGGGTTAGTGTTCCTTGTTTTGCACGTGCGGGGCGCGCTAGTGAATACGGTAGTGTGTTCACTGCAGAGTTTACCTTGTCGGTAGCAAGGGAATAATAGTTTAGTTCGCAGCTGTACTCGGTTAGACCAGGTTGTCTTGCCCAGCCGACTGTTGGTAGTCAGTGACTGACCGTTGTGAGAGTCAGTGACACAGCGCCGGTCCAGTCCCGTGGTCGCTGGAGGCCGGAGACTGGGGTTATTGTGCCTATGGGTGTCGGCGGTTTGTGACAGGTCGCAGAGGAGGTAAGTGCGTTAAAAATCCCGCCTGCGGATGTTTTGTCATGTTATGGTTGTTATAGGTGTTTTGTACTATGTGCTAGGTCTAGGGGTATCGTGGGGGGAAAAAAGGAGGGTAGAACTCGATGGGTGTTAAAGGGAAGTATTGTTTTTTCGTTATTGTTTGGTTCTGTAATTATTAGTTGGTTTTAACTGTTAGCGACATGTTGCATTGGTTAGTGGAATGTGTTAGTGAAATGTTGTATTCGCTTGTTGTGAAAGTGCAGAGAATGTTAGGAAGGCTTTTTTGTGGTGTTTGAGAGCTTTCGTTGTTTTGGTTCATGTGTAAATTTTGGAATGATTTGGAAAGCATATGTCACATGAGTGAAGGTCAAGGGCTTGAATGGCTAGTGGTAGTGTTTTTGTAAACCAAGCAGGGGGGGGGGGGGGGGGTATGGTGGTTAGCTATTTTTAGGACCCTCTGGTTTACGTTGCTTACGGGGCCGTTTAGGCTTCTGCTTTTGTTTTGCATTTTTGATGTTCGGGGTTGGGACCGGTTGGAGGGCCGACGGGCATTAGGACCAACCACACCTCGCTGGACTGAGGGTCGGCGCGGCAGGGGCGCGGTCATCTGTACTGCCGAAGCTGCCGTGTCGCCGTTGCAAACAGACCTCGCGCCAGGGAAACGGAGAGAGAGACAGAGAGAGGGAGAGAGAAGACCCGCGAAGCTGTACGACCGTTAAGGAAGCCGGATGGGAGGGATCCATAGGCGTTCGTCGACTTACCACGGTGGTCCCATTCTTATTCAGCTTTCCGTCACTCACTCTGCCTTGGTGTATTACATGATTCTTGTATATGAACAGTATATTGTAAATAACATTTTTCAGCCGTCAGTTCGGAGGGCTGTAACCTGACTTTTTATTGTTATTGTGGAGCAACAGTGCTGCGTAGCGTGGGAGAGTGTTTGTTTCCACCACTCGATGCAATGCTGATGCTGTGGAAGTAGTATTAACCTTGGTTTAGTTTTTTCCTTTTGTTTTTCTTTTCTTTCTTTTTTTTTCCCGGGAGGGGGAGGGGAGTAGGAGGCAGGGAGGGGAAGTGTCGGTGGGAAGTGTGGGATTGATTGATTGTACATTGCTTAACGTCCCGACAGCAACAAGGCTTTCTCAGGACGTGCCTGCACTGCTTGTGAAAAAAAAACAACCAACTAAACAGAACATTGAATGTATGTCGCCAGCCGGTCAAACACATTAAATAAACCTAACACATGGGGCCTAAATAAAGCTAAGACCATTTAGCAACACACATCCAATATCAAGAGCTACAGGCAGTGCAGACAGTAGGGAGAGTTTAAAAAAGGAAAATACAGGTGAATGGACCTCGGGTAGACAGAGACACATGCCCCAGAATAGAGAGAAAACCCCACCCTGTGGGGCTGACCAGGGTGACCCTGGGAACTAAAAAGTACCTAACCCCACCCAAGTCCCCCAGGGCAGACCCGGGTGGGGTGGGAAGTGTGGGAAGGAAGGAAAGGGGGAATAGTTAGTATAATAGTAATAAAGATTGAGTGTAGGTGTAAAGTAAATGTGTTGTGTTGCTTGTGCTGAGCTGTAACCTGTCTTGAGGCAAGACGCTAGGGTCCTTTATCTATCTCTTCCTTCTCTTCTACTCCCAACCTTCATTCTCGTCTATCTCTCTTTAGTCGGGACATTTGGGGGTTCTACTTCTATTCTATCTTCCATTCTCGTCTGTCCCTCCCTAGTCGTGACAATCCTCATGAGGAACAATCCTGAAGTCGAATATTCTCTGATAATCAGTTTTCTATAATTTCAGAGAAATCATTCCTAACTATTGCTGTAGAAACCTTCATTATGAAAGCAAGAGAGAGGAACTATGGGCGGAAATGGACAATTTATATCTATCCCGAATTTCCAGGATTTTTTGACCGCTTACTCCCACGCCTTGACGCCGCCCGTTTTTCTAGGTTTCTCCTTATTTTTTTCAGTAAAATAAAGGTTTCCAAATTCAATGTCATTAAAATTATTATTTTTTATTATAAAATGAATCAAGACGAATTACTTCTTCTAAATGATATCAATGCTGTAGAAAACAAAGACTTAGACTCAAAAAAACAGCGCCTTCTTTCTGTAGTTGTGTCAGGCAAATCAAAGACTTATCTCGGAAAACAATACATGACAGAGGATATTGAATCTCTCACCGCTGACGAGCTAATCAAGCTTCATTCTAAATATGAAAACCACATTGCTTCACTAATGACACGTGATTTAAGTCGATCTCTTGTATGCCTATACACAAAAGCAGTGAGTCACTTTCTACCTGTGGATAGTGACAGCCTATCACACGACCTTGAAAGCAATCCTATTGTTTCAAGTTCAATTGGCAAATTAGCATGTGTCATGTTTTACAAGTTTGGAAATTACCTTGCACCTGTCGTAACATTACTAGTTACTGGGAGCCATATTGATTTCTCAAAAATAAATTTTACTGCAGAAGAAAATGGACGAAACCCAGACGACTCCACAACCGAACCCCAGTCCAGTTTTGACACAGGTTCAAACTGTGACGAAGACTAAAAGTCCAGGCAGGGTTGAGGCTGGAAAAAGATTAGCCGAATGGAACAGGCAAAAAAAATTACAGCTTCAGGCACAAACAGAAAAGACTCATGTAACTGACCAGGTGTCAGGACCGTTATCACCGTCAGGACCTGTGTCAATACCATCAGGGCCGTCACTCCCTCATCAAAGTGAGAGACAAACAACTAAGTCTGACCCCGAACCTCAAACAACAAAATATATAGTTGCCGGATTTGTTGTCGGATTTGTTTACGTAGGTTATCAATTATACAAAAAATACAAACCACAGACTCGTACAGTGTCCAAAAAATCAGACACTCCAAAAACAAAACCAGAAGTCGCCACATTACCAGTAACACCCAAAGCCGTTGACCCATTTTATATGCAGTAAATAAAAATATTATTTTAATTTTTCTTGCCTTAAAAAATGAATGACTCAAAGAACATAATGAACCTTGTCTATCACTCTGCCGTAATCAGTGGATTAGCAGTAGCTTATTCTATGCTGGGGAAAAGTCTACTCAAAATGAAATCAGCAGACCTCAGTAGACTCGATTTCGAAGACAGCGCTAAGCTAATTGTAGTCGTTACAGCGTCGATTGCGACAAAAGATTTTCTTGTCAAGCAGGGAATTATTCCCGAAAATGTTTCTATGTAAATAAAAATAATATGGCGACGATAGCTATTATGATTGGTGGGGCAGTTGTTAACGCCCTCGCATTCAGTGGCTCTAATTATCTCTTTTCTAAAATGGGTAGAGAGGAATCTGCAGAAGAAATGAAACGTCACAATGAAGCGTCTGAGAAATTAGCACAGGCAGAACAGGCGTATGAAAAACAAAGAATTGAGAAACTTGATTTCATCAATGAAAGATTGAGGTTTGAAGGCCACGCACAACATACATTTTCAAATACAGACGAAGCAATCAGGGAATATTTTCTTGTCACGGGTGAAGACATGTCTATCCCAAAACCGAAACTAAGTGACTATTACAAACCGAGTACAGAACAAAGAAACGGAGAGATAATCTTTGTTATAGTGGGAATGACATTTGTTTATTTTACAGGAGTTTTCATTGCTAGAAAAAATGGCAGCCGAAAATAAACTATCGAAAATATATTACTCTCCATCAGGCTATTGGAAAGGGCAAACAGCTATTCAGAAATTACATGCCGCTGTGGGCGGAGATATATCACTCAATCAGGTCAAGCAATGGTTACAGAGACAGGCAATTTGGCAGATATATCTCCCTGCTCCAAGAAAAATAACAAGACCCCATTTTGAAAACACATCACCAAATGACACGCACCAAATGGACCTTTTGTTCTTACCACATGACACAATAAGAAAGAAACGATACAAGTATGCACTGACTGTTGTAGACATTGCTTCAAGGTACAAAGACGCTGAACCCATATCTGACAAAACTGCTAACACTGTTGCGACTGCTTTATCTAGTATCTATAAAAGAGGCCCTTTAAGATACCCCAGACTAGTGCAGGTTGATGATGGATCTGAATTTAAGGGCGCAGTTAATCAGTTATTTGCTAAGCATGGCGTACTGGTCAGACGTGGTATTCCAGGCGTGCACAGATCGCAGGCAATTGTTGAAAACTTTAACAAACAGTTATCAGAAAGACTTTTCAGTTACCAGTATTCTAAGGAACTCATGCATGACACCCGTAACACTGAATGGGTAAAGAGATTACCACATGTGATAAAAGCAATGAACAATGAAGGACACCCAAAACCTGCTGATGCTATTAAATTGAAAACAATTACAGAGCCAAAAACAGGACCAACCCCGGCACCAGACACAAGTTTATTTACTAAACAGGTGAGATATTTATATCAGCCAGGGGAGGCTGAGAACGACGACAGACGCAGGGCAACAGACCCCATCTGGTCAACGTCTGTACACAATATAAAAAAAATAATTCCCGGCGCAGACGCAACAATATATTACCTGTATGAGCCTGCACCCCAGAGGGCATTTGTCAGAGAAGAATTACAGATTATTCCCCCAGACACCGTTACTCATTTCAGTAACTAAGTCGTCAATTAATTCATCAACCAGTTCATCACAAATATCTTCAGATAACTTGAGTCTGTAATGTCCAGGTGCATAAGCTTTTTCTTTAGTGTGAAACACTCGTTTAGTGTCTCCAACTGCAAGTGACTTCTTATGTGTTTGGATCATTTCAAGATTATATTTGTTTGATCTCAGTGACTTGTTTGGATAATCAGGCATTAATGCACCATCTAACACTTGCTTGTAATGTTCATGACGAATGTCTTTATTTTTTATTGCTGTTTTTTTTTATTCCTTTGGCTTTCGACTGACTACCCTTCTGGTGCAGTATAGAATACATTTTTGATCTCAGTCCAACGTACTCAACTATAGGCACACCATTCAGTTCATCTTTAAACTTACCAGGCACTTTCTTGTTTTGTGTGCTAAACAGCGGGTGATCTTTAGGGTAGTCAGACGTGTCATACATGTGTAACTCTGTTTTCATGTCTTCGTAAAAGTCTTCAGTAGGCACGTCTATGATCATAGAGTCAGTGTCAGTGTATAGCAGACGACACTCAGGATATTTCGGTTTGAAGTAATCATAATAAAATTCAAGCATCAACAGTTTTGACAACTCCAGAATTGCCATACCAATGAATACTGGCTTGTCCAGTTTAACAATCTTTTTGTGAGTGACACTGCATACAATGATGAATGAAATTCTTTATACCCTGTGTACTGTGGCTTACCTGTAAGTTTAATTGCACCCAATTCAGTTGTGACTAGTCTCACATCTTTTCTGTGATGAGGATTTTCCATTGTCTTGCCAAAACAGGCATTGTTCATAAGCTTAAAGAAGTCTTTGTCAAATGCAGTGTTGCCGTCTCTGGCACGAAGGGTTGTGTTCTTCATTATGTAATCTTTCATGAAAGCACTCTGATCAAATTGAATTCCTCTGTGAACTTTCTTTAGTACTAACCCATGTCTGATGTAAAACTGTAACAAGCGGTAGTGACAAACGTAATTGAATTTGTCATTTAGATTTGGCACAAGCTTAGTGTCTTCTTTTTTCCCTGTCATACTCATTTTCTCAACTGTTAATGGATAATCATTATGATAATCATGTAGATGGTGCGGGTACTCCAGGTCTACTTCAAAGATCCAACCCTTCGCATCGTTTCGGTCATGTGTCATAATATAGTTTGCTAACCCTGAGTCTGTTATGTCATACTGTGACAAATCATGCAGACAAAAGTTTTTCAAGGGCAATAACTCACACATCGCGAACCCGTAAAGGTTATTAGCGTCCAAGTACATAATGAATGACCTTGACCTTGAGGAGTCAAACCCCCGGCCAAGGTCACCATAACCGTCCAGATATTTATTGTTGGCTCTGGCGTAGTTATTTGCTGCAATACTAATGCCTCCTCTCAATCCGCGTTCTACCATTTCACCCATCGTACGATCAGACAACAGGTCTATAGATATTTTACTGGATTTCAAAAATGCATCCCATGTCATGCCAGGACTAGTTATGTAACAGGCAGGGTCAAGCTTGTAGTGTAACAACCCCTTTTCACGGTAACTTTCAAATACGTCTGCTAGCAAACAAACGTCTGCTTTCAAGTACTGGTCATGGTAGTCACCAATTGTCTGACACCCCAACTTCCCCCACGCATCAAGTGCATGTTGATATTCAGAGTCAGAAATGCCTTTTCCAGTTAGTGTAGAATAAAATTTCTCTTTTGGTGGCAGTCTTGTTTCCTCAAACACAACCCACTCACTGATGTACTCATACGGATACACACCTTTCTTAACCAAGTCTGGTTCAAAATATTTACTCGTTATTGGATACTCAGTCAGTCCTTCTGCCAGACTAGCAAGGCCTAAAGACAAATGTTGCATGGAGTCATAAAACGCTAATTTGTCTAACCTAAAAGTCAAGTATTTCTCAGTTGTCTGGGCAATACAACTTATGTTTTTGTATGACTCATCTACAGCCTGCATGATGATGTGTGAATCATATCCCTTTAGATTGTGAAAAAAGATTGGTAACTTATATGTCTTAGGATCTATTTTTAATAACAAGTTACAATTGTTATGTGCAGCACCTCTGTAACGCCCAGTTATGTGATCATGGTCACGAACTTTATCACATCCTAAAGGCTGTTCACAAATCCAACACGTCTCAGCTGTATCAAATTTCAGTTTGTCTTCTTCTGTCATCACCAAAGGCATCTGACATGTTGTGTGATATTGTACTACCTGACTGTACAGTTGTCTCATTTCTGTTAAAAACAAACATGCTGCATTTTCACCTCTGTAGATAACAGGCCCTGAATGCAAACCGTCTGACCTAACAAGAATGTATCCAAAAGAACACACCACTTGGTCACTCAACTTTATAGTCTTTGGTAATGACTCTGGAACAGGACCCTCATATGGTACAACCAATGATTCAAAATCTGCATACACTACAAACGGCAACTTTTGCTGATTCCCATAGTTCTTAAAATAAACCTTGCTGCCAGGATCTGGATACTTAAGTACAGTTTGTATGTCATCAGCTGATCTGCAGTGTAGGACGTGTTTGTGCGCTACTGAAATAGAAGAAAATCTTTGTAAACATCTTTTACAAACTTCCTGTTTGCCATTGTGTTTTGTTGTATGTCCGTGAATTAGACGTGACATATTTCTGATAATTGTGTAGTGAAAGTTATCACCAGAGCTTATTAATAACATATCAACATGTCTATCTTCTGACTGCCCATAGGTTGGGGCAATTGGGGAAACTCTAATTGGCTGTAACTTATCAACAGACTCATTATCCCACACATACACATTTACAGATATACCAGGATTTAGTTTTTCAAACAAGTCTATGTCCTCTATTTTAACGGGAAACTCAATGCCACTAAAATCGAGTTCATTTACAAATTTGGTGTAGTTAGATACACGTTCAGGTTTTGACTTTACAAAGTGTAGTTTAGCAAGCACACACCACATGAAACAATAGTTGTCATTGTTCTGTATATTAACAACAGCCTTTTTGTTTGCAACCTCTGTTGGCAGTGGTATCCATGCTTTACCTAGTATAGGATGATACCTAGACTGCTTTAGTTGCAGTTCATGTACATGTCCTTCGTGCCAACCAGATCCTTTCATTTTTGCACTGTCAATTGCCTGTAGAAAGTCTGGTAATAGTCTGTCTCTAAACACGTTTTCTAATTCTCTTCTTGTGTTAACTGTGTGTTGTCTTGTTGATATGTACGAAACAATCACTTCACCGTCTACTCTAGTAAATTCTATTTTTGCAACAATCTGAATCTTTACACTGCCTGTAAGAAGATTATCTTGTATTACAGAAAAAGAGTTTTCTATTGATTCATAGACATTGTAAGTATTGGTTATAGGTAAGTCTGTTGTGTGAAACACGTTTCTTAAGCTTGATGAGCCAGGGTTTGATGGGCCAGGGCTTTGTGAATTGTCCGTCATTTTTATTTGTCCGACAAAATAATAAAATAAAAAATATTAATGTTAACTCTGCTGGCTCACCTTGTGTAATACCACTTTATTAACTGTAACACTGTCAATATAAACATTTAGTTTGCGCAGTTGTTTAAATATGCTATAACAAACTTCCCCTAACCAACCATAGTTGGTATCATCAACTTTAAAAGTAGGTGTCTTTAAATCAACTGTCATGCACTCCACATTTGGATGCTCATCGACATAATCCAAAGTCACACTATATGTAGCATATATTTCTGATGGTGCTGAAAGGCTTATGTAAGTCTGTTTGGGTGATATTAAGTCAGTAAAGTGCATAACATCTTTGAAAAGGTGTGTAAGATCAAGCACTTGTATGATTTGTCCGTCTGTCATTTTTATTGGACAATCAAATGTATAAATTAATTTACATCAATTTACTAACCCATACCCTGTGGGCTGATCTGTCTTTAAAATGAGCTTTAGATGCTTAGTTGATTTCAGTTTATTTTTTACATCATCTCGTTCATGCTTATTTGGGATGACATCATTTTCTCTGAGACAGTCTTCAAAGCTGTCACGATCTTTACAGTAAAACAAACAGATAAACTTTAACTGTTCTCAAAAATCTTTCAGTACAGCATTATATTTCTGAGTGAGAATCCATACACTGACGTTTGCGTGTCTGCCACTGAAAGCAAGTTCTGCTAATGTGTTTCTCTTCTTGACAATGTCTTTCTCTGCAGAACAGTCATCAACAATAAACAATGTTGGCTGTCCTTCAAATTGCTTGTAAAAATATTGTAGGTAGTCATTCAGTTTTTTCTCAGGGTCGACTAAATATATGTTGTTGTCAGTCCAAATGAATAAACGGTTGTGATAAGCTTTGTTGTGTTTGATTGTAGGACAAAATATGACAATGTTTTCAAAGTGGTGTATGTATCTTGTTTGTAATAGGTTAAGTACAAATTCAGTTTTCCCACACCCTGTGGCACCAACAAATAAGCCACAGTGTGGGTCGAGTGTCATTAAGCTCCGGTTCATTTTAATACACAATATAATTTTAATATATGTGTCCACTCAGTCTACTGTCTTGTATATTGAGTTGTGCATCATATATCAGGTACAAATATATATTTATGGCTTCGGCTTTTTCAACCTTCTTTTGTATCTGAATTGTTATCCCATCACTACCATTCTCGACAGTTCGTCCTGACCCATGAAGGTAATCATCATCTGTACTACGAAGGTCTAGCCACAGTGCATACTTATTCGTCAGGTATTGTCCGATCCTAACGTCATACAGATGTAGATCTTTGCACGCAATGTTTGCAGGTTTATCTCTAATCCTTCCTCCTGCAAAATACTTTGTGGTTTCGTCATAGTGTTGATAAGGTAACATTCCTGAAGCGTACACTTGATTAGGGCGGCCTTCGATTGTGCAGGACAAATGTGTAATCTTAGGATTGTAGAATTTTTCTGAATCTCTTTTGTATGGACTCACTGGTTCAACAAACAACATAAGAATACCTTTCAGTGACCTGGCAGGCGTGTTCAAGTTTATGTTCCACATTGGGTCACTCTTGTCTTTGGGTATTAAACTATGTCTAATCACACGGTCATAATAAATTGGAAGTCTTGACTGGTATTGATTTTGAATGAGTCTGGCTAGTTCAGTGTGTGTGACAATTTCATATTCCAAGGAAATGTTAGAGATCTTATATGTTGCATCTGTGGCAGATGATTTAATAACTTTGGAGTAGTCATTGAAAGTTAGTTCAAAGCTCAGACGGTCATTCAGTGCCCCTTGGTAATAAGGCAAATGAGCTGTTAGGATTTCAAACTCAAGTGGAATGTAAAATCTGGTTCCATATGTTTCTGCTATAATAACGTCATTGGCTGCTGACGTTGATTTATCTCCAGCATTGATTTGAAGTTTACCAACATTATCAGACTGTATGCCTTGGTAAATACGGTCTTCTCGTTCTTCTCTTGTAAGCCACAGATCTTTGTAACAGTAGAACACATCTGAGTCATCAAGACTAAACACTTCCTGTCCTTCAAGTTTTACTTTAATAGTTCTAACAATTGCTCTGCCAAGATTGTCAACTAGAGTTCTGTTTACGTCTGCGTCTGATGATAGTTCAATATTAAATGCTAGGCGTGCAGTGCCAGGAACAATAACGTCACTGGGGCCTAGGTTTGGAAACTTGACTGTAAGTGTTTGGTTCTGGTCTATGGTACTTGGATTGTTTGTGATGACGATTGATTGTCTTATGCCCTTAACACCCAGGGGCTCACGTAGTTTTCTGTATGGGTCTAACTTTGATCCGTAAGACTGTTGATTGTACATTGCTTAACGTCCCGACAGCAACAAGGCTTTCTCAGGACGTGCCTGCACTGCTTGTGAAAAAAAAAAAACCGAAACAGAACATTGAATGTATGTCGCCAGCCGGTCAAATACATTAAATAAACCTAACACATGGGGCCTAAATAAAGCTAAGACCATTTAGCAACACACATCCAATATCAAGAGCTACAGGCAGTGCAGACAGTAGGGAGAGTTTTAAAAAGGCAAATACAGATGAATGGACAAAGGGTAGACAGAAACACATGCCCCAGAATAGAGAGAAAAACCCACCCTGTGGGGCTGACCAGGGTGACCCTGGGAACTAAACAGTACCTAACCCCACCCAAGTCCCCCAGGGCAGACCCGGGTGGGGGGCGTAAGACTGTGTCATTTTTATTATGCACAATAAAAAATAATAAATTAATAAAACAATGGCAGCAGGAGGATTTAATCATGAAGATTTTGAAATGGATGACATGAATGTCTCAGATACCAGTATCACAAATATGACTGGAATGGTAACTATGTCTAGTATGCATCACGAACTGCTAAAAGACAAAGTAAACTCATTTTATGACAGTGTTGGAGTGCGCCCAGATGTAATAGATCCTAATCAATTTGAATATGATAAAGGGCACTTATTTGTAAATACAGACAGAGGGAAAATATATCTAACACATAAAAATAATCCTTCTAAGTTTAGGGCTTTAAGTACAATTAAAGGTGAAGTCGGTGGTAACTCTGGGTTGGCAAGGTATCTTGGAATTGGAGGGTCTCCTGTCACGCCAAGACTGGCTAGTGTTCTTCACGACACGCAAACAAAGTTGCCAACAGGGCAACAAATTGAAATGGCACCTGTAACAAGCCTACCAGAAATAGCAAACACAGTGAAACAAGAAACAAGAAACCTCATTTACTGAAGGACAAATAAATGACGCTATGAAAACAATTGACGACCCACCTTTGTCAATGAGGGAGATTATGGGATTGGATAAATCACTGCAGACAATAAGAGGTGAGATGGTAAACAATGTTGCCAAACTGGGAGAGCTTGATAAACACATAGAACGTGAAAAAGAAAAACTGGCTACCGCAGACAATGGAAATCTTGACACAGAAATAAAAGAAAGAATCCAACACAGATTAAATGATTTGCAGATAGAAAGATCAGGAAGGTTAGAAGTGATTAGTATTGGAAGACAAAAACTGAAAACCCAAGTTAACAGAATTAGAGAAACTATTCAGAAAATACTTCACGAAGACACTACTCTGGCTGAGAGACTAAAAACACTTTTCAGAGAACAGGGTATCACAATTGCTAGTTTAATTACAGCTCTGGGATTTATTATCAGTACTGTTGTATTAGCTGTCTCCGGCAGTGGTGGTGGTGGACCACTGCCTCCAGCACCACCAACCCCACCGACTCCAACAGACCCAAAAGATTTACAGTCATGGGTAAAGAAACAGTTGTCTCACATATCAGACTTGCTTAAAAAATTGGCTGTGAAAGCAGTGGACGCGTTGCCTGGCATAATTGGCACTGTTGTCAGTTGGCTGATTAGTACAGCGGCAAAGGCAGTAGGGTTTATGGCAGAGCATGTGTGGGTCTTTTTGGTGACAGTAGGAGGGTTGATGGTGGGTTATTTAATGAAACAGATAAAGAAGTAATACCCCTAATCCTGTTAGACCTATTACCAATGCAGTTCTTTCTGACTCATGTGTGTCAGGGGTTGGTGTAGGGGTTACCGCTTGTATGAGTGCCGGGGTTGGGCCGGGGCCAGGGCCGGGGGTGTTACCGTCTGTAATGATTTTAATGACTGAACATGTGTGGTTGTGGCACCCAAGTTTACAGATTGATTGAGTCCTAATTTTTGATCACGACCTGCAACAATGATTTCAAAATTCTAATTTGTTATTGTCCCCATTTGGAGTTGAAGGTCAGATGGTAACATGTATAACCCGATTCCAACTACAAAGTCAACTTTTGATCTGGCATATCTGAGTACGTCTTGGTAGCGTTGTATGCTTGATGGGAGATCAACTGATGAATTTACTGAATCTTCAAGATTTGCAAGAAACTGTTTTTGTGCTTCAAACTTTCCACTTCCATTCAAAATGTTTGATTTTGTTAGTGATTGTGCACCTAGTATACACCAGACATATGTTCTGATAGACTCATTGACGCGCTCGACTCCTGCTTGAGTAAACCCGTCAGATTTATCTAAGACAAATGTGGTCCATGCGTTTGACTGCTTCTGCTCTATTGATCCTATCCAGACTTGTGATTTTGATGAGAATGAAGTGTAACCAGGGTAGTAATCTTGAGGGTATTGTCTGTGACTCATAGCATAATACAATGTGCCCATGCCATTGTGATCATCAAGTTTTTGTGTAAAGTCATACTTAGTGCTTATGTTAAACTCATTACAAATCCGTTCAAAAGCTTTCATATCCATGGGGTTGTTAAACCTGTTGAAACTGGATTCAGTGGGCAGTGGTGTATGAAGTTCTGACAGTATACGTCTAAGCTGGTAATAAACATGGAAATGATACACAGATCTAATCAGTTTGTTTGAGTGATTCAAGTGGTCTGTAAAAGAAACCCCACAGCCAGTAGTTGAGCATAGTATTGCAAAGTTGAGTTGGTTTTGAAACATCTGTAGTGGACTTGAAGACCACTTTCTTGCAGTTGAGTCATCTGTTATTGGAGGGTTTAGGTAATGGTCAAACGGATTTGGTACTTTGACTTGGAATAGATCTTGTTCAGACACAGCTATGTCGAGTTGATTTAGTTGAATTATTTTCTGTTCATAAGTAGGTGCAACATTATATTTGGCATCCATATTAAATTGAAATGCGTTTGTAGTGGTAATGGTTGGTGATTTAAATTCCATCCTTTTTTATATGAGATAATAAAAATGTTTATTACCTTAACAAATCTTGACACAAGCAAACCAGTGTGGTTAACTAATGGGATTGATAATCGGGATGGTAGCAAGGCTGTAGCTATCCATGAAATGTTCTACACAGTAAAATGGTTTAATGTAACAGATGATGGTGAATATTCTGTACATGGAATGGTAGGTACTACAAGTTGGGGCGCTAATCATTTACAGCCTGGGTATTATGACTTTTGTACTATAGCTGAATTTTTACAAAATATGTATAAAATTAAAGCAACTTTAAATCCGGCTAACTTGTTTGTTACATTGGAATTTCCAAAAGATAGTCAGCTTATATTAACAGACAAACTTTTAATACTACTGGGTTTTTTAACTGAATCTGATCTTGGTATTGTAGCTGTTAGTGGTGATGATGATTGGACTTATGAAGCAGGATTAAAATTTAAGCCCAAAAAAACCAAAATAACTGGAAGATATGCTGTTCATTTGTCAGTACACACAGTGCTAAATGTTTATTTGAAAGAACTGAACACAACTGAGAATGTACACAATGGAAAGCCTTCAACTTTGTTGAGATGCTTACCTACTGGAACTGCTCCGTATTGTGAAAGTGTAGTTGTTAGATTTCCTAATTTGCAGTTTAAGAAATTAGGTTCTAGTTTCTTTGAGTCACTGAGTATATCTGTAACTAATCAGGATGACAAACCAGTTCTTATGCATGATTTTAGTGTAGTGTTAGAAGTTAAATAATTTTATTTTTGTTTATAAAAATGAGTGGTCTTGGTCCAAAGCAAACAATCATACCAGTTGCGTGTCCAGTTACAGAGTTGAAAGATTTGGCAGACGTCCAGGATTTTGAGAAGGAAGGGGATGTTGGAGAAATATATGGTTTTGAACTTGATTCAAATGGCATGTACAAGAGGAAAGTAATTGTTGACATGAAAGACGGTGAAAAACAGATTCCTAAACTTGGTCAGCTGCGTGATGTTACTGTACCTACTCCACCTGTAAATAATTCGCCCTACAACTTAATACATGTGGGTAGTAAGTGGGTTGTTTCACCTGTGCCTGCACCACCTCCAACAATTGACTGGGACATAAAGATTGAATTTATTAGTCCTTATGTATACACTGATGATGAAGGCGCCTTAGTGTTTAGGAAGGTTGTTAATTCTGGGCCGCTTATTGTAAGCCTTGTTCCAAGTTTTGCCCCAGACAACAATAGCAGAGAAAAACTGAAAGTTGAAAATTATGAGAGACGGAGATATCTTCTTACAACTAGAAAGGGTAGATCAGATACTTCTGTTGTGTTTATGCCAGCAAGCTTAGTCGTGGCTAGAGAAGTGACAATAGTATTTGAAATTATCATGAAATCAGTAACTACTGCTAAAGAGGCTCAAATTGCACAGGGAATTAAACTTACATGGGACGGAACAGTAACAGAATCATCAAAGGTCTTTATTGCCATTACAAAAAATAATGATGTTATTAATGTTTCGAGCAGTGTTCCAGCTGTCAAGGTGGTGGTTGACAAAACAACTTTTGTTCGTCTAACTTACATAAACCTTGAACACATTGATCTTGTTGCATTTTATTATGCCAGCAAATTGTATACTTTTGAAGAGTTGCAAAATGTAATTGCTGATTAAATAAAAAAAAATATTTGTGAATAAAAAAAATGGTAAACTTCTATCCGCAACTACCGACGCTTGAGCCGACTGAAACAAATGTGATGACTAAAACAACACTTGCACCTGATCCACATATGCCAATTGCTTCAGATAAAACATTACAGGCAGATGCATTCAGATTAAATAATATTACAGAAGCTTTGAAATATTTGGAAGGAGAAGAAGCGAAATATTCACGGTGCAAAAGGAGGTATAAGTCAGTATTTAATTCTGTTCAAAACACTTCTATGGCTATTGGCGCAGTTTCAGCTTCATGTTCTGTAGGGGGTATTGTTCTGTTTGCCACGGGAATTGGAAGTTTGGCTGGAATAGCAGTTGAGGCTGTTAGCGTTGCTACATGCCTGACTTGTTTTGGTTTGGAGGCCTTGAACAAAAGGTTTCACACAAAATTACAGAAACATGAAGCATTGAGTACGCTGGCTGGTGCAAAGCTGAGCAGTATGAAACTTATTATCAGTAAGGCATTAAACGATAATTTTATTGATGACGAAGAATTTAAGCGGGTCCAGGATGATTTAAATAATTACAAGAAACAAAAATCTGAAATACAGAATAAGATGCGTAGTCAATCTCCCGTAAATGTTGAAGAACTTAAGGCCAGTTTTTTAGAGATGGGAAAACAGATCGGTGTTCAGGAAACCACAAAAAAACTACACAATCTTTTAAACAAATAAAAATAAGATTTGGTAATCGTTTATTAATGACATACACTTCACAGAAAAATGACATGCCACCTAACTATTTAACCCCATCAGCACCTCCACCACCACCTGACTATTACTAAAAAAAAGTTTTTTCATTGTCCTTGTATCTTGACAAATCTGTCCGAGTAAGTTGTGACTTGAGTCAAGAACTTACATTTTGTTATGTTTAAGTTCTTATAAGTTCTTGACTTAAGTCACTTAATAACTAATTATAGGTTCTTAAAAGGTTACCTGTAAAGTTATTTGTCAGTTATAAGTGACTTTGGAAATTTGTTATCAAGTATCTGTAGGTAACTTAAATAATTTGTTATCAAGTGCATATAGCAATAGTATTTTTTTTTTTTTGTTTATTTGTGTGTGTGTGTGTGTGTGTGTGTATGTTTATGTGGACATTGACAAAAAAAATGGTATACATGGTATTGGAATGTCTATTTTTCTATCTCTAATAACTAATTAATATGCACACGTATAGGCAAACAAACACAGGCAAACAAACACAGACAAACACATACATACGCAAAAACATGCACTCACACACACACATACACGCCTACATACGCAAAAACATGCACTCACACAGACGCACATACACATATAAACACACACACATGCACTCACACAGACAAACACACATACAGACAAACACACATACACGTACACACTCACACACGCACAAAAATACACACACACTATGGGTTGTAACCATACAAACCGGGGGACGTCCCCAGTTTACTGGAAGTCCCCAATTGTTCGTGTATAACCCATGTCCCCGCTTTACTGGAAGTCCCAGTTGTGGGTGTATAACCCATACTCACACACACACGGCACACATACGCATTACCGGTAGACGCATTCCAATTAATATAATACACACATGCACTCACGCACGCACGCACGCACACACGCATACATATAGACGCATGCACGCATACACACGCACACGCATAATCACGCACAGACAAACAAACACAATGCACGCACACATAGAGGCAAAGGCATGCACGCACATACGCACGGCACAGTCATACAGACACACTGACAAAGGCAGACAAACAAAGGCAGACAGACAGACAGACATACCACAGACACATGCACTCGCTTCACCTGTTTACTCAATTAGTCACTGCGCGCACTTAGTTTCGTTTTCGTTAAGACGCTACGTCTAAGCCGATCAACATTCTGTTAACACTGCACCGTCCAACACTGTGTACACAGCTTACACTCAAAGCGAGATCGGTATGCTGCTTATTTTTGCGGCGCGACACACAGCTAAGCCACCTGTAATAGCGTGTAGTTGGCCACTGGTTCAAGATAGCTCAATGTTAGTGTAACAAATCACATTAGGACTGCGCTAACACTGAGTGACTCGGCAGACTTTAAGGCTTGTCTTGTCTCAGGTGCTATGCAGTAAATGACTAACGCGACACTGCCGAGCTAGCCCTTCATAAGTTTCAGTTCACGGTTGTAAACACCACCTTTCTGTCACAAATGTTTAGTCGTTTGCGAAGAATTCCAGCTTGCTTAAAAACGTTTGTTCCAGAACTTTGCGTCATATTGTGTGTACGCACCGATAAAGAGCTGTGTTTTCTTCTGAGAACGTTTCCGCACAGACTGATCAATAAAATTAGCAAACAGTCGCGTCAGACACAGCTAGAAAAACCGGTTCGATCTTATTAATAAAAGGCCTTGTCTTGACACTTACCTATACATGTCTGTGTAGACTTACATGAGGTATTTTTAAATCACCCCTTTTTTATGGACCCGTCCAATTGAATAGCCTGACGGGACATGCCTATTTCAGGGGGGTGTTTTTTCATTGCAGTTGAAAAATTATTTTGTGAAAACTTGCTGTAGTTCAAAGCAGAGTGTGGCCTCCTTATTTGATATGACATACATTTTCTGAAATGACCTAGTGATACAGATTTCTAGTTTTGGCCCAGTGACCAAAATTTGAACTACTTTCTTGTTTTGACCCAGTGACCAAAATTTGAACTACTTTCTTGTTTTGACCCAGTGACCAAAATTTGAACTACATTCTCGTTTTGACACAGTAACCTAAATGTGTGGGGGGGGGGGTGGTGGTGGGGGGGTGGTGGGGGGTGGGGGTGGGGTGGGTGGGTGGGGGGGTGGTGGTGGTGGGGGGGGTGGTGGTGGGGGGGTGGTGGGGGGGGGTAGTGGTGGTGGTGGTGGTGGGGGGGGGAGGGGGGTGGTGGTGGGAGGGGTGGTGGTGGGGGGGGTAGTGGTGGTGGTGGTGGTGGGGGGGGGAGGGGGGGTGGTGGGGGGGGGTGGTGGTGGGGGTGGGGGTGGGGTAAGGGTGGGGGGGGTAAGGGGGGGTGGGGGGTGGGGGGGGGTGGTGTTATGTCAGGTTAAAAATAAACCAGTTTGGACGTGACGTCTAGTCAGGGCTTACCCAGCTGCTAATAATAGAGTATTGAACGGTAGACTGTCACAAAAGGCTTGGCACGGTTGCCACTGGCTGTTGCGTAAACACATACGACGGGTGTACATTAAGGCGGCGGGCAGTGTGTGTGTGTTTGTATTTCAGGTTAAGTTTTATACAGTATGTTGATACACGCAATCTAATTAACCCCTGTTGGTACCTACTCTGCTGAGAGGTACATAAAATGGTGACTGTTCAAACGATGATTTAATGCTGGTGTTTACATAATTAGTGTTCCTGTGGCACGGTAAGAGGTTCGCGCGCGTGTCGGCAGTGGCGTGTTCAGTTAGGCAAGATTGTCGGGGCGCTGTTTTAATACGAACATTTCTAGAAAAAAACGGGCGGCGTTAGGGCATGGGAGTAAGCGGTCGAAAAATCCTGGAAATTGGGAATAGATATAAATTGTCCATTTCCGCCCATAGTTCCTCTCTCTAAAGCATGTTGTAATGTACTCACATGGTAGAAAGCTCCTCAGTGGACGCAGCCTGCATGGGTGGAGTCAGGCACTGCTGGATGGCCTGCAGCCATAGTCGCAGTTCACTGGCATCAGCTGCTTCTATCACATATTCCAGGGGACCCTCGCCCTGGGGGGCGCATACACAAACTTCCATCATCTTTGTCAATCTGAGCTAATTCATAGCAAAAAGAAAGTAGCAGCTACGCTCAACCGCAGACAACTGGCATACATGTATGTTTAATATACTATACACAGGGGTGGAGCTTTGGGGGGTGGTGGGTACACAGGGGTGAAGCTTCGGGGTGGGGGTGGGGGGGTTCAATTCGAGGGGTTTCTCATCTCCCCCCCCCCCCCACCCCCAGGCCAAACTGGGGAGTTTGGAAACCCCCCACCCCATCCAAAATTGGGTCTGGGACACCCCCCCCCCCCCCCCTTTGATAACGCTGTAATTCAAACCTCTTGGTCAAGGTACCTTAATCCAGAATAAAAACAAGATGGGATGAACCATAACCCACAAAGTCCCTTCTATATGAGGGCTATCTTCGCTGTCGAGGGTCTCTACCTTTTTTCTTTGACTTGATTCTGATGCTGAAATATCTCCTTTTGAAAAAGCCTTGCAGATGTGCCAATGCGTCATAGTGAACTCTATAAGTATAAGTGCGCGCGCAGTGCATACGCGTCATTGGTTTGCCAAACGTCATTTGTCATGACGTATATTTTTGTTTTTACGTAATTTTATATTTAACGTAATATGAGATTCGCTTTCACTTCAAGACTTAAGAAAATGGTGCCAAAACTAGAATTTCACTGTACAATTTCAGTCTTGCTAAAATTTGTGTGAAATCTGGTTGACTTTACCTAGCTACATGCTATACAAGTACACCTGCATGCTCTTCTGAAAGCGCGTCGATGTGTGTGTAGGCATGTGCGTGCGTGCATGCGCACGCTCCAAACATCCTCCAGAGGCATAGATGTTCATGCACCTTCCAGGCACATGAGGATCTATGCCTCTTGGAGATGCACACATATGTGAGAGAGAGAGCAAGCGAGCGAGCGAGAGAGAGAGAGAATTACATCATATTTAGAGTATGTCTGCGTGGTGACGGAGTTGCTTCTTTTACGTCACCACCACTGTCTGACTTTCTCAAGATGTCACGTTTTTTTACTTTTTAAAATTTTTTTTCAGAAAAGAATGAATTTTTACTGAAGAAGTTGAAGGGTACAAAGCTGGCTAACGAACTCATCCAATGTGTTCTACGAACTAGCTATATCGGGTCGCCTGAATGCTCTTATGAAAGCGTGACGATGTGTGTGCGTGTTAGTGCATGCATGCGCGCACTCTCCAAACACCTCCAAGAGACACAGATCCTCATGTGCTCTCTGGGTGCATGAGGATCTATGCCTCTTGGAGATCCACGCATGTCTGTGAGAGAGAGAGAGAGAGAGAGAGAGAGAGAGAGAGAGAGAGAGAGAGCACATCGCGCGCTAGAAAGAATTACCTAATATTTAGAGTATTGTGTCAGTGTCTGCGTGGTGACAGAGTTGCCTCTTTTACGTCACCGCCACTGTCCGACTTTCTCTAGAAGTCAAGTTTTTTTTACTGTTTTAATTTTTTTCTGAAAAGAATTAATTTTTACTAAAGAAGTTGAAAGGATACAAAGCTGGCTAACGAACTCATCCAATGTCTTTATCCAAACTAGCTATATCCAAAATTTCAAGTAAATATGTAAAAAAATTACCGACTCTAATCTGGGTCAACCGACTTCCTATAAACGGTTGTTTATGTCTTAAATGAGACATTCAATTACAATAAGCTCGGAGGCTTTCTTAGCCACCCCTTTAAGAAAGTATTTTGCCACGTTTCAAGCTTGTGCGTACAGAAATATTGGAGATTCTCTTGTTTACATACATACCCACAAACACATACATACATACATACGCATACACGGCGCTTTGCACCAAATGTACGTTCAGCAGCGAAGTTAGCGTAACTAGACATGATGTAATTTTTAACTTGTTACTTCAATTGTGAGAGGTTTAGACATCATGGACATACTATTAAATTCGTCCCAAGGCGACCCAAAAAAGTCCTTTCTATAAATAGAAGGGACTTAACAAGACTATTACCTATAAGTACCCAACACCTATCGCAAAAGACGAGGTATGCTGTGGACGTCACTCATTTCAACTGGTATTTTCCAAGTGTCTATTTTAATATAGAGTGTCAAGAGCACATAAGTAAACCTACTGACAAAAGGCATCATGCATGAGCTAGATATACAGAAATCTTATACGTAGTTATGACGTATTGGCATTTTTACATGATGCAATGTTCTGTGCATGCAATTTTGAAAGAATACTTTTGCTGCATGGCGCAGGATTTTGTGTGGTGTGTGTAGGTATGTGTGTGTGTTTAGGGAGAGGTGGGGGGGGGGGGGGGAGGGGGCAAATGTCTGCATGAGATGATGAAAAGGCAGCGTACAACTTTCTCTTTTTATGTCCCTTCTATGTATAGAAGGGTTTTGTTAGAATGTGTCGTGGTGGAATGAATTTAATAGCATGTCAATGACGTCATAGGTGGGCAGGCCTCAACCTCTGACAACTGCAGTAACAAGATAAAAATTACGTCATGTCTAGGTTCGCTAACCTCGCCGCAAATATACTTTTAGTGCAAAGTGCTGTATGTGTGTATGCATGTCTATGCGTATGTATGTAACACGAGTATCTCCCACATTTGTGTATGTACTAGCTTAATAATTGACGAAATGCTTCATTCAAGGGGTGCCCAAGAGAGCGTCCAAGCATATTAAAATTGGATGTCTCATTGAAGAGTTAAATCACTGTTTAAAGACAGTCAGTTGACCCACATAAGAGGCCATAATTTTTTTAGTTTGGATATTGCTAGCTTGGAGAAAGACATCGGATGAGATCGTTAGCCAGCTGTGTACCCTTCAACTTATCAACCAAAAAGAAAAAAAGTAAAAACCTTAACTTTGGAAAAAAATGAGACAGGGATGATAAAAGCAGTAACTTCACAGACGCTGGCACAATCCTCAAGATATGATATATTTTCTCTCTTTCTCACAGACAGCCTGACACATACACGTGCTCGCTCACACATGTATACACACTCACACAAGTGGCATTTTCAATTGCTGCATTTCACGGCAGCATAGTGGATGGATGTGATTCTTAAAGGAAATGTTTTGCGAGGCAGGCTCTGATGATAAAGAATTTGCTGGTTTTATGTCAGAAAAAGCTGATAAATGTCATAAGACGCAGTGGCTGAATTGGAAAGCAATAGTGCAATGAAGACGCAGACTTGCAAAGAATCAAAGGACAAAATGACCTTTCTTGCAGCATCTTAAATTTATTTTACAGTTAAAAAACTAGACCGAAAGGGTTGACAGTTATTTTACAGTTGTTTGCATATCTGTTTGCTTTTGTGAACATTTATCACGATCTGGACCCAAGCTTAACATAAATGATACAGAGGATTTCTCTACATCTTTGGTCACCTCCAGCCTCTGATGAGATTGGCCTTGAGTGTTTTCTTTCCGATGGAAAATGCAAACAGCAACAAACATGCGACTGCCAGCAAACTATGCAAATATGCAATGCACTGACAATGCCATTGTCCAATTCAGGTGACAGTTTTCATCAGACTAATTATCTTGGCACTGGTCTGAACAGCTAAACATATTAAAATACTAAGTCAGAAAGCAAAAATATCCATCATGAGTCATAACAACCATGAAACTTGCAGAACTGTAATGAAATGATAAAATAACAAGATGGGATGAACCATAACCCACAAAGTCCCTTCTATTATTAGAGCTGCCCTCACTGTCAATTGTCTCTACCTTTTGTCTTTGACCTGATTCTGATGTTAAAATATCTCCTATTGAAAAAGTCTCGCAGATCCGCCAATGCGCCAGTGAGCGCTTTAAGGGACGCAGGACATACGTGTCATTGGTTTGTCAAACGTAATTTGTCATGACATAAGTTTTAGTTTTTACATAATTTTATATTTTAATTGATATGAGTTTCACTTTCGCTTCATAAGCTTGAGAAAATGATGACAAAACTAGAATTTCATGGTACAATTTCAGTCTTGCTATAATTTGTGTGAAAGCAGGTTGACTTTACCTCGCGCTGGGACCATACGGCGTTGAGGCGCGTCCCATGGGTGGTGGATAGGGGGTCCCTCGTGAGAGGGGTGCACCGAATGAAATAAGGTGCCGTGAACCAACATGGTCTAAGGGAAGGTGACCCCGACAGAAAAACCCTGGTCCTCCTAGTAAGGGGGTTGGGCGTGGGGGTAGCTTCCCCACCCTGCAAAAAAGGAAATAGCTACAAAAACGCCGACGAAAAGACTAACAGTAATTCCTTTCCTGGAGGAGGAAGGTTCTTCTACTAGAAGACTTATGACGTCCTGTGGTGAAAGCCGGAAGTCTTCGGAAGCCACAGGACCGAGCCGCCTCTCTCTATCCAGGGATACAACCATGGGCACATTGAACGTCAAGACCATGTACCAGAGCGGCAAGGCCGCCCAGATAGCAGCGGAAATGCAAAAGTACAACCTTTCCCTGCTAGGCATCAGTGAAGCCAGATGGACGCAGTCTGGCCAGAAAAGGCTGTTAAGTGGGGAGATGATTCTGTATTCAGGTCATGAAAAGGAGAATGCCCCCCATACAGAAGGAGTAGCACTCATGCTGTCACCAGTGGCACTGAGAGCGCTGATGGGCTGGGAACCTCTTGGGCCAAGAATTATAACAGGAGCCTTTAGAACCAAGAAAAAGCTCAAGCTGAACGTCATCCAGTGTTATGCGCCCACCAATGACAGTGACGAGGAAGAGAAACAAGAGTTCTACGACCGACTCCAGAGTGCCGTGGACAAATGTGCGGAGCGAGACATCACCATCGTCATGGGCGATTTTAATGCCAAAATAGGGGAGGACAACACCGGATACGAAGAGGTGATGGGGAGACAGGGACTAGGCTCGGAGATGAGTGAGAACGGGGAGAGGTTTGTAGACTTTTGTGCTCTAAACCGACTTGTCATTGGAGGCAGCATCTTCCCACACAGAAGAATACACAAAGCAACTTGGGTCTCACCTGACCATACAACAGAGAACCAAATAGACCATATCTGCATTAGCAAGAAATTTAGAAGATCCCTTCAAGATGTTCGAGTGAGGAGGGGAGCAGATGTCGCCTCAGACCACCATCTGCTTACCTTAAGAATGAAGCTCAAGCTAAAGAAAAGCCGCACAGAGACAACAAGAAGACAGCGCTATAATGTAGGCCTCCTGAGAGAAACTGGAGTTAGAGAAGAGTTCAAACTGGTGCTGTCCAACCGGTTTCAAGCGCTACAGGAGCTAGTAAATGAAGAGGAGGCGGTCACCACAGAGCAGCAGTGGAAGGCAGTTAGAGAGGCGCTGAACTCAACCTGCAAAGACACTGTAGGGTTCAGGAAACACCACCACAAGGACTGGCTGTCGGCACAGACCTTGAAGAAGATAGAAGCGAGGAAGCAGAAGAAAGCAGCGGTCAACAACAGTCGCACGAGAGCAGCCAAAGTAAGGGCACAGGGGGAATACTCGGAAGCCAACCGCGAGGTGAAGAGGAGTATCAGGGCAGACAAGAGGGCCTACACAGACAGCCTGGCAGCAGAGGCAGAAAAGGCAGCGGCAACATGAAACAGCTCTACGACATTACCAGAAGATTGTCGGGTAAGTATGGCCATACAGAAAGACCAGTAAAAGACAAAGAAGGCAAGCCTATTTATTGCAGACAGAGCAGACCAACTCGACAGATGGGCCAAGTATTTTGAAGAGTTACTGAACAGACCTAGCCCACCCGACCCCCCCGACATCCAGCCGGCAGAGACCGACCTACCCATCAGCTGTGACAGACCCAGCCGGGAAGAGATCAGAAAAGCAGTGGCATTTTTGAAGAATGGCAAAGCAGCAGGGCCAGATGGCATCCCAGCGGAGTCTCTGAAAGCAGACCTAGAGACAACAGTGGAGATGCTGTACCCACTGTTTGGAAAGATCTGGGAAGAGGAGGTGATGCCAGCTGACTGGAAGGAGGGGTACCTAATCAAGCTTCCCAAGAAAGGCGACCTCAGCAAGTGTTCCAACTACAGAGGAATCACCTTGCTGTCAGTACCAGGAAAGGTCTTCAACAGGATCATCCTAGAGAGAATGAAGAGCTCCGTTGACCCCCAGCTGAGAGACCAGCAAGCAGGATTCAGGAAGAACCGATCATGTACAGACCAGATCGCCACTCTCCGCATCATCGTGGAACAGTCTCTGGAGTGGAGCTCCCCGCTGTACGTCAACTTTGTGGATTATGAGAAAGCATTTGACAGCGTGGACCGAGAGACTCTGTGGAAACTCCTAGGACACTACGGTATACCCACAAAGCTCGTCCGCCTGATCAAGAGCAGCTATGATGGCATGACATGTCGCGTGATCCACGAAGGGCAGTTCACCAGAGAGCTCCAGGTCAAAACTGGTGTCAGGCAGGGGTGTCTGCTGTCTCCGTTCCTCTTCCTACTGGCCATAGACTGGGTCATGAAGATGACCACAGAGCACAGACGAAGTGGAATACAGTGGACACTGTGGACACAGCTTGACGACCTCGATTTTGCAGACGACTTGGCATTACTGTCCCACACTCATCAACAAATGCAGGACAAGACCACGAGGCTTGCTGACATCTCGTCCCAAGTGGGCCTCACCATTCACAAACAGAAAACAAAGACAATGAGGCTGAACGCAACCAGGGAAGAACCAGTCTTGCTTGCTGGCACCCCGTTGGAGGAGGTGGAGTCCTTCACCTATCTCGGGAGCATCATAGACAAAAAAGGCGGCACTGATGCAGATGTCAGAGCACGAATCGGTAAAGCCAGAGCAGCCTTTCTCCAGTTGAAAAAAGTGTGGAGTTCCAGAGAGCTGTCACAACACACCAAAGTCCGGATTTTCAACTCCAATGTAAAAGCAGTTCTCCTATATGGAGCAGAGACATGGAGATTGACAAAAACCACAGTCAACAGAGTACAGACCTTCATGAACAGTTGCCTTAGAAGAATTTTGAAAATCCACTGGCCAGAGAAGATCAGCAACGTCAGACTCTGGGAGAGAACAGAGCAGATAACAGCAGAGAATGAAATTGGGCGAAGAAGATGGGGATGGATCGGTCACAGTCTGAGAAAGCCAGCTTCCAGTATCACTAGGCAGGCATTGTCATGGAACCCCCAGGGAAAGAGGAAAAGAGGTAGGCCGAGAAACTCCTGGCGTCGAGACCTCCAAGCAGACATCAAGAGACTGGGAACCACCTGGAGTAGAATCGAAGGAGAAGCACAGGACAGGAGTTGCTGGAGGTCTCTCGTCGACGGCCTATACCCGGGTAGGGGTGACAGGCGTAAGTAAGTAAGTAAGGTTGACTTTACCTAGCTACATGATATACTAAGTACACTTGCAAGCTCTTCTGAAAGTGTGTCGATGTGTGTGTGCATGTTAGTGCGTGCATGCGCGCTCCAAACATCTCCAAGAGGCATAGATCCTCATGCGCCCAGAGATGAATTTATTGTTGCTGTGATAGAAAATAATCATACACAGCAAAAATTGTCTTGCCACCACAGGTGCTGTTCACATTCACTCACTCAGATGTGCGCATGTTTGTGCGAGAGACAGCGAAAGAGAGAGAGAGCACGCACAAGCGAGAGATTTGCATCATATTTAGAGTATTGTGTCAATGTCTGCGTGGTGACGGAGTTGCTTCTTTTACGTCACCGCCACTGTCTGACTTTCTCCAGAAGTCAAAGTTTTTTTACTGTTTTAATTTTTTTTCAGAAAAGAATTAATTTTTACTGAAGAAGTCGAAAGGGTACAAAGCTGGCTAACAAACTCATCCAATGTCTTTCTCCAAACTAGCTATATCGGGTCACCTCTTCTGAAAGCGCGACGATATATATATATATATATATATATATATATATATGTGTGTGTGTGTGTGTGTGTGTGTGTGTGTGTGTGTGTGTGTGTGTGTGTGTGTGTGTGTGTGTGTGTGCATGCGAGTGCTCTCAAAACATCTCCAAGAGACATAGATCCTCATGCGCTCTCCGGGCGCATGAGGATCCATGTCTCTTGGAGATGCGTGCATGTCTGTGAGAGAGAGCGAGAGCGCGCGCTAGAAAGAATTACGTCATATTTATAGTACTATGTTAATGTCTGCGTGGTGACGGAGTTGCCTCTTCACGCCAAATGTACGTTCAGCAGCGAGGTTAGCGTAACTAGACATGACATAGTTTTCATCTTGTTACTTCAATTGTAAGAGGTTTAGGCCTGCCCGCCTTTGACATCATGGACATGCTATTAAATTCGCCGCACCACGACTCATCCTAAAAAGTCCCTTCTATAAATAGAATGGACTTAACAAGAAAGGCAAAGTCCTTATGGCTCACATGTGTGACCAATTTGATTAAAGTTTGCAAAAACCTTAAATTAAAAACCACAATTCTATCAAAAACTGTCATTTTTCACATACTTGCAGACCTCCTGTGGCCCTTGACCTTTGCTAGGGGTCATCCAAATTAGCAAGCATTGAATATCAAGAAAGACCTAACCATCAAGTATCTCTATACCAAGTTTGGGTTTGAAGTTGAAAATAGTATTTGAGGAAAAAGTTTTTGTCAAACTATGGCTATTTTTGCCCCAATTTCTGGAACCCCCCCCCCCCCCCCCCCCCATGAACCTTGACCTTTGCGAGGGGACCACTAAATATGTATGCATAGAAAGGTCTAGTCATAAGCTACCTTTGTGCCAAATCTGACTGAAAAGTTTGCAAAAAACTATAATTTTATCAAAAACTGGCATTTTTTCACACATTTGCTGACCTCTTGTGAGTGACCCTTGAACTTTCTGATTGATTGTACATTGCTTAACGTCCCGACAACAACAAGGCTTTCTCAGGACGTGCCTGCACTGCTTGTGAAAAAAAAATAAACAGAATATAGAATGTATGTCGCCAGCCGGTCCAATACGTTAAATACGCCATAGGGCCTAAATAAAGCTAAGACCATTTAGCAACACACATCCAATATCAAGAGCTACAGGCAATGCAGACAGTTGGGAGAGTTTTAAAAAGACAAATACAGGTGAATGGACCAACGGTAGACAGAAACACATGCCCCAGAATAGAGGGAAAAACCCACCCTGTGGGGCAGACCAGGGTGACCCTGGGAACTAAAAAGTAGTTAACCCCACCCAAGTCCCCCAGGGCAGACCCTGGTGGGGGTTGAACTTTCTGAGGGTTCATCCAAATTAGTATGCATAAAAAGGCCTCACCTACAGGTATCTCTGTACCAAGTTTGGGTTTGATAGTATTTGAGGAGAAACAATTTGTGTCAAAATATGGCTATTTCTGACCACTTTCTGGACCTCTGTGACCTTGACCTTTAAGAAAGGTCACTGTACATGGCATGTTTAAAAAGGTCTTGTCATAAGGTGTCCTTATGCCAAGTTTGAAGCATAAATAGTCTCTGAGAAAATGCCAAAATTAAGGTTTACCACAGACGTCAGACAGACAACGGATGGCCCATTCAGCATAGACTCGCTCGGCTAAGCCAAAAGATCATACTGCCCCACTCAGTTGTGAACTAATTGGAATGAGGTACCTTGAGGACAAAGGTGTTTTCACGGTCAGGCATCTCGAGTGCTGAGGTTTCCCTCACCTCCAGGATCAGCATGCAAAACAAGCCAGTCCGTGGCTTCAGAGACTGAAACAACACAGACATGGTCTGAAACAACAACACAAACTGCCAAGTGTCATGGTGTGGATTTTGCTTGTGATTTGGTGTCTTGCTTATGACCGACACATTTAAAGCACAAAACACAAGAAGCAAAAAGTTTTCATAAATAAAAAGAAATTCAATGGTGTTGACTTCGAAACTGTTGTAAATATTGCATTTTGATGAATTTACCTGCTTCGATTTTCTTTTCTCATTTTCTGACAATATCTGGAAACCCACAGCTCAAAAGGAAATGTTCATTAACTGCCTTCTGAATATAGCATTACAACATATATATATATATTCTTACCAAATATACCAACACATATATTCACACAAATGTAAAAATGTGTTTCTTGAACCACACAAATTTGCTACAGCCCCAAGCGGTGAGTCAAGTGTTTCAATGGCGATAGCATAAGGCAAGATGGACTTTCAGTTTGAAACCACAGTAGCCCTAGCGGTAAGTGAGTCAAATGTTTCAATGGCGATAGCATAAGGCAAAATGGACTTTCAGTTTGAAACCACATTAGCCAAAATGTATTTACAGTAAAATGATGTTAAGAAATGAGAAGTAAATCCAATGTAGAATCGAAATAAAAGCAGAAGTCAGAGTTCTGACCCTTGGAAATTTAGATCTGTGCCAATCTGTGGACATGGTCAAAGATTCTGATGACTTGACAGTTGGCCAGAAAACATCACAGCATTGGTAACTGAGTGCTGCCATCGTATGAGATCAAAAGTATGGAAGATTCAATTTTCTTATGTGAACTATACTGACCAACAAAAGATTGGTTGTACATGGTTGGTTGTACATTGCTTAACATCCCGACAGCAACAAGACTTTCTCAGGACGTACCTGCACTGCTTGTGAAAAAAAACAACTAAACAGAATATTGAATGTATGTCGCCAGCCGGTCTAATACGCTAAATAAACCTAAGACCATTTAGCAACACACATCCAATATCAAGAGCTACACGCAGCGCAGACAGTAGGGAGAGTTTAAAAAAGGAAAATACAGGTGAATGGACCAAGGGTAGACAGAAACACATGCCCCAGGATAGAGGGGAAAACCCACTCTGTGGGGCTGAGCAGGGTGACCCTGGGAACTAAAAAGTAGTTAACCCCACCCAAGTCCCCCAGGGCAGACCCGGGTGGGGGATCAACACAAGAAACGCAAAGTTTTCACCATAGCGCTTTTCTTCATAAATATGCTTTAAACCAGGTTATTTTGACATCATTTATTAGAAAATGTTATGAAGAGTGTGTTATGTCGTATGCAAATAGAATTTTTAGTCTTAAAAATCGCACATCGATGAGTTATGTCATCAGTGACACTACCATCACAGGATATTGAAAGTGAAATGGGGAGCATCTGCAGAGGACACAGCTGAAAGCCAACCAATGTGCAGTGTCACTAAGGTCCGTGTGCATGAAAATCAGGCCTGTTTGATCTTGACCTACTTTTCATTTGTCAAAGGCACCTAAATAATCAACATGACCTAAAAAACATGAAATGCAAAAGTTGTTTATTTTTAGGTTAGCGGCCATATTTACCTGATCAAATGGATATAGGTGTGTTATTTATCTCTGTGTCAGTCACTGGAGCATAAAAAATGGTTTGAAAGTTGGCATCCTTCTGTCTCGGGAGACAATGGAGTATATGCACTTGCTGGGTCAGTCTGTTTTTAAGATTTGCAGTGCCTGCTGTGACTAATCAGTCCAATGCGAGAGCAGCAGTGTCTGTTGCATTTGCTACAGGTGAAGCGTGTGACTGTTGCTGTGGGCACCGGCTCTTCTTTCTTTTGTCTGCACTGCCTCTTCTCCTCCCACTGGTTTTCTCTCCTTTCCTCGCTCAGCTTTATGCTGGTCTTCACTGTGAGCTGCCAGCTGGTGGCTTCTAAGTCTGCGGGATTCAGGCTTCCAGCTTTCAGATCACGCTTGCAGACATCTTTGTATGTAAGCGCTGGTCTGCCTGTTGGTCTGGTGCCGGAGGCAAGCTCACCATACAAGATGTCCTTAGGAATCCGCCCATCCTGCATGCGGCAGACATGACCGAGCCAGCGTAGGCGTCTTTGTGAAAGGAGTGCGTACGTGCTAGGAATGTTGGCCTGGGCCAGCACTTCAGTGTTTGCAACACGGTCCTTCCAAGTGATGCCCAAGATTCTCCTCAGGCTGCGCAGATGGAAAGAGTTAAGTCTGCGCTCTTGACGGGTGTACAAACTCCACGTCTCGCTGCTGTAGAGAAGAATGCTGAGCACACAGGTCTGGTACACTTTCATCTTAGTGTTGATGGTAAGCAAGCTGTTGTTCCACACTCTTTTGGTCAGGCGATCCATCGCTGTTGATACCTTGCCGATTCTGGAGTCCAGTTCGTTGTCAGAGAGAGGTTATTGGAGATAGTTGAGCCAAGGTATGTAAAGTTCTCCACTACCTCGAGGGTGTGATCGCCTATAGAGATGCAAGGGGTGCTGCTGACATCCTGGCCCATGATGTCTGTCTTCATCAGGTTGATGGTCAGCCCAAACTCATCGGTGGCGCAAGCGAAGCTGCTGAGACGCTGTAGTGCTTTCTCAGTATGGGCAGTCAGGGCAGCATCATCAGCAAACAGCATCTCTCTAATCAGGACCCTGCGCACCTTGGTCTTTGCGCACAGATGTGAAAGGTTGAAGAGGCTGCCTTCACACCTAGTGTGGATAAAGACGCCATCTTCTGACTGACTGAAACCATGGCGCATCAGCATGGAGAAGAAGATGCCGAAGAGTGTAGGGGCGAGTACGCAGCCTTGCTTCATGCCGCTTCGGATCGGGAAGGGTTCTGAGGATGAGCCATCATACTGTATG
This sequence comes from Semisulcospira habei, assembly GCA_036245525.1. NCBI lineage: Eukaryota > Metazoa > Mollusca > Gastropoda > Semisulcospiridae > Semisulcospira > Semisulcospira habei. Next base: position 80,913,763 of record BTPG01000007.1, on the reverse strand, counting down.
GTACCTTTCATTTCGTCATGAAAGGATGTGACCACCGTCAGGAGCTTGGGGGGACATCCGATCCTGTGTAATAGGGTGAAGAGACCTCTTCTGCTGACCAAGTCGAAGGCCTTGGTCAGGTCAATGAAGGTGATGTAAAGTGGCTGTCTCTGCTCCCGGCACTTCTCCTGCAGTTGTCTCAATGAGAAGATCATGTCGACTGTTGATCTCCGAGGTCTGAAGCAGAACTGCGCCTCTGGGTAAACGCGTTCGGCCAACACTTGGAGTCTGTTCAGCACCACGCGGGCGAAGATCTTCCCCACAGTGCTCAGCAAGGAGATGCCTCGATAGTTATTACAGTCACTGCGGTCTCCTTTGTTCTTGTAGAGCGTAATGATTTTGGCATCCCGCTTGTCCTGAGGACTGTTCCCTCCTCCCAGCACTGAAGTAAAAGCCCATGGAGGTGGTCAAGGAGGACACTCTTTTTGCCAGCCTTGAGAACCTCTGCATGATAAAGAGTCAATGGCCTTGCTGAGTTCGTCTACAGTGGGCAGAGTATCAAGTTCTTCCATCACGGACAGGGGGGTGGTGCTCTCCACTGCAGTGTCAGTGACGTCGTTCTCCCTCGAATACAGCTGCTGGTAGTGCTCAGCCCATCTCTCCATCTGCTTGCCGCGGTCCGTAATAATGTCTCCAGTAGTGGACCTCAGGGGGCTGATCTTAATGGTGCTTGGGCCAAATGCTTTCTTCATGCCCTCATACATGGCGTGGATATTCCCAAAGTCGGCGGAGAGCTGGATGCTCTGGCAGAGATTCAGCCAATAGTCGTTGGCGCATTTCCTGGCGATCCGCTGAGCATTACTTCTGGCCTTTCGGAGTGCAGCTAGCGCCTTCTCTGAAGGTTCGCACTTGTAGTCTAGCAGTGCTGCACGTTTGGCTGTGATAGCTGGTTCAAGTTCGGTTATTCCTGCTTCGAACCAGTCTGGGTTTTTCTTCTCCCTCTTTCCAAAGGTTGCCATGGCTGAATTTAGATGGCATCGTGAATGTGGCTCCACCTCTCTTCAGCATTGTTTCCTGGGCAGTCCTTGAGGGCCTCTTCCATGGCACTAGCAAAGCGTGTGCAAACTTCTGGTACAGATGTCAGGGTTGTGTTGATATGTGGCCGTCCTTCATGCTTTGAGTTGTGGATCCGCTTGGGGTGGAGACGTACCTTGCTCCCAACCAGTGAGTGGTCAGTGTCACAGTCGGCTCTGTGATAGCTGCAGGTAGTAAGAACACAGTTCAGCAGCGGTCTTCTGGTAATGATGAGATCCAACTGGTGCCAGTGATGTGATCTGGGTTGTCGCCAGGACACTCGGTGGCAGAGTTTGGTAGAGAAGAACGTGTTTGAGATACACAGGTCATGGTACGAACAAAATTCTAGCAGTCTCTGTCCATTTTCGTTGAGCTTGCCGATGCCAAAATGACCAATGCAGCGGGGCCAGGAGTTGTGGTCGGCTCCAATCCGGGTGTTAAAATCGCCGAGTAGGAATAGGTGTTCTGTGGTAGGGATCTCTCTGATGGTGGTCTCAAGCTCTTCGTAGAATTCATCCTTTATCTCAGTTGATAAGCAGAGTGTAGGCGCGTAGATGCTCAGAATGTTGGCTGGACCTGAAGAGGTAGAGAGGTGGAGCGAGAGGATTCTGGGTGTGCCTCCAGAGGGCGGCTCAATTGAGGACAGCATGGAGTTGGACACTGCAAATCCAACACCGTGTATTCGAGGCTCCCCAGATTCGTTTCCCTGCCAGAAGAACGTGTAATCCTGTTCTATGAGGCTGCCACTAGACAGGAGTCTAGGCTCCTGAAGGGCGGCAATGTCAATGTTCAGTTGTTTCAGCTCACGGTTGATGACAGCCGTCTTCCTGTCAACGTCGACTTGTTGTAAATCGTCAGAGTAGCCAGGGCACACGGTTCTGACATTCCAGCTTGCCAGCCGCAATGCTGACTGTTTTTTCTTTCTTCTTGTTGTTTTGTCTGGTGCAGGGTATACAGTCTGCTCTTCGGTCGTGTCCCTAAGCTCCAAGCACCCATTGGAGCAGGCACACTGTGGCAGGTCAGCACCTTACTGAGTGGGGGCTGCACAGTTTGAGGCGGGCGATAGCTGACCAGTGGGACGCGTAATGAAAGTAATTCACATTAAATCAAATAAGATTCATTAAGAAAATGATGTGCATCGGAAGTTCTGGTTCTCTAATGAATTTTTCGAGTCAAATTTCATTTGAGGCAGTTAATAACATCATAATCAATCCACACAACTTGGGTGTTAAAACATATCACAGAAAAGTTGTTTCACAGAGTGTGTCCAGTTTTGCTATTTTCACCACTAGATTTTTCTGACTGCATATGGTCTAACTCGATGTCGTAATAATATACCAGCGATTAAAAAAAAAATCGTCGGTCTTTATTCACAATGATGATTGACCCCCCCAAAAAAAAATATTAATTTCTACCTGATGTAGGCTAGTTGAATATCAGACTGTAAAAAAACAAACAAATCTTCGCCATTTAGAGGACAAAAAAGCGATGCTGCGTGCTGCATGTGTTCTGTTGTAATCAGAATGTTATGACCTTTTTCATGAAGTGGAGGAATTCGGAACTAGGCAACTTATTCTTACATTTATAAACTCGCGGGCTATTCATCCCTGTCAACGCTGTGTACCAGAGCAGCCACGCGGAAAAATGTCTGCCGGCAGAAGAGAAAATTCAGGTAAGTTTTTTTTGTAAATTGTCTTGTGCGAGTTATGTACTGAAAAAAAAGCATTTCTTTCGCTGTTTTGTTGAGAGAACTACATAAGCTTCTTCATTTTGTTGATTTTGATGAAAGTTTCTGACTTAGCAATGCATTTTCGAAGGTACAAGTCTAAGTTTCTGATACTTTCACAGTCGAATATCAACATTAAAACAAGGTTTTATTGAGGTACCCGAAATGTCTTTGTTGTGAAGATTATGTAAACAATACACTTATGTATAATTTTAATCTTCTCGATCACTAAGAGTTAGAATGAAAGCGAATGATATTGTACACAAAATAGTTGAATTTCATCAAGAACCAACTGCACCCCTGCTGAATTTGGTTTCAACCGAGGTTGTAAGTAACATCACAACATCAATTGATCTTCCCATCCTTAAAGCATTTTCATCATTTGGTTGAAATTTGCCCAAGATTATCATGGATTTGGCCATACCACATTTCTAGGATTTCAGAATCCAAATAACATTATAATACCTGACAGACCTTAGGTCGTTTTGAGGCATTTTGCAGAAATAAATAATAAATGTGAGATGTACATAACTTTACTACAAGCATTGTATTCAGTGTTGTGAGTTTATGTACACATCATCATAATGTATTTTTGTTGTGGATGATATCATGTTTTTACAGTACTGCATTAGTTATCATGAGTTCCACACAGTACTGCATTAGTTATCATGAGTTCCACACAATACATACTGACACAGTTCGTGTTGAAAAAAACCTTTACATGTATTTAACCATGGAAAACTGCCAAAAACTAGTCAGTTTGTTGTGTAATTATGTACTCGGCAACACATTCACTCCCTCCCCCCCCCCCTCCCACAAATCATTAACAGCGGTGCATTAAAGTTATTCTCCCCAGGATCAAGCATATCAACACAGACAGAAAACCATCTGCAACAGATACTGCTGACAGTATTATGTATGGGTCCTTTGTGTACCAACTTAGAGCTTTATGATGTAAATACAATGCCAAATGTCAAAATTCATCGTTTGGTGGGTGTGTTGTTTTTGTACCCGAGAGCGCAAATTATCGTCTGCATCGACCTTGTTTTGAATTTGTGCATATTTACTAGCCTACGTCACAAGGCAGAACCCGGTCAATACTGCAGACAAGGTCATCGGTGTGGGTACACACGTCAGTGTACACTCACGTACTGATGTTCTCCGGCATCCCTTTGACATAATTTTCCACGAGAATGTAAAATAACCCTTCCATACTCGCTATGCTGTCAAAATCAATGCAGGTTCCGCTTAACCTGCTACCCTGACCCTGAGTAACGATCGTGCTGGGGGTGTGGCTTGTTCGACTCGGTGACAAAAACGTGTCACGACCAGCGATGTCAGTGCCGCAATTTTGACACACACCATAGTTTTCAGATCCTTGCAGCATAAAATCTGATGAACTAGCTTGTAACTTTATGATAAAACAGGTTTAAAATCTTGCAAAATCAGTAAGAGATAAATTCTACTGAAGATCATGAATTCTGAAAATCAGTTACTAGCGCTCGCGGAACTATAGGAAGATCGACACATAGCCGGATTACTTACTGATTCACATAGCAAGAAAGCGACAAATTCCAGATGGGCGGTCAAGCCAAGCTCTATATTCCCTTGTCCGATGTCAATTCTACTTAGGGTTATCTTGTCTCTCTTTCTACTTTTCAATTCCGAGTCCGTCATTGTCGGCCGGCGCGAGTCAACCGATACTTTCTTTTTTTCTTTGCTGGTTCATCCGCCGCCTTGTCTCTGATAATTATGCAGATGACCTAAGGTTGTATAGAATAATTATGACGTCAGCTACCTGATCGTCTATCAGAAGCAATCTTTTGACTAGGTATAGTCACAAGATTCCGGTGGCCTCTTTCGCTTTGAACGGACGAAAGAAAGCATTTGGTGGGACAATAGGGTGGTCACTGTCTAAGTGGGTATGTATACTGAAGCCCAGTAAAAGCTTTTTGCGAACTGAAGCATTAAAAAAGGTCGGCCGTGCCCCTTTAATACATTGTAGCTGTTGTACTGGTAATGGTATGATTTTGTTTTGTTTTTCATAGTTTAATTTTGATGCCATTTTAAGCGTGTTCCTTGCAATGTCACGGTGTGAAGTTATGGACTTCAGGACCTCATTCAGCATTTCTGACCAGTGTATTGTATGCCTCTTTTGTGGTAGTTCTTACCACGGTTATGTGAATACCACAAATACCTGAACCAATTAGAATGCACAAGTTGTAGCCATTTTCATGTCTAAAAAGTTGTGGAGTCTTGTTTTGAATTTGATGTGTCATATGTCTGTACCTTTAAATATGGAACTTAATTTTGGATTTGGAGTGTCACAACTTCTTGATGGTAAATCTGAGCCAGAGCCAGCAATGCTGGGTGAAACAAACACATAAACACACACACATAAACATCAATGAAAACAACAGTAATTTCTATGTGCAGTATATAATTTCTTGCGAGCCCCTGTGACTGCAGAGGCTGACGAGTATGTATGCGAGTTGTTCTCCGGTAAATGGAACTTTTACTTTTAAAAGTTAAACTCATGTTAAACTATAAAGTAACAAATTTTATATAAATCGTTCTCTTTCACAGATTAACCCTCTTAACTGCACGGGTGCATTTCCCAAATTTTGTTAGTGTTACTTAACGACTATGTACCAGTTGTGGGAGATGGATTGATCATGATAATTCAAGGTAGTGCCAGATGAGCCTGGCGCCTGAAGGATCCACACTTTGGTACCTGTTTCAGGCCACTTTACAAATTTCAAATACAAGTGATAACACATCTCTGTAACTTCAGTAGCTGAACTGGCCCTTCATCTGTCTTGTACTGTGTTTGTCTTAAATAGCGTAAATTCGTGTCAGTTACGTGAGTGTGCGTTTTGGGTTTCAGGTCGCGGCGCTTTGAGTCGATTTGCCCAAAAATTGAGAAAAAGCGCCTATATAATAACGGTATTATTATTATTATCCCAGGGCTAAATGGGTTTTAAAACTAATGAACTATCTGAATCTATAAAAACAAAATCAAGGCCTAGTTTAATTTTGTCAAAATTGTGGCTCATAGGTATAGGACCCTTACGTGCACTATACTGTGTGCACTATACTGTAACGTGCATGATAGTATGACACCACAAAATAATGACGTGTCTGGTCAGTTCAGCAACAATGTATAACAACAGCAACAATGTATAATGTGTCTAGCACTTTTACGCCACTGTCTGAATTTGAGAATTCTTCCTTGCAACCTTTTTTTTTCTGCGATGAATTATTCTTACGAAAACATTGAATAAAAAGCTGGTTAATGAACTCATCCAATATTTTTCTTGAAGCTAGCTGTATTCAAAATTTCAAATAAACATATAAACAAAAATTAAGGGCTCAAATGCGGGTGAACCGACTTTTTATAAACAGCAACTTTCTTTTTAATGAATAATCCAATGCTGAAAAGTACTCCAAGATACATCTTGAACTTTGAAGGAAGATTTTTCCTAAAGTTTCAGACCTGTATCTACACAAACACAGGAGAAACTCATGTTTACATACACACACACACACACGGCATTTCCCGCCAAATGTGCGTTCAACAGCGCGGTAAGCGTAGCTAGACATGACGTAATGTTCATCATGTTACTTCACTGTCAGAGTCTGATGTGCGCCTGCCTATGTTCGTCATTTGCATGCTATGAAACGTGCTCCGACCAGCCCATCTCAAAGTCTACCATATTTTCAATACAGTAGACAGAAAGGAATCACTCTACACCTGCCTGACTCTCTCAGTGTGTTTTATGCTGCTGCGGTGTATGCAAAGATCGCCTGTCATTCGATACTTGTGGGGTCACAAATGACATGAGGACATTACTACTGCCCAGCTCAAAAATGGGATTGGCATGAAACGAATCATTAAAAAGATGAGTGAAAAATTAATCAGTCTCTGTGAAAACAGGTCTTGTTGATTAATTTTGACCTGGTTTTGAATTTGAGCATGCCAAAGTTGTGGTATAAAAAAGTCAAATGGAAAACGCCAAAGCAGTGTAAAAAAAAAGGGCTTTCATTGCACCAAATCCACATTTGTGCAATCCGGAAAGACGGTGGAACACACCTACGTTGCTTTTCCCCGGGAAGATCATAGCAGTTTTACACAGTTTTAAGTTCTTTATCAGCGTCACTCAAAAAATTCTCTCACAAGTAACACAATATTGATACGGGAAACACAAAAATTACATTCTTAGATCAAAATGGCAGTAGTTGCTTTTCTTTTCAGAATGGATTCTTGCGGTAATGAGTTCAAATTCTTGAACGTTGCTTTTGGTGACTCAAGCACTGGTTTAACACAATTTTATGAATCCATCTGACCCACAAGGTACACCGGAATTATTTTTCTGACCTCTCTTTTTGCACTAAAAAAAGAGAAGTTTTTAAGCATTACATCTGACTTAAATTTTCAGTTGCAACAGCGTTGATAAGTACTACAAGGCGTAGTGGACTGATGGCAAGACCTACCTTTCTCAGGTGGGTGATTTTGTTTAATTCTTAAGATCCTGGAAGGTGCAGTGCTGTAAAATTGTCATTATAAGCTACTAAACAAAGCAAGCTTGATTCTTAATCAATTAACTGTAATGAACTGCGTGGGATAAGGGTTCACTATGAAAAGAACAGCACCAGATCAGTTTGGGTCCTGAATGGTCAATTAATCTTTCAGGATTCTAAACAAGATGAGGATTTTATCCCAAAGTCTACCCTATTGTTTGGAGCTCACGTGCCTTTATCTTTTAGGAACATTCAGAGTTGTTCATATTTTTAAGCTTATCCTTCTGATCCATTTAATATAATTAATATAATTACGGTATTTATAATGCGCTTATCTTACAATAATTATAACTCTAAGAGCGCACTCACAACTCGCATGCTTTAGACAATGACTCACGTAACACAAATAGTGAAAATACATTACGACGGTCAGCTTGGGGTGGGGAGTGTGGTGATATAGTGCTAGAACTGTTGAAAGAGGCGAGTTTTGAGGGCGGACTGGAAGGAGGAGAGCGAGTGTTTCTGACGGAGAGAGAGTGGGAGAGTGTTCCAGGTGGATGGACCGTATACTGAGAAGGAGCGGGGGCCGAAAGTGCTGAGTTTGGTGCGGGGGATGAGGAGGCGGAGAGGGTTGGAGGCGGAGTGGAGGGAGCGGGGAGGAGTGTAGGGGTGAAGTAAGTTGGAGAGATAGGCAGGAGCGTAGTTGTTCAGGGATTTGTAGCAGAGAGACAGAATCTTGGATTGGATGCATTGGGGGATGGGGAGCCAGTGAAGGAGCTTGAGCAGGGGAGTGATGTGGTCAGATTTTTTCTTTCTGAGGACGAGGCGGGCAGCATTTCCCTCCTCTCTAAGCCAACCTCTGATCAACACATACGCCGGTGCACACAAATAAAGACGGACACACAGTGCTTCCCACCATTCCAAAACTTGCAAAAATGAATTAATTATTATTGAAAAAGTTGAAGAGATACAATGCTGGATTACAAACACATTCCGTATCTCCCTTTCATCCCCCACCCCACCCCCTCCCCCCGCCTGATCCGCACGGCAATGGCACACACAAACACAAACGGCAGACACACGGCACTTCCTACCGGTTATACGTTCTGTGGGCTGGAATAAGGTGGAATGCAGATGCCCACAAAACCTCTTATGTACGAGATTGCATTATATGTATATTCCACCTTTTCCACAATACGTTTGCCAAAAAATATCATACAAAAACAAATGAAGGAGAACGTTGCGCCAGCTCATACACATGTAAAACACTGTGCTGGTGATTTGTGTCAATTAGGAACATTGTATAAAACACTGACACGTTTAGTGCTTTTACGTCACCATCACTGATTCTTCTGATAAAATCAAGGAGTCTTACTTTTGACATTTTTTCCGCATTGAACTTCTATTTTTGAAAAAGTTGAAGAGGTACAAAGCTGGCTAATGAACTCATCCAATGTCTTTCTACAAATCAGCCATAATCCAAAATTTCAAGTGCATATAATCAAACTTACGGACTCTAATCTGGGTCAACCGACTTTCTATAAACGGTATTTTATGTCTTCAATGAGACTTCCAATTACAATATGCTCAGAGGCTCTCTTAGCCACCCACTTAATAAAGTATTTTGCCAAGTTTCAAGTTTGTGCGTACAGTAATATTGGAGATTCTCGAGTTTACATACATACGCACACACACACATACATATGCACATACAGCGCTTCGCGCAAAATCGACGTTCAGCAGCAAGGTTAGAGTGGCTATATGTGACGTCATTTTTATCTTGTTACTTCTTTTCCAGACCATAAGCCCCGCCCGCCTGTTATGTCCTTTGCATTCTACAGATCGCGCTCTGACCAGCCCCGTCCTAATCTACCATAATTTCAATACGGTAGACAAAAAGGGCCTGACAAGTGTTCCTAACAAAACAGAATCACAGTGAACAGAGTACAATATTAGTGCTGCTTTCCAATGGTTAGTCAGCTGTCAGACTGCACACAGAGACTTATCTATACTGGACAGATTAAATATAATCAGACGTCATAACTTGTAAGGGATTGATTTGCATTACCATGGGTGACAGTCTTCAGTCCTGTAGACTGATTCAGCCTTTTCTAAATTCCAGAAAGCTGAATTTCAGCTTTTGGGTTCAGACAAAACAGTTAGTCCATGGGCCAGCCTATACCCCCTACCCCCCCCCCCCCTCCCCGAGAATTTGTGAGGTGGTCATTTCTGTCATCCTAAACCTCTATGCTGTCAGATTCAGGTTGTCTGCCGGTGATCATCCTCTGGATGTGGCCGTGGTGCATGTTTATGTGTAGGCACTACCGAGAAGTGTTTTGCTAATGTTTCCACGTTACGGGCTCCCCTAATAAATAACCATGGCTTTACTGACAATAGATAAAGTTACTGTTTGATTTCTAAGGCACATTCAGATATATTTTCACTGAAAACTACTGCTGTTTTGGAGGGGAAAAAATTACCCCTGCGGAAGAATTTTTGTGACAGAATGGACTCGGTGTCAACAAGATGCACCATGGACATTACCAATGGCTGCCATGCAAAATCCCACGGCGGCATAGTTGGATTCAGCAGGAATCATGCAGCCTACCACAGATCATGCACCACAAAGCATGCCAGAGGCAGTTATCACCAGGCGGCCTTAGCAGGGAAATGGACAGCCAAGACAGCAGTTTGTACAAAGATCTCGATCAGATTGTCAAAGGTTACATAAAAGGAGGATCTAGGAGGACACTTAGAGTCATCCAGGCTATTGGCAACTTCATTAACCCATTTGAAGTTGTGAACAAGGATGTTCTGTACTGTCTGTCCTCATGTGTACCAGCATCACAGGATATGGAATATCTGCACACAGATGAATTTGGAGAGGGAGCTATGGGCACCTTCATGCAGTAACGACTGATTGACACAAAGCTTCAATGCAACAATCAAGAAACAGAACCCCAAGACACTTTCCAGAGTATTTCGGGACTTTTCTCTTTCCCAAAATCACGAACTGAAATTGTTACGAAGGGGTAGGCAGACGCACTATAATTCAGCGCATCTGCATCCAAGATGCTCTATGATTACGCCAGCGCGAGTGCCTTAACAGTGTCAGTTGTTCTGTTTTTAGTGACGAGTTGGCTCTTTTATCCGCAGCAGCGTTCAGATTCAACTGACACCGGGGTCCGTGCGAGTACAACGGGACGGGCAACCTGTTAGTTTACGAGTGGTGTCAGTATATTATCACAAAGTGCTCACTGCATGTTGAACACGATATTTGCTGCGACGTCTATTTAATGTTGACTTTTGATTTTGAGCAGTGTCAAGTTGCGGAAAATGGTGCTGAACATCGCACACCAAAAGACATGTTAATTTCAGCCTGGTTCTGGATTGAACAAAGTTTCATGGCACCGGTCTAGATTTGGTTTTCGTCACTTGTTTCTTTGTGCATTTCGAGCAAGTTTTCACGTCGTTAGGCCGGCCATGTACTGCACTCGTTAGTGGACCAAACCTTGCCACATGCCTCACTATTGTAGGGTTTCTGTGGCTTTACCTTTTTGTTGGTATTTATTTTCATTGACATTACGTTGTCATTTGTTGTATCCTTGTTTTTCAGTGTGTTATGATATTATTTCGTGTTCTGTTGATTGTTAGATGTTAGACCGCTTAGTGTTGTTCACTGGACATTAGTTATTTAGGCACAGTTTTGCCGTTCATTGTGGGGGTTTCTCGATTCTTAATGGTAATTATTCCGGCATTGTTTTGCCGTTCACTGTGGATTTATGGTAATTTCTTGACGGTAGATTATTCTGGCATTGTTTTGCTGTTGACTGCGTTGCTGGGAGAGGGTGGGATGTGTAGTGTTCTTTCCCCTACAGCTTAGATTGGTTCGTCATGTGAAAGGACTGCGTGTCTTTGAAGACCTTGTGTAAACACATCATGACATCTCTAGTAAACGGCTTAGTTCCGTTGCTTTTGCCGCATTGGTAGATTATTCTAGCATTGTTTTGCCGTTCATTGCGTTTGTTGGTACGCGTTTTGGATGTATAGTTTTCTTTCCCCTGCCGTTTAATTTGGTTTGTCATGCTAAATAATTGTGTGTCTTTTGTGAGATGTTCTGTAAACACATTTAAAGAAGAGATTGGTTGTAGTTGGTTGTACATTGCTTAACGTCCCGACAGCAACAAGACTTTCTCAGGACGTGCCTGCACTGCTTGTGAAAAAAACACTAAACAGAATATTGAATGTATGTGACCAGCCGGTCTAATAATACGCTAAAAAAACCTAAGACCATTTAGCAACACACATCCAATATCAAGAGAGCATTGATTGATTGATTGTACATTGCTTAACGTCCCGACAGCAACAAGGCTTTCTCAGGACGTGCCTGCACTGCTTGTGAAAAAAAACTAAACAGAAAATTGAATGTATGTCGCCAGCCGGTCAAATACGTTAAATAAACCTACAACATGGGGTCTAAATAAAGCTAAGACCATTTAGCAACACACATCCAATATCAAGAGCTACAGGCAGTGCAGACAGTAGGGAGAGTTTTAAAAAGGCAAAAACAGGTGAATGGACAAAGGGTAGACAGAAACACATGCCCCAGAATAGAGAGAAAAACCCACCCTGTGGGGCTGACCAGGGTGACCCTGGGAACTAAAAAATACCTAACCCCACCCAAGTCCCCCAGGGCAGACCCGGGTGGGGTATCAAGAGAGCAAAATGAATTAATATACAAACAGAAAAAGAACAATATACAAATGATGCAGTTTTCTTAAATCAAATTTTGTACCCTTTATTATGCCGAGATGGGAGTCTCTGTACCCTCTAAAATTTACACCTGAAAGTCTACAGACCCTCCAAGCAGTTGTGAAAAAAGGAGCCCTGCTTGTCTTTTGTTAGCGTTCCTAATCTTCACAGTTACAGTTCACTGATAATTCTCACACAATAAAGTAGACTGTTCAGATGAACTGTCTGCTGTGTTCTTTTGGAGATCATACAAATCAAATAAATGCATGTAAGTTAATGGGCAAGAAATACGACTTTCGCCAGTTTATTTTTGTCTTTGGAAGATGTGAAAAATTCCCACAATTTATCCTGTGTAAATTGTCAGTGTTGCATGACTATTAAATCATTTATTTAAGTACTAATTGTGAGACAATTTCTTTGACTTACTACTTTTGTCATGACTGTGTCTGTCCTCTTCCGCACCTACTTTATTCTAATACAGTCATAGTGGTATTTTACGTTATTCCAGAAGAAATACATCAGACAAGCAGATATAAAAAAAAAAGGTATGCGTCAGGCTGCCTGAAAAACATGGTCTTGAAAATTCCCTCGGGAGGGGTTGGGGGTGGGTGTTTTACTTTCTGGCCCACGGACCAAGTCCTTCAGCCAGCCTGTTCCATCTGCAATACGCATAAATTCTCATGAGCCCCTGCGTTCACATCAGGCACAGGAGGAATACTCGGAAGCCAACCGCGAGGTGAAGAGGAGTATCAGGGCAGACAAGAGGGCCTACACAGACAGCCTGGCAGCAGAGGCAGAAAAGGCAGCAGGCAGCAGCAACATGAAACAGCTCTACGACATTACCAGAAGATTGTCAGGCAAGTATGGCCATACAGAAAGACCAGTAAAAGACAAAGAAGGCAAGCCTATTGCAGACAGAGCAGACCAACTCGACAGATGGGCTGAGTATTTTGAAGAGTTACTGAACAGACCCAGCCCACCCGACCCCCCAGACATCCAGCCAGCTGAGACCGACCTACCCATCAGCTGTGACAGACCCAGCCGGGAAGAGATCAGAAGAGCAGTGGCATTTTTGAAGAACGGCAAAGCAGCAGGGCCAGATGGCATCCTAGCGGAGTCTCTGAAAGCAGACCTAGAGACAACAGTAGAGATGCTGTACCCACTGTTTGGAAAGATCTGGGAACAGGAGGTGATGCCGGCTGACTGGAAGGAGGGGTACCTAATCAAGCTTCCCAAAAAAGGCGACCTCAGCAAGTGTTCCAACTACAGAAGAATTACCATGCTGTCAGTACCAGAAAGGTCTTCAACAGGATCATCCTGGAGAGAATGAAGAGCTCCGTTGACCCCCAGGTGAGAGACCAGCAAGCAGGATTCAGGAAAAACTGATCATATACAGACCAGATCGCCACTGTCCGCATCATCGTGGAACAGTCTCTGGAGAGGAGCTCCCTGCTGTACGTCAACTTTGTGAATTACGAGATTGACTGTACATTGCTTAACGTCCCGACAGCAACAAGGCTTTCTCAGGACGTGCCTGCACTGCTTGTGAAAAAAAAAAAATAAACAGAACATTGAATGTATGTCGCCAGCCGGTCAAATACGTTAAATAAACCTAACACATGGGGCTAAATAAAGCTAAGACCATTTAGCAACAAACATCCAATATCAAGAGCTACAGGCAGTGCAGACAGTAGGGAGAGTTTTAAAAAGGCAAATACAGGTGAATGGACAAAGGGTAGACAGAAACACATGCCCCAGAATGGAGAGGAAAACCCACCCTGTGGGGCTGACCAGGGTGACCCTGGGAACTAAAAAATACCTAACCCCACCCAAGTCCCCCAGGGCAGACCCGGGTGGGGTATGAATTACGAGAAAGCATTTGACAGCGTGGACCAAGAGACTCAGTGGAAACTCCTACGACACTACGGTGTACCCACAAAGCTCGTCCACCTGATCAAGAGCAGCTACGATGGCATGACATGTCACGTGATCCACGAAGGGCAGTTCACCAGGGAGCTCCAGGTCAGAACTGGTGTCAGGCAGGGGTGTTTGCCGTCTCCATTCCTCTTCCTACTGGCCATAGACTGGGTCATGAAGAGGACCACAGAGCACAGACGAAGTGGAATACAGTGGACACAGCTTGACGACCTCAATTTTGCAGACGACTTGGCTTTACTGTCCCACACTCATCAACAAATGCAGGACAAGACCACGAGGCTTGCTGACATCTCGTCCCAAGTGGGTCTCACCATCCACAAACAGAAAACAAATGAGGCTGAACACAACCAGGGAAGAACCAGTCTTGCTTGCTGTTGGAGGAGGTGGAGTCCTTCACCTATCTTGGGAGCATCACAGACAAAAAAGGCGGCACTGATGCAGATGTCAGAGCACGAATCGGTAAAGCCAGAGCAGCCTTTCTCCAGATGAAAAAAGGGTGGAGTTCCAGAGAGCTGTCACAACACACAAAAGTCCGGATTTTCAACTCCAACATAAAAGCAGTTTTCCTATATGGAGCAGAGACTTGGAGATTGATAAAAACCACAGTCAACAGAGTACAGATCTTCATAAAATGTTGCCTTCCTTAGAAGAATTTTGAAAATCCACTGGCCAGAGAAGATCAGCAACGTCAGACTCTGGGAGAGAACAGAGCAGATAACAGCAGAGAATGAAATTGGGCGAAGAAGATGGGGATGGATTGGTCACAGTCTGAGAAAGCCAGCTTCCAGTATCACTAGACAGGCATTGTCATGGAACCCCCAGGGAAAGAGGAAAAGAGGCAGGCCGAGAAACACCTGGCGTCTGGCGTCGAGACCTCCAAGCAGACATCAAGAGACTGGGAACCACCTGGAGTAAAATCGAAGGAGAAGCACAGGACAGGAGTCGCTGGAGGTTTCTCGTTGACGGCCTATACCTGGGGAGGGGTGACAGGCGTAAGTAAGTAAGTAACTGAAGTCACCTGAATGATGGTCTTTCATGACAGGTGAGATGTTATGAGTATGGCTGCTCAAAAGAGGTTCACTGTAAATTGTAATTGCCAGTAATTGTTTTTGTTCTGTCTGCTTTGGTAGGTGAAAGCGACTGATGACATCCTGGGACTGGTACATGTCAGCTTTATTAAGCAGGATGGGGAGCCTACACTTTGAGTCCAGATACTTCTTGGGAACCAGCAGCCTTAGTCAAGGGCCCACCAGAGCAGCTGGCTACTTATGAAGCTCAAAAGCAAAGAAAACAATATTTTTGTGTGGTTAATGCTACCTTTGGTGACAATTGGCTGTTTTCACGCTTATCATGGTTTGCTGAAATTTATTTCACACTATCATTGTAAGACATTCTTGACATGAGATTCAGGGTTTACTTAAAAGGTACTTTCTGACTATCTTGCTGTCTTCATCTGCCCACCGTTGGAACATACAGTTAAAAAATTTAAAAATTAATCATAAAATAAAATTCAAAGCAAATTCAACTTGTGCCTTTTCTCTTCTTCTTGTGGTGGTGGTTGTGGTGCTACTGCTGTCATTTCTCACCATGTTTCTGTTACTGTGAGTAATCTTGTATCCTGAATAACTTAATACCCTTCAGATAACAGCTAAAAGAGAAATTAAATACTTTTTGAAAACAAAATCCAGCAATCTGAGACACACTGTTTCCTGTGACAAGCAAAAACTAGCTTTACTGTCACTGCTCAAATGAGTCATGAGTGACATTACTATATCATCCCTGCTTATGATCGTTTTGTTTACATCTACATTGAAATGCTTGTGTAAATTTGCGTTAACATTGCACAATAAGTTCAAAATATTTTCTTTCATCCAGGTTTGTTGGGTATTGCATATTACTTGTGACACGTGACGAGTCAGTTTTTGTCGCACCATCATCTTTTGTCACAAGTAACATGCTGATGTGAAAAAGTTTGCTTTTAGGGAGTTTAAAAGTTTGCAGACTACGTTTTCTGAGTTCCATCTTTATTCTAACACTGGGTTATCAATGTAGACAAAGTCGTAATCTGAATATCACGATGCTCAATTTATCAAAGCAAATGTGTGAGAATGAAAAAAAGAGTCACCAATGACTGACGCAAATGGGTTCTCATTTAACACATAATTAGGTCATTTTTTCCTGTTTTGCTGAAATATTTCATTTAGGGCTACCTGGAGGAATGGTTTTAATCACATAGGTATCATCTAACCTATAGTTTAGGCAAAATAACAGAATTTGTCATCATGTATCACAAGAGACACATTTTAACCTCTAGTTTTAAAATCCCTTTTTGAGATGGCCCTGCCAGCAGTAATGCACTTTGCAACATTTTCCCATCCTGTATACATTTCATTTTTTGTTGATGGCATATGTACCGACGCAAAATTGTGATAGACAGTGTGACCCCTGCACACTATCAAATAATCAATTTGGTCTTCTACTTCTAGTCAGCAGACCTTGCTCAGCTCATTATTTTCTTTTTCTTTTTTCAAAGCAGTATGCAGTATGTCTGATTTTTGTTTCACAAACTCGTGTAACAAGCAATCTCATACAGTCAGTCTGGTTCCTACTTCAATGTCACGACAACTTTAACTAAGTGTAACCTGTTGGCAACAGGTGAAGTCTGAGTTTAGTTGTTCGCACTGGTAATGTGGATTGACAGGCTTGTGTTTAAAGTGGGGTGTGTTGACATACCCCATCCACAACAGATAGGGTAAAAACAGCTAAGCGCTTACTTATTGGATTTATCAGGTTAAAATGTGTCTCCTGTGATATGTGATGACAAATTCTTTCATTTTGCCTAAACTATAGGTTAGATGATACCTATGTCATTAAAACCATTCCTCCAGGTAGCTCTCAAAGAAATACCTCAGCAAAACAAGAAAAAAATGACCTAATTATGTGCAACATGAAAACCCATTTGCGTCAGTCATAGGCAACTCTTTTCTCACTCTCACATCGTGACCCAGCAAGCAAGTAGCGAGAGTAGCGACTACATTTTGTAGTTTCGCTACTATTTGGAGTAGTTTGTAACGATCCAAACTACATATTTTAAAAAAGTAGTTGTAAAGCAGCGAACTACTAATTTGTCAGTAGCGAAGTAGCGAAAATGTATCTTTCGCTACGCTACTTTCCTTGCTGTGTGACTTGCCTATCCCTTTCAGTCAAGCCGAAGCGAGTGGCGAAATTGCTGTCTCGTGCAAGATTGATCGCTCGCTCAGCGAATGGAAGCATGCTTGTGATTGGCTGATAAGCAATAGCAAGCCATGTGACTTTCAAAAGCGCGCGTCAGTCATCTCTTTGTTCTTCAAATCAAGCACAGAACGCACAAATTTTTGACCGCAGAAGATGGAGAAACTTCCCACTTTGTTTGAACCGTATCGAGAATTTTTTCATCTCAAAGAAGAAAATGACAATGCATTTATATTCAAATGCAAGTACGGATGCAAAGAGTATTCAGCGAGCAAGACGACAGCATCCAATCTTAGGCTTCATCTCAAGGTTTATTGACTTTTTGAGTTTTCCTATTTTGATTTTCTTACATTGCGAAATGCGTCCGGTTTTATTCTATCGGCATTCACCTGGGATGACAAAAGCTATATTAATTTATTTTCATTTACTGAAAGAATTCCATTTTCTTGTTTGGAGTGCTGAACAGGATATATAAAAAACATAATGGCCTATAAAACATAATGGCGGCTTTTCCGTATAAATCGGTTTTAAATTTAGTAGGGGAGTTGTCTGAGTGAATGCCGATCTATTGTCATCTATTACTAGTATTAGAATTATTAGAATGGCTGGGAACACAACAGGTGATCACTGTACTTTTTGATACAGAACAGAACACAAAGCTTCGGAATTAATGTATATTATAGAAAAGCCTAGAATAAATGCATGATGATGGCAATGCCTGGCATACTTCATATTTTTTTTGCATTTATTTTATTTAGCTTAGTCTTTTTGAACACAATTTTTTAATGTACGTTCTGACATTGTGCTAAAACGTTTAGACCAAGTTGAATATGGATGGTCTTGGAAGGGGGTAAGTGGGAATAAAAATGATATTTGCTACGCCTTTGTAATTGTATGTTACAAATTTATGAACAAAACAAAGGGGGGAAAATCAAAAGAAAAATAATAATGATAATAACAATAAATATTTATAATCATAATGATGAAAAAAAAATAGGTAGGCCTAAGTATTGATAGCTATGATTATAATAATTTGAAATACTACTATTATAAGATATTGTATATTTAACTATTTTAAGAAAAGGCGCCTGTGTCACTGAACCACATTACGGACTGGGAAATACTTTCATTTCATTGTTAAGGATAGGCTATTGAATGTGAATTGGAAATAAAATGCTGATTTTTCTGTATAGTATAAAAGTTAAAACAGATTTAGTAGGGGAGTTGTTGTCCCAGCGTCTGTTTAGTCAGGCTGGACTTATTTTAACAAAGATTAGAGCCAGAGTTACTGATTCTAACTTTGAGGCAAAAGTGTTGGTTAAGTACAACTCCAAGAAAAGTTTATAAGGATGTGTCAGTGTTTTCATGAATCATTGAATGATCAATTAACTTCTTTGGCCCATTTATTCTCAACTGTCTATACAACCTTTTGGCTGTATTTATGTTTTATACTAGACATCACTGTCAGTGTATATATATAAGCTGCTTTTTTTCTCCTATTTTTGACTTTAAAGTTGATTATTTACTTGAACTTCAAAATACTTATCAGTCCGAGTTGTGATTACAGTTTTTTTTTAAAAGTAGTTTGAAAAGTAGTTAGCTACTTTTTTTTAAAGTAGCGAACTACATTTCTTCAAAATGTAATTGTAAAGTAGCGAACTACTATTTTTTACAAATGTAACTGTAGTGTAGCGGACTACTTTTCAAAAGTAGTTTGCCCATCCTTGCCAGCAAGCGTAATATACTCCATTGTCTTCCGAGACAGAATGATGCCAACAACATCGTATACTAAAACTAAAGAGCAAGAAACAGCTTTTTACTTGCAACTATGCAAGCACTACACGCTTTGATAATACTCGATTGTCACTCTCATTCAAGGCATGACTCTGCAGCTTGCATGATTACCTTGGGAGGCGAGTAAAACTCCATCAGATGTCCCCCACTAGCCTTGAGCAGTACGAGTCGTGTTCGCTCCCAGCGTGACTTCCCACGCGAGTCCTCTCCAGTCAACACATTCACAATACCCTCCTTCTTGATATAAACATCGTCACTGGAGCTGGCGCTTCGCAACCTGTCCTTTTTGTCGTGTTTGTGTTTGTGCTTCCGGTAGTGGTTGTTGTGGTTGGGATCTGCTGTCCCTTCCACCTCGTCTGAACCCTGCCTGAAGAGTTTGGACTTACGAATGTTTCTGAGAGAAAATCTGCGTAAAATACCTTTCGTGTTTTTGCGAGCGGGACTAACACCTCTCTCTGGACTACTGTCTTGATCTGCATAATCATCTGTATCTCCATTATGAGGCTCACCAGGTCTCCCCGCTTCTTGCGGTGTGTTATTTCCCTCTCGGACAGACAGGTTTACGTTATTTACTTCCGCAAGCGTCTCGCTTGAAAACGACGATCGCTTCAGTTCGTAATCGAAATGGCG
Organism: Semisulcospira habei; assembly: GCA_036245525.1. Lineage (NCBI taxonomy): Eukaryota > Metazoa > Mollusca > Gastropoda > Semisulcospiridae > Semisulcospira > Semisulcospira habei. Next base: position 80,894,118 of record BTPG01000007.1, on the reverse strand, counting down.
TTGAAAGTATTCCGTGAACTTTCTCGCATAATCGTAGGGATCTCTGGATCTGCCAACTGCAGGTGTATTCCGATCGAAAGCTATAAAATCTCTGACGAAATTCTGAGCAGCGCTGGAGGCGTGCCTCTCGCAAAAGTCAGCTGTGGCATGCTCACCCGCTTTCTCTCCGTTGACTACGGTAGCCATTGAACTAGACACCCCTCACATTTTCCCTCCCCCACCTTAGTAAACAACAACCAGCAAAATACACTGCAACACAGGCATGGTGGCTGCCTTTCAATACAAACACAAGAACTGACACTGTGTCGAGTCTCTCCGTCGATCAGCTTAACCCACAAATCACACAGTTCAACATAAGGATGCTCCTCTCACTCACTCTGTAGACAAACAGACGCAGTGACGTGCAAAATAAGCAAAATGCTTGCGCATGCGCACAACGCTCGATTCCGCCTTCGCAATGTTCGACTGAGACAGCCACCTCAGCCGAGTCCATTCACAGCTGTTAACCGGTCTGTTACAGGACTAAAAAAATACCGTCTCAGGCTGCTACTATGTCACTGGCAACACAATTTCAATCATAGTATTTCGAATTAAAAACACCTTTCAAAATAGACATGCAAACATGTACACCATTCTCGGGTAAGCTGCAACTTCCCATCACGAAAAGATAACCGCTGCGTAGCAAATTACGGTCTGCAGCACTGACTTCAGTGCCGTTTGTGCTCGGCATCTGTCAGTGTCTATTTCAGTTGAAAACTGAACCGCTCACGGCAGCCGGCGGCAGCCGGCACCGAGCATAACTGAACCCGAAATAAGTAGGCTATTAATAAATTGTGTAGTAACCGTCTTTTGAAGTCAGTCTCAGCGTGTTAAATTCTTCGTTGGGACCAGTGACTGTTGTTCTCTGGGTGACATTCTGCACTGACGCCGCCGGCTTGGCAGTCAATCCGGTGACATTTTAGGCCTGGATCGGTGGACGGACGTCATCTGCCGCAAACTGACTGAACTCTTCACCGACGACGACGTTCTGGAACAAGGGCGAGACTGATCCCCCAAGACTACGCGTCCATTATTCACCTATACAAGAGGAACGGTAACCGTCAGGTTTGTGACAACCACTGTCACAGTGAGAGGCATGATCTCACTTGACTCAGTCTCCCGGCATCAGCCTGAGCAGGCAAAAGTACTCAGTCTTCGCTAGAGTCCTCCCGGCGAACCGGTTAAATGCCCACCTAGAGAAGCCGGGCCATCTCAGTGTGGGTTTCCGGAAGGGAAGAGGAACTAGACATGATATTTGCTGCTCGCCAACTCCCAGGAAAACTCGTGCCGCCAGGAGCAGAACAACCAGATGTACTGACAACGTTCATCGACCTCACCAAGGCCTTCGACACCGCCGTAGAGAGGGCCCCGAAGATCATGGCGGCGAAGTCCGGTTGTCCTGAAAGACAAGTTCATCACCATGGTCAGGCAGTTTTACGATGGTATGTGACGGCCCGAGTCCTTGATTACGGCGACTGCTCCGCCGCGGAAGCGGCTTCCCTGTCTCAAATGGGGGTTTTAACCGCTCCCACCCTCCGTTCAGCATGATGTTTTCTGCTATGTTGACTGATGCCCTTCAGCAGGGATAGCCACCAGGGAACCCGTATCAAGTACAGAACTGACGGGAAGCTGTTTAACCTGCGCAGACTAGTTAAGGCCATACTGAACTGAGTTAAGAAAACTGTACGTGTTGAGAGACTTTCTTTTTGCTGATGACTGCGCTCGTAATGCAGGCTCCGAGCCGGAGATGCAAGCCAGCATGGACCAATTCTCCTCAGCATGCGACAACTTCGGCCTAACCATCAACACCAAGAAGACCGAAATCCTGCACCAGCCAGCACCAGACCAACCCTATGTTGAGCCCTCCATCTCGGTGAATGGACAAAAGCTCCAGGCAGTTGACAAGTTCACATACCTCGGCAGCACCCTCTCCAGAGCAGTCCACATTGACGACGAAATTAATTGCAGGATTGCAAAAGCCAGCGCCAACTTCGGGAGGCTGCGGGAGACTGTCTGAGAGCGCACGGGGAAATCAGTCTGGAGACGAAACTCAAGGTATACCGTGCAGTTGCCCACCCTCTTGTACGCTTGCGAAACCTGGACTGTGTACAGGAGACATGCACGCAGACTGAACCACTTTCACCTAATATTCCTGCGCAAGATCCAGAAGATAAGGTGGCAGGACAAACCCCAGATACTGAAGTGCTCCTTTCTGCGGGTGTGCCTTCTATCCACACCATGCTGATGATGCATCAAGTCAGATGGGCGGGCCACGTCGTAAGGATGCCAGATGAACGCAGCTGCTCTTCGGCGATCTGTCCTCAGGCAAGCGTTGTCATGGTGGCCAGCGCAAGCGTTTCAAAGACACTCTCAAGGTTTCCCTGAAAGCCTTGAGATATATACCAACTCCTGGGAGAAATCAGCCCTGGTCGCACTATGGCGCAGCCTTATCAACAAGGGATCCACAAGCGCTGAGGATACTGAGACGCACAACCGAAGCAGAGAGAAAGCGCATCCAGAGAAAAGGACGAGCGGCAAGCACCTTCTATGCTGCACCATCTCACGTGTGTCCCACCTGTGGTAGGCACCTCCGTGCCCGGATTGGCCTTACCAGCCATCTCCGGCCGTGGACACATCCTTATTAGACACAACATGGGTAGGGATGTCAGGCATCAACAGGTCTGGATTGCCACTTGACTCATCGTCAAAGTCAAGTTGTCAAGCCGGTAACTACGGACTGGCAAATAAAATGAAAAACTTCAGTAAAGGTATTTTTCGGCACGCACGCACGCACACACGCACACACCGCCGCTACACACACACGGCACACATACACACTGACACACCAGGCTCACACACACACACACCGTCAGTGCACAGGCACACACGGCACACCTCACTGACACATGTACGCACACACAGAGGCACTGATTCTAATGCACTGCAGCACAAGATGATACAGCGGTGATGCCGCCTCAGTATTAAAGAGACTAGAGAAACGGAATGAAATGATCAAGGATACATGATTATAGGTACAGAGACCTTAAACAAAGTAACCAACAACAACAATAAAAGAACACAAACAAAAAAAAAAGTTTCTTCTATTTTTAAGTCTATTCTATTTTATTTATTTTTACTGAGGATGTCAGTCAGTGTCGCGGTGGGGCGAATTCAATAGCATGTCCATGATGTCAAAGGCGGGCTGGCCTAACTTCTGACAACTGATCAGTAACACTTGAAGATAAGAATCAGATTACGTCATGTCTAGTTACGCTAACCGTCATCATAATCGATGCTGAACATACGTTTGGCGCGAAGCACCGTATGCCGTGCCACAGTGAGTATGCCGAGTATGTCACTCAGTATGATGTGTGCGGTGTGTCACAGTGTGTGTGCCCCGTGTGTGCCGTATATATAATGGCATTAGCACAGCATTCTCAGAATTAAATTTAAAAAAAATTACGTCCCTTGGAGCTACTCTGATTGAGTGCATCTTTTGGCTTTGGGCGACGCCTTTGTTAAAAGTAAAGAATAATTGTACCACAAAATTGCTTAGGTGTTGCCTTTTCAAAATTAGTTTGTCTTCTTCCACTGCAACACCTCATAAAGCTGTAGAGATGCAATCCACTTTGTATTAGTGGTGCTACCAGTACATTCTGGAGGCGGCTTCTAGTACATACGTTGTGTTTGCAATTTCAGGTTACACCGTATGCCTACCTGAAGAGCCCCCACTTGGGGCGAAACCGGTCGTAGGCGGCAAAAACTTTAAATCTACTCAGCAGGTCCAATATCTGTTTGGGAATATTTTCTATCTTCCCCCCCTCGGGGGGGGGGGGGGGGGGGAGGAAGGACTGGATATTCTCCAGCGGGTGGCGGGGCGCCTGGGGTTAGTCCCTATTGCCTTATGTAATAGGTGTTCAGTGGAAGGCTCAAAAGATCTAATAAGCGATGCAGTCACAAAAGGGCAGCTGATGTCCCGATGACACAATGGAAGCTTACCAGCCTGGAATCCCCATGGCATTTAATAAAAAAAATTATATATATATATATATATATATATATATATATATATATATATATATATATATATATATATATATATATATATATGTGTGTGTGTGTGTGTGTGTGTGTGTGTGTGTGTGTGTGTGTGTGTGTGTGTGTGTACTAAGTATGTAAACACGAAAATATCCGATACCGATAACAAGCTTGAAACTTGGCCCGCGAAATAGTTTTTCTTGGGGTGGCTAAGAGAGCCTACGGCCGAGCATATTGCAATTGGATGTCTCATTGTAGACATAAAAGACGGTTAATAGAAAGACAGTTGACCCAGATTAGAGTATGCGTAATTTGTTTTCATAATTATTTACTTTAAATGATTTTGGAGTCGTATAGCTAGTTCAGAGAAAAAATTAATTGTTTGCAGAAACAAATTAAAACAGTAAAAACTTGACAGTGGAGAAAGTCAGACAGTGGAGGTGAAGTAACAGAAGCATCTCCGTCACCATAGTCTGGCAGCCACCCATGAAAACACCCCCAGAATGGTCTCACTTGATTTTGCCCCCGTTGCTGAACAGTCAAAAATCAAATCCGACTGATGCCACTCTGGCATCATTGAGGAATTTTAAATATATCAAGATGGGACCAGAATGGCCGACACAGAATGAAAGGAGAAACAACACAAAGCTATGGTGTTTTGCTTCAAAACTTGGCAGAAATAAACTTTATGGCTAGACCTTTCTGAACGTACCAATTTGAATGACCTTTCTCCAAGGTCACAGAAGACCAAAACTAGGTCAAGATTGCTTTATTTTGACATAGGGCCGCATAATGTTAAGTGGTTGTTTTTTTCAAAAAAACAAATTTCAGTTTCAAATCCAAACTCGGCACAAAGATACCTGATGATAAGACCTTTCGATGTATACTAATTTGGGAGACTCCACCGAAAAGTCAAAGGTCACAAGAGGTCAGGAGATGTGTGAAAAATGCTTATCATTTACCGAACTGTTCTTTTAATGAACACTTCTGCAAACTTTTCAATCAATCATGCATACTGATTTACGTGACATAAGGTCAAAGGTCAAGGGAATTCAGCAAATCTTTGGCAGAGGCTAAGGGTCACAAGAAACCAGCAAATTATGAGTTAGTTAGTTATTTGGGTTTAACGCCGAGCAGGCAACTAAGGCCATCTCACGGCGGGATGGGTAAAAATCTGGTCAGCCAGACTAAAAGAAAGGTCTTAAAACAAGATGTAAATATATCTTTAAAATATTTCATGCTAAAATGTCGCACAGGTCTTTAAAAAAAAAACCGTCTACAGACTCTCAAAAACGTCAAAATAATAGAATTAACATATGAATGCTCAAATCTTATTAAAACTCTGAGAAAACTGAAGATCTTGTCCCGGAAAAAAACCTTCAAGGAGTCTGCTGTGAAGTGTTTATATCTTGTGTCAGTTAGATCGGCGCAAGACAGCAAAAAGTGTTTCACAGAATACTGCTCGTCCCTGGCATAGCACCATGGACGCTCCTCCTGTTTCAGTAAATAAGAGTGCGTAACATACTTGTCAGTGCCCGATGTGGAGCTGAGCAAGGACAGTCTCCTCACGGCGGCTGCCGCAGCGATAAGGTAGACTGTCAGACACCTTAGGAAGAGCTTCATGCAGCTTGTTAGCTTCCTCTTTGTCTCACTCGGACTGCCACTCATGGGCTATGTAGGCACTAATCACAGGTTTAAAATCACTATGAACAGTCTGTGCGTCAGGGACAGGGTCGTTGCGGGCATCGTTGGCAGCAGAATATGCGATCCTGTTGCCTTCGATGCCCACATACCCTGGGACCCAAAGAAATATGATGAAATAATATTTCTTCATCAAGTCTGCGTAGAGCTCTCTAATCTGCACCAGCAGTGGGAGGTCTGTTCCTGCGCCCTGGAGGGCAGAAAGAGAATCAGACAGAATCAGGAAGTTCCTTTCCATAGACCGATAAGCATGCTTGAGTGCCAGCAGAACCACCTGCAGTTATCGGTACTAAATACAGATGAATTTAGGCGGTGTTTCAATGGGCGTCTAGGATGGCGAGAGGACATTTAGTCCTCGATCACTCTATAGCGCCAGTAGGACACACACACACACACACACACACACACACACACACACACACACAAATGGAAAAACCAACGAACGCGAGAGGACACTGCGGCCGCAGCCACTCTCCCATCCTCAGACTTTGACCCATCCGTATAAATACGACAATAGACAGGAAAACTTGAAAGGAGTTCATTTAGGCTCTGCTGGTATATGGCTGGTGGAGTAGAGTCCTTCTTGTGGGCAGTCAAGTCCAGCAAGATGTCAGGAACTGGTAATAGTCAGGGTGGAGTGATGTGTTCCAGAGATTCCGAAACTTTGTCCAGGTCCACTCCAGCCGCCTGCAGATGAGGTCGGACACGGAAGTAAAGTGGACGGACAGCTCCCGGATGGGTATCGTAAATCTCTGTAAAAGGCGGGTTAAAAACACAATATAGGCAGTATTGTCTGGATGGGCCTTCAGTTTCAGAACTTAGCTGAGCATGAGGCGGATGCGGCGGAGCTTGAGAGAAGACTCAACTGCCTCGGCATACAAACTAGGAACTGGAGACGTCCTGAAGGCCCGCTGACATATCTGCAGACCTTGATGGTGGATTGTGTTCAGACGCTGTAGAATAGACTTGGAAGCCGAGCCATATACCACAGAGCCGTAATCCAGTTTGGACCAAACAAGGGCCCGGTACAATCGAAGTAAGACAGTGAGGTCTGCACCCCAGTCAGTACGACCAAGGACACGAAGAACGTCGAGAGCCTTCTGACAAGAGGTTCTAAAGTAATTAATATGGTTGCGGAAGGTCAGTCTTTTGTCAAAGATGACCCGCAGAAACTTTGCCTCCTCAGCCACCTTAATTGGCACTCCAACATTGCTCAGGTTAGGTTCTGGAAAAAAATTTCGTCTGATTCATAAAATTCCATACAGACTGTCTTGGAGGGCGAGAACTTGAATCCGTTGAGAGACACCCACCCCTGGATGCGACCAACGCACAGTTGCAAGCGCCTCTCAAAGGACGCAACTCCTTGACCTCCGGTGCACAAAGCAAAGTCGTCAACAAAGAAAGAGCATTCAGAATCATCCTTGACGGCCTTTACCATGTTACAATTTTAATACTAACTAAAACAGGAGACAGAATGCTGCCCTGTAGGACACCCATCTCCTGTTCAAAGGAGTCGGAAAGGGTGGAGCCCACACGGACATGGAACGACCGGTTAGACAAAACATTTTCAATAAAGACGGGCAGGTGCCCTTTAAAACCCATGGCCAACAAGTCAGACATTATACCATACTTCCAAGTAGAGTCATATGCCTTCTCAAGATCGAAGAAAATTGCATAGACATGCTGCCTGTTGACAAAAGCATTTCGAATGAACGATTCAAAGCGGACTAGATGGTCAGTTGTACTACGGAAGTGCCGGAAACCGCACTGGAGGTCTGTGATGAGACCCTGTGACTGAAGATGCCACACCAAGCGGGCGTTGACCAGGCGTTCCATACGGTTTTACATAAACATGATGTCAAAGCGATTGGCCTGTAGTTGCCTGGGTCGGAATGATCCTTACTCGGCTTGGGGATCGGCACAACCACAGCCCGGCGCTAAGAAAATGGCCAGTTATCCTGATATAGTTAAAGGCCTTGCGAAGTATGAGGAGTGATGCGTTAGGAGCTGATAGTGGATGATATCTAGTCCAGCAGCAGAGTCATTACATTTATGCAGGGCTTGCTGCAATTCTGATAATGTAAAAGGGGTATTATGGTCTTCTGAGTAACCCGACTTAAAATCACAGATACAAGTCTCTTGCTTCTCCTTCTCTCTCTTAAAGAAGGGTGAATAATACTCTGTTGAAGAATTATGGGCAATCGTGGAGGCAAGCGAATTGGTCACAGCCTTTTTATCTGTGACCAAACTGGCACCATCTCTAAGCCACCCCTGCCCCTAATTCTTCAAACAGCCTTCCAGACTTTCTGGGACCGAGTCCTAGAAGATAAAGATGAGACGAAACGTCTCCAGGAAGCACGGCGTTCACGTTTAAAAAAGTAACGGGCTTTCGCCCTGTCTTTTAAAGGTTAAAATATGCGCTTGCGACGGATTACGAAAAGCACGTCGCTGAGCAGATTTGCGCGTTTTTGGGGCCTTGAGGCACTCTTCGTTGAACCATGATACTCTCGGCTTCCTAGAGACTGATGTGGAAATTTTAGGGATGGTTTCACCTGCTACGCCCAACAAAATAGAAGTAAAACAAGAAACAGGTTCATCAGCTGACATGACCACCTCCTCTGTAATACGAGACTGAAAGAGGGAGGCGAACAGAGGCCAGTTATCTTTCTTGAGATTCCAGCGCCCCACTGGTGGATCCTCCTCACAGCTGACTGAGGACAGGACTACTGGGAAGTGGTCACTACCACACAGGTCGTCGTGAACTTTCACGTCAAAGTCCAGCATGAGAGAAGGATCACACACAGAGAGGTCTAGAACAGAACTAGATCTTGAACCTGGGTTAGAGTAGGTAGGTGAGCCATTGTTAAAGACACGTAAGTTGCGAAAAAACATCTTCTAACATCTGACCTCTGCCATCATAGTGGTCACTACCCCATAGGTAAGCGTGACCGTTAAAATCTCCCATGAGAATAAAAGGAGGGGGCAGCTGATCTACTAAGTTAAAAATATCAATACTACAGACCCGCAGGGATGGTGGCAGGTAAACACGGCATATGGTTATAGCCGTCTTCTTTAATGTAACCCGAGCTGCGACAGCGTGAAGGCAGGTGTCGATGCTAACGGGGCTAGATAAAATTTGGCTGCTAATGAGAAAAGCCACTCCACCCGAGCGCCTCTCCGAATCAGATCCTTTATGGATAGCGGTAAAACCATTAAAAGACACAGAGAGAAGTCTTCAGGAAAGTCTCATGAAGAGATATTACTGATGGGTTATAGGACTTGACTAAAAGACGTAATTCCTCAAAGTGAAAACCACGATAATTCCATTGAAGCAGAGAGTACATGATCATGTCTTATGTGGGGGAGAAGAGTTCCTCCCCCCCCCCCCTCCTTTACTTTGGAAGGAGTCGAAGAAACAGAGGGGGGCCGGCTCCCGGACCTCCTCTGGTTCTTCGGAGATGAGGGGAGTGGAGCTGCCGCAGCACCAGCTATGAGAACTTCCACCCCCTCCATCTGCTCCTCCAATGTAGCATATTTATTTTGAAAAGGGACATCAGTGTCCCCCTTCTGGGCCCGTGCGCACAGCGGTCCCAAAGCTTTCTTGGACTTCTGGTTCTGGGCAGCGTTCCTGCCGCTAGAGTTAGCGGCCTTAAAAGGCTGACCAGAGCCAGAAGCCTTTGTAGTAGACAGACTTGGGTGGGAGCTGAGGCTTAGTAAGGGCAGCAGAAAACGGTGCTACCGGACCGGTAGTGTCCGCCTTTTGCGTTCCCTGGTTCCTCGTCACCACTGGAGGAGGGTTACTCTCCAGGGGCGAGAGGAGCCGTGGCTCCGTCCCCAACCAAGAAGTTGGGTTTGACATGATAAATCTTTGGTGGGGCGCTTGCATGCCACCGCAGCACTGAATGTAAACACAGAGGTGCTACTAGAGTTTGACGCAGCCTCAGCTGCACCAGGGGATTCAATCAGCTTTTTTTTTTTTTTTTTTTTTTTTTTTTTTTTTTTTTTGCGTCTCCACACGCACCTGCTGAATCTTGCACTCGGATATCCAACGAGAGCATTTCTTATCCGAAGCCATATGCGCCCCCTGGCAATTCACACACAAAGCGGGGGGGGGGCTGTGCAGGACTCAGCAACGGGCGCATGAAGCCTCTACCTGGCGGCATGTCCATACTTTGGCACTTAAAGCACCGGAGGGGGAAAGGGACGTACTTATTCACTTTCAAGGAGTAATAGCCTCCCCAGATGGTAGTAGGAGGGATGGGAGTGCCAAACGTCAGGATGATGGTAGGGAGACAGATCTCCCTACCACCTCGCTTGGAAGCGAAGCGCCTGACGTAAGTCACCCCCTGAGACTTAAGGTTCCGTACAAGTTCATCTTCCGACAGTTCTACCAATGCTTTATCTTTTATCACACCTCTAGAATAATTCATCGTTTTGTGGGGTGTGACCTGCACTGAAGTGTCTCCGATGGAAGAGAGCCTCAGTAGCCCGTTGGAGTGTGCCCGGGTACGGCACTCTACCAGCAAGTCACCAGACCTGAGGCGCTGGGCATCAGGCCTGCCAACACGGCTCCTGAGGGTCTCCCCTACCAGGAAAGGGTGCAGCTTGGAAACAGGCTTCTTTTTCACTTTGCTATGGACAATGAGGCGTCGCTTCCTCACAGTCGAAGTCACTATCAAGTACAATGTCGGTGGCTATGTGCCGCTTTTGTGCCATTTTTTTTTTTTGGTTGTTGTTGTTGTTTTGTTTCCATGTTATAGTGGTAGAGATATTCATCACCCGGTGGTCCCCGCCCACCACCGAACCCAACAAGGGAAAGTGCATCTGTCGGCGGGTCTCCAGCCGACGCACAATGGAGACTGCCCAAAAGATATACTCGGGGGGTTAAGCCCGATTGAACCGTCTGAGCCACCGCCTTCTATCACAATATTGAATGCAGGGGAATACTGGCGTAAAGCACCTAATCAGCAGGCGGCAGAGGCTATAGCGTGGTGCTCCGTATATCAACCTGCATGCCGACAGTGGGATAGGGCTCAACGTGACAAGAGCCAATTGACTAGGCCGGTACGACTAGCCTCCCGTTTAAGTAGAAGTCAAGGCCAAAGTGGAGTGTTTCAGCCACCAGGATCCTCTTCTCCCCCGACACGGGTCTCCAAACACGGCAAACACTTTGGATCCAAAGGACCAAAAACTAACATGAGTATTTTTAAGGACCAATCCAACATGGTAAGACCTGGGTTCGCACAGCTCCTTAAAAACCGGACCAGTGAAAAAGATTGAACAACATATCTGCTGACATCAAGCATCAAGTCCTAATCCTGGACAAAGATGGCACCCCTTCGTTAGCCCACTCAGCCAATGACTGAGGAGACTACCCACCCACGCCACTTGGAGGCCGGTGCCGTAGTGGGCAGCAAATGATGCCAAAATTCTATTAATAATAGAATTTATTATTTTTTTATGAACACCTGCAAACTTTTCCATCAAACTGTGCACTGTCTTTGTAGTTGACAATAAGACCGTTCCATGCATGCTAATTTGCTTGATCATTCATAAAGGTCAAGGGAAGTCGACAAATGCTCGAAATAAATCGAAATAAAAATAGGATTTAACATGTTAATCACTATGGCCAACTTTGAAATTACGCGAATACACTCAAAGACCCACTCATGAGAGTGACCTGTCCATAGGTCAAGGTCACAGAAGGGGAGACAAACCTGACAGGCCACGGTACACAGTGCCGTTTCCGTACTGTCCAGTCTCTTAGCCATAGTCAGTCCCAAGCATCCCCTAATATTTCAATCCCCTAAAAAACACTACTGCCCACCAGCTGCACATTTGCCATGCACAAAATAACAATAAAAACAGCACACTGACAGTCTCATTTCTTGGCTATGAACCCGATTCCTTACCAACCCCACACCCAAGCACAGCTGAAATCAGCGTGCTCCTCAAATCACTACGTCAACGGCAACTCAACATAGGCCCACAATTCTCCATTGGATGGATGGTATGAATCAAAGCACAAAACATGTCTCCTCTCAGCTAACCGGACATTTCCAGCAAATTCCAACATTCAGCCCTACTACAAATTTTTAAACAAGGCAAAAATTATTGTTAAAAACACCGGTCCTTGCACTGCCTGAACTGGCCAAATTTGACTGTATAATGTGACCTGAGAGCTTTTCCGATCTTGAGGCCGACAATATGGCGTGCAAAGTGTAAAAATCATGATTTGTGACTGCCATCTCATCAACCAGAACAGAATTACACATATATGGCTGTTTTTCAAAATGCGTGAAAAAGTAGACTTTACAATTTAAAAGGATGTTACAGCCACTATCAGTCTTCTACGTGTACCCACAATTGCTCGTATTTTCTTTCATACATTAGTAATAACTTACTAAGAAGCTTGGATAAATGCTCCTTTTATTTCAATAGATTTTGAATGAAATAAGTTCGGAGTGGCACAAAAGACGCTTGTCTTTTTGGAAGTACCTAAAGTTTCCAATACTTCTATAAAACACACACACACACACACACACACACACACACACACACACACACACACACACACACACACACACACACACACACACACAAAGAAATTAAATCACTCTAAAAATATGAAAATAAATTGCTTTTGCTGGCAACATTAGGTTTGTGAATTTATTTCCTGCTGTTAGATTAACCGTGCGTCACGAAGGGACTTTGAATTTAGACTTTTTGATGTCCGTAACCTTTTTGTCAGTCGTGTTACGACAGTAAATCAGATATAAATAATTATTGATCCCTTGTTTCAAAAAAGAAATTTTGCCAGTAGTTATCTACTTTCCCTCTGCATTGACTTGCGCAGCCAAAATCCCAGATGGATTTTACGATCTGTTTATTTTGACTTTTCCAAAGGAAAGGGGTGTTTTTTTTTTTTTTTTTTTTTTTTTTTTTTTGTTTTTTTTTTTTTTTTTAAGCGTTTCAGTCGTGTTACGTTGTATTTCTCTGAATGAGCTGACATTTTCAAATAATATTTTTACAGCAACTGTTTGGGGGTTCAGTGTTAAATGATCAAGACTTTCCTTTTGCTCTCAATGTAGGGAGTAATCATTCGTTCCTAAACTGATTTTTTTCAGTCGTGTTACGGTGGAATTCGTAACACGACTGACAGGACCGTAACACGACTGTCAGAAAGGGCGTGTCACTGACTTTGGCTTGGCGGATAATGTTCCTTTTCTCTTCATAAAATGCAACCAGCGACCGTTTTCACAAATTTAGTGTTTCATAGATCCCAAACTATTTCCGATGACGCCAGTACTCTTTCATTACTTTAGAACTCGTATTAGCAGAGGACATGAATGGCAGTTGCAGACAAAAACATTGAAACACTGAGTTCCTTGCACTATGAAACTTCACCAAATACTTGCGGTTGCACCAGAAGACATTAACTGCAGAGATATTCACTTTACGTGTGCTCAAAACGAATAGGACTCCGAAAATAATGGTGCAGAAATTTGTTTTCACACCTAGGGCATACAGGTCACAATTGTCATAATCGTACCCGACAGACAAACTGTAGGCTTATGTAAATACCGTATACGAAAAATCATGCGATTATTAATGAGAAGAATGTTGTTGTTGTTGTTTTCGTAAAAAGATTCTCTTGTTTTGAGATTAACCCATGCAATTCGTGAAATTAATCCAAAAAACGTGAAAATATATTAAAAAAATAATGATTAATTATCACTCAAAAAGTTCTAGAGATACAACGAACTCATTCAATATGTCCCTTTTATCTAGCTATATGCAAAATATCTAGTAAAAATAAGAAAAATTACGGACTCCAGTGTGGATCAACCGGGTTTTGTGTGTGTGTGTGTGTGTGTGTGTGTGTGTGTGTGTGTGTGTGTGTGTGTGTGTGTGTGTGTGTGTGTGTGTGTGTGTGTGTGTGTGTGTGTGTGTGTGAAACGGCCATTTTCTTGCCAATGAGCATCTGAATAAAACAAAATTCGAAAAAACGTATCGAGATAATTCGTTTAGGGACAATAAAATATCCTAAAATTTCAAGCTTGTCCGTCCTCAAACGCGGGCTCTAGTCGCTGTCACACACTGACACACACACGGCGCTCTGGTGCCAAAAAGACGTTCTCTAGCAAGGTTTGCATAGCTGGAGGTGACGTCATTTTCAAGTCCCTTCTATTTATCGGGACTTTTTAGGACGGGTTGCGGTGGGGCGAATTTACTAGGGTGTCCATGATGTCAAAGGCAGGCAGGCTAAACCTCTAAAGGCCCCGCCACACATGCCCAATTTTGAGGCCGATTCTCGAGCAGTTTCGAATCGGAGTGTGATCGGGCCGGACACAAAAACGTGTGCACTGCCACATATTCCCCGACTTTTTTTTTTAGCCGACCGGTTTGAACAAAGTAAAATATTCATATTTGGGCGTGTATACATCAGACGCGCCAGCCCCACTCCGTTTTGACATAAGTTCTTTGGTTAGCTGTTTCATGTACGCAGTACGATAGCTCCCATATTTAGTTCTGAGCTCTTGCACTGCAATTGGCACACAGACAATTTCAATTCAATAAATTATCATTATTATTATTATATTACACTATAAACTCTACTTACACATTTCTCACAAGATATAAAGGACAATCAATTGGATCAATTGGCATGCATTTTCACAAACTGGGTTTTGGAAAAAAAAAAAAAAACTTTCATTATTATATACAGATGTCAGTGTATAGTAGAGTATTAAGTATATTAGGCTGTCACCCTTTGCCCTCTGATTTATGTGCATTTCAGAAAACACTCGTTAACCATCCCCACTGAAGACTTTCAGGCATCAGTTGTCTGAAGAATTTGCCTATCGTGATGAGTCTACCATTATTATGAATAGAACCATTCCATCTGATATGACAGGAAACAGCATATTCCGTTCGAACATTTTTAGGAGTATCCACGCCACAGTGAGGAAGAAGAAACAAAACAAAGGCTGAGAAGCACAGTCACTCACCGGTCAAGTCAATATCAAACTGCGCTTTCATCTGCGCTTGTTGTGAGCCAGGCGGCCAGTTTCCTTCTTTCATCTTTGTAGTCTTTTTGGCTGCAATCCCACAAAACTGCCTGGCTGTGGATCTGATTTATCAGAGTTTATTGTGATTTCTCTCTACTCAATTTATTCATCTTTGTATCTTCCTCCATTTACACACTGAAACGACGTGCTTCGCGAGACGCGTTCTGATTGGTTGAAGCTAACAATCGGGGCCGATTCGGATCGGTTGATTGATTAGTTCGGGTTTAACGTCCACGGCACCGAAGTGATAATGGACGGCCCTGACGGGCGGGTTATGGGGGACAGGGAAATCTCAGTATTGCCTATGGAGTACGACCTGAACACTGATCAACTCAGGCGCACTCCAACTGTGCCACTTTGATTTACCAGGATCTTTCAACGGACATGCTACGGAACAAATCCGTCTTTTTCCCCCTGGATTGTGAGTCCAGCTACCGGGGCTGGGACGGGATTCGAACCCAGGACCCGGCGATTCCCTTCGCTCTCCTGCTCCGACGTTTAACCGCCTGAGCTATTTCGGACTCTACATTCGGATCGGGAAAATAGAGCAGGTTCAAAACACCCGATTCCCAGCCGATTGGGATCGGATCGGATATATGACGTCATCCGATCGCAATCGGATCGGAATCGGCTTCAAAATCGGGGCACAATCGGCATGTGGCGGGGCCTTAACAATTGAAGTAACAAGATAAAAATTACGGCATGTCTAGTTACGCTAACCTCGCTGCTGAACGTACATTTGGCGCGAAGCGCCGTATGTGCGTTTGTATGTATGTATGTATTATGTATGTGTGTACGTATGTATGTAAACAAGAGAATCTCCGATATTTCTGTACACACAAGCTTGAAACTTGGCGAAATACTTTCTTAAGTGGATGACTAACAGAGCCTCCGAGCATATTGTAATTGAATGTCTCCTTGAAGATATAAACAACCGTTTATAGAAAGTCGGTTGACCCAGATTAGAGTCGGTAATTTTTGTCATATTTACTTGAACCTTTATATAATTGCATATAGCTAGTTTGGAGAAAGACATTGGATGAGTTCGTTAGCCATCTTTGTATACTTTCAACTTAGTAAAAATTAATTGTTTTCAGAAAATAATTAAACACTAAACAAAAATTGACTTCTAGAGAAAGTCAGACAGTGCCGGTGACGTAAAAGAAGCAACTCCGTCACCACGCAGACACTGATACTCTAAATATGATGCAATTCTCTCTCTCTCTCTTTCTCACACATATGCGCGCATCTCCAAGAGGCATAGAGGATGTTTGGAGCGTGCGCATGCGCTCGCGGATACACACACATCGACGCGGCGCTCAGTTCAGAAGAGCATGCAGGTGTACTTAGTATAGCATGTAGCTAGGTAAAGTCAACCTGATTTTACACAAATTATAGCAAGACTGAAATTGTACCGTGAAATTCTAGTTTTGTCACCATTTTCGCAAGTCTTGAAGCGAAAGCGTTAAATATAAAATTACCTAAAAACAAAAAAAAAAACACGTCATGACAAATGACGTTTGACAAACCAATGACACAAGAGGCATATATCCTCAAGTGCCAGGAGGCGCATGAACATCTATGCCTCTTGAGGATCTTTGCAGCGCGCGCATGCACGCACGCACACGTACACGTACACGCATACACACACACATCGACGCGCTTTCAGAAGAGCATGCAAGTGTACTTAGTATAGCATGTAGCTAAGTAAAGTCAACCTGATTTCACACAAATTATAGCAAGACTGAAATTGTACCGTGAAATTCTAGTTTTGTCACCATTTTCCCCAAGTCTTGAAGTGAAAGCGAAACTCATATCACGTTAAATATAAAATTACCTAAAAACAAAAATAAAAATGCGTCTTGACAAATGACGTTTGGCAAACCAATGACGCACTGCGCGCGCCCTTCTAGAGTTATATGACGCATTGGCACATCTGCGAGGCTTTTTTCAGGAGATACTTGAACATGAGAATCAAGTCAAAGACAAAAGGTAGAGACCCTTGACAGCGAGGACAGCTCTCATAAAGAAGGGACTTTGTGGGTTATGGTCCATCCCATCTTCTTATCTTGTTACTTCTTTGCCAGAATTTCCGCCCCGCACCCCAAAAACGTCATGTGCATGCTCCGGAATGCGCTCTGACCAGCCCCATTTCAAAGTCTACCGTATTTTCAATACGGTAGACAAAAACCGCTTAGACCTGCTCATGGGGTTGTCACGAGGGGGTTCATGCCAAAATCAGGGTTTGGCAACCAGACTACCAGGCAGACATGGACGCAATACTCTAGATATGACGTCATTTTTTTTTCTCTCTCTCTCTCTCTTACACACACACACACGCACGCATGAATACCGCACGCACGCACACACACATCGACGCGCTTTCAAAAGACCATGCAGGCGTACTTAGTATATTATGTAGCTAGGTAAAGTCAACCTGAGTTCACGCAAATTATAGCAAGACTGAAATTGTACCATGATCTGAAATTCTAGTTTTGCCGCCGTTTTCTCAACTTAAGTCTTGAAGCAAAAGTAAAATATAAAATTACGTAAAAACAAACAAGATGGGACCCCAGTCCAAATTTGTCCCTGTTTTCAAGTTTATCCTTCTGATCCATCCCCACCCTCTGCCGTCCACGCACTCTGGCACACAGAAATAAAGACGGACGCTCGGCGCTTCCCGCCATTCCGCGTAAGCTCTGTGCCTGTGGGCTGGCGTAGCGATAGCTATTCTGGAAGAATAATAGCACGAGCAGCGAAATGACGTCACTGCATGCTTCACGTCATGGTAAAAGTCCCACAAGAAACAGTTGGACCCCCCCCCCCCACACACACACACACACACACACCTTTTGAGGTGACTGATCCGCCCCTGCTTTGCGTCAATTCCGTCAGGAACATTGTGACACTGACGCGACCGAGTGGTGCTTTCGCGTTGCCGTCACTGATTATTTTCCAGCACTGAGTCGAGGATTCTTACTTTTGACCTTTTTTCCGCAATGAATTATTTTTTCGATAAAGTTCGAAGAGGTATAAAGCTGACTAACGAACTTGTCCAAAATTGCAAGTGAATTGAAAGTTACACGAACTCAAATGAGGGTCAACCAACTTTCCATAAACTTCCGGTCATTTTACTCTTCAACGAGACATTGAAATCATAATATGCTCGGAGGTTGTCTTAGACACACCCTGAATGACTGAAGCACTGATTTCCTTTAGTTTTAAAACTTGTATGAACACAACATCGGAGATTCTCGTTGACATACATATTCACATACACATTGATATACAGCTCTTCGCGCCTGAAGCACATTTTGCAGCAGCTGAGGTTAACGTAACAAGATGACCGACGTAATCTTTATTTTGTTACTTCAGAGTTTGAGGCCTGCCCGCCTAGTGTAGCACCATATGTGTACCATTCAAAGCGCTCCGCCGCGACCCATCCAAAAGGGTCTCTTCTGTTACTAGAAGAGACTTTAAAAAACGTTTTGCAATTGCTTGTCAAAACGCGCCTCATGAGATTTTCTGTGGACCCCTTCTATGCCGGGGCCCCTTAAGAACACTAATGTAAGAATACAACAGTAATGGCGCCATTCTAATGACGCTAAATCTCAGGAATAAAATTACTGATGCACAACGCAAAGGTACTCTCTAAATAAGACTGAAAGAGACGCTTAGTGCGTTAACTTTGTATACCTTCATGCATAAGTCTATTATTATAATAGTTTATTTAGTATTAGTATTACTAATAGACTTATGCTTCATGTAAATACATGAATAGTGTACTTCTGGCAACGTATGCTTTGAACTAAGCTGACAGATATGAAGTTAGTTAGTTAGTTATTTGGGTTTAACGCCGAGCAGGCGACTAAGGCCATCTCACGGCGGGATGGGTAAAAATCTGGTCAGCCAGACTAAAAGCAAGGTCTTAAGACAAGATGTAAAGATAGCTTTAAAATGTCAGGCTAAAATGTCGCACAAGTCTTTAAAAGAAACGTATACAGACTCTCAAAAAGGGCAAATAAAAAATATTTACATAGTCTATGAATGCTCAGATCTTGTTAAAAATATTGCATTCTCTCAAGAAATTGAAGATTTTGTCCGGGCTGACAGATATGAAGAGCCTTGGCACTAATGAGAATTTGCTGTTTATTTTGTGTATTAGGTCCATTTCAATCATTTTAGTATGTCATCAGATATGTCACTATTTTACTGGAGATATTTGAATAATGTATGATAATAAACATTTATATTGGGGCGGATCGGGGGTGGGGGGGGGGGGTGGGGGTGGAGGAGGTGTTCCAACTGTTTGTTTGGCATCTTAACCTGCCACAAAAGGACTCTCAACGCTCGACCGTGGTTCCAGTGGCCGAAAAATCAACAGGGGGGAGCGGGGTAGGGGGTGGGTGGAATCCCTGGAACCTAGCTCAGTTGTAAACCAAGATTTCAGACCTCCCGCCATTTTGTCCACAAGAAATTGACTCATTTTGGATAAATAGATTTGACGTCATTAGCATATAATGATGGTAACAAGAAAACGTCAAATTCTTGTTGTTCATAATTTCTTTGACGCCTCATTCTTGCAGTACATATGAAAACACTGTATTTCTTGAGAAGGCTCCTTACGGGGGAAAAAAGAAAGAAAAATACTAAGTAATTCTGCAACACCAGCTAATACTTTTACCAAGACAAATCTGCGGGGAAGATAAAAACATCATACGTTCAAAAATGGAGATTTTTTCCCGGTTTAATGACGAAAACAATTTACTCCAGCAAAGGATCCACTCCAATACCATTGTGCGTCATTATGTCTAAACTGAGGTAACTTAGGCATTTCGAAAGCGTGAGGATCCAAAATATGTTATGCGTTACCGTCAAATCATAAAGTAAATGCGTCAAGGGTTCTTTCCGGTTGGATTCGGGGCCTCGGTTCTAAAGCCCCCCCCCCCCCCCCCCCTCAAATAACTGAAGTCCCGGCCGGAGTTGCTGGACCCCCCCCCCACTCCCCCGCACCGCTCCCCCCCCCCGATCCGCCCCTGTTGATGACATCACGGCACGGTAGTCAAGGCACGAGTTAAAAGATTTCAGGAATGGTATTTCATGGGGCGGCAGGAGCTGGCTGCAGATTGTCACTGGAGGCTGCAGCCCAGCAGCACTGATCCGGGATGTCTCGTTGGATAGAGCTGTGGTTATGAAGATGGGCAAGTGGTTCCCTGCACGTAGAGTATGGGGAAAACGAGCTGAAAAGGACTGGGTGGGTGGTTTGCTCTTGATGCGGAGAGCACCTCTGGTTCTTTCGTCAGAATGAGAAGAAGATCAGGCTTCTATTTTTTGTTTAAAACGGTGTCCACAGATTGGCCGGATTAACATTACGTGATCAAAGTCATTTTGCCAGGCTAGGTCGACGTCATGTAATTATAGTCAACGTCGCTTAAATCAGTGTCGGATATATAACAAAGGTCGGTTGTAACAACTCTTTTCTGGAGGTCCCGGCCAAATGTTGTCTTTAGAAAATAAAGCTGCTTATAACAAGGTCCTTCAGAAACGGGTATATTTGATATAATTGTAAAATTTACAGTCCGTCTACTTTGAAAAGAAATGTCGTATACATGCATACGAAACAATCGTATTACCTTACTCTTTGTGCGAAATACCCTAGAAAACCACGACAGTTTAACCGCCGTGAGATGGCCTTAGCCGCCTGCTCGGCGTTAAACCCCAAATAACTAATTACACGACAGTTTTACAATTCACAACTGAGCTTGCTGAGCGAGAAAACTCCGGATAGTCGAGTTTTCTAACACTCCCGTAGACCAGCAACATAGGAAAGTATATTTAGAACCGGCACTCAAAAACTTGTCTGCTGGAATGTGCGGGGCATAAATTGATAATCGGTCTGTCAGAAGACATCAGTGACGCTCGTCACAGTAAAACAACAGTCATCAACAACGAGCTCAAGGGACTACAGGTTGATATTGCTGCCCTGCAGGAAACGCGCTTTGCTGATTCAGGCACCCTTCGCGCGACTGAAGAACTGGACGTTCTTTTGGCAAGTGAAAAGTCCTGAAGATGCCAGTGAGTATGGCCTCGGCTTTGCGGTCAGCAAAGATGACTGAACCGGGCTCAAACAGAGAGACTCCTGTCACTCCTCTTTTCACATCTCCAATAGGCCTTTCGACCTTATTAGTGTCAGTGTACACCCAAACGCTGACCTCGACCGCAGATGTGAAAGATGAGTTTTACGACGAGCTCGAGTCTCTAATTTCCGGGATCCCCAAACAAGAATATCTTCCCCTTCGGTGACTTCAACGCAAGATTCGATGCAGACTACGACTCATGACCTTCTTGCCTGGGGAAGTACGGAGGTGAGAAGACGAAGGAGAACCTGCAGCGACTCCTGAAGCCGTCTGCACGTACCACAACCTCTGCACCACCACTGAACTCTTTTCAGACAATTTATCAACACCAGGTATCGTGGAGACATCATCGCTCCAAGCACTGGCACCAGCTGGACCTGGTTATCACAAGGCGATCATCGCATTACTTGCGTCCTGCTCACGCGCACCTATCACAGCGCGGATTGCGACAATGGTCACTTTCTGGTATGCTGCAAGCTGAGGCTTCAACCTAAGACGATTCACCGCTCCAAACCAGAAGGAAAGCCTAGAATTACCGTGAATCAGACAGTAAATCCAGAGGTGGCAGAGGCTCTCCTGAGGACCCTAGACTATGCACTAGAACACCCACCCACCCCTTCCCCCCCTTATCCCCCGCCAACGGTGATGCTCAGCAGCGATGGAGCCACCTGAGAGACACCGTTAAAGCACCGGCAGCTCACTCAACAGGGGACGAACGATTAGTTCGAGGCAGCCGTCCACCACACTCATGCCGCAGCCATAGAGGAACGTCTATCCGCTCAAATTGACCGAGTACAAACGTTCCTCCAATAAAATCATTCTGCAGTTCCTGAGAACAGCCCGGAGTAACGTGCAGAGAATAGTCAGAGGCTGCGCCTATGACTTCTGTCTTCAGCTCTGTAAAAGCATTCAGGGATCGGTTGACACAGAAAACATCTGGGGCATGCACGACGTCATCAAAAAGGCCATCGGATCAAAACATAGCAAGACTGCGCCTCTCAAGACTTCAACTGGCGAGATTATCCAAGACAGAGGCAAGCAGATGCAGAGATGGGTGGAGCACTACTCTGAGCTGTACTCCAGGAAAAACTGACACCGTCTCTGACCGTCGTCCGCCCTTGATCCTCTTGAATGTCTCCCTTTAATGGAAAAACTGGATGGGATGCTCACTGACCAGGAGTTAAGCAAAGCTGTTGACAGACTGTCTTCAGACTCATTCTCACCGAAAATGTACAAATACGAAAAACACTTGTCTGTTGCTTGCCGCAGTCTCTATATTGAGACTGATCCTGGTTTGGAGTGCGCAGACACACATAGTGAACTAAAAAATATTGCCAGAAACCAGAAACATTCCTGTTTCTTTGTGGGACCTCCCTCAAAGTCATGAAAATGCCCAAAACTGCTTGTCTGTCGGGACAGTGTGTTAATGAGTTTATTACGAATATTTACTTATTTTTGTCCGTTTGAGTAGCTCGGACACTGAGTGGCATGGGTAAGCTATATAATACAAATTACTGACTATTTGATCCAAACTCAAAGTCACGATTGTTTTTACCATTGTCTGTAAATTTACGTAATTTACGTTACCAAAATTCCTGTGCCCAACCAGACCCTATCAAACCGCCATGAAAAAGTGTCATGGAATGATTTTTTTTGTTTTTTTGTTTTGTTTTGTTAAAGATGAAATGTTTAAAACAAGCCACGATATTCTCAAGAAAATGTACACAGGGAGAGTCCGACCAGTCTTAGAGTGTGGAATGGCAGCATGTGGAACGGCAGCAATGTCAAACTTTGACAAAGTCGGAAAAGTTCAGAACCAGGCAACAAGCATCATCACTGGTGCCATGCGCTCTACTCCCATTTCTGCAATGGAAAGCGCATCCGAAATGGAGTCACTAGAGAAAAGAAGAGACACCAAGCTCCTTTTACAAGCAGCAAAAAAAAAAAAAAAAAAAAAAAAAAAAAAAATTCAAACGTCGGCAAAACCACCCGATGAGACAGAGAAGGCCAGAGCCAACAAAGGGTAGACTCAAGCGCTCCAGCTTCATACATCAGACCACGATCCTTCTGCGGAGAAATCCAGATCTCCTAGATCACATGCGGCCAAAGGAGATCCCCAAAACCCTTGAAAATCCTCCACGGAAGCGCTCGGCTGAACCCCAAATATGCGACAGCATACCAAAGATCCAGAAGAAGGGTACCCAGTGTGATACAGAACGCAAATCCTACACGATGGAGCACATAGGTCCATAAGCTAGCCCGGTCTACCGTGCACCCCCCCCCCCCTCCCCAGTACTCAATAAGATGGGTTTCAAAGTGTACCGTAGCCATGTTCAAGCCTTAGGAATACACCAGCGATATAGCCGATGGCGCAAGGACACCCCCATTCACGCTCTTCGCGGATGCTAATATGAGGTTGAGAAACATTTTTCTCTAAATAAATCAGAATACATTCCAGAAGCCCAAATCAGGCAATATTATGTTAAGGCACACCTTCTGCATCCTCTGCAAAAAACAGAATGAAAAAATATGGAATCTCTAGCTTACAGTGAAGGTATTTGTGCACCCAGTAAATCGCAAAAAAGACAAAAAATAATGTGTCAGATGCCTTCAGACATTTTCTATAGCACTGGCAGTCCATTTTCAGGCTTACATCATTACAACAGGATGTCACAATTGTTATAAACTTGACTAGGTGATGCTGTGATCACTGTGAGTGCCACAGTGGTTGATTTTGTATCCCTACCCACAAGTTGTAAAAATACACCAAATTAATTAGAAAAAATTACTAAAGTTATTCTGTTTCACTTTGACCTCTCTTTACCTATTACGTTTTAATAATGTAAGCATAAAGTGCAAGAAAATAAGGAAAGTCGGCATCCTTTACGGTACATTCGTAGTGAATGATAGCCTTTTCCCATTTAAAATTGCCGAATTGGGAATTTTGTATACAACTAATAGGTCCTTTTTTTTTTAGGTTTTATTGCTTAGGATAGAGTACCACAGTTACATCCAACCTGATTTTATGATGCTGGGATGCATTTAGGGGCCACAGTGGCTGAATCTGCTGCCCTACCCCCATTTTACCAGTACGCAAAGGAACGCAAAATGATCATAAAATTGCTTACATCATACTCCTCTGTTTAAATATTTTTTTTTGTTGCCAGTTTTCTTTTAAAAAAAGTATGCATATTGAGCATACAAATTTGTGATCATTTAATTAATTTGAATGTGGGGGTGGTGGTGATGGTTGGCCGGAGGGGGATGCACGGTAGACCATGATAGCTTCTGGACTAACATCCAGGCCCCCTACCCATAAGAGGTCTGGACCCATGTGTACACGGACGGTTCTGCAACTGACGCTGTCGCAGACGGAGGAGCCGGAATCTACATAAAGTGCCCAGGAGGGAGAGCAGCTGAGATCTCCCTCGCTACCGGCAAATACGCCACCAACTACAGGTCAGAAGCAGAAGCCCTGAGAATTGGTGTAACCACAGTGAAAAACTGCCCGAAGACATCTGACTCCATTGTGTTTCTCCATCCTACAGGTTCTAAAAACACCCAAAGACAAGGACCTAAATGATCTGTTTTGGGCACTCGCCGGTCGTGCTGAAGTGGATCCTGCACACTGCAAGGTGAGAGGAAATGAAGCTGCAGACAGGCTAGCCGGGAGGGATATTCAACAACCCAAGAAGACAAAACAACGTCCTATGCAGAAGCCAAGAATATAATTAAAAAAAAAAAACAAGCAGAAAACAAACAAAGCACCCCAGCTATAACAAAACAGATGGCTATCACCTACTAACCAGACCGGCGCAAGTAGTTATCTTCCGATTACGCACCGGCCATAACAAACTGAACTGGCATCTCCACACCAAGTTTGGAATTGGCCAGTCAGACCAGTGCCCATGCAACTCTAGTAGCATGACAACAGACCACGTGCTACAGACCTGCCCCACGTTCACAACCCTTAGACGGAGACACTGGCCGGAGGAGACAGGGGTGTCCCGCAAGCTCTACGGAGGCCTGGAGGACCTGCGGCACACGACAGCATTTATAGGAGAGACCTGGCTGAAGAAGAAGAAACAAACCACGATAAGTTTGCAAAAGACTGATCTTTTTTTTGTTGTTGTTGTTGCGAATGTTATATAGCTTAAAATCTTTTATTTCCATTCCGGCAATAAGAAATCCAGACCAAAAAGGTGACTGCCAAGCGTGTAATATGCAAAGAAGTACCCAACGGAGAAAGAAACACGCTTAGAAAAGACGGGTAATAATAATAAATTGTGTTGTACCCGTCTTTTCTAAGCGTGTTTCTTTCTCCGTTGGGTACTTCTCGGCAATAAGAAAGTAAGCCACGTTACCGCAAGCCCACTCGGCACCGCGGGCCTCCCTGACTGAGTGGGCTAGCAGAGGGGTGCCATCTTTCTCCAGGATTAGGACTTGATGTCAGCAGATATGTTGTTCAGTCTTTTTCACTGGTCCGGTTTTTAATGAGCTGTGCTAACCCAGGTCGTACCATGTTGGATTTGTCCTTAAAAATACTTGTGACTTTTTGGTCCTTTGGATCCCAAGTGTTTGCCGTGCTTGGAGACCCGTATCGGGCGAGAAGAGGATCCTGGTGGCTGAGGTTCCCTTTGGGTTGCGGCTCACTGGTGCCAACACTCCACTTCGGCCTTGACTTCTACTTAAACGGGAGGCTAGTCGTACCGGCCTAGTCAATCGGCTCTTGTCACGTTGAGCCCTATCCCACTGTTGACATGCGGGTTGCTATACGGGGCACCATGCTATAGCCTTTGCTGCTGATTAGGTGCTTTACGCCAGTATTCCCCTGCATTCAACAGTGTGATAGAAGGCGGTGGCTCAGACGGTTCAATCGGGTTTACCCCCTTGAGTATATAGTCTAGCAGCTGCCCTTCATAGACGATCAGCCGTTTACGAGATAGTGATTTTCTAGAGAGTAACAAAGTATATCAAAATGAAGTCTAGTTTGAATAAAAGCAGTGCGCACTCGTTTTAAACCGCCGGAGGATGGAGACATTTTTCTGTAGCACATTTAGTTCGCCTGCAGACGAAACCAGGATATTCGCAGCCATGTTCACAGGGGATCAGTAGTTACGCGGGTCTCATTGTTCCTATATTCAGTAATAGTATGCACTATATGTCACTTAAAAGGATTTCATTATTTTTTTTAAATAAAATTTTCACACTTAGGTATATTGTAACCGGACTCTGGTTAGCTAGCCTTTACTAGCCTGGCTGGCTTGTGTTTTAGATGGTCAGACTCTGCGGACTGCCCATCCCGTAACGTGCAAGTCAGGTGCCAGGTCCCGGTACACAGTTGTGTTTCCGTACTGTACAGTCTCTTAGCCATAGTCAGTCCCAGGCATCCCCTAATATTTCAATCCCCTCAAAAACACTACTGCCCACCAGCTGCACATTTGCCATGCACAAAATAACCATAAAAACAGCACATTGACAGTCTCATTTCTTGGCTATGAACCCGATTCCTTACCAACCCCACACCCAAGCACAGCTGAAATCAGCGTGCCCCTCAAATCACTACGTCAACGGCAACTCAACATAGGCCCACAATTGTCCACTGAATAAGCTCAGGATGGTATGAATCAAAGCACCAAACATGTCTCCTCTCATGTAACCAGAAATTTCCAGCAAATTCTAACATTCAGCCCTACTACAACATTTCAAACAAGGCAAAAATTATTTTTAAAAACACCGGTCCTTGCACTGCCTGAACTGCCCAAATTTGACTATGTAATGTGACCGCCAGTCTAGTTCAGTTTTAGCTACCCGCTTTTAAGTCCGTATCCCTTTTTCGGTTTAGGGAAGGGGCTGGAGATTGCTGTGGAGTGTAATCTTCAAGTCTTTTACACTGGTCGCGCATGCGCACTCACAAAATATGTGTGTCTGCCTCGCGTTGTGTTCAAAATACCAAATCGCGCAATGGACCTACCACAGTATCCAGCGAAACCCTAGTTGATATGATCGAGTAGTGACTGTGCGTGCATTGCCATGTGTGCCACACTAAACTGATAAGCTAAGAACTTTAACAAACTCTCAGCATGTTCTCAGTCTCACACACACACACACGTACACACACACTCTTGCGCTGCCATCATCACACACTGAAACGTGTACAAACATCAGTACTGACTCGCATCCGTTCTCGCATTTATCATCAATCTCTGACTCTCAGTGATGAGATTTCTATAAGTGCTTTAGGTTTATTTACAGTACATTCATTTCATTATCAATCAACATATCAGTCATATCGGAAGCCATTCATTGTACCACAAAACAAAACACAATAATACAGACGCTCATAAGACACCTAAAATCATAGCTATGCTTACCTACTCATTAGACTCTAAGCACCCAAAACTATGCTAGCCTACACACTAGACATAATAACTGACCCAAGTAAAACCTAAATTATAATAACAAGTTCTATAGGACCCTAACTCCCTTAACTAAGTACTTAAGTTATCTACTTAAATAGTTACAGTATGTCCGTTGCAGGACAGTGTTCCTAAAAGGGGTTCTAACTTACTAATGTTCTCTACAGAACAGTCTTCTCTTGCGGGAAGTCTTACTACTATTTAATGTTCTTTTACAGAACAGAGTTTTCCTTTGCGGGAAGCCTCACTACTATTTTATGTTCTTTTACAGAACAGAGTTTTCCCTTTGCGGGAAGCCTGCTCGCTTTGGAATGGAATGGAAGATTCAAAAGGGATCGGGTCTTCCAGCTCTCGCTGATTTCGTCCAGGGCAGGGGGGGGGGGGTGGGCCAGGGGGGTGAAGGGGGGGGGGGGGGTGTCGCTGTCTGTCTGTCCGTCTGCCGCTCCGTCGCGCATCTGGCTGATGGTACTGCCGCGGCCGGGTGGTTGGTGGTGGAGGAGGCGGGTGGTGTGGCCGGGGGTCCGTTGGTTCAGTGCCAGGCTGGAGGGTGTTGATACGCCAGCCACTCTAGCAGTTCTTGAATGAGTGGTGGCGGGGGTGGTGGCGGCCGGTAGAACCGTGGCCGGCTGTGGTAGGGTCTGGGGAGGTTGGGTGGTGGTGGTGGTGGCCAGTTGATCTTGGGCCGGGGGGTCGGACGCTGGAACGGGCGGGGTGGGTGGCGGTGTTGCGGTGGCAGGCGAAGGTGCGGTGGCGGCGTGGCGAGTAGTGGTGGGCGCTGGTGTCGAAAGCGCTTCGGCGGTCGGTGGCGTCTGCTTTGTCGTGGGCCGGTGGCTGTACCGTCGCCTGACTGTAGTGGTGGCTGTTGGGGGGGGGGGGGGCGGGCGGGTCTGTACCCGTGTCCCGGAGGGTCTTGTTTGGCGCTGGTGGGGCTTCTGTCTCCGTGCCCATCTCCTGGGTTGTTGGCGGCGTGGTGCCGGTCTCTTTGTTGGCTGTCTGCGGGGGGTCGGTCGTAGTTTGACTCCCCGTATGGGTTTGCTGGGCTGTGACCTGGCTGGCCGTGTTTTCCGTCTTGGGGGTCTGTAGGTCTTGAATGGCGCCCGAGTGCACCAGCCACCGGGTGGTGACCAGTGCCCGATGGTAGACGTCGCCTTCGGTTGCTAGAAGAGCCGGAATGGCGTCTTGGAGCAAGAGCACCAGGTCGTCAAAACCCATCGCTCGGAGCCGAGTCCCCTCCTCCTCAATCGATGCCGGCCGCTCCCGAGTTAGTGATTCGGGAATGTCGACCGGCCGTATGGGGGGCGGGAAATCCAGCTCCGACGACGGCTCCGCCGAATCCTGGGTCTCCTCTTCTGTTTGAATTGGTGACGACATTCTGGTACTTTCGTCGTCGGTTATGTCGCTGCCACCGAACGGTTCACCGTTCTCCGCACAGAACCGTCTAAGTTCCGGCGATGGAGTGAACCCTTGCAGAATCAACTCCATGCCGGTCAGTTGACGGGCCCGCTGCGGAGGTTGAACCAACCGTGGGGGCGAGGGCACCCTCATCGGCAGTTCTCTCCGCCGCAGTGGAGGAGACAGAGGGGGCCGGTAGCTCCTTGTCTCTCTCCTGACCACTGGCTGGGCTTGTGGCGCTTGGGGGAGAGTGGCGGAGTACTCCTCCACCTCAGTTGAATGTTGGTCTTCCGTCTGTTTTTCCTCGTTCTCTCCATCTCGCTTGTGCGTGGCCGTATGCGTGTAGGCTGGCTGGCTGGCTTGCTTGCTTGGCGCTGGCTTGATCGCTGTGTGTGGAGAGAGCGGAAAACCGTCCTCTCTCCTTCGCTGCTGTGAGTCAGTCCGATGTGCCTGCTCGCTTTGGTTGGTTAGTTCGGGTTTAACGTCCACAGCACCGAGGTGATCATGG
The DNA here is from genome assembly GCA_036245525.1 of Semisulcospira habei. Lineage (NCBI taxonomy): Eukaryota > Metazoa > Mollusca > Gastropoda > Semisulcospiridae > Semisulcospira > Semisulcospira habei. The sequence goes on along the minus strand of BTPG01000007.1, from coordinate 80,864,813 downwards.
ACGGCCCTGACGGGCGGGTTATGGGGGACAGGGAATTCTATTGCCTATGGAGTACGACCTGAACACTGATCAACTCAGGCGCACTCCAACTGTGCCACTTTGATTTTCCAGGACCTTTCGGCAACGGACATTGCTATTGAACAAATCCGTTTTTTCCCCCTGGATTCAGCTCGCTTGGTTAATTCGGGCTTAACGTCCACAGCACCGAGGTGATCATGGACGGCCCTGACGGGCGGGTTATGGGGGACAGAGAAATCTATTGCCTATGGAGTACGACCTGAACACTGATCAACTCAGGCGCACTCCAACTGTGCCATTTTGATTTACCAGGACCTTTCAACGGACATGCTATTGAACAAATCCGTTTTTCCCCCTGGATATATTCAGCTCGCTTTGATGATGATGATGAACTTGAACAGGGACAGGGACTTCCAACTTCCGTTGATTTCGTCCGGGGGGGGGGGGGGGCAGGGGGGTTGGTGGGGAGGTTGTCTCGCTGACTGTCTGCCGCTCTGTCGCGCAGCTGGCTGATGGTGCTGCCGGGGCCGGGTGGTTGGTGGTGGAGGAGGCAGGTGGGAGGCCGGGGGACCGTCGTCCCAGAGGTCTTGCAGGAGTGGTGGCGGTGGAGGTGGTGACGGCCGGGGGAACCGTAGCCGGTTGTGGAAGGGTCTGGGGAGGTAGGGTGGTGGTGGTGGCGGCCAGTCGATTCTTGGTCGAGGGGTCGGGCGCTGGAATGGGCGGGGTGGGTGGCGATGTAGAGGTGGCAGGCGCATGTGTGGTGGTGGCGTGGAGAGAAGTGGTGGGCGCTGTTGCCTGAGGTGCTTGGGCGGTCGGTGGCGTCTTCTGTGCTGTAGTGGGCCGGTGACTGGACCGTTGCCCGCCTGTGGTGGTTGTTGTTGTTGGGGGGGGCGGGTCCGTACCCGCATCCTGGAGGGTCTTTGCTGGTGGGACTTCTGTCTCTGTGCCTTTTTCCTGAGGTTCCGGTGGCGTGGTGCCGACTGATTTCTCCGCAGTCTGTGGGGAGTCGGTGGATGTTTGACTCCCCGTTTTGGTTGTCAGGGCTGTGGCCTGGCTGGCCGTGTCCTTTGACGTGGGGGGCTCGAGGTCCTTGATGGCGCCCGAGTGCACCAGCCACCGGGCGGCGACTAGTGCTCGGTAGTATGGGCTGCCATCAATCGCCGTGATGACCGGGACGGCGTCTTGTAGGAGGATCACCAGCTCCCCGAAGTCAATCCCCCTGAGCCGAGTCGCCCCCTCCTCCAACGATGCCGGCCGCTCCCGAGTTAGTGATTCGGGGACTACGACCGGCGGTGGGGAGCATGGGGAATCGGCCCATGAAGACAGCTCCGACGAGGGCTCCTCTTCTGGTTCTGATGGTGGTGGTGGTGACTGGGGGGCGAGCAGGGCCCGCTTCGTCCCCGTTGGTGACAGTCGCCTGTTCTTGCCTTGGTGGGCGCATTCTGTCGTAGAACGCGTCCATTTTGGGGAATAGTCCCCTTGGTGGCATAGGAGGGGGGCCAAACTTGTTGAATGCCTCTCTGAGGCTCTGGTCGATGTCTGCCACTGTCAGTGGCGGTCCGTTGTTGACTGGTTGCTGTGGCGCCTGGCGGTGAGGGGGTGAGTCCCCCACCTGTTTTCAGTACGCCCTCTGTCCTTCTTGCGGCCGAATTGGCGGGGAGAGAGGGGGCTTGTAGCTCCTCGTCTCCCGCCTGGCCGGTGGTTGCTTTCTCTGTGCTTGGGGGAAGGTGGAGGCATAATCCTCCACCTGTTCCTTGTTGGTCTTCTTTCTCTGCTTTCGCCCTTTCTCCATGCTGGCTGGTTCGCTTGGCTGGCTGTTGACTGGCTCGCTTGATCGCTTGCTTGGTTGTTGTGTGTGGAGAGAGCGGAAAGAAAAAAAAACCGTCCTCTCTCCTCGGCTGCTGATGTTGTGATGATGAGGATGTCAGCTCTCTTGCTATGCTATTATTGAAGGGACAAGGACTTCCAGCTGGCGCTGATTTCGTCCGGGGGGGATGGGCCAAGGGGTTGGGGGGGAAGGGGGTTTAGTTCTGGCTGTCTGTCGCTGGTGCCCGCGCATCGCTAGTTTTACAGTCTTGCATCCTGGCTGCCCGCGCCCTATGGGGGTCGAGTCGTAGGGGGGGGGGGGGGGGGGTTCTCCTTCGTTCTTGTCGTCCCTGACGGGTCGTTTGTTTAGATGTGTTGGATCAGGGGGTGTTTGTTAAGTAGTTGTATTGTCTGGTTTGCGGTGGTGTGCCAAGTGTCTGGGGTGGGGTTTATGAGACCTTCCAGTGTGAGAGGTGAGTTTAGTATGTCTTCTAGTCTAGCTCTGGCGTGGTTTATGGTAGGGCAGTCTAGGAGTATATGTTCTGTTGTGAGTGTGTGGCCGCATGTACATATGACTGGGTTGGGGTGGACCAGGTATCTCTCGCCCCCTAGTCTAATTCTTGTTAGTCGGGTTTGGTCTTTCCTTTTTCCTGAGAGTAGGATGGGTACGTTGCCGTTTAGGACCCTCGTGAGGCCTTTACGTTTACCTCTTTTTGCGTGATGAAATTCTTTTTCCCATAGATTTTGGAAGGCTGGCCGGAGGGCGTTTGATCTTTCGGCTGCCGACAAGGGTAGGTCGAAGAAGGTCGATTCTTGGTCGAGGCCTTTCTTCGCTATTTTATCTGCTTTCTCATTACCTGGGATCCCTACATGGGAGGGAACCCAAATGAACTTAATTTCCTGGCCTAATTCTGTGAGTTCCGCTACTCTGAGTCTAATAAGATATGTTAGGTCTTCTCGGGAGGAGTCCAAGTGTTGGATCGCCTGGATCGCTGATAGGGAGTCAGTGACTATGAGAATTTGTTTAGCTGCATTCAGGTCTGCTTTTATTACTTTGATGGCTCCTAGGATTGCCGTGAGTTCGGCTGTGAAGACCGCCGTGTGATCCGGTAATTTGATGGCTCTGTCCGATTTGTGAGGAACGTGGATACCTAGTCCAGTTGCGTGTGTGCGTGGGTCGTGGGATCCATCTGTGTAGATGATGGTGTATTTGTTGTACGTGGTTGTTCTTTTTACGTCGAACTCTAGTCTCATTTTGGGCCCGTCTATTTCTTTTTTGAGCTTGGTTAGGTCCAGGTCTACTTCTATTTGGGGTAGTTTCCATGGTGGTACGCTTATTGGTGCGTTGGGTGCTTTATTTGGTAGCTTAAGATTTTGGATTCTTCTAGCTTCTGTACCACTGTTTTTATTTGGGGTTGTTGAGTGGGTTCGAATTTGGGTGTGTGGTTGGTGTTTAGGGTTTGTTTGGCCGGGTGGTCATCCGGCATACCTATTGTTTTATAGGCCGCTGCTCTTTCTGCTATTATGATGTTGATGGGTCTCTGGCCGCACTCCGCCAGTACAAGGAGGTTGCCGGTATGTCTTGGGACTCCCAAGACCACCCTCAGGGCCCCGACCTGGACTGTCAGGAGTTTTTTTGTTAGAGTTTTGTTGAGGTTGGTGAGGAGGGGGGCTGCAATGATAAAGTAGCCTGGACATCACGTATGAGTGGTATAGATTTAGGAGTGATTTGGGGTCCGTGCCCCAATCTGCTCCGCTTACTTTGCGCATTAGGTTGATTCCGGGCCTTTCCTGGCCGACTGACAGATTTGGTTTACGTATGGTGCCCAATTATTATTGTGTGTGAATATTACTCCTAGGAATGTGACTTGTTTGCGGTATTCAGTCTATGTCGGTCTTGTCGATTTGAAGCTGAGGCACGGGGGTTCTTATTTGGTATCTTTTGGCGCGGTTGCCGTTTGAAATATGATAGCCTGGGTCTTTTGGGTAGAGATTTTTAGGCCTGCTCTAACTAGCCATTTCTCGACTCTTGTCAGGTCTTGTTGGAGTTCTTGAAGTCCCACTAGTTCCATTTTATTCCCTTTCCATTTGTTCGTGATTTTTCCTGTTAGGGACGTGTCCGGTCTGCGAATAGTTGCATTATGTTACTGTTCCTGACTATGTCAGCTCTCTATACTATACTATACTATTATTGAAGGGACAAGGACTTCCAGCTGGCGCTGATTTCGTCCGGGGGGGGGGGGGGGGGGGATATGTCAGCTCTCTTCATTCATTTTCATTTTCTTCATTTTAAGGTCCCGCTGGCACAAAAGTGATCGGGGAAAGCTCTCTTTCGAGTCGAGTCGAGTCTTGAACAGGGATTGGGACTTCCAGCTTTCGCTGATTTCGTCCAGGGGGGGGGGGGGGGTGGGCCGGGGGGTTGAGGGGGGGGGGGAGCTTGTCTCACTTGTCTCACTATCTGCCTGCCGCTCCGTTGCGCTGCTGGCTGGTGGTGCTGCCGGGGCCGGGTGGTTGCAAGCTCTCTTCTTGCTTGCTTGCTTGACTTGAAAGGGACTGGGACTTCCAACTCTCGTTGATTTCGTCCGGGGGGGGGGGGGGGGGGGTGGGCCAGGGGGGTTGGGGGGGAGGTTGTCGTCTCGCTGTCTGTCTGCCTCTCCGTCGCGCTGCTGGCTGATGGTGCTGCCGGGGCCGGGTGGTTGATGGTGCAGGAGGTGGGTGGTGTGGCCGGGGAACCGTTGCTATCGCCAGGCTGGTGGGTGGTGGAACGCTAACCACTCCAGAAGTTGGTGCGGGAGTGGTGGCGGTGGTGGTGGAGTCGGCCGGGAACACCGTGGCCGGTCGTAGTAAGGTCTGGGAAGGTAGGGTGGTGGAGGCGGCGGCCAGTCAATCCTTGGTCGAGGGGCCGGGCGCTGAAATGGTCGTGGTGGGTGGCGATGTAGAGGTGGCAGGCGCATGTGCGGTGGTGGTGTGGGGAGAAGTGGTGGGCGCTGCAGCCTGAAGCGCTTAGGAGGTCGGTGGCGTTTTCTGTGTTGCTTCGGGCCGGTGACTCGTCCGTTGCCCTCCTGCGGTGGTTGTTGTTGTTGGGGGGGCGGGTCCGTGCCCGCGTCTTGGAGGGTCTTTGTCGGTGCGACTTCTGTCGCTGTGTGTTTGTCCTGCAGTTCGGGTGGCGTGGTGCCGCTCGATTTTTCCGCCGTCTGTGGGGAGTCGGTAGATTTTTGACTCCCCTTTGTTGATGTCAGGGCTGTGGCCTGGCTGGCCGTGTCCTTTGATGTTGGGGGCTCGAGGTCTTTGATGGCACCCGAGTGCACCAGCCACCGGGCGGCGACTAGTGCTCGGTGATATGGGCTGCCATCAATTGCCGTGATGACTGGTACGGCATCTTGTAAGAGGAGCACCAGCTCCTCGAAGTCTATCTCCCTGAGCCGAGTCGCCCCCTCCTCCGATGAAGCCGGCCGCTCCCGAGTGAGTGATTCGGGGATTGCGACCGGCGGTGGGGAGTATAAGGACTCGGCCCATGACGAGAGCTCCGAAGATGGCTCCTCTTCTGGTTCTGGTGGTGGCGGTGGTGATTGGGGGCGGGCTGGGCTCGCCTCTTCCTTGTTGTTTGCTGGGCGCATTTTGTCCAAAAATGCGTCCATTTGAGGAAACATTCCCCTTGGTGGTGTTGGTGGGGCGAAAGTGTTGAATGACTCTCTCAGTCTTCGGTCGAGTTCGCCCATTGTTATTGGCGTTCGGTTTCCTGTTGGTCGCTGTGGCGCCTGGGGGGGGGGGGGGAGGGGGGGAATCCCCCACCTGTTCCCAGTATGCTCGCGTCGGCTGTACTTCTTGTATTTGTATTGGCGGGGAGAGAGGAGGCTTGTAGCTCCTTGTCTCCCGCCTGGCCGGTGGTGGTTTCCTCTGTGCTTGAGGAAAAGTGGAAGTATATTCTTCCACCTGTTCCTTGTTTGACTTCTTTCTGGCCTTGCGCCCTTTGTCCATGTTCGCTGGTTTGCTTGACTAGTTGTGAGCTGTCCGCTTGGTGGGAGAGACGCGGTGGACCGTAGTCTCTCTTGTGCTGGCTGGCTGGCTTGCTTGCTTGTGCAGTGCAGTCTTGCTGTGTGGAGAGAGCGGAAAAAACCGTCCTCTCTCTTCGGCTGTCGAGCTGGCTATCGCCCCCGCAAGCTCTCTATGATGCTATTATTGAAGGGACAAGGACTTCCAGCTGGCGCTGATTTCGTCCGGGGGGGGGATGGGCCAAGGGGTGGGGGGGTGGGGGGGGGGGGAGAAGGGAGGCAAGCTCTCTTTCGCTAGGCACCGCTATTTATACCCACAACCCTAAGGGTGTGTTCAGCGTGCCTCTCGCTGATTGGCTTGGTATTTACACGCTCTGACCCTAGCAGGACTGCTGACCACTGGGCCTGCGGATGTGCTGGGGGAAATTGGTACTACTGTACTAGAACACTGAGCTAAATTATCTCCCCTGCTACAATATTAAGAGAAGAAGCAATTACGAAAAGGCTTGCCTTGAACTCAAATATCGTTACTCAACAATAAGTTATCCCAAACTGATCACGTGATCAAACATTGGCACACGCGGATTTCCCTGCGGTGAATTTCGGTGTGCCGGCGAGTTCTTTTTGATTTGTTCTACAGAAGCGTGTTTGTTTCCCAAAAAGGCGAACATGCAACGTTGCTTTGTGCATTTTTACATCTTGATAAAGGTTTGTCACGTTTATTTTCATTCACTTTACCGTCGCTTTGCCCGTTTCATTTCGACACCACAGAAAAAAAAAAGAAGAAAAAAAAAGAAACAATAAAGGCGCCTTCGAAACCTATGTCCGAAGTGCAACATGTTGCATGCTGTAAAAGAGTGCCACATCACTTGGTTGTAACTGTCATGGCTGAACAAAGTTTCGAAACTTGATTAATTATTATTATACTGTAACACTTAATTCAATCAGTTGTACTGGCAAGCAATGTTGTGATGTGCGATCAGTGCCATGCAGTCTCGATCAGTGATCACTGATGGTACAGTACACTTCACACATAAAAAATACACAGCACAATGTGAACACGCTTGGAAGTTCATGCAATGCTTTGTTTAAAATTAAACCCTATCTTGCTAGCAGTAGCCTATTGCACAAAAGAGGAACTATTTTGCTGCTGCATAGTTTTCAGTTTGTCTGCATTATTGCAGTTTGCTGCAATAAGATTCTTAGCAGCTGGCATTAGCACTGACACTCATATATTTGGGGATTTAAACGAGAAAGAAAACGGAGACAGGTAACACAGAGTGATCAAATGAATGAGATATGCTTTGTGATGAACAGCTATTTAAAGTAAAGGGGGGGGGGGGGGGAGAGGCACATACTTTATATTGTGCACGTACTATTTCTTTCAGTGTTTCCATCACCCATCATAACACCATTGGCCTCGATGAGTCCTCATGTTTTATTTGAGTGATTTACAAAATACATGTACTTGCTGCTGTTATATTATTTTCTTACTGGCTTTGACATTTCGCTGTAAGATTTACAGTCCCATACTTTAAGCCTGTCCCGACTAATGCACATGGAGGTTGACTGTATCATTGATATGTGTGTGTAGGTATCGTTTTGTTTGAGGTGGCAGTTTTGGCCTCACCTTTAAGTTTGGTGCCCCAGTGCATGTGGCCACCAGTACTATTTACAGAACTGATGGCTGCATGTGCAGTGTGATTAACTGTACACATGAGATTTTTAGGTGGGCAGCTAAAATACAGGCAGTCAATACAAGCCACTTTCTTAACCTCAAATCTCGGTTTTACAGCCCAGCCCACTAATGCCCATCAGTATACAATTGGGCATGTCTTTTGTGGGTGTTCTGTGGTTCCTTATCAATGTGAACTGGGCAGCCTATTGTTTGAAGTGATCAGTGGTGGCATTTAAAGGGAGGGGGGGGGGGGGGGGAAGGCACATACTTCATATTGTGCACGTACTATTTCTTTCAGTGTTTCCATCACCCATCATAACACCATTGGCCTCGATGAGTCCTCATGTTTTATTTGAGTGATTTACAAAATACATGTACTTGCTGCTGTTATATTATTTTCTTACTGGCTTTGACATTTCACTGTAAGATTTACAGTCCCATACTTTAAACCTGTCCCGACTAACGCACATGGAGGTTGACTGTATCATTGATATGTGTGTGTAGGTATCATTTTGTTTGAGGTGGCAGTTTTGGCCTCACCTTTAAGTTTGGTGCCCCTGTGCATGTGGCCACCAGTACTATTTACAGAACTGATGGCTGCATGTGCAGTGTGATTAACTGTACACATGAGATTTTTAGGTGGGCAGCTAAAATACAGGCAGTCAATACAAGCCACTTTCTTAACCTCAAATCTCGGTTTTACAGCCCAGCCCACTAATGCCCATCAGTATACAATTGGGCATGTCTTTTGTGGGTGTTCTGTGGTTCCTTATCAATGTGAACTGGGCAGCCTATTGTTTGAAGTGATCAGTGGTGGCATTTAAAGGGAGGGGGGGGGGGGGGGAGGCACATACTTCATATTGTGCACGTACTATTTCTTTCAGTGTTTCCATCACCCATCATAACACCATTGGCCTCGATGAGTCCTCATGTTTTATTTGAGTGATTTACAAAATACATGTACTTGCTGCTGTTATATTATTTTCTTACTGGCTTTGACATTTCACTGTAAGATTTACAGTCCCATACTTTAAACCTGTCCCGACTAACGCACATGGAGGTTGACTGTATCATTGATATGTGTGTGTAGGTATCATTTTGTTTGAGGTGGCAGTTTTGGCCTCACCTTTAAGTTTGGTGCCCCTGTGCATGTGGCCACCAGTACTATTTACAGAACTGATGGCTGCATGTGCAGTGTGATTAACTGTACACATGAGATTTTTAGGTGGGCAGCTAAAATACAGGCAGTCAATACAAGCCACTTTCTTAACCTCAAATCTCTATATATAGGTTTTACAGCCCACTAATGCCCATCAGTATACAATTGTGCATGTCTTTTGTGGGTGTTCTGCGGTTTTCCTTATCAATGTGAACTGGGCAGCCTATTGTTTGAAGTGATCAGTGGTGGCGTCATCCATAATGTATGTGTGCATTTGGCCACTGGTATTGTTTACAAAGATGCTGTTTACAGAACAAGTGGCTGAGTATGCATATTAGTTCTGTTATTGTTATCAGGTGTGGCCTTATCTGTAAGTTTTGGTGCCCCTGTGCATCACTGCATGAGGCCAACATTACTTTTCACAGAACTGATGGCTGCATGTGCAGTGTGATTAACTGTACACATGAGATTTTTAGGTTAGGCTAAAATACAGGCAGTCAATACAAGCCACTTTTTTAATCTCAAATCTCTATATACACATGTATATAGGTTTTACAGTCCACTAATGCCCATCAGTATACAATTGTGCATGTCTTTTGTGGGTGTTCTGCGGTTTTGTATGTGGGGTGGGGTTGAAAGCGGGGCAGTATGGCACCTATTACTGTGTATGTACAAAACCTACTTTACCCCAAAACATGAATAAATAATTTAAATAAATAGTTATTTGGGTTTAACGCCACGCAGGCGACTACGGCCACCCTCATGATGGTTAAATGAATAGGATAAAGTAAGTCAAAGATACCTGGGACATATGAATGCTAAATCAAGGATAGATTATGAACATGCACAGATATACATTCTTTTGGTGGGTGTTCTGCGGTTTTGTGTGTGTAACTGGAGTGGGGTTGGGAGCGAGCGGTATGGCACCTATGACCATGTACATGTATAAGACATTTATTCACCAAGTAAAATGTTATAAGGATTTTTGTGTGGCATGGCGACAGTAAAATACATCCTCACTTGTAGGGCATTCATCATGTCATACACTCAGTTGGCGATCATCCTGTATAGAGCACTAAACGATAGATGATAATAATAATAATAATGTACATTTTATAGCGCTTAACTTCCAAATGAATGGTGCTCATAATATTAAATACAAATCAGTCATATGTCACTAATCATGGAATCATGTTCCATGGATGGTGCTGTACTGAGGACAGCTTCTGGAAAGAAACTGCACCTGAATCGAGAGGCTCTGGCTTTCAAAGCACGGAACCACCAGCCAGAGGGCAAAAGCTTGAAGAGATCATTGGCTGGGTGCGACAGATCTGACAGAATAGTACTGGTGGCCACATGCACAGAGGCATCATGGTGTATGTTCTTAGCCTGTATGCTGATGTGTATGTACAAAACCTACATTACAAACAAAATAAATAAATAATTTAAATAAATAAGATAAAGTAAGTCTAAGGTACCTGGGACATATGCATGCTAGGTAAAGGATAGATTATGAACATACACAGATGTGCATGTCTTTTGGTAGGTGCTCTGCGGTTTTGTGTGTGTATTTGGGTAGGGGTTGGGAGCGGGCAGTATGCCATCTATTACTATCTAAAATTCTATATATATATATGTGTATATTTTCTTCTTGTATGCTGATGTGTATGTACAAAACCTGCATTAGAAACAAACAAAAGTAAATAAATAAATAACTTAAATAAATAGTTATTTGAGTTTAATGCCGAGCAGGCGACTAATGTCATCTCGCCACTGTTACATAAATAAGATAAAGTAAGTCAAGATACCTGGGCCATATGAATGCTGAGTAAAGGATAGATTATGAACATGCACAGATGTACTTGTCTTTTAGTGGGTGTTCTGTGGTTGTGGAGTGGGGTTGGGAGTGGGCAGTATTACCATGTATGTGTATGAGAACATCAGCATATGTATAAAACCTACTTTACAAACAAATAAAAATAAATAATAAATTTTAATAAATAAAATAAGATAACTCAAAGATACCTGGGACATGAATACCAAGTAAAGGATATATTAATTATTATGAACATGCACAGACTTGCATGTCTTTTAATGGGCGTTCTGTGGTTTTGTATGTGGGGTGGGGAGCAGGTGTTATGCACCTATTACCATATATGTGTACATGTATGTTCTCATCTTGTATGCTGATGTGTATGTGCAAACATACATCACAAACAAACAAATAAGTAAATAAATAAATTAAAAAAAATAAATAAATTAATAAATAAAATAAGTCGGGGATACCTGGGACCTATGGATAGATTATGAACATGCACAGATGTATGCATATTGAAAAATAATTTCCTCTCCTTGGTGGCCACCACCATACCACCAGCGATCATGTACATCAAGAAATTCCTTCCATCCATAATTAAAAGGATAAATAATAAATAAATATGTAAGTAAATACATAAATGAATCAATAATAAATAAATAAATAAAACATGTAATACAATGGAGAGGGCTACTACCTGTATTGTGTCTCATGCAGTACCGATAAAGCTTGATCATAAGAGTTTTTGTGAGTACTTTAGTGTGGATTGGTTCAATGGGTTGCAAAAACTACAATTTTTATATTTAGGTGTTTAGCTGAACAAGGTGATTTAGATGGAAACGGTTCGGAGATGGATTTCACTCTGCCTGGCATGTGCTTAAGACCAGTCGGATAAGAGTTGCTTGACCAGTTACAAATCCCATCTCCACTAATAACAAAAGAGCAGACCTACACTTAGAGCCGTTAGGCAGGAAAACGGACGAACAACATGCATGCATGTTGTATCCGGACATAAAGTCTGCAGAATGTTGAAGATGGTCGGCAGACACAATGCACAACATGCACGACTAAGGTAGTTTACTTTCGATATGCTTTCCTCCCACAAATGAGACCCGAGTTCTATGGGAAAGGCTGTTTTCAAGACCAGGAAAAATAACGTATTTGACGTTGATAAGATGTACTTCAAAGTTCAAATCCAAAATAATCTCTGTTTCACTTCAGGAGCAAAGTAAAGCTGATTAACCGTGCGCGTCTGACTGACTTCTTTCGAAGGCATCTCGCTGACCGCCATTTTGAAACTAGCGACGCGAGTATGCTTACGGCATTAAAAATATTACTTTTTAAATTATTTTATCGTAAATATGTATGCATGGTTACTTGCTGATGATTTTAATTTACTCACTGGAATAAACGTGTAACTCGTATGCTCGAAATTTTCAATGTTATGCACAAAAAATGTCTTGCACCTTATCTGGGCCGTGTACGAGGACTGGTTCCCTCACATCGAAAATAGCTTTCGAAAAACTGACACTTCTACAAAAATGTCTCAATCCTAAGGACAAATATTGTTGCTATCCATAAACCATATGGCATTAGTACTTTCGTTTCGTACCTGCAAACCATTGTTACTCTTTTGACGAACTACTCATGTCTGCAGAAATTGCGTAAGCTGCTAGTTCGGGCAGTCTCCATTGTGCGTCGGCTGGAGACCCGCCGACATTTCAGTGCACTTTCCCTTGTTGGGCTCGGTGGCGGGCGGGGACGGGCGGGGACGCCCGGGGGATGAATACTATTATAATATGGAAAAAACGAAAAAACCCAAACTTGCACAGAAGCGGCACATAGCCACCAACATTGAAAATGACAGTGACTCGGACCTGTGAGGAAGCGCGGCGACGCCTCAGGCGTCGGCCGTATGGCCTCGCTTCCTCATTGTCCATAGCAAGGTGAACGGGAGAAACCAGTTACCAAGCTGCATCCTTTTCTGGTGGGGGAGACCCTCAGGAGCCGTTTTGGCAGGCCTGACGCCCAGCGCCTCAGGTCTCGTGACTTGCTGGTGGAGTGCCGTACCCGGGCACACTCCAGCGGGCTGCTGAGGCTCTCTTCCATCGGAGACACTCCAGTGGAGGTCACACCCCACAAAACTATGAATTCGTCAAGAGGCGTAATCAAAGATCAAGCTTTGGCAGAACTGTCAGAAGATGAACTTGTACGGAACCTTAAGTCTCAGGGGGTGACTTACGTCAGGCGCTTCGCTTCCAAGCGAGGTGGTGGGGAGATCCTGACGTTTGGCACCCTCACCCCTCCTACTACCATCTGGGGAGGTTACTACTCCTTGAGAGTGAAAAGTACGTCCCTCTCCCCCTCCGGTGCTTTAAGTGCCAAAAGTATGGCCATGGGCAGAAGACATGCCGCCAGGCAGACATGGAGGCTTCATGCGCCCGTTGCACTAGGCCCGGACACTCTGCTGAGTCCTGCACAGCCACCCCGCTGTGTGTGAATTGCCAGGGGGGCGCATATGGCTTCGGATAAGAAATGCCCTCGTTGGATATCCGAGTGCAAGATTCAGCAGGTGCGTGTGGAGAAGGGGCTGTCCTTTCTGGATGCCAAAAAACTGATTGAAGGCCCTGGTGTAGCTGCGGCTGCCCCAACCTCTAACACCTCTGTGTATTCTTTCAGTGCAGCGATGGCAGGCAAGCGCCCCACCAAAGACTTTTCATGTCAAACTCCAACTTCTTGGTTGGGGGCGGAGCCTCGGCTCATCTCGCCCCTGGAGAGTAACCCTCCTCCGGTGGTGAAGAAGAGCCAGGGAACGCAGAAGGCGGACACTGCCGGTCCGGTAGTGCCGCCTTCTGTTGCCCCTAAGCCTCAGCCCCCACCCAAACCTGTTAGTCAGTCAACTCCAAAGGCTTCTTCTGGCTCTGTAGTCTAGCAGCTGCCCTTCATAGACGATCAGCCGTTTACGAGATAGTGATTTTCTAGAGAGTAACAAAGGTTTGGGTATATCAAAATGAAGTCTAGTATGAATAAAAGCAGTGCGCACTCGTTTTAAACCGCCGGAGGATGGAGACATTTTCCTGTAGCACATTTTGTTTCCAGTATGGCTGCAGACGAAACCAGGACCTTCGCTGCCATGTTTACAGGGGATCAGTAGTTTACACGGGTCTCATTGTTCCTGTATTCAGTGGTAGTATGCATTATATGTCACTTAAAAGGATTTCATTTTTTAAAGTAATATTTTCACACTTAGATATATTAAGAGAAGAAACAAGTACGAAAACGCTTGCCTTGAACACAAAATTAATATCGTTTCGCAACAATAAGGTATCCCAAAATCACGTGATCAAAACATCACGTGACGCCACGACCTCTCTGCGGACGTGAATTTCTGTGTGCCGACGGGTTCTTTTTTATTTGTTCTACATAAGCTTGTTTGTTTAAAAAAAAAAAGCAAACGTGTTAAGTTGCTGTGTGCATTTTTACGGCTTGATAAAGGTTTGTCACGTTTATTTCCATTCACTTTACCATCGCTTTGCCCGTTTCATTTCGACAACACAGCACCAAAACAAAACGTAACCCACAACACAAACGCTATCTTCAAAACCTATGCTGCATTCTGTAAAAGAAAAAGAGTGCCACACCACTTGGTTTTAACTGTCATGGCTGAGCAAAGTTTCGGAACTTGATTAATTATTTTATGCAGCAGTAACATTTATTTTAATCAGTTGCACTGACAAGCTATGTTGTGATGTGCGATCACTGCCAGTGCCAATTTTGCAGTCTCAGTGATCACTGATGGTACAGTACACTTCACACTGAAAAAAAAAAAATACACAGTACAATATGAACACGCTTGGAAGTTCATGCAATGCTTTGTTTAAAATTGAACCCTATCTTGCTAGCAGTAGCCTACTGCACAAAAGATGAACTTATTTTGCTGCTGTGTTATTTGCAGTTTGTCTGCATATAGACATTTGCAGTTCGCTGCAAGGATTCTTAGCAGCTGACATTAGCACTGACATATTGGGATTAAAACGACAAAGAAAACGGAGAAAGGTGACACAGAGATGATTTAATAAATCAGTCAAGTGATCAAATGAATGAGATATCTATGTTTTATGATAAACAGCTAGTTATGGGAGGGGGGGGGGGGGGGAAGGAGGCACATACTTTATAATGTACACGTACTATTTTTTTCAGTGTTTCCATCACCCATTCATAACACCATTAGACTCGATGAGTTGTCATGTTTTGAGTGGTTTACAAAATACATGTACTTGTTGCTGTTACATTATCTTCTTACTGGTTTTGACATTTCGCTGTAAGATTTACAGTCACATACTTTAAGCGTGTTCCCCCTAACGCACACAGAGGTTGACTGTATCATTGATATGTGTGTGTAGGTAGCGTTTGGTTTTGTTTGAGGTGGCAGTTTTGGCCTCACCTTTAAGTTTGGTGCCGCTGTGCATGTGGCCACCAGTACTATTTACAGAACTGATGACTGCATGTGCAGTCTAGTTCACGGTATCAAAATGTGAACTGGGCAGCCTATTGTTTGAAGTGATCAGTGGTAGCAACATCCATGATGTATGTGTGCATTTGGCCACTGGTACTGTTTACAAAGGTGCTGTTTACAGAACTAGTGGCTGAGTAGGCATATTATTAGTAGTACTGTTATTGTTATCAGGTGTGGCCTTATCTCTAAGTTTTGGTGCCCCTGTGCATGAGGCCAACAGTACTTTTCACAGAACTGATGGCTGCATGTGCAGTGTGGTTAACTGGACACATGAAATTTGTAGGTGGGCAGCTAAAATACAGGCAGTCAATACAAGCCACTTGCTTAACCTGAAGTCTCTATATATAGATTTTACAGTCCACTAATGCCCATCAGTATACAATTGTGCATGTCTTTTGTGGGTATTCTGTGGTTTTGTATGTGGGCTGGGGTTGAAAGTGGGGCGGTATGGCACCTATTACCGTGTATGTACAAAACCTTCATTACAAACAAACATAAATTAATAATTTTAATAAATAGTTATTTGGGTTTAACGCCGCGCGGTAGACTACGGCCATCTCATGGCAGTTAAATAAATAAGATAAAGTAAGTCAAAGATACCTGGGACATAAGAATGCTAAGTAAAGTATAGATTATGATCATGCACAGATGTACATTGGTGGATGTTCTGCGGTTTTGTGTGTGTAACTGGATTGGGGTTGGGAGCGAGTGATACTGCACCTATTACCATGTACGTGTATAAGACATAAGACATTTATTCACCAAGTAAAACGTTACAAGGATTTTTGTGTGGCATGGCGACAGTAAAATATGTCCTCACTTGTAGGGCATTCATCATGTCATACACTTAGTTGGCGATCATCCTATATACAGCACTAAAAGATAGATAAACACAATATTAAACACAAATCAGTCATATGTCACAAATCATGCAATCACGTTGTTCCGTGCATGGTGATGTATTGAGGACAGCTTCTGGAAAAAAAAATTGCATCTGAATCGAGAGGTTCTGGCTTTAAAAGCACGAAACCGCCGGCCAGAGGGCAGAAGCTCGAAGAGATGATTGGCTGGGTGTGACAGATCTGACAGAATAGTACTGGTGGCCACATGCACAGGGGCACCATGGTGTATGTTCTTGAGCTGTATGCTGATGTGTATGTACAAAACCTACATTACAAACAAACAAAACAAAACAAACAAACAAAATAAATAAATAATTTAAATAAATAAGATAAAGTAAGTCTAAGGTACCTGGGACATATGCATGCTAGGTAAAGGATAGATTAAAAATTATGAACATACACAGATGTATATGTCCTTCTTTTGGTATGTGTTCTGCGGTGTTATGTGTGTATTTAGGTAAGGGTTGGGAGCAGGCAGTATGGCACTACCATCTATATATGTGTATATTTTCTTGTTTGCTGATGCCGCCACCCGGGTCTGCCCTGGGGGACTTGGGTGGGGTTAGTACTTTTTAGTTCCCAGGGTCACCCTGGTCAGCCCCACAGGGTGGGTTTCCTTTCTATTCTGGGGCATGTGTTTCTGTCTACCCTTGGTCCATTCACCTGTATTTGTCTTTTTAAAACTCTCCCAACTGTCTGCACTGCCTGTAGCTCTTGATGTTGGATGTGTGTTGCTAGACAGTCTTAGCTTTATTTAGGCCCCATGTTGTAGGTTTATTTAACGTATTTGATCGGCTGGCGACATACATTCAATTTTCTGTTTAGTTTTTTTTTTCAAAAGCAGTGCAGGCACGTCCTGAGAAAGCCTTGTTGCTGTCGGGACGTTAAGCAATGTACAATCAATCAATCATTGTTTGCTGATGTGTATGTACAAAACCTTCATTACAAGCAAACAAAATAAATAAATAATTTAAATATATACTTATTTGGGTTTAATGTCGAGCAGGCGACCAATGCCATCTCATGGCGGTTAAATAAAAAAGATAAAGTAAGTCAAGATACCTGGGACATATGAATGCTCAGTAAAGGATAGATTATGAACATGCACAGATGTAAGTGTCGTTTGGTGGGTGTTCTCTGGTTGTGGAGTGGGGTTGGGAGTGGGCAGTATTACCATATATGTGTATGTGAACATCAGCATATGAACAAAACCTACTTTTCAAACAAATAAAAATAAATAATAAATTTAAATAACTAGGACATATGAATACCAAGTAAAGGATATATTATGAACATGCACAGATGTTTGTTCTGTGGTTTTGTATGTGGGGTGGGGAGCGGGTGGTATGCACCTATTACCATATGTGTACATGTTATGTTCACATCATATATGTGTATATGTATGTTCTCATACCCACCCAGGTCTACCCTGGGGGACTTGGGCGGGGTTAACTACTTTTTAGTTCCCAGGGTGACCCTGGTCAGCCCCACAGGGTGGGTTTTCCCCTCTATTCATGGGCGTGTGTTTCTGTCTACCCTTGGTACATTCACCAGTATTTACCTTTTTTAAACTCTTCCTACTGTCTGCACTGCTTGTAGCTCTTGATATTGGATGTGTGTTGCTAAAGGGTCTAGTTAGGTTTATTTAGTGTATTAGACCAGCTGGCGACATACATTCAATATTCTGTTTAGTTTGGGTTTTTTCACAAGCAGTGCAGGCACGTCCTGAGAAAGTCTTGTTGCTGTCAGGACGTTAAACAATGTACAATCAATCATTTTATGCTGATGTGTATGTGCAAACATACATCACAAACAAACAAACAAACAAAAAAATAATAAATTAATAAAATAAGTTGGGGATACCTGGGACCTATAAATATGCATGTTAAGTAAAGGATAGATTATGAATATGCACAGATGTATGCATATTGAAAACAAATTTCCTCTCCTTGGTGACCACTACCATACCACTATAGTGATCATGTGCATCAAGGAATTCCTTCCATCCCTAATTAAAAGGATAAATAATAAATAAATATATAAGTGAATACATACATGAATCAATAAAAATAAATAAATAAAACATGTAATATAATAGAGAGGGCTACTATCTCTATTGTGTCTCATGCAGTCATGATAAAGCTTAATCATAAGAGTCCTTGTGAGTACTTGAGTGCGAATTGGTTGCAAAAACTAAAATTTTATATTTAGGTGTTTAGCTGAACATGGTGATTTTGATGGAAACGGTTCGGAGATAGATTTCACTCTGCCTGGCTTGTGCTTAAGACCAGTCGGATACGAGTGTGCTTGACCAGTTAAAAATCCCATCTCCACTAATAAAATAAGTAAAAAAAGAGCAGACCTGCACTTAGAGCCGTTAGGCAGAAAAACAGACGAACAACATGCATGTTGTATCCGGCCAAAGAATGTTGAAGATGGTCGGCAGACACATTGCACAACATGCACAAAGGGCGTTTACTTTCGATATGCTTTCCTCCCACAAAAGACCGAGTTCTGTGGAAAAGGCTGTTTTCAAGACCAGGAAAAATAACGTATTTGACGTTGATAAGATGTTCAAATCGATAATAATCTCTGTTTCAATTCAGGATCAAAGTAAAGCTTCATCAACCGTGCGCGTCTGATTGACTTCTTTAGAAGGCTTCTCGCTGACCGCCATTTTGAAACTAGCGACGCGACTATGCTTACCGCATTAAAAATAATACTTTTAAACTTATTTTATCGTATATATGTATGCATGTTTACTTGCTGATGATTTTAATTTACTCACTGGAATAAACTTGTAACTTGTATGCTTGAAATTTTCAATGTTATGCACAAAAAATGTCTTGCACCTTATCCGGGCGGTGTACGAGGACTGGTTCCCACACATCGAAAAATAGCTTTCGAAAAACACTTCTACAAAAATGTCTCCATCCTAAGGACAAATATTGTTGCCATGCATAAACTATATGGCATTAGTACTTTCGTTTCGTACCCGCTGCAAACCATTGTTACTCTTTTGACGAACTACTTACTGTCTGCAGAAATTGCGAAAAGCTGCTGGACTACTGGTCAACCTTCTAAGGCCGCTAACTCTAGCGGCAGGAACGCTGCCAAGGACCAGGGGTCTAAGAAATCTATGGGACCGCTGTGCGCACGGGCCCAGAAGGGGAACTGCTGCACTGGAGGAGCGGATGGAGGGAATGGAAGTTGTCGTTGCTGATGCTGCGGCAGCTCCACCCCCTTCATCTCCGAAGAACCAGAGGAGGCCCGGGAGCCGGTCCCCCTCTGTTTCTTCAACTCCTTCCAAGGTAAAGGAAAAAAAAGGGGGGTTACCCCCAGATAAGACTTAATCATGTACTCTTTGCTTCAGTGGAATTGTCGTGGTTTTCAAGCTAACTTTGAGGAAATACGTCTTTTAGTCAAGTTCTATAACCCGGCCTCAGTAATATCTCTTCAGGAGACTTACCTGAAGACTTCTGACCCTGTGTCCTTAATGGTTTTAATGTTATACATAAAGGCTCTGTTTCGGAGAGGCGCTCGGGTGGAGCGGTCTTCTCATTAGTAGCCAAATTTTATGTAGCCCCGTTAGCATCGACACCTGTCTTCAGGCTGTCGCAGCTCGGGTTACCTTAAAGAAGACCATAACCATATGCAGTATTTACCTGCCACCATCACTGCGGGTCTGTAGTAATGATATTTTTAACTTAGTAGATCAACTGCCCCCTCCCTTTATTCTCATGGGGGATTTTAACGGTCACGCTCACCTTTGGGGTAGTGACCACTATGATGGCAGAGGTCAGATGTTAGAAGATGTTTTTTCTCAACTTAACCTATGTGTCTTTAACGATGGCTCACCTACATACTCTAACTCAGGTTCAGGATCTAGTTCTGTTCTAGACCTCACTGTGTGTGATCCTTCTCTCATGCTGGACTTTGACTGGAAGGTTCACGACGACCTGTGTGGTAGTGACCACTTCCCAGTAGTCCTGTCATCGGTCAGCTGTGAGGAGGATTCGTCGATGGGGCGCTGGAATCTCAAGAAAGCTAACTGGCCTCTGTTCGCCTCCCTCTGTCAGTCTCATTTACAGAGGAGGTGGTCATGTCAGCTGAAGAACCTGTTTCTTATTTTACTTCTATTTTGTTGGACGTAGCAGGTGAAACCATCCCTAGAACTTCCGCATCACCTCGGAAGCCGAGAGTACCATGGTTCAATGAAGAGTGCTGCTAGGCCCAAACACTGCGCAAATCTGCTCAGCGATGTGCTTTTCGTAATCCGTCGCAAGCAAATGTTTTAACATTTAAAAGACAGCGGGCGAAAGCCCGTTACATTCTTAAACGCGAACGCCGTGCTTTCTGGAGACGCCTCGTCTCATTTTTATCTTCTAGGACTCCATCCCAAAAAGTCTGGAAGGTTGTTAGGAGAATTAGGGGCAGGGGTGGCTCGGCTTCTGTCGGCCATCTTAGAGATGGTGACAGTTGGGTCACGGATAAAAAGGCTGTGGCCAATTTGCTTGCCTCCACCATTGCCCATAATTCTTCAACACAGCATTATTCACCTTTCTTCCAGAGAGAGAAGGAGAAGCGAGAGTCTTGTACTTGTGATTTTATATCGGATAACTCGGAAGACTATAATGCCCTTTTTACGTTTTCAGAATTGCAGCAAGCCATGAAGAAATGTACTGACTCTGCTGCTGGATTAGATACCATTTATTATCAGCTCATAAAACATCTGCCTGAGGATTCACTGCTTGTACTTCTCAATGCCTTTAACCATATCTAGATAACCGGTCATTTTCCGCCATCTTGGCGCCAGGCTGTGGTTGTGCCAATCCCCAAGCCGGGTAAGGATCCTTCTGACCCGGGCAACTACCGACCAATAGCTTTGACATCATGTTTATGTAAAACTATGGAACGCTTGGTCAACGCCCGCCTGGTGTGGCATCTTGAGTCTCATCACAGACCTCCAGTGCGGTTTCCGGCGCTTCCGTAGTACAACTGACCATCTAGTCCGCTTTTAGTCTTTTATCCGAGATGCTTTTGTCAACAAGCAGCATGTCTATGCAATTTTCTTTGATCTTGAAAAGGCATATGACACTACCTGGAAGTATGGTATAATGTCTGATTTGTCGGACATGGGTTTTAAAGGACACCTACCCGTTTTTATTCACAATTTCTTTTGTCTAACCGGTCGTTCCATGTCCGTTTGGGCTCCACCCTCTCCGACTCCTTTGAACAGGAGATGGGTGTCCCGCAAGGCAGCATTCTATCTCCTGTTTTATTTAGCATTAAAATAAATAACATTGTAAAGGCCATCAAGGACGATTCTGAATGCTCTTTGTTTGTGGACGACTTTGCTTTGTGTGCACGAGGTCGAGGACTTGCGTCCCTTGAGAGGCGCTTGCAGCTGTGCGTTGATCGCATCAGGGGTGGGTGTCTCTCAACGGATTCAAGTTCTCGCCCTCCAAGACAGTCTGTGTGCATTTTACTAACCAGACGATTTTTTTTCCAGAACCTAGCCTGAGCATTGCTGGAGTGCCAATTAAGGTGGCCGAAGAGGCAAAGTTTTTGGGGGTCATCTTCGACAAAAGATTGACCTTCTGCAACCATGTTAACTACCTTCTAACCTCTTGTCAGAAGGCCCTCGACATTCTTCGTGTCGTTGGTCGTACTGACTGGGGCGCAGACCGCATTGTCTTACTTCGACTGTACCGGGCCCTTTTTCGGTCCAAACTGGATTACGGCTCTGTGGTATATGGCTCGGTTTCCAAGTCTATTCTACAGCGTCTGAACACAATTCACCATCAAGGTCTGCGCATATGTCTGGGAGCTTTCAGGACATCTCCAGTTCCTAGTCTGTATGCCGAGGCAGGGGAGCCTTCTCTCAGGCTCTGCCGCATCCGCCTCATGCTCAGCTACGTTCTGAAACTGAAGGCCCATCCAGACAATCCTGCCTATGATTGTGTTTTTAACCCGTCGTTTGCAGAGATTTACGATGCCCATCCGGGAGCTGTCCGTCCACTTTCCTTCCGTGTCCAACCTCATCTGCATGCGGCCGGAGTGGACCTGGACAAAGTTTCGGAATCTCTGCAACACGTCACTCCACCCTGGCTACTACCAGTTTCTGACATCTTGCTGGATTTGACCGCTCACAAGAAGGATTGTACTCCACCAGCCATATACCAACAGAGCCTAAATGAACTCGTTTCAATTGTTCCTGGCTATTGTCGTCTTTATACGGATGGGTCCAAGTCTGAGGATGGGAGAGTGGTTGCGGCTGCAGTGTCCTCTCGACATCCTAGACGCCCATTTAAGCCCCGCCTCCCTGACCATTCCTCTGTATTTAGTGCAGAACTGCAGGCAATTCTGCTTTCACTCAAGCATGCCTATCAGTCTCGGGAAAGGAACTTCCTGATTTTGTCTGACTCTCTTTCTGCCCTGCAGGCCCTTCAGGGCGCGGGAACAGACCACCCACTCCTGGTGCAGATTAGAGAGCTGTACGCAGACTTGATGAAAAAATATTATGACATTATTTTTATTTCGGTCCCGGGCCATGTGGGCATCGAAGACAACAGAATCTGCTGCCAACAGTGCCCGCAGTGACCCTGTCCCTGACACACAGACTGTTTATAGTGATTTTAAACCTGTGATTAGTGCGTACATAGCCCGCGAGTGGCAGTCCGAGTGGGACAAAGAGGAAGGGAACAAGCTTCATGAAGCTCTTCCTACGGTGTCCGACAGTCTACCTTTCCGCTGCGGCATCGGGCACACGTATGTTACGCACTCTTACTTACTTAAACAGGATGAGCGTCCATGGTGTTTTGCCTGTGATGAGCAGTTTTCTGTTCGACACTTTTCGCTGTATTGTGCTGATCTAATTGACACGAGATATAAACACTTCACAGCAGACTCCTTGAAGGTTTTGTTCCGGGATGTTCCCCCGGACAAAATCTTCAATTTGTTGAGAGAATCATACTGCAATATTTTTACAAGATCTGAGCATTCATAGACTATGTGAATTTTTTTATTTGTCCTTTTGGAGAGTCTGTAGACGTTTCTTTTAAAGACATGTGCGACATTTTAGCCTAACATTTTTAAGCTATATTTCCATCTTGTCTTAAGACCTTGCTTTTAGTCTGGCTGACCAGATTTTTACCTATCCCGCCGTGAGATGGCCTCGTCGCCTGCTCGGCGTTAAACCCAAATAACTAACTAACTAACACGTTACCGCAATATCTCCACAAAACGTGATTCAGTGCGCTGGAGAGAAAAAAAATCATCTATTGACGTCACATTCCCTTGCACGCGGCGTGAGGAAAGGACGTGACAGTAATTTACTTTACCAAAAGCCTATCATACGTTTACATAGCATGATCGTCTTTTTGAAGTTCAGTCAAACAGTGCACGAGTTTTTTTTAGGACGGGTCGCGGTGGGGCGAATTTATAGCATACCCATGATGTCAAAGACAAATGAAGTAACAAGATAAAAATTACGTCATGTCTAATTACGCTAACCTCGCTGCTGAACGTACATTTGGCGCGAAGCGGCGTATGTATGTGCGTATGTATGTATTTGTGTGCGTATGTATGTAAACAAGAGAATCTCCGATATTTTGTACACACAAGCTTGAAACTTGGCGAAATACTTTCTTAAGTGGGTGGCTAAGAGAGCCTTCGAGTACATTTTCATTAAAGATATTAACAACCGTTTATAGGATATGGCGAAGTAACTCCATCAGCTTCACCATCAAGTACAGGCTTTACAAGTCCCTCGTAGTGTCTATTCTACTCTACGGCTGTGAGACTTGGACACTGCTTGCAGACTCAGAAAAGAAAATCCAGGCCTTTGAGAACAAGTGCCTGAGGAAGTTGCTCCGCATCTCGTACCGCGAGCACAAGACCAACGAATATGTACGGAGCATCGTCACTTCCCTGGTGGGCCCACATGAACCCCTTCTGGCAACCGTGAAACGGCGCAAGCTTGCTTGGTTTGGCCACGTGACCCGACACAACACCTTGTCCAAGACTATCCTCCAAGGCACTCTCGAAGGAAGTCGTCGGCGAGGTCGTCAGAGAAAGAGTTGGGTCGCAAACATAAAAGAATGGACCGAACTCGAGATGCCAGACTTGCTTGCCACCGCCCAAAATAGAACTCAGTGGAGAGCACTGTCTGTTGCTGCTGCCTTTTAGTCCCCCCAACGCCCAGTTCGGGCAAGGGACTGATGATGATGATGATAGGAACCCAGTTGACCTAGATTAGAGTCGGTAATTTTTGTCATATTTACTTTAACTTTTGCATATAACTAGTTTGGATAAAGACATTGGATGAGTTCGTTAGCTTTGTATCCTTTCAACTTCTTTAGTAAAAATTAATTTTTTTCAGAAAATAATTAAAACAGTAAAAAAACTTCACTTTCAGAGAAAGTCAGACAGTGCCGGTGACGTAAAAGAAGCAACTCCGTCACCACGCATACACTAAATATGACGTAATTCTCTCTCTCTCTCTCTCTCTCTTTCTCACACATATGCGCGTATCTCCAAGAGGCATAGATCCTCATGTGCCCGGAGGGCGCATTAACATCTATGCCTCTTGAGGATGTTTGCAGAGTGCGCATGCACTCACGCACACGCATACGCACACATCGACGCCCTTTCAGAAGAGCATGCAGATGTACTTAGTATAGCATGTAGCTAGGTAAAGTCAACCAGATTTCACACAAATTATAGCAAGACTGAAATTGTACCGTGAAATTCTAGTTTCGTCACCATTTTCGCAAGTCTTGAAGCGAAAGCGAAACTCATATCACGTTAAATATAAAATTACGTAAAAACAAAACAAAAAAACGTCATGACAAATAACGTTTGACAAACAAATGACACATATGCGCGCATCTCCAAGAGGCATAGATCATCAAATGCCCGGAGGGCGCATGAACATCTATGCCTCTTGAGGATGTTTGCAGCGCGTGCATGCACGCACGCACACCGGCGTAAACGCACACGCATACACACACTGCATCGACGCGCTTTCAGAAGAGCATGCAGGTGTACTTAGTATAGCATGTAGCTAGGTAAGGTCGACCTGATTTCACACAAATTATAGCAAGACTGAAATTGTACCGTGAAATTCTAGTTTTGTCACCATTCTCCCCAAGTCTTGAAGCGAAAGCGAATCTCGTATCACGTTAAATATAAAATTACGTAAAAACAAATATATACGTCATGACAAATGACGTTTGACAAACCAATGACGCGTATGCACTGAACGCGCCCCTTATAGAGTTCACTATGACGCAATGGCACATCTGCGAGTCTTTTTCAAAAGGAGATATTTGAACATGAGAAACCCCACCCGGGTCCGCCTTGGGGGACTTGGGTGGGGTTAGGTATTTTTTAGTTCCCAGGGTCACCCTGGTCAGCCCCACAGGGTGGGGTTTTCTCTCTATTCTGGGGCATGTGTTTCTGTCTACCCTTTGTCCATTCACCTGTATTTGCCTTTTTAAAACTCTCCCTACTGTCTGCACTGCCTGTAGCTCTTGATATTGGATGTGTGTTGCCAAATGGTCTTGGCTTTATTTAGGCCCCATGTGTTAGGTTTATTTAACATATTTGACCGGCTGGCAACATACATTCAATGTTCTGTTGTTTTTCACCAGCAGTGCAGGCACGTCCTGAGAAAGCCTTGTTGCTGTCAGGACGTTAAGCAATGTACAATCAATTGAACATGAGAATCAAGTCAAAGACAAAAGGTAGAGACCCTTGTCAGCTCAGACAGCTCTCATATATAGAAGGGACTTGTGGGTTATGGTTCATCCCATCTTCTTGTTTTTGCTCATGAAGTTGATTCATTTTCGGTTCTTCTACTTTTTTGACGTTCCTTGGTGTCGTAATTTTGTTCCGTGGTCTGCCATTGCCTTTGCAACCTGTGCACCCATGCGAAAACATGAGGCCAAATCAATGGTACTGCGCGTTTCCAATGTCTGTGAACCATGTTTTTTCCACAATAATTTCTTAGGGAACAGAGTTTTGATACACGTTTTTGAGAGAAAGTGTTTACGTCCATGATTACCCTCCTAAAGACATAAGAATGAACGTCTTTTTACACGCTCGTTTGTACCCGGTTCAGGGAAGAGGAGTAAAACCTGAGGCCGGTTTTTTTCCCCCAGATTTGTAAACCATGTAGATCCTCTCTGAAGTAAGTGAAACTTTCCTTTTAGCACGCGCACATCTGCGTGAACGACATACACATACCAAGGGGAATTACTCAGCGCTGGACATACAAACAGTTTGATCTCCTGCTTCCCCCCTAACAGGCACCCAATCGCCAGCCCACAGAAAAATACCGTGTAAAGAACAAGACTATCAACCCCTATATAATAATACATTTCAATTCTGAGAGTGCTCGGCAGTGCTAATGCGACGTAATTTCAGGCTGGTGAGCATGCACTGCGTCATCAGCACATCAGCTGCCCTTTTTGTGAGTGCAAGGCTCACTAGATATAGAAAAGAAGGGGGATTAAGGTGAGAAAAGCAATCGGACTGACCGCGCTATCATTTCAAGGTGAGCCGCCTTCCACTGAAACACCCATTGCAAAAAGCAATAAGGACTGTCGTGTTTTCACTTCTATGTGGGCTGGATGAACTTGGATTCAAACCAAACATGTGCTCACAAAATACAAGGAAGCTACTTCATAACTTGGCAGCAAACACGCTACCTTATTTATTTATTCTCTGAGCACGCGCAATCCCCAAGGTAAATAATCACCGGAGAGAGACAACCACTATGCTTCATTAACGACACCTCCCCCTTTGAGTTAAAAACTTATCTAAAATGAACAAAATCAAATTCTTATCTAACGAGCGAAACCGAATCTTTCCGAGATCGAACCGAAACAAAACTGTTCAGGTTTTATGCCACCAGCAAAGCGTCTCTATCAATAATGATCAGAGAATCAGCAAAGCGTCTGTTTAATCATAATAAAAAATATGAACATGAACCTAAAAACACAAGCTCTCAGCTTTTACTCTACACAAACTATCTATCGCAAAAAATGCGACTCTACATGTATGTTCACCATACAAAGGTAATTACACCACAACGAAGATCATGTCCTCGAACAAGTTACTAGAATCTTGCAGGCTTGATTACCACCCTGCCAGATCTAGTAGTGTATGACTGTAGGCCTACTTGTGACTCAGGTGGTCTGCCTGTCTGGGCTGACTCTTGCGCTGAAGGTGAATCCTGGGACTGCTGTGGCTGTTGACGCTCGTCGGGCGTCATCGATCCACTGGTCAACTCTCTGGTCTCGACCATCTGCCTCGGCTCACTGGCGGCAGCTGGACTCTCTGTATTCAAACTGCGTCTAAGGTACTTGCGGTTACGTCTCAGTACTCCGCTTGGAGTTTTGACCAGGTATGACCTTGGCCTTGGCGGATCACCACACATGGACGCTTCGACCTGGTCTCCCGTTTATCCCTCACAAGGACAGGGTCTCCTGAGCGGCTCCGGTAAGGGATGTGCTGTCTGATCAAAGTGCTGTTTCTGGTACAACTTTGATTTGGCGTCTCGCTGTTGTACAACTAACTTTTGAATCAACCATCTTTGGAGCTATCGTGGAAGGTAGCACAGGCAAAGTCGTAGGCAGCCCACTGCGGCCAAAGGCTAATTCTGCAGGACTGACCCCTAGACTAGGAATAGGCGTCGCGTGGTAGATCAACAGGGCCATGTGTTGATCATCCTGTTTTAGAATGTCCTTTACACTTTGGACTCCACGTTCTGCTTCACCATTACTTTGCGGATAACCCGGGCTGCTAGTCACGTGCTTGAACTTCCAGTCTCTGGTGAATCTTGCGAACTGGAAAGAACCAAATTGTGGTCCGTTATCTGAGACCAAAGTTTCTGGAATGCCATTGGTGGCAAAGATCTCTTTTAGCTTCTCGATCACTGAGTTTGATGTCTGGTTATTTGGGAGAGTTTTCATGTCTATGTATCTTGAATAATAATCAACTGATACAAGGTGATGGTGTCCTTGTATTTCAAGAAGATCCACCCCAATCTTCGAAAAGAGAAGGCTTGTTAGGGCCGGTGAAATGGAAACAGAAATATATCACATGCACCGAAGTTAATAGTAGGGTGGAGGTTTGCACATAAAGTAGCGCGTAGTAGCAGCAGGCTTTCAAAGCTCCAGCTTCCATCTCTACGGCGCCTTGAGCATCTTTAAATAGATGGACTGTTATGTGCGCCTCGGAGACACTATACATGTACCATACCATACCAATCTGCTGGACCAGGCGATCTGGCATTTTTGATGGTAGTAGAGGCTCATTAGCCTGTGACGGCCTCTTCTCAAGACAGTATTGTCATTCTAAAACATGGTCTTGGATTTCCCTTGTGAAATTCCCTTGACAGCTTGTCTGGCAAAAACGCTAATACTGTCGCGGCAGCATTATCAAAGATTTATAGTAGAGGTCTTTTAAAGTACCCTAGGCTTGTGCAAGTTGATGGAGGTGAATTCAAAGGTGCAGTTAATCAATTATTTCCAAAGCATGGCGTGCTATTAGACGTGGCATACCAGCTGTCCATAGATCACAGGCAATTGTTGAAAACTTTAACAAACAATTATTGGAGCAACTTTTCAGTTATCAGTATTCTAAGGAACTCATGCACGACACAGGGAACACTGAGTGGGTTAAGAGATTATCTTCGGTGGTAGGAGCAATAAATGAAACCTGTTGATGCTATTAAATTAAAAACAATACCACTGCCGGCAACAGCGCCAGCGCCGGGGCTAAAAACACCTGTGGCGCTTGACACAAGTTTGAGTATGAAACAGGTAAGATAGCTATATCAACCTGGTGAGGCTGAGAATGATGCAAACGGTAGAGCAACTGATCCAATATGGTCTACATCTGTTCACAATGTAAAAAAAAAAGTTCCTGGTAACTCGTCAAATTATTATTTACATGAGCCTGCCCCTCAGAGGGCATTTATCAGAGAAGAATTACAGATTGTTCTAACAAACACTGTTACTCATTCAACTAATTCATCAACTAATTGATCATAAATGTCGAAAGATAACTTAAGCTTGTAGTGCCCAGGTGCATAAGCCTTTTCCTTACTGAAAAATACACGTTTTCTGTCACCAACAGCAAGTGACTTCTTATGTGCAGTGATCATTTCAATATTATGTTTATTTGACCTCAGTGTCCTGTTGCAATAATCAGGCATTAGTTCTCCATCTAAAACTTGCTTATAGTGTTCATGACAGATATCTTTATTTTTTTATCACTTTTTTTAATACGTTTTGCTTTCTGGTGCAGTATAGAATACATTTTTGACCTCAGTCCAACATACTCAGGTATTGGCACTCCATTCTGTTCATCTTTAAACTTCCCAGGCACTTTCTTGTTTTGTGTGCTGTAAAGTGGGTGGTCTTTAGTATAATCAGACGTTCATATATATGCAACTCTGTTTTCATGTCTTCATAAAAGTCTTCAGTAGGCACATCTATGATCATAGAGTCTGTATCAGTGTATAACAGCGGACAGTCAGGATACTTCTTTTTAAAGTAATCATTGTAGAATTCAAGCATTAATAGTTTTGACAGTTCAAGTATTGCCATACTAATAAATACTGGCTTGTTTAGATCAACAAACTTTTTTGGAGTGTCACCACATACAGTGACCGATGAAACTCTTTATACCCTGTGTATTGTGGCTTAAATGCAAGTTTAATTGCACCTGATTCAGTTATAACCAGTCTCACATCTTTGCGGTGATGAGGATTTTCTACTGTCTTGCCGAAACAGGCATTGTTCATAAGCTTAAAGAAGTCTTTGTCAAATGCAGTGTTACCTTCCCTTGCACAAAGATGAATGTTCTTCATTATGTAATCTTTTATAAAAGCACATGGATCAAATTCTATGCCTCTGTGAACTTTCTTAAGTATTAGACCATGCCTGATGTAAAACTGCAGTAGGTGACAGTGACAAACGTAATTAAATTTATCATTTAAATTTGGCCCAAGTTTTTTTTTTTGTGTCTTCTTTTTTTGTTGTGAAAGACATTTTTGAATCATTGTTGTAATCATGTAGG
This sequence comes from Semisulcospira habei, assembly GCA_036245525.1. NCBI lineage: Eukaryota > Metazoa > Mollusca > Gastropoda > Semisulcospiridae > Semisulcospira > Semisulcospira habei. The sequence goes on along the minus strand of BTPG01000007.1, from coordinate 80,834,832 downwards.
TGGTATGGGTTCCAGGTCGACTTCAAAGATCCAACATTTCTCGTGATTTTGATCATGAGTCATAATACAGTTTGTTAAGTATGCTATATCATACTGTGACAAATCATGCAATTGAAATTTTTTCAAGGGCAATAACTCAGTCATTGCAAATCCATAAAGGTTATTAGCATCAAGGTATAGAATATATATGACCTTGACCTTGAGGGGTCAAAGTCATCAAGATATTTGTTGTTAGGTTTGGCATAATTATTTGCAGCTATACTAATGCCCTCTCAAACTCCGCAGTGAGATGGCCTTGGTTGCCTGCTCAGCGTTAAACCCAAATAACTAACTAAACCTCTCAAACCACGTTCCACAATGTCAACCATCGCCGAATCAGAGAGCAAGTCTATTTGTATCTGGATTTTAACAAATGCATCCCATGTCATGTCAGGACTAGTTATGTAGCTAGCTGGGTCCTTATATATACCTTTTTCACAGTAACTTTCAAATATGTCTGCTAGGAAGCAAACGTCAGCTTTTGAGTACTGGTCGTGGTAGTCACCAATTGTTTGACACCCTAATTTATCCCAAGCATCGACAGCGTTTTTGTATTCAGAGTCAGAAATTCCTTTTCCGTTTAGTGTAGAATAAAATGTCTCATTTGGAGGCAGAGACATTTCCTCAAACACAACCCAGTCATTAATGTACTCATAGGGATAGACTCCTTTCTTGATTACCTCCAGCTCAAAGTATTTACTTGTTATTGGAAATGCTGTCAGTCCTTCTGCCAGACTAGCAAGTCCTGAGGACAAATGTTGCATGGAGTCATAAAACAAGTTTGTTGTCTAACCTGAAAGTCAAGTACTTTTCAGTTGTCTGGGCAATACACCTAATGTTTTTGTAAGACTCATCTACAGCATGCATGATAATGTGTGAATCATACCCTCTGAGATTGTGGAAAAAGATAGGCAACTTATATGTCTTGGGATCTGTTTTTAGTTTTAAGTTACATGCATTATGAGCAGCACATCTGTAACGCCCAGTTATGTGGTCATGGTCACAAACTTTATCATGTAGGCGTTGTTCACAAATCCAACATATCTCCGCTGTATTAAAATTCAGTTCATCCTCTTGTGTCATCACCATAGGCTTTTGACAGTTTTCCAGATAATATACTACGCTACTGTGTAGTTGATTCATTTCTGTTAAAATCACACCTGCTGCAATTTCACCTCTGTAAATAACAGGTTCCGTATGCTCACCATTTGACCTAACAAGAATGTATCCGAAAGGACCATACCACTTGGTCACTTAATTTTATTAATTTTACAGTCTTTGGTAGTGCTTCTGGAACAGGTACAACCAGTGATTCAAAATCAGAATACATTACAAATGGCAGCTTTTGCTGATTACCATACTTCTTAAAAAATACCTTGCTACCAGGATCCTGGTACTTAAGTACTGTCTAAATGCTATCAGCTGACCTTCAATGTTGAACATGTTTGTGTGCTAACTTAATGGAGGAAAACCTTTGTAAACATTTCCTGCACAATCCATGTTTTCCATCATGTTTTGTTGTATGTACGTGAATTAGCCGTGACGTATTTCTGATAATTGTGTAGTGACCACCACTATCACCGGCACTTATTAGTAACATGTCAACATGTTTATCTTCTGGCTGTCCATAGGTTGGGGCAAGCGGTGATACTGAATCAGTTGTAAATTAATATCAGACTCAGTGTCCCATACATACACGTTCACATATATGCTAGGAGTTAGTTCTTCAAACAAGTGTATGTCTTCTACCTTGACAGGAAAATCTATACCATTAAAGTTGAGTTACACACTCAGGTTTTGTTTTTACAACGTGACGTTTAGCAAAAACACACCACATAAAACAGCGATTGTCATTGTTCTGAATATTAACATCAGCTTTTCTGTTTGCAACCTCAGTTGTAGTGGCAGCCATGATTTGCCTAAAATATGATGAATATCTTGACTGCCTTATTTGTAGTTAACCAGACCCCTTCATTTTAGCTCTATCAGTTGCTTCCTGGTAGTCGAGCAACATTTTGTTTCTAAACACGTTCTCCAGTTCCCTTCTTGCATTAACTGTGTGTTGTCTCATCAAGATATACAATACTAACACTTCACCGTCTACCCTGTTAAATTCTATTTTAGCAAAAACCTAAATCTTTACACTACCATCAAGAAGATTATGTCATATTATGGTAAAAGATTTTTCTATTGAATCATAAACATTGCGAACATTAGATATAGGCAAGTTTGTTGTGTGAAATACCTTGTGCATGCTTGCATGTTGTCGGTCATTTTTTATTGTCCCCCAAAATATTAAATAGAAAAATATTACTTCATTTTAGCTCTATCAATTGCTGATAGGAAGTCAGGCAGCATCTTGTTTCTAAACACGTTCTCCAGTTCCCTTCTTACATTAACTTGCATTGCCACATCGAGATATATGGTACTATCGCTTTACCATCTGCATTGTTAAGTTCTATTTTAGCAGCAGCAACCTGAATCTTTACACTACCATCAGCGTGTATTGCGCTAAAAGATTTCTCTATTGATTTATAAAGACTGTAAGTATTTGATATAGGCAAGTTTGTTGTGTGAAATACGTTTTGCAAGTTTTGCATGTTGTCGGTCATTTTTTATTGACCAACAAAATAATAAATAAAAAATTATTGTATGTGTAATACCACTTTATTGACTGTAATACCTACAAAATAAGCATTCAGTTTACATAGTTGATTGAATATGTGTTCGCACACTGTCTTAAACCAGTTACAGTTGGCATCATTTACTTTAAAGGTATGTGTCTTAAGATCAACAGTCTTGTACTCTACAAATGGTTGTCCATCAATAAATTTCAAAGTCATATGATATGTCATGTGTATCACTGCCGGTACTGAGAGTTTATGCCATGTTGTTTGAAATGTGTTTTTAACTGTTTGAAGTGCTGAACGTCTCTGAAGCAGTCTGTCACATCAACTTGTCTGTCCGTCATTTTTATGACCAAAACAAAAGGGTTAAATTAATTTATTAATCCTGCCCAGTTGGCTGATCTGTCTTTAAGATGACCCTATGTATATAGTTGATTTCAGTTTTTGTTTTTTTTATTTTTTATTTTTATTTTTTTACATCGTCTCGTTTGTGCTTGTTTGGTATAACATCGTTCTCCCTGAGGCAGTCTTCAAAGCTATCACAATCCTTACAGTAAAACAAAGTCATAAGTCTATTATGTATAAATGTATATTTCTTTGACATCAGTCATGTCTGGCATGATCCAGGTCGCAAGATGTCTTCTTGATTTCTTTACGAAAATAGTTGCGGAATGAAAACAAATACGTTATTGGTCAGAGGGGTTCGCTGTACAGACCCTTGTAGGCCCGCCTGAGGGTTACAATGATTTCTTTGACCTCCCGAAGGCCTACAAAGGTCCGTGTAGCAAACACCTCTGACCAATAACTTATATATATATATATATATATATATATATAAGTATAATAAGTATATATATATATAAGTATATATATATATATATATATATATATATATATATATATATATATATATATATATATATATATATATATATATATATATATATATATATATGTTTATATTCCTACGTCACACGACCAGTCATTTTAGCGCAAACCATACCATGTGACCGTGATACAAAAACCCTTGTAGTGACAAATGGCGGACTTCTTGTAGCCCTCTTTGTGACGCATCTTGGATGCGAGTTTTGTTCTATAAAAGATCACCAAAACGTTCTAAAGTAAAAAGTTAGTTAGTGTTGTTCGAAACAACAAGCACACTCAGTGAGGAGACGGCAACGTCATGAGATATTTTAATTTGCGTCATAAGTCTATTATGTATAAATGTATATTCCTTTGACGTCAGTCATGTCTGGCGTGATCCAGGTCGGAAGATGTCTTCTTGGTTTCTTTTACGAAAATAGTGGGGGAATGAAACAAATACGTTATTGGTAGCAGGGGCCTGTTGCACAGACCGTTGTAGGCCTTCGGGAGGTCAAAGGAACCATTCTACCCCTCAGGCCTTCGGCCTTCAGGGTACAATGGTTCCTTTACAAGGGTCCATGTAGCAAACCCCTGCGACCAATATATATTATGTTCTTTACTTTTAAACAAAGGAGTCACCCAAAGCCAAAAATGCACTCAATCAGATTAGCTCCAAGGGATGTAATTTTTCATTTTAATTCTGAGAATGCTCTTGCTGTGCTAACGCCATGGAATTCCAGGCTAGTAAACTTGCATTGTGTCATCAGGACATCCAGCTGCCCTTTTTGTGACTGCATCGCTCACTAGATCTAGAAAGAGAAGGTAGTGGGAGAGAAGAAATGACAGACCTATCATTTTGAGCCTTCCACTGAACACCTACTGCATATAGCAATAGGGACTACCCCGAGGCGCTGTCTATAATAGTTTTGTTCTTTACCTACGTATTTTTCTGTGGGCTGGCGATTGGGTGCCTGATACTGAGGAGGGGGCAGGGGATCTAACTGTTTGTATGTCCAGCGCTGAGTAATTCCCCTTGATATGTGTACTGTTCTACCATCACTAGCCTCACAGCTCTGGTTGGTGAGAATGAACGACATAGACATTACGTGAGCTACGTCAGAGTCATTTTGTGAGATGGACGTCATTCTTCGTAATCCGGAATAGGAGGAGACCAGACGGGGTAATTTTTCTGCTAATTTCCGTAATCTACCGTTCAAATTTTCTGGTAATCCATGTTACCGTTCTCTTTGAACTGACTGTTGTCAATCTTTTCGTCTATTCTGTAATTAATGGTATTTTTGTTTAGCAGAATGGCTAAGAAAACACGACAGGAAAAGAGTGTTTTGCTTGATTTGCTTGTGTAAAGCTTTTCTGAATAAACACTCATAAACCAGATAGGTAAATAAAGACATGAGAAATTGGATTCGCTGTTTTCGAAATACCTGTAAATAATTCACCTTACCAGCTATTCTTCCAAACAGTGTAATGTTTCTCACGAAATTAAGTTTTCTTTCGTATGAAACTCAAATTTCTGGAAAGAACCTCTGAGCCTGTCAAAGACTATAAGGATCTATCACTTAAATCGCAAAACCCAAATTGACCATGCCTTTGCAATGATGGCTCACAGAAAGAATGTTGAATGCTGAGAATGTTTGTTCAAAATGTGAATCAGAGAAAGGCTGTACTTGTAAGAAAATGAAGTTTTACTTCATTAAAGTTATTCTCCCAAGGATCAAGCATCTCAACACAGTCAGAAAACTGTCTGCAACAGATACTGCTGACAATATTATGTATGGGTCTTTTGTGTACTAACGTAGAGCTTTATGATGTAAATACAATGCCAAATGTCGAAATTCATAGTTTGGTGGGTGTGTTGTTTTTGTACCCGAGAGCGCAAATTATCATCTGCATCGGCCTCGTTTTGAATTTGTGCATATTTACTAGCTTACGTCACAAGGCAGAACCCGGTCAAGACTGCAGACGAGGTCATCGGTGTGGGTACACACGTGTCAGTGTAAACATGCGCTGATGTTCTCCGGCATCCCTTTGACATAATTTTCCACGAGAATGTAAAATAAATCTTCCATACTCGCTATGCTGTCAAAATCAATGCAGGTTCCGCTTGACCTGCTACCCTGAGTAACGATCGTGCTGGGGGCGTGGTTTGTTCGACTCGATCTCCGCGCCAAGAGACTGAGCCAGCGTCACGAAACAGAACAGTGGTATTTATACCCACTTTCTGCACTGCAATTTTACATCTCACACATCGAAGTCTACGTAACTGAAAGCATCTCTGGAAACGACAAATGCACCATCGAAGCAGAAACACTACCTCTGTGAATTGTGTGAATGAGAGCGGCCCGCACAGACAAAAACGTGTCATGACCAGCGATGTCATTGCCGCAATTTTGACACACACCGTAGTTTTCAGATCCTTGCAGGATAAAATCTGATGAACTAGCTCGTAACTTTATGATAAAACAGGTTTAAAATCTTGCAAAATCAGTAAGAGATAAAATCTACTGAAGATCATGAATTCTGAAAATCACTGACTAGTGCTCGCGGAACTATAGGAAGATCGACAAAGACCGTAGCCGGATTACTTACTGATTCACATATCAGGAAAGGGACAAATTCCGGATGGGTGGTCAAGCCAAGCTCTATACTCCCTTGTCCGATGTCAATTCTACTTAGGTGTATCTTGTCTCTCTTTCTCTTTCTTCTCTTCAATTCCGAGTCTGTCATTGTCGGCCGGCGCGAGTCGACTGATACTTTCTTTTTTTTCTTTGCTGGTTCATCCGCCATCTTGTCTCTGATTGGTTATAATTATGCCGATGACCTAAGGTCGTATAGAATAGTTATGACGTCAGCTACCATCGCCTATCAGAAGCAATCTTTTGACTTGGTCCAGCCACAAGATTCCTGTGACCTCTTTTCGCTTTGAACGGACGAAAGAAAGCATTTGATGGGACAGTAGGGTGGTCATTATCTAAGTGGGTGCGTATACTGAATCCCAGTAAAAGCTTTTTGCGAACTGAAGCATTAAAAAAGGTCAGGACTGCCCCTTTAAAGAAAGTTGCATTTTTTGTGTGTACATTTTTCGGGTTTGATTTCGTACATTTTCAGTGAGACTGATGATCAGGGAAGGTTCCAGAAAAGGATCACCACCTCAGTCTTGCCCCAGTGCTGGAGAGAGGATTCATACCCCACTCTGTAGTCAAGTCAAGAAAGAGTCAAGTCAAGAAACTTTATTCTTCCAAATACATGTTGCCACGTACAGGAAAATTTGTTTCGCCACCTCAGGTGCAACTCGCAATCACCCAAACTCACACAACATTTAGTACAACAACAAATGGACAATGGCTCGGGACGGGTGAAGCCCGTCGCCAAGGCGTCTCATGGCCGGCGCCAGCGGCCCCAACTTGACCCGACCTGAACCTCCCTAACACAAAGCAAACTAAGGACAGCCCTATCATAGTGTCTCTTAAACACGTAACTTAATGTTTTTACACTTCCTGCTTGGCTGAGACTAGTTTCACAAATAAAAGTTAAAAAAAAACAAAACGCATAAACAAAACAAGACAAATTATACTTCCACAGTTGCTACCTGGGGGCCCGTCGCTATAGATCAGCGCCGGCTATTAGACGGACATTCGCTCCGGCATAAACAGTCACCAAACCTTAATTATAACTTAACTTGCGTAGTATATAACTATACACCTACTCATTTTGAAGCAATACAAATAAAACTACAACATTAACGTGAAAAGCACGTTGCTCCTAATCCACAGTACACACATGCACATGCTGTTAAGTGTAAAAAACAAGTATAAGAACAAGTGGAAAAGTGGGGGGGGGGGGGGGGGGGGGGGGGACAAAGGAGTTAATTCATTACAAACTGAGAAATTAACAAAATAAAATAGTTATAATAAAATTCTATGTTGTTAAAATGTTTTCAAGCTATGTTTTAAAAATCATAGATTATTTATTTTGTCATGGCTTTGGTAGATATTTTTTTAGATAACTTTATTACTTCCCTTGATGATAGAGACTATGAGGCCAGACAGGCCACTTTGGGGCTGATTCGCTCCTAGTCCCACCCACAAATTTGACTGGTGGCGAAACTTCGAAACTTGCTTTACTTACCCACGCCCCTCCCCCCCCCCCACCCTGCCCAGTTCCGCCCCTGCACACACGAACTCGGGCACTCATCTCATTTGAACAGAGCGATCTGCAGTATGGACAATGACGTCTGGTCTTACACGGAACCGACAGGCGGTCAGCCTTGGCGGTCAGAACATGATCATTGCTGTCCAAAATACAGTAATCCTTTTTTTACTATTTGTCTTTCTACAAAACACCATGCACACTTCTTTAATTTTCAACAATCATTTATTTTTTGTTTTTGTGTTTTTGTTTACTGATGCGACATGTAGGCCAATACCGCAATCCTGTCCAGCGCACTTTTTTTGGGGCATTCAAGTTGGGATCGATTATACCACTGAACAGGGTGTGTGCGTGCGTGCGTGCGTGTGTGTGTGTGTGTGTGCGTGCGTGCGTGAGTGTGTGTGTGTGTGTGTGTGTGCGTGTGTGCGGTGTGTGTGAAAAGAGGGGGGGGGGGGGGGGCGCACATGGTATTTTCAGTCGGCGTAGGACTATCGATACCGAAGACTACCGACCAGTCAAATTTAATTGATGATGGCCGCTGCGCTCACCTTTCTTACATTTCATGTCAGTTTTGCCAATTTTCTTGGTGCGGTATCTTTGATATCCTACCTACACCCCTCCCCCCCCCCCACTCCCCCAACACCCCTCTCGCCCATATGATGAAATATGATGTACATAGTTTTGCCTATAATAAAAGTATGATTACTGTCAGTCTCGAAGAGAACGCGTGCGTGCCTGCCGCGTGTCTCAGTGTCTGTGTCACAGCTAAAATGATTTTATGACCCTCTATACTCTTCAGCCGGCAGCACTAACACTAGCTCAGTTTTGTCTACCCTACTTGAAGATACGGCGGTAGACTTCAGTTGAGATGGGTCTGGTCGGAGCACTGGCGTTCCGTAGCATGCAAATGACGAACATAGGCGGGCACACATCGGACTCTGACAGAGAAGTAACACGATAAAAATTACGTCGCGCCCCTAGCCCGCCGCTACGCCGAACTGACCGCCGCGCTGTTACGTGCATTTCAGTGGCGGGAAACGCCGTGTGTGTGTGTGTGTGTGTGTTGTGTGTGTGTGTGTGTGTGTGTGTGTGTGTGTGTGTGTGTGTGTGTGCCGGTGTGTGTCAGCGGTGTGTGTGTGTGTGTGTGTGTGTGTGTGTGTGTGTGTGTGTGTGTGTGTGTGTGTGTGTGTGCCGGTGTGTGTAGACAGGAGTTTCTCCTGTGTCTGTGTACGTCACTTACAGGTCTAAAAATTTAGGCCGAAATGCTTCCTTCAAGATTTATCTCACAGGACTTTTCAGCATTTTTAGAAGGGTTGGATTACTCATTAAAAAGATAAATTGCCGTTTATACAATGTCGGTTGAACAGCATTTGAGTCCGTAATTTGTGGTATATTCATCTGAAATTTTGAATACAGCTAGCTTCGATAAAGATATTGGATGAGTTCGTTAACCAGCTTTGTATCTACTGAATCATTTTTTTTCCATTAAAAATAATTCATCACAGAAAAAAATGTCGACAGGAAGAAGTCTCGACTTCAGACAGGCACAGTGATGGTGACGTAAAAGCGCTAGCTACAGTTACTATGCCGGATATATTGTTGCAGAACACCAGACACATCATTGTTATACATGAATTGACACAAAGACCCCCCCCCCCTCTCTCTCTCTCTCTCTCTCTCTCTCTAACTTTATCCTGAATAAAAACGTTTCATCGTCATCATCATCATCATCATCTCTCTCTCTCTCTCTCTCTCTCTCTCTCTCTCTCTCTCTCTCTCTCTCTCTCTCTCTCTCTCTCTCTCTCTCTGACAGCTGAGTTTGATTTAGGAAGACCGCTTATAGAAAGTCGGTTCGGACCCACATTTAAGTCCGTAATTTTCGTTCTACTCACTTGGAGTAGCGGCTTTGAAATAGAGTATTGGATAGTTCGTAATCCAGCATTGTCAGTACCTCTTCAACTTTTTTTTAATAATAATTAATTCATTTTTGCAAGTTTTGGATCCAGTACATATTCCCATCAAACAGTCTGAGGCAGAGTGGAAGAAAACAGTAAGTCCTCCCTTTCGTGACGTCAGTAAGTGACATCAAATGCGTCACTGGTGCGGGGTGTACACAGCGTCGTGACTCAGACTACTAACTAGCGACTTTTGATGCCATGACGTCAAGCTTATAGTGACGTCATTTGCTGCTCCTGCTATTATTCTTCAGAACTGAATTCATGTCGCTACAGAGCGTACTAATGGCGGGAAGCGCCGTGTGTCCGTCTTCACTGAAGTTATTTGTGCGCGCCGGCACTGTGCAGTGTTGATCCGTCAGAGATTGGCCGCTTAGAGAGGAGGGACTGACTGAAATGGATCAGAAGGATCGGCATAACTCATTCGAGACCTGCGGCCGCCTCTGGATACGTGGCTTATACCCCGTATCCGGAGGCGGCATGTCTCGAATGACTGAATGAGTAAAAATGTGAACGAACTGGCTCTGAATGTTTCTATACGAAAAACGCATGTGAGCTCCAAACAGTACGGTAGGCTCTGCCTCAGTTATGATGAAATCCTCGTCTTGTTTTACATAAAGGCAGGCACGATGACTTCCGGAATGTTTCTAAACGAAAAACGCATGTGAGCTCCAAACAGTACGGTACGCTCTGCCTCAGTTATGATGAAATCCTCGTCTTGTTTTACATAAAGGCAGGCACGATGACTTCCGAGTAACCGTGACTACTGATCATCCAGGTAAACGACCACGCACACACGTATTCGCGCAGGCCGGCCGCACGCACTCCCACGCGGCACTCGGGTACACTGGCACAGCCGCACATGACACACATATGACTGACTCACAATCGATTTATTAATCTTTTAGTCACTGCCTCCAGAAAGACTGAAAACGAACGAGACTGGCAAAAGCAAGAGGTATTGAGTCATAATGACTGATCCCGCCCGGTTAAGCGGCGCAGATGCTCATCCGCAGTGACGATTTACTGCTAGTTACGGCTTCATTCAGCCAAAAGCCAGAGCTGTCCTGAAGTATACTCAATGTTTTCCGCAAAGACTATAGTCGATTACAGCTCTGATCAGTCATGGGTCCCCGCTCTAACACAAGGCAAATAAATGCCGTTTCACATGTGAAACACAAATTGACCCATAGTAAACGTACTGCTATAGATCTGCCATAAGTAGCAAGCAAACGGAGCAATATATCAGTGGACTCTAAAACACGGCTGGAACTTGAACTACCACTTTTTGTTGAGTTAAATACGGTGCAAAAATGTCCCTTAAAGTTAAAGTTACATCCACACCCTACCCTAACTGAGCTGTATGATAATTCACTTCTGCTTACAAATAGCCTGATATAACATGAACTGAAAATCATCTACATACGGCACATGACTGCGTCCTCTTTTCATTGCAACTTTCTAAAATGATTTATGAAAATCAGTACTGTCTGATATATATATTTTATTTACTGTGGATTCCTTGTCAAATGCATGATTTTGATTCACATTGGTAAAACAAATGCGCAGTACTGGCCCCACCCTTTAAACCCTTGGTTCATCTGCCATGGCCTAGCAAGCTGGGACGATGGCATCGAGGTCCTCGGGTCGGGGAATTACCCTGCTGTCCATTGCTGGGAAAATCCTTGCAAGGCTGCTCCTGAATCGGCTGGTACCTGCCATCGCTGAAGACCAACTCCCAGAGGGCCAGTGTGGCTTCAGAGCAAACAGGAGCACCACCGATATGGTCTTTGTGCTGAGACAGCTACAGGAGAAGTGCCGCGAGCAGAACAAAGGGCTGTACGTAACATTTGTCGACCTAACAAAAGCGTTCGACACTGTGAGCAGGCAAGGCATGTGGCAGATCCTGGAGCGGCTTGGCTGTCCCCCAAAGTTCCTCAACATGATTATCCAGCTACACGAGGACCAGCAAGGCCAGGTCAGACTCAACAATGACCTCTCAGAACCATTCCCTATTCTCAACGGCGTAAAGCAGGGCTGCGTGCTGGCACCGACCCTCTTCACCATCTTTTTTAGCATGATGTTGAAGCAGGCCACAGTGGACCTCGATGATGACGATGCAGTGTACATCAGGTATCGTCTCGATGGCAGCCTGTTCAACCTCAGACGACTGCAGGCCCACACGAAAACCCTAGACCAACTGATTCGTGAGCTGCTTTTTGCTGATGATGCTGCCCTCGTTGCACACACAGAGAGAGCCCTGCAGCGCATCACGTCTTGCTTCGCAGATGCTGCCCAGCTCTTTGGACTCGAGGTCAGTCTGAAAAAGACAGAGGTCCTCCATCAGCCGGCACCCAAGACAGTGTATCGCCCTCCTCACATCACCATTGGCGAGTCTGAACTAAAGTCAGTGCACCAGTTTACTTACCTTGGCTGCATTATCACGTCGGACGCCAAGCTGGACAAGGAGCTTGACAGCAGGCTGGCAAAAGCGAACAGTGCTTTCGGGCGACTTTTCAAGCGGGTGTGGCACAATCAACAGCTGAAAACAGGCACCAAGATCAGCGTGTACAGAGCTGTGGTCCTCACCACCCTGCTGTATGGTTCCGAGTCCTGGGCCCTCTACCGCAGCCAACTACGACTCCTCGAACGCTTCCACCAGCGCTGCCTGCGTACCATCCTGGGCATTCACTGGAGTGACTATGTCACCAACGTCGAGGTCCTTGAACAGGCTGAAACTGTGAGCATCGAGGCTTTGCTGCTGCGGACACAGCTCCGCTGGGCGGGGCATGTCTCCAGGATGGAGGATCATCGCCTACCAAAGATCACCCTGTTCGGCGAGCTTGCTACTGGACACCGTGACAGAGGGGCACCAAAGAAGAGATACAAAGACTGTCTCAAGAAGTCACTTAGTGCCTGCCAAATCGACCACCACCAGTGGTCTTCGCTTGCTGCGGACCGTGACACCTGGCGCTCCACCATTTACAAGGCAGCTGTCTCCTTTGAGGACTCTCGCAGAGCTAGCCTTAAGGACAAGCGGCTCAGGAGAAAAAACAGAGATGCCGCAGCTCAGAACCCTGGCCAGACCTTCCCCTGCAGCCACTGCGGTCGAACCTGCCTGTCTCGGATTGGCCTCCGCAGCCACGAACAAGCCTGCAGACGTCGTGGGCAACTCCTATAAAATCTTCGTTCGCGAAGTCAAGCCAAAGGAGGATAGGTAAAACAAATGTTTTCATGTAGTGACACCTTGTCAGTTATGACAGAGCAGAAAATTTCTTACTACTGTCAGTATAGCCCGATAAAGACGAACCTTGACTTTTCTTTCTGTGGGTCAAATGGTTGTTGTGATGCGTCTAGTGTGGTAGTGTAGCGTCTGTGCTTGTCGCTCTCGCTTTCAGCTCCCACCGCTGGCTAGCAGTTTTGCGAAAAGGGGAGCAGAACATGTCAGTCTCTCCCTGCCAGTACACAGCCTCTCCAACAACAAGCCTCATGTAGTGCCTCCTCGTGGTGACTCATGGTAACCGAACACCTTACGGACTCGGGCTGAACTACAGAGGACTCGGAGGAGATCTGGCCCCCAGACATGCGGCATGCAGGCCCATCGATGTGTGGACAAGCCCTGATGCCCATGAACCAGATCCCCAGCTATGGGTAAATAGCCCCACTGCCTTGTGGGTGCCTTGGGAGAGGCAAAGGCTAGGGGAGTAAACCCTATACAAATCCGGGCAGGGATGCTCGATAGCCTTGGTTGGCAGATCTCCTTCGAGAAGGAAAACTCCGAGGAAAAACCTGAGTAGATGGGACCCATAAGCCTTGGTCGGCAATCCATCTAGGAGAAGGATACTCCAAAACTAAACCATCCTGTGCTCCCAGGAAAGGCCTTTTGACCAGGAGCTAAGGGTGAGGTAACCCCGACAGAAACCCCGAGTGCTGAAGACGGAGGTACTGGGCTGCACAGCGCACTCTAATAAACCACAGTACCATGCATATACAGCCATATGACACTTGGAGATGGATTCAAGAGGAATGGTGCTCGCCCTGTGGAGTCTCACCAGGCAGGTGCAGTACCGGGCTCTGCGCCTCTTCAGAGCCCACCCCCAGCGACTGGAGGACCTTCCCGACTTTCTCGAGGAGCCAGGGGACTGGGAAGTAGAGCGACTGGCCAGCGAAAAAACAAGACCAGAGACAAAGAAAAAGCCAATGTAAACATCATGCACTGGAATGCCGAAGGGGTTACCAACAAGAAAACAGAACTAGAGCACTTTCTGCATGAAAACAGCATAAACATCTGCTGTGTATAAGAGACACACCTGCAAGAAGGGAAACCCTTTAAGGTCAGAGGATATCAGGTCTTCCGAAGTGATCGCCAAGGGAGGAAGAAAGGGGGGGTTATGACCCTAGTTAGAAACAACCTGAATGCCAGCGAAATCAGGCGATTCATGGAAGAGGCAGAATACATCCAGGTCAAGGTAACCACCAGTGACAGCACCCTTGACCTTGTCAACTACTACTGCCCTAATGATAAGTTGCTGTCCCTCGACACTATCCAGGTCCCGGACAGTGGATTCCTCATCACTGGTGACTTCAACAGCCAGTCCCAAAGTTGGGGATATGACACACTGGACAAGAGAGGAGAAGACATTGAGGAGTGGCAAGATGAAAACCACCTGATACTTGCCAATGACCCTGAGGACCAACCTACCTTCTACTCTCGCCGCTGGCACACCACCACCTCTACACCGGACCTGGCGCTTTGCACTGAAGATGTTCATAAGTGCCTCAGCAGAACAGTAGGACCACAGCTAGGAGGAAGTGACCACCGCCCTATCCTCCTAACCCTAAAAGGATGCACAGCAGCTAGCTCGCCACACCGGCCAAGATGGAACTACCGAAAGGCAGACTGGCGCTTGTTCAGTATCCGAACAAATGAGCTAATGCAAGACCTCGCTGTGTCTGGAAGGAACATCAACAATGTGGTCAGAGAGTTTAATGACATTATCAGTAAGGCAGCCAAGGAATCCATACCTCGAGGGGTCCGGAAAAACTACACCCCATACTGGACCGCAGATCTTCAGAAAGCACATGACAACCTCACTAGGGCCAGAGAAGACGCTGAAACCAACCCCAGCCAAGAAAACAACATCAAGCTACAACACAGTAAGGCCCAGTATCTGAAGATGAAGTTGGAGTGCACAAGAAGAAGTTGGAGAGAGAAGACTGCAAGACTAAACATGGACAGGGACACCACGAAGTTGTGGAGACTGACCAAGGCGTTGAACGATGAGGGCACCAGGGAACAGAAGATCACCTTGGAAGAAGAAGGGAAAGCACTGACTGGTAGGAAAGCTGCAAACATGTTTGCACAGATCTATGCGAAAGAAAGTGACATCACTGTCCCACGAATGCCTGCGAAAGAAATCAGACAGGAAGAAAGAGAGAGAACAAGAGATGTGAACATCCATGATGCAATGAAGAAGGCCATCACCCTTCCAGAACTGAAGATGGCCATCAAACAGCTGAAGAAGAAAAAATCTCCAGGTCCAGACAGCATCTCAAACGAGATGTTACAGCACCTTGGCAACACTGCCTTAATGAAGCTACTGGACATCTTTAACCACAGCTGGAGAGGAGGACAGGTACCCCAGTGCTGGAAGGAAGCCAGGATGATCCCAATTTTGAAGAAAGGGAAGAATAAGTCCAAAGCCCTGAGTTATCGCCCCATCAGCCTGACAAGTTGTGTGTGCAAGACCATGGAGCGCATCATCAACAAGCGCCTGCAGTGGTACCTGGACTCTGAGAGCATTATCGTGCCAGAGCAAGCTGGCTTCAGAAGCTACAAGAGTACAGAAGACCAGACAACACACCTTGCACAGGTCATAGAAGATGCCTTTCAAGATCAGAAGGTGACATTAGCTGCCTTCATTGACCTACAGAAGGCTTTCGACAAGGTGTGGAAGGATGGTCTCCTTGTGAAACTCCTTCGCAGTGGCATCCAAGGGAATATGTACCGGTGGACCAAGTCATACCTGCACAATCGCAGAGCCCGTGTGACAGTGGATGGGTACTGTGGCCAAAAAGTGCTGTTGCGTCAGGGGGTGCCACAGGGGGGAGTCCTGTCACCGACACTGTTCATACTTTTCATCAACGACCTTGTGCCAGAGCTACCAAAAGGAGTACACGCAGCCCTGTACGCAGACGACCTGGTACTCTGGTGCACAGAAGAGTATGCAACAACTGCTACATACAGGATGCAGCTAGCCCTGGACAGGCTGACAGACTGGACCAACAACTGGTGTGTGACCATCAACACAGAAAAATCATCAGCCACACTCTTCTCTCTCTCCAACAAGGCAAAGGCTGGCAACCTAACACTGGGCAACACCCCGCTGCGGTATGAAGACCAACAGACATACCTGGGAGTCACCCTTGACAAGAGGCTGACGTGGAAGCCGCACATTTGGAATGCAGAAGCGAAAGCAAGAAGAAAGCTGAACATCATGAGAAAACTGGCTGGAACACAATGGGGAGCCAATGAAAAGATCCTCAAAAATGTACATCAAGGCACAGTGAGACCACACCTTGAGTACGGATCTAATGCATGGTTGACGGCAGCCCAGTCACACCAGCAGACCATTGACAGAGTTCAGAACCAGGCACTGCGT
The DNA here is from genome assembly GCA_036245525.1 of Semisulcospira habei. NCBI lineage: Eukaryota > Metazoa > Mollusca > Gastropoda > Semisulcospiridae > Semisulcospira > Semisulcospira habei. The sequence goes on along the minus strand of BTPG01000007.1, from coordinate 80,818,518 downwards.
ATCATCACTGGCGCAATGAGATCCACACCAATTGAAAAGATGGAAGAGACAACGGGCATCCCACCCCTGCGCATGAGAAGAGATTGCAAAGCCTTGATACAGTCCACAAAGGTCAAGTCTTCCAAAGACCATCCTATGAACGCTAGGATGAAACAACCAACCTCAGGGAGACTGAAAAGATCAAGCTTTGTGAAGGAGACGAGAGCACTGCAGAGAAAACACCAGGCAAAGCTGCCTGCGCAGGTAGAGGCTCTGAATCCTGCTAGCGACCTTCCACCTTGGGAAAGTAAGCCAGAAAACATCACCATCTCTTCCACGGTACCCTACATCACCACCAGAGATAAGCACAGCACTGTGAGCAAGAAAGCCCTGACACTGGCCATGCTCGAAGAAAAGTATCCCCAGGAAGCATGGATACGGGCATACACCGATGGATCAGCCACGGATGCAGTTCAGGATGGAGGGGCTGGGGTGTACATTCAGTACCCAAAGGGAAAATGGCAGGCAGAGGCAGTACCAACAGGAAATAACTGCACAAATTACAGAGCTGAGGTGGAAGCCCTAGTCCGCGCAGCTAACACCCTTAGTGGCACTGCAGACCCTGATGCCCAGATTGTCTTCCTTACTGATGCCATGTCTGTCCTTGAGGCAGCAACAGCAAGCAAACTGCCACGTCTACAAGAGGCACTGCAAAACATCAAGTGCACCAGACTGGTGCTGCAGTGGATCCCTTCACACTGTGGCATCTACGGCAATTAAGAAGCTGACAGAATGGCAAAAGTGGGCGCAGAGAAAGAACAAGATGAAAATGGAGTCAGCTTCACAGAGATGAAGACCATCATTAAGTCTGTGTACAGACCACCACAACGGCCCCTAGACAGTTACCATCAGCTGTCCAGACAAGAGCAGGTGACCATCTTTCGTCTGAGGACCGGGCACAACCGACTCAATTTCCACCTGCACAGACGTTTCCACCTCGTGCCATCTCCCCTGTGCCCTTGTGGAGAAGCAGAGCAGACCGCAGAGCACATCCTCCAGGACTGTGGGAACCACCAGCCGCTGAGGGAGGAGATATGGCCGAAGCCCGCCACTCTACAAGAGAAACTGTACGGGCCTGTGGAGGCGCTACAGAAGACCACAGATTTTATTTTGAAAGCCAAACTCCAAGTGTGACGGCGTTCGAGAAGAAGAAGAAGAAGACTTTTCTTTCTTTCTTCACAACATCACTTTAATTTATGTTTCTAGGGATACTAAGAAACACAACCAAATCTTTTTTCGGCACAATATTTTGTATTATAATTTTTGGTATTGATGTATCACTATGTGATCAGTTTTAAATGCTACCACTGGTGATCAGGCGGACGATTCAAAATACCACTTGCCCAAAAGAATGTTTTTAAGAAGTCTTTCGTTATTCCACTGACTGCTGTCTCGATTTTAAACTCTTGATTATAGCGACGTCAGTGATATATAATACGTGATCTACATAACATTGCCTCCTCCCATCTTGTGATAGATTGCTGCAATGCCAGTTTCAATGGAATGCAGTGTTTATCAGTGTCTTGTCAAATTTCTGTCTTGCTTTGACTCGAACAGACAATAAAGTTGTATTGTATTGTATTGTAGTTGTATTGTATTGTATTGTATTGTATTGTATTGTATGTGATATGGGCCGTACCCGTGCTCTGAGCCGCTGTAGGCGTCTACTGACACAGCTGCTGACAGCCAAGGACTTACTTTTTACCTGTAATCTAGTTTATCCAAACTCCAACCTTTACAGCGTTTGTTTCTGCTTTAAAATAAAAAGCCTTGACTGAACTGTAGGACTATCCGCGGCGATACGGCTTTAGACTGTCTGTATGACTATTCAGGATTCGTAGGACTTGAGTCGCTGGGCCGGCCATAGCCGGCCGCGGTCCGGACCAGTCGATACATAGGATTATCAACTACAACTAATCGTAAGACTATCGATACAAATCGTAGAACTATCGATACGTAGGACTAATGATATACAGGAATGTCGAGACACCCCGTCACAGGTTAGGTGACAGAGTCTCATAGGAAATGTAACTCTCTGGACCATTTCGAGGTTTTATATATTATTATATATTATTTATATATATTATTCAGCAGGTCTCAAATTTAAAATAAGCGTTAGTAATTGTTTTTTGCCGCTTGGCTAGTTTTCTCCGAGAATCGTCCACTCGCTTTTGCGCTTGTGGACCTGATTTATTACATTTTAAAACAAAATGGGTTCAATAAAAGCAGACGAAACAGGAAAGAGTGAGAGCCATTCCCATTTTTGGAGATTGAACGCTTGACGCATGCGCATCAGCTAGTTCCTTTTCCGCGTTGCGGTGGGGCGTAGTATCCTTTGCAGACTGGCATGGTGTAATTGGCAACAGGAATTGTAAAGGTACGTATACGCGGACCTTGTGTTCATCAAACATTGTGTGTATTTTGCTGGCTTGTCCGCTATTCATTTTTCACAGATTTGCAGTTGTCTTTGTTTGCTCTCAGGCTCGTGCGTTTTCATTACTTCCCTTGTATTGGGTCGCCTTGAAAGAAATATATCCATTCACTTTGCGATGGATGTGTCATCATCGTCATTAGCTGATTATACGGTGACTTGGTGAGCGACCAGAAAGTTTCAGAAGTGATCGTGATGCACCCATTTTGTCTGATTGCCTTCCTTCTTTCCGGCAGATGGCGTTTATGAGGAAAAGTAAATTTCGTCATGTTTTCGGCAAAGCTGAAAAGCGAGACCAGTGTTTTGATGGCATTCGGATTACCCGCAGCTCCTGGGAATCGACGTATTGTGCAGTGAATCCCAAATTTGTTGCCATCATTACAGAGGCAGCTGGTGGTGGCGCGTTTCTGGTTCTTCCCCATGCAAAGGTAATTTGGTCTATTGCCCCATCACCTTATCATGCTATTAAATGTTACAGTGAGGTTCATACTCATAGTGTTGATGGTTTCATTGACAGTTACATGAACCAAGGGATTTTACATCCTTAATCCACCACATGTCCTTCTTTGTACCTGTTTCATACAGTCAAATGACAGAAACATAGAAAGGGACAGAAACTAAAGCAGACCAGCTGAAAAAAACTTGCTTTCTACTAGTTTTTGCATTTATTTGACACTGTGCCAAACACTTGCATTGCTGTCCAGTACTAAAATGCACATTTTAAAAGTCTCTGAACAAGCAGTCAGATTTTGTGACAAAAGGGGCCAAAGTCAAAGTTCCTGCAGTCTGTACAGAAATGTGGTATAATGTACTCCTACTGTCCCTACAATTTATGAGAAACAAGAGAATTGGTTCATCCCGTGGTTTTTGTGTGAGTCACAAAAAATAATTATTGTGACCCGATATCCTTTCCGTTTTTTGCATGGAATCTAAACACTGAGTGTCAACTAGCTGAAATTAATTTAGATCCATGATAGTGTTGAATCCAGCTTATCACAGTGTACTTCAACATTTTTGTGTGACATGTTTGTAAAGAAAGAGTTTTGCAGTGACACAGGTTTATTAATATTAGGCATGGTTGGCAAGACTGGATGATTTCTGTGACAGTACCAGAATTTCACCAATGCACTATTTATAAAGAATGCTCAACAAAAAATTATAAAGCAAAAGAAGTCGATTTTACTTTTGTTTTGTGTCAATACTATATTGTAAGGAAACTAGTCATTACATGGTCATTACACATGCATTCACACAGTTGTTTTACATGAAGCACTCACCAATCATGAGCGTGTTTTTGTGTCTGTGCATCAACCGTACGGCATTGCTTTGAACTCTTGCCCTGGGAAGTGCATACAAACTTTGCACAGCATGTTTAAAATCAACCTTTCTGTCAGTTCTCTCACACAGACACATGGGTGGGACTTTTCCAGGTACAGCCAGATTAAAAAAAAAAATTTTTTTTTTTTTTTTTTACTTAAAAAGTGCCCCCAGACCCCCGCTTCAGGATTCAACTTTTTTGTTCAGGATTCAACTTTTTTTTTTCCTGTCTCACCCATGCAAACAAAATATAATGCACGTTAAAAAAACAACCCAGTAAACAATGAGAACTGCTAGATTCTTACAACTTACTGTTTGATAGCTGTATGATCATTTCGCTCTGCACACTGACCGGACACTCTTACTGAAAGGCTTTCTACACTTTATGCTGCTTCTGCTGTAACATGCGCATAAATATACACATCACAAAAGAGTGCGCACGTTTTGTTTAGAAACAGGATTTATCATATTGTTCTTTCAGTTGTTAATCAAAGAACATAACCAGACACTTAACTGCATTCTGTTCAGATCATTTATTACTAGTAACATATCTGTGCAGATGTAAGCAGACTCATTTTTAACAGAAGTGTCCATGAACATAATTTCCATTAATGTGTAAAAATAGTTTGTGTTATGTGTAACACTGTAACTAAGTGCTTATAGGATTAGATCGATCCGAGGCAGACTCAACAAAGGATCGTAGGACAACAAATTTCAAGTAATTGAACTATACATTATCGGACATACAAATGGTTAGGTCCTTTATCCCTTCCTATCACAGGTATCAGGCACCCAATCATCTGCCCACCGAAAAATACACAGGTAAATAACAAGACGGATCGTATAATGGATGCATCAGGTCAAGTATTTAACCCATGTATTTTTCTGGGACTTACATTGAAATGAGTTAAATACTTGATATTGGTTAAATATTAACCTGCATATTTTTCTGTGACCCATGCCACGAAGTTTCCCTATATTACGAACGTGCATGCATTTTCCTACTTTTTGCACAATATGCTTGCAGACATCACAGGAAAGATGGAAACTCAGTCTCTTCCTAAATCTATTTGTCAGAGAGAGAGAGAGATTCATGTGTAACAATGGTATGTCTTGTGCTTTGCATAAATTCAGGGACATTCTATAACATTACCATCACTGATTCCTCACTAGAAGTTGAGGATTTTTTTACTTTTGACATTGCTTTCTGTAATGAATTATATTTTTGAGAAAGTTGAAGTGGTACATAGCTGGCTAACAAATTCATCCGATGTCTTTCTCCAAGTTAGCTGTAATCCAAAATTTTTAATTGTTTCTGTCAACATTGCTGGCAGCAACATTCCCTTCAAAACATCAGTTAGGTATCTTGGTGTCAAGATAGACCAGACACTGTCCATGCACAAGCAAATCAGCAGTGTTTGTCGAGCCTCATTCCTGGAGCTGAGACGCATTGCATCTATCCAGCCGTATCTTACTGAATGTGCTGAAGCACATTCAGTAAGATACGGCTGGATAGATGCAATGCTAGACTAGTCACTGCGCTGGTAACTTCCCGCCTTGACTATTGTAATTCCCTCCATTCGGTCTGCCCATGGAACAGGTTATTCGATTTCAAACTCAAAGGGTTCAGAACAGCGCTGCATGGCTTGTTCTGAAGAAATGTAAACGCGACCATGTGACACCCATGCTTAAAGAACTCCACTGGCTGCCGGTGAAGTTTTGTTGCCAGTACAAGATGGCAACGCTGGCATACCGTCACGTTGACGGGTCTCTCCCGGCTTACCTTTCTGCTTCACTCTGCATATACCAGCCTTCACGTTCTCTGTGGTCCTCCAGTGAGAAACTTTAGAAGGCTCCTAAACGTAACTTGAAAACTGTTGGTGAATGCACATTCAGCTTCATTGCACCTTCAGTTTGGAACTTGCCTGTCTGTGAAATCTCCCTACTCTCTCCCAGTTTAAGGCTCAGTTGAAAACTCACTTCTTCCAGCTTGCTTTTCCTCAGTTGTAGATCCATGGTCCTGTTGTATTTATTTGTAATGTTTCTTATTGTCTATGTCATGTTTGAATGCGTGTGTTAGCGCAATAAGTTTTTGCCACAAAAAGATTTTGCGCTATTCAAAAACTATTCATTATTATTATTATTATAATGTATGACACAAAGTACAGACTCTGGGTCAGCTGACTTTCTATAAATGGTCATATAACTCTTCAAAGAGGCATCCAATTTGAATATACTTGGAGTTGGAGGCTCTCTTAGACACCTTTTGAATGAAGCATTTCTTCAATTTTCAAGCTTGTATGCACACAAACATCCGAGATTTTTGTCTACATGATACATACACACGTTTCATGCCAAAGTACGGCGTAACTAGACATGACATAATTCTTTATCTTGTTACTTCTCTGTCGGAGTATGAGGCCTGCCTACATATGAAGTCATGTGCATGCTATTGAAAGTGCTCCACTGCGTCCCATCCTAAAAAGTCTTCTATAAATAGAAGAGTCTTAAATTAAAAGGGATAGAAATGTCAACACAAATATTGATTTTGATTGCTCAGATCGCACCTTCAAAAATTTCATTGAATTTATTTCCCACATCATAATCTAAGAAATAAAGACAGGCTTGTTCTAAAGCATATATTCATTGAAAGGTACTGTGGCATGCCTGTACTGATCAGTGTTTAGGTCAGTCTCCATAGGCAATAGGCTTTCCTGTAGGATTTAAAATTGTCCATCATCAGGATGGACAGCATGGACAAAAAAACAGTCCCAGGTGCTACGCAGTCTGCCATGTACTTAAAACTTGGCAGTGTTAAGCTTTTCTTCTCAAGATTTGTCTGTCAAATATCGATAATCTTCTGTTAATGGAAAGCCTGAATACTGTCCCTTTTCTCCCAAAATCCACCCCCCTCTTCCCCTGGGGGCTGCAGTCGTTCTTGTGGCATGAATGTGGGCAGAGGCAGTGATGTGTGGGCTGATATTTGCGTTCAAGTTCTACTCTAGATGCACTTTGATTTTTAGCCATTTTGAGATTTTCACAGGGTGTACAATTTTGCCAACTTGAGGGATAAGCATAGTATATGTATTTTGAAGATAAATTTGGATCATTTTGGACAGTTGACCACATTTTCTGTGAAATGGCAGATTGTTGAAAACCCACAAGCTTGTATCAGTTTTAGTTTGACTGTTTCATGAAATAGTCCCTAGAGAGGGATCTCGCAGGAAGAAGTGCAGCCAAGAAGGAAGTGATGGGAACTCACATTGACTGGTCCATGTGTAATACATTGACAGTAGTAGGACTTGTCTTGCATTTCCTGTTTAAGTGTGGTCATCCTTGTAATCTGGTGTCACTGTGAATAAACTGTCCTGTCAATCAATTCTCTGTATCACATTAGTCATGTGTTAAAGCACACCAACTGGCAGATCATAACATCATTTATCAGGTCATGACAAGTGTACTTCCGCAAAGTACTTTTCCTGTTTGTGGTTGTCCTTTTAGAGTGGTGTCATTGTGAATACAGGACCTGGTTTCATGCCAACTTATTCAGTTCTTTGCATGCTAAAAAGTGTTGGCCAAAATACTAGACCATCCTGTTGTTACATGAAGTATCGTTTCATCTTCAGATGTCATGCCAGTCATTCAAATAATCAAGTGTTTGCACTGGGATTTGTCAAAGTAGTGCTCGCGGTCAAATCACTTCACTGTAAATTCTGGTATTTGTCAACAATTTTCACAGTTGATTTTTTTCTGATCGGTATCTTCTAAAGGCTGCTGCTTTCCTTTCTGATTTGCCTCAAAATCCGATTCATGCGAACACTGTAATGTTACTTTCGTATTAGTAAGCAGGTGTAGAGATAAACAGTAACACTATGTACCTTTGTCAGTAGAATGTGTGTTAAGGTGTGGGATGGTGCCATACTTACTAGTAATTAAGTCTATGGTGATTATAAATAATGTGTCAGTTTGTCTCCTTTTTCATGGTCATTATGTGTAATTCAACCATCCAAAGTACCATTACCTGTTACTTTGAAAAACAAATTTCTGCAGCCTTTGTGTATGATGTACTCTGTGAGTGTGAGCACATCAATCATCCCTCACACTGATACTGATAGATCATAACACTGGTATATTTCCACTGGTGTTTTAACGTGTACTTGACCTGGTGATCAGTGTGAAAAGGCACTTCCCCCTTTCACATTTTGCTTGTTGGTACATGCAAACAAATCTGGTCTAACATTATGTGCATGTTTTGTGTAGACAGGTCGTGTATCAATTGACCACCCACTGGTGGCAGGCCATAAAGGTGCAGTGCTGGACATCCAGTGGTGCCCACATAATGACAACGTCATTGCCAGCGCCTCTGAGGATTGTACAGTCAAGGTGTGGGAGATTCCAGATAAGGGGCTGGACAGCAACCTGACTGAGCCTGTAGTGGACCTCTTGGCCCATCAGCGTCGTGTGGGCCTGGTTCAGTGGCACCCCACTGCCAACAGTGTATTGCTGTCAGCTGGTATGTGAGACAGTGCTACACCATACTCAAACATACAGACATTTGACTTAGATTTGGAAAATGTGCCTCTTTGTGAATTCAACCACTTTTTACATGCATATTTCTGGTCAAATATTTAGGAGTTTTGAAAATATCGATTGCTCGAAACTGCAGCCTGCTCAGAACTTATGGGTCACCTGGTTGAAACTTTAGAGCACTGGAGCCAGCATGACAAGGCCTAAATGAATTAGTTGTCGATTACGCTGTAAATAAGAAAGCAAGCCTTAGTCACCTATGTCATAGCACAAGCGCCTTACATACAACAGTTTAATCACCATTATTTTCCCCTCTTAGAAACTCGCAACAGCAAAACGCGTGATCAAAGACATGCCTGTTTGATAAGGGAACTAACTGAACTAGAGCACCAATACGTGGTTATTTTCCTTGCAAATCTGTATCCTCGATGGCTCAGGTTAGCAGCAGTTCACGTGGAAACTGCTATGACCACCAGATGATGAGTCCGAAGAGTTCACAGTGGTTGTGTTATTGGTAAGTGCGATGACATGCATCTGGGGAGGAGTCGCACGATTTCAATTTAAACAAGCTGAGGATTTCATCCCAATGTCTACCGTATTGTTTGGAGCCCACGTGTGTTTATCTTTTAGGAACATTCAGAGTTGTTAATATTTTTAGGCTTATTATGCTGATCCATTTCCTTTTTATTTTCCCTCTTGTCTTATCAACACACATGTCGGCGCACACAAATACGGTAGACAAAAAGACCGACCGGATTATGTCGACCTGGATCGGGCAACCAACGAATTATAAGCCGAGAAAGAGTAAGGGCCTCGCGCTGGGACCATATGGCGTTGAGGCGCGTCCCCTGGGTGGTGGATAGGGGGTCCCTCGTGAGAGGGGTGCACCGAATGAAATAAGGTGCCGTGAACCAACATGGTCTAAGGGAAGGTGACCCCGACAGAAAACCCCTGGTCCTCCTAGTAAGGGGGTTGGGCGTGGGGGCAGCTTCCCCACCCTGCAAAAAAGGAAATAGCTACAAAAACGCCGACGAAAAGACTAACAGTAATTCCTTTCCTGGAGGAGGAAGGTTCTTCTACCAGAAGACTTATGACGTCCTGTGGTGAAAGCCGGAAGTCTTCGGAAGCCACAGGACCGAGCCACCTCTCTCTATCCAGGGATACAACCATGGGCACATGGAACGTCAAGACCATGTACCAGAGCGGCAAGGCCGCCCAGATAGCAGCGGAAATGCAAAAGTACAACCTTTCCCTGCTAGGTATCAGTGAAGCCAGATGGACGCAGTCTGGCCAGAAAAGGCTGTTAAGTGGGGAGATGATTCTGTATTCAGGTCATGAAGAGGAGAATGCCCCCCATACAGAAGGTGTAGCATTCATGCTGTCACCAGTGGCACAGAGAGCGCTGATGGGCTGGGAACCTCTTGGGCCAAGAATTATCACAGCAGCCTTTAGAACCAAGAAAAAGCTCAAGCTGAACATTATCCAGTGTTATGCGCCCACTAATGACAGTGACGAGGAAGAGAAACAAGAGTTCTACGACCGACTCCAGAGTGCCTTGGACAAATGTGCGGAGCGAGACATCACCATCGTCATGGGTGATTTTAATGCCAAAATAGGGGAGGACAACACCGGACACGAAGAGGTGATGGGGAGACAGGGACTAGGCTCAGAGATGAGTGAGAACGGGGAGAGGTTTGTAGACTTTTGTGCTCTAAACCGACTTGTCATTGGAGGAAGCATCTTCCCACACAGAAGAATACACAAAGCAACTTGGGTCTCACCTGACCATACAACAGAGAACCAAATAGACCATATCTGCATTAGCAAGAAATTTAGAAGATCCCTTCAAGATGTTCGAGTGAGGAGGGGAGCAGATGTCGCCTCCGACCACCATCTGCTTACCTTAAGAATGAAGCTCAAGCTAAAGAAAAGCCGCACAGAGACAACAAGAAGACAGCACTATAATGTAGGCCTCCTGAGAGAAACTGGAGTTAGAGAAGAGTTCAAACTGGTGCTGTCCAACCGGTTTCAAGCGCTACAGGAGCTAGTAAATGAAGAGGAGGCGGTCACCACAGAGCAGCAGTGGAAGGCAGTTTAGAGAGGCGCTGAACTCAACCTGCAAAGACACTGTAGGGTTCAGGAAACACCATCACAAGGACTGGCTGTCGGCACAGACCTTGAAGAAGATAGAAGTGAGGAAGCAGAAGAAAGCAGTGGTCAACAACAGTCGCACGAGAGCAGCCAAAGTAAGGGCACAGGGGGAATACTCGAAAGCCAACCGCGAGGTGAAGAGGAGTATCAGGGCAGACAAGAGGGCCTACACAGACAGCCTGGCAGCAGAGGCAGAAAAGGCAGCAGGCAGCGGCAACATGAAACAGCTCTATGACATTACCAGAAGATTGTCAGGCAAGTATGGTCATACAGAAAGACCAGTAAAAGACAAAGAAGGCAAGCCTATTGCAGACAGAGCAGACCAACTCGACAGATGGGCCGAGTATTTTGAAGAGTTACTGAACAGACCTAGCCCACCCGACCCCCCAGACATCCAGCCGGCAGAGACCGACCTACCCATCAGCTGTGACAGACCCAGCCGGGAAGAGATCAGAAGAGCAGTGGCATTTTTGAAGAACGGCAAAGCAGCAGGCCCAGATGGCATCCCAGCGGAGTCTCTGAAAGCAGACCTAGAGACAACAGTGGAGATGCTGTACCCACTGTTTGGAAAGATCTGGGAAGAGGAGGTGATAATAATAATAATAATAATAATAAGCGCATTAAATAGGCGCTTTATCCCAATTGAAAATCGGCTCAAAGCGCCGCCGCGAACTGAACCCAACAAGCACGCTCACGTGAATCACGCGCATTCACTCACACACTGTACATAAACACAGAACATTCACGTGGTGCTAAGGGCAAGCTCAAGCGAGCTACTGTAGTTTTTGGAAATTCAAAATCGTTCGTATTTGAAATTTGATTAAGTGGGCTGAAACTGATACCAAAGTGATGCCGGCTGACTGGAAGGAGGGGTACCTAATCAAGCTTCCCAAGAAAGGCGACCTCAGCAAGTGTTCCAACTACAGAGGAATCACCTTGCTGTCAGTACCAGGAAAGGTCTTCAACAGGATCATCCTGGAGAGAATGAAGAGCTCCGTTGACCCCCAGCTAAGAGACCAGCAAGCAGGATTCAGGAAGAACCGATCATGTACAGACCAGATCGCCATTCTCCGCATCATCGTGGAACAGTCTCTGGAGTGGAGCTCCCCGCTGTACGTCAACTTTGTGGATTATGAGAAAGCATTTGACAGTGTGGACCGAGAGACACTGTGGAAACTCCTACGACACTCCACAAAGCTCGTCCGTCTGATCAAGAGCAGCTACGATGGCATGACATGTCGCGTGATCCACGAAGGGCAGTTCACCAGGGAGCTCCAGGTCAGAACTGGTGTCAGGCAGGGGTGTCTGCTGTCTCCGTTCCTCTTCCTACTGGCCATAGACTGGGTCATGAAGATGACCACAGAGCACAGACGAAGTGGAATACAGTGGACACTGTGGACACAGCTTGACGACCTCGATTTTGCAGACGACTTGGCATTACTGTCCCACACTCATCAACAAATGCAGGACAAGACCACGAGGCTTGCTGACATCTCGTCCCAAGTGGGCCTCACCATTCACAAACAGAAAACAAAGACAATGAGGCTGAACGCAACCAGGGAAGAACCAGTCTTGCTTGCTGGCACCCCGTTGGAGGAGGTGGAGTCCTTCACCTATCTCGGGAGCATCATAGACAAAAAAGGCGGCACTGATGCAGATGTCAGAGCACGAATCGGTAAAGCCAGAGCAGCCTTTCTCCAGTTGAAAAAAGTGTGGATTTCCAGAGAGCTGTCACAACACACCAAAGTCCGGATTTTCAACTCCAATGTAAAAGCAGTTCTCCTATATGGAGCAGAGACTTGGAGATCGACAAAAACCACAGTCAACAGAGTACAGACCTTCATGAACAGTTGCCTTAGAAGAATTTTGAAAATCCACTGGCCAGAGAAGATCAGCAACGTCAGACTCTGAGAGAGAACAGAGCAGATAACAGCAGAGAATGAAATTGGGCGAAAAAGATGGGGATGGATCGGTCACAGTCTGAGAAAGCCAGCTTCCAGTATCACTAGGCAGGCATTGTCATGGAACCCCCAGGGAAAGAGGAAAAGAGGTAGGCTGAGAAACTCCTGGCGTCGAGACCTCCAAGCAGACATCAAGAGACTGGGAACCACCTGGAGTAGAATCGAAGGAGAAGCACAGGACAGGAGTTGCTGGAGGTCTCTCGTCGACGGCCTATACCCGGGTAGGGGTGACAGGCGTAAGTAAGTAAGAAAGAAAGAGTAAGGGACTGATCTCATTGGCGTCGCTGTGTATGTGTCATTACGTATCTGATCTTTGTACCTCACTGTACTCTACAGGATGTTTTGTATAATGGTGTAACTGGTTTTGAGTGCTATGTCATGGAAGGGATGTTGTGACAGAGCTGTGTCTGTGTGCAGGTTCTGACAACAAGATTTTTCTGTGGAACGTGGGTACAGGGGAGCCCATGGTGGAAGTGGAGTTGCCTGATCTGGTATTCAGCGCCTCATTCAACTACAATGGCAGTCGCTTTGCCTGCACTGCCAAAGACAAGAAGATGTACATCATCAACGCTCACAATGGGGAAATAATTAAAGTGAGCTCCTCTTTTAGTTACTAGGGGTCGGATGGTGCAGGGCGAAGGGAGGTTGTTGTCATTTGGTCCTGGCAAACTATGACTTGACTGCTGCTGACTATTCTTTGTGGTGGTAAATGTGCTTAACCAGTCAATTCAGTTCCACTGACAAAGTTATTCGTAGCACCCCTGCATGAGTGGTTATAAATAACAGCAACTGTGAGCCTATGGGCTCATGCAAATTACGTGATTTTAAAACAAGACGTGACCAGATGGCTGCCTTGACACAGACTTTTTTGGGGCACAGACTGAGTTTCTTAGTTTTGATGATCACTTGGTGACCATGAGCTAGGTTTATGGTGCGATGCTGAAGTGACTTCCAAATGACGATGTGGCTGCCTTGGAGGAGAGAGAATTCACCATTGTCATTCACGTGCCAAAAGGTGTGCATGGAAAGTGGACACTGGGCATAGAAATGAGTTAGTGAGCTTTGAACAAAGGTTGACATTTTCTTGAAGGATAGATTGGTGGTTACCAGTCTCTGAAATTGCAGGACAATCCAAGTATTTTCAGAGCAAACAGTAAATAACATCTCCTGACTGGTATGACGGACATCAGTGATTACGACAAAAGCAAGGAAGTGCACATTACTTCAGAAAAGAATATGCTGGAAACAGTCAGTGCACAAATGTTTTCATCTCCAGGTATATAGTTATACCATCAAAATCAGGTCTGCCTTGCTGACCTTTGCTTGGGCAGAGGTCATTTGTAGTAATACTTGATGTTCGTCATCAAGTCAGTATTAAAGTTTTTTAAAGTACAGCTCTTCATACTTTCAGCAACATAGGATGCAAATGGAAACAAGAACCACAAATAAATAATGCTTCCACTTCATAGTTTTTATTTTCCAGATGTTCGTTTCAACATCAAGCCAGCAGAAAAAATATGACAGATGTCAGTATTACAACAATACTGTCTTCCTAATTCAGAGTAACAGTAGTTTCAACAAAAGTACAATTTACTAGGTGATACAATCAGTGAGCCAACAAAATTCCTCACACCGCTTGGAAGGTAAAAAACTTTGATACTTGGCAATCTGATGACAAACGTGAGTTTTGCACAATACTGGCATATAATAATCCCAGAAAATCTTTTCTGTCATATGAAAAAAGCCAACTCAGAATGACAAATCCAGAATGATGCTGAGCTAGTGCTTTTAAATTGTAATGTTTCCAAAGAACTTCGCCTTTGCAACTGGATGGTATAATTGCAGATTACCAAAGCTGGTCCAATCTAATGACGAACGTTATTTTGATGACAAACGTTAGGAGAATATGACAACATATCTTTTCACTTTTTCACGTGGTCTCTGATACAAGCTGCGCCATTTTCAATAGAACAGGAATTGTAACATGATCTTGAAGATCGGGTGTAAAAGTAAACATCTTAGATCATATATATATGTAAATCGATTTTATTAGCTGTGATGATGATCGTCATTTCTTACGGCAAAATTGGCACCCTACAAAGAACCGTCGTAAAAAAGCCTCATGTATGCCAGAAACAAAAAAAAACAAACGATGCTGTACCCACCATGCAGCATTCTAATAAGCTAATGACGTCAGCATCAGTGTCTAGCAGACAATGCCTTGAATCTTGAAAGTTTCGATCAAAGTATGACGACATAACTGACATCCGTAATCGCAAACTTTTGTACATGATTTGGGCCACAAGTCAAATCTGTAAGTGTCTGGGCTTGATACATGTTATAAGGGAGTGTTTAACATGTTATAAAGGAGTGTTTTGTTTGCAATATATCACGCTCTCAAGTTGTTTTTCTGTACTGCCTCTCTCGCAGCTGGTGGTGAAATTGGTTAAGATGCAGTTGTCTGTTTTGATGGCCCTGATTTCAGGGCTGAGATTGATTTGTCTTTCAGTTCAGATTTGCTTCACAAGCAAAGCTGATCCTGTCTGCCCTGTCTCCTTTACTGATTTTTAGCACCCTCCAAACACAAGAACGCAGCCACATGTTTACAATATATTTTATTTGGCAGTGAAATTACACTACTCCATCTGTGCACACCTTTTGGCACTGAGTCACATACAGGTCATCTCGGACAGCTTTGCTTGGCTAGTCTTTGTTGGATGCGCTTGCGTTGTCATGTTTCTTTAACAGTGTTGGATGTTCTGCTTAGTCCAATGTGGCAGATGATTGTTGTCAGATGATCTGCATACAACTGAGAAATGTCCCTTCTTGTTGCTTGTGTGACAAATCTTCTCGCATGCTGTGGACTGGTCATGGGGATGCCTTGATGGTCCGTGCAGTGGCATATAGGTGACTGGTGGAGTGTCCCTTTCCCTGTTGTGTCATCATATCTAAATGGTCTTTGTCCTAATCGTTGTGATGACATAGCATTGCTCATATTTGCCATATTTACATGGGCTGTCTCAATCAGTTCAGATACACTCATGTTTTTGTCTTTGAGAGCACATCTTTGTATTTCTAGTGGCTTGTAGTCTTAGATGTGTGTAGAAAGCATCAGTGATCTTGGATTTTAACTGATGGCATTGAGGAAATTGAAGATCTCATAATGTTCTTCTTTGGGGTTGAAGAGTGTTGTAAAAGACTGGACCGTGATGTTGTATTCAGTAACTAAGTGTCTTCTTGCTGGTCTTCAGGCATGGCTTCATAGATGTCGAACACATCTTGATCAGTACAGTGGAGCAGCAGTGCTTTTTTACATGTGTAACGGTTTATTGGGGGGGGGGGGGGGGGGGTAGTCTGGGGTAACCCCGACTGGGGGATCAGTTATTTTTTAGGGCTTCAGAACCGAAGCCCCGAATCCATCTGTAAAGAATCCTTGACGCATAAACTTACCGGATGATCTGTTGGTGACACATAACATATTTTGGATTCTCACTGTCTTTGAACACCTAAGTTCACCGTAGAATCATGGTGCACAGTGTAAGTTGAGCAGATCTGTTGCTTCTGGTGAATCGTTTTTGTCGTTGGACCGAAAAATCTAAATTGTTGAACATGTGATGCTTTTATCTCTGCTGCAGATTTGTCTTGGTAAAAATCTTTAGCTGGTTGTGCAGAATTACTTAGTATTTTACTTTTTCTTCTCATAAAGAGACTTCTCAAGGAGTACAGTGTTTTTCAAGAATCATGTGCTGCAAGAATGAGATGTCAGAGAAATTATGAACTAGATTAATATGATGTCATCTTGCTGTCAAGTGACAAAAATGTTTTCTTGTTACCATCATTATATACTAATGACATGGAATATGTCCCGAATTCTTCAATTTCTTGTGGACAAAATGGTGGGAGGTCTGAGATCTTTCACATCGCAGTAGCTGACAGTGGCTTGTGCATTGACTAGAATCTTCTACATGAGTTTATGGTGGCATAGGAGCTCCAGGTAGGTAGTGTTTTTGGTTCCCTCCTTTATCAGGCATCAGAACTGTCCGATTTTCGGCGATTTTCAGATTCTTCATGTGCTTAGTTAATAACACTTTTGACTTCTTATGTGCCAGGAAATGGCTTTAAATAACTCTACAATTCTTCAAAATCGCCGTTTTCAGATTTTTTTTGGGTGAACAGTTCTGATGCCTTTTTATTTTTCAATATTTCTGTCGTTTAGTGCCGCAGCACAACTCTTAGGCGTTTTTAACATATCAGGGACTCCAGGCACTGTTCCATGGTATGTGCTTGGTCTACAAGCTATATCCAGGGCACCTTTTGAGAGTTAGCCATATATATATATATATATATATATATATATATATATATATATATATATATATATATATATATATATATATAGTCTAGACTTAGCAGACTTACTACATCTGTTGTACCTGAGTTCCAAGCTAAATCAGGTTAATAATCGTGTCAGAAATTTAGTACACCAGAAAAAATCCAAATGGTACACCGGTTTGTAAACTCATGCTTTTATGTACAGCATACAAGCAGCTTTCAAACTCATTTTTTGGCATAAGGTTGATTCCTGATGTGGTGTGTTGTGTTCAGGAGGGCAAGTGTCACGATGGAGCCAAACCCTCACAAGTTGCGTACTTGAAGGAAGGGCAGCTCTTCACGACTGGCTTCTCGCGCATGAGTGAGCGCCAATATGCTCTCTGGGACGAGGTGGGTCAACACAGAGCACTTTCAAATCGTACCTTTGTCACTAGTTTTGTTTTGCAATAGCTCTCTCACGCATACATTAGTTGTGCAAGACTCCTTTATTCTAACATAAAAACAAAACTTTGTTTTTCTTACAGGTTTCAGAAGTAATAATAATAATACATGGTATTTATATGGTGCAATTTCTCATATCTATAATATAACTCAATGCACAGGCGAAAACGACACACACACAGAGTCAGGGGGGGGGGGGGGGGGTGGTGTACAGAAAACCGTAGAGATCACACGAAAGTCTGCGAGAAAAGGTGAGTTTTTTACTTTGCTTTGAACTGCGTAAGGGGGGAGGCATTTCTCGGCTCAGTCGGTAAGGAATTCCAAATTAAAGGAGCTGTACATATGAAAGAGCATTCACTGGCAGATTTGAGATGGTACTTTGGAACTTTGAGAAGTTTCTCTCCCAATAAACGCAGTGAGCAAGAGGGCTGGTAAGTGATCAGACTGGAGGAAAGGTATGACGGAAGGCTGCCATCAAAGTGGCGGTATGCAAGGGTCGCAATCTTAAACTGTATGCGGGACTGGATTGGAAGCCAGTGAAGGTCTTTCAGTATAGGGGTTATGTGGTCTCGTTTTCGCCTGCGCTTCACAAGCCTTGCGGCATTATTTTGAACTCGCTGAAGGCGGCTAATCTGTTCAGATGGAAGACCAAAAAGCAGAGAATTGCAGTAGTCAAGACAGCTCGGGACTAAAGCATTCACTAACTTTGCAGTGGTAGATTCAGAAAGACTGTTGAACAGATGCGATGTGTCTCGGAGGGTATGAAGCACCACAACAGATTTCACCGACGTGATCCTGCATACTCAAAGCCTTATCGAGCTTGACACCAAGATATTTGACCGAAGACTGAAATGGAATATGAGTGTCATCTGTGCGCAGAGACTCAGTGTGAAGTAGTGTTTTATTTAAGATTTATTTTCACATGGTAAACAAAAGGACAGAGTCAGTAAGGATCAGAGAAGGAAGCAGTCAGCTGATATGAAGAATAGCAAAGCCCTTATGGCTCATGTGTATGGTCAGTCCACATAATTAATCTGGCCTTGTGACCTTGACCTTTCCAGAAGGTCACTGAAATGTACAAGTGTCTTAGGATGTTCGGGTCGTAGCACCTCCCAAAAGGCACTTCCCAGTCCTACTCACATAGACATAAAGGCTTTCTTTGAAGGAAGCATGTCCCCAATTTTCAAGCTTGTACATACACAAACATCAGACATTTTTTTGTGTCTACATCAGTACACACACTCACTATCTCTTTCTCTCTCTCTCTCTCTAACACACACACACACACACACACACACACACCTTCTCCCTCTCTTTTTCTCTCCATACCTCTCTCTCTCTCTCTTTTTCTTTCTTTCCTCACATACATGCATTCATGTTTGCATGTGCACGCATGCACACACTCTCATTCTAGCTCGCTGTCACATTCTCTCTGTCTCTCTCTATGAGTTTTTAGTTGACGTCATTTTTATATCACTTCTTCACCTTTTTTTGTATGCACTTTTGTTTTTCATCTTTTGTTTACGTCACTTCCTTCTGTTGCCACATTCCTTCTGCGATAAGATAAGTAGGCACTGATCTCTATACTTGTTTGTCTGTTTTGAAGCGGGGTATTTACTTGAGATATTAATAAATTGTGTGCTAACTGTCTTTTCTAAGTGTGTTTCTTTACGTTTCTTTCTCGTAAGACCTTTGCTGTTGCAGAAGCCAGCCCTTATTGTCACAAAGGTCACACATGTACCCCCACCCGGGTCTGCCCTGGGGGACTTGGGTGGGGTTAACTATTTTTTAGTTCCCAGGGTCACCTTGGTCAGCCCCACAGGGTGGGTTTTTCCCTCTATTCTGGGGCATGTATTTCTGTCTACCCTTGGTCCATTCACCTGTATTTTCCTTTTTTAAACTCTTCCTAGTGTCTGCGCTGGGTGTAGCTCTTGATATTGGATGTGTGTTGCTAAATGGTCTTAGCTTTATTTAAGAGATAGATATATAGAGAGGACAAAAGCAGCATTAACACAATGACTGAGTTAACCCCTTAATTATTACTTTTTGAACCCTCATCATCTTTGTACCCCGCACAGAGTAAATACCGTCAGAATTTACCCCTAAAACATTGCTTTTTGAACAGCCACCATTTTATGTATCTCCACATAGTAATACCAACAGGGGTTAACTCGGTCATTGTGTTAATACTACTTTTGTCCTCTCTATATATCTATCTCTCTTAATTAGCTCATGTCCGCAGCCGCAGGGTTACTATGTACGTGCCCGTTTCTAGTGGGTAACACTCTGACTGGGACTGGCTTTATCTGTGCATGAAAAGATTTGAGCTGTCTCCACTGAGTTAAATATGTAAAACACTGAAAGCATTTGCACCACGTCACAATGATATTGACAGAATTTTCCAGGGTTGAAAGCGTTATGCACAAGCAATTGCCCCATATGCACAGAATTGAAAGATTGACCCTGAGATATGCTTAAGTGAATCTGAACCCGTTACATGTTAATAGGATTGGATAAAGGACAACACTGCCACATTGTGTTTGTCATAGTCCATAAGCTAGCAGGGTCTACCGTGCACCCCCCCCCCCCCCCCCCCCCCCCCCCCCCCGTACTCAATAAGTACTCAATAAGATGGGTTTCAAAGTGTAAGTTGGTATGTCCTGAGATGTTTAAGCTATGTTCCCCAAAAATCCTTAGGAACACACCAGAGATATAGCCGATGGCACAAGGGTACCCCATTCACGCTCTTTGTGAATGCTAAAATGAGGTTGGGAGAAACATTTTCCTGCTGCCGACCCTTTGACAGCTCACTAATTGGCAGCCAGAACAGTATAAGATTTAAAGACGGCCATTATGTAATTGAACGTTGTAGAAGAAGAAGGCCAAAAATGGGGGTGGATGTGATGATCTCGTGATGGACATGTGAAAGCTAAGTATTTTGATAACATTGTTTAGGCTGTTAGGAACCATGAAACTTTATTACGCATATTCATTTTTACACATTTCTAGACGAAAATAAATGAAAAGAAAAGGGGCGACCTTACTAGACCCGCCTTATGCTAGGTAAAATATCACCTAAAAGACCAGCCACTTAAAAATAGTTACAATTAAATTGATGGGTCACATTGAAATTAATGAAATGATCACAAATTGTTATGCTCAATATGCATAATTTGTTATGAAAACTGGCAACAAAAATATTTAAACAGAGGAGTATGACATAAGCAATTGTCATGATCATTTTGCGTTCTTTTGTGTACTGGTAAAATGGGGGGGGTGGGGGGGGGTGGGGGGGGGGTGGGGTAGGGCAGCAGATTTAGCCACTGTGGCCCCTAAATGCATCACAGCATCATAAAATCAGGTTGGGAGTAACTGTAGTACTCTAACCTAACCAATAAAACCTATTAAAAAAAACTATCAGTTGTATGCAGAATTTCTGAGGGCATCAGAAACAACGTAGGTTTCCCAATTCATCAATTTTAAATGGGAAAAAGCTATCATTCACCACAAATTTACCGTAAAGAATGCCGACTTTCCTTATTTTCTTGCACTTTATGCTCACATTATTGAAACTTAATAGGTAAAGAGAGGTCAAAATGAAATGGAATAATTTTAGTAATTTTTTAAAATTAATTTTGTTTATTTTTACAACTTGGGGGTAGTGATACAAAATCAACCACTGTGGCACTCACAGTGATCATATAATCACCTAGTCAAGTTTATAATAATTGTGACATCCTGTTTTAATGATGTAAGCCTGAAAATGGACTGCCAGTGCTATAGAAAATGTCTGAAGGCATCTGACACATTATTTTTGTCTTTTTTTGCAATTTCGCGGAATTGTGACATCCTGTTTTAATGATGTAAGCCTGAAAATGGACTGCCAGTGCTATAGAAAATGTCTGAAGGCATCTGAGACATTATTTTTGTCTTTTTTTGCGATTTCGCGGATATGGCCGTTTACTGGGTGCACAAATACCTTCACTGTGAGCCAGAGATTCAATATTTTTTCATTCTGTTTTTTTTGCAGAGGACGCAGAAGGTGTGCCTTAACATAATATTGTTTGATTTGGGCTTCTGGTATGAACTCTGATTTATTTAGAGGAAAATGTTTCTCAACCTCATTTTAGCATCCGCGAAGAACGTGAATGGTGTGTTCCTAAGGATTTTTGGAGAACATGGCTTAAACATCTCAGGACATACTAAGGTACACTTTGAAACCAATCTTATTGAGTACTGGGGGGGGGGGGGGGGGGTGGTGCACGGTAGACCTGCTAGCTTATGGACTATCAGTGTACAACTAATTACATGATGTGGACTTCTCAACTACAAGACACGAACAAAGCAAGATTGAGTCACTGATTGTTTAACCATGAAATAAGAACGAAGGTTATATGTGTGAGCACGAGAGACCACTGGTAGATCAATTACAACATCTTACACTACAACATTTTGGACATCATGTAAAAATACGCATATCTCTGCAAAAATTACGAACCGGCAGCATTGACAATAGTAAAGCCATTTCCTTTGCTTCTAGACATCTATTATGAATATGTGAACTGCTGAACTGCGTGAAAAAAACAAACTGGCTACAGACATCTAGACCCAGTCCGCTGCGGCACCCTCATACCGACTGCGCGGATCAAAATCAGCGTCAATGAGACCAACAAGAGACTTTAGACTACAGTTAATGCAGCCGTGGGGACTGATGAGGATGTATGCCTTTTACAGGCGGAAGGCGTTTTGCATCATGTTGGACCGTGTACCTAGTGAGGGCCCATGTCTTGCAGTATTGTTTACATTTGCTGGAGAGAGGGGGCAAGTGTCACCCATCACTGTTGGCAGCTGGCCTCCCGTCTCCCTAATTTTTAGGATGCACTCTGTTCATCGAGGACTGACTGTTTACATACTAACAGTGCACTAGAGCATCAGCTAGCTGGCCATAGCTCTCTCTCTCGTACATGCCAGCCAACTTGGCGCGGGTCTCGGTGACTCGGTGTTTAAAAAATGAATAAGTCATATGACCGGCTCACTGACAGAGCAATGCGTCATTTCAAATTTGTATGCGTCAATGACCGATGAGCATCCTATACGCTGCCTTTCTATGCATGCTAATTTAGTGGCCCCCACATAAAGGTCAAGGATCATGGAGGGTTGACAAATTTGTGAAAAATTCATACATTTTGAGAAAACTGTGATTTCTCCAACCCTTTACTTATGTTTAGACACTTGCACACAGTGACCTGTTGGAAAGGTCAAGGTCACACTTATTATGTGGATTAGTCATGCACTTGAGCCATAAGGGCTTTGCCTTTCTTGTCGTGTGCACGTGTTTGTAAATCCCTTATATTTAGAGAAGGAGTGAATTCAGTAGCATGCCCTTGATGACATAGCCATGTATTTTGTCAAACCCTCTCCAGATGGTATCTCTAAAAAAGACAGGACTGATATTTAGGTGGTGATACTTCAGGCAGGTATTCACAGCCAAAATGTATTAATTGACATGTACATGACATCCTCAATGAGATAGATGATGGGGGCGAGTCTTGTTGGTATTGCTTATCATGAGCAGTGTGCGACTATAGAACTACAGCCATGATAAGAATCAGGGGACGCATTAACGCAAAAAAAAACCCCAACCTGTGTTTTATAATATGCAAGAAATCGTCCCGCATACAGTTTTCTGGGAGGTATGCGTTTATTATATGCAAAAAGGTGTCTGGTTAGAACAAGATGCATTTGGCTTTGCTAAAGTATCTCGATCAAAAGTCGATCAACAGGAAAATGACGTTTGGGACTTACTTACTTGTGCCTGTCACCCCTCCCAGGGTTAGGCCATCGACGAAAGACCTCCAGCGACTCCTGTCCTGTGCTTCTCCTTCCAATTTTACTCCAGGTGGTTCCCAGTCTCCTGATGTCTGCTTGGAGGTCTCGATGCCAGGTGTTTCTCAGCCTGCCTCTTTTACTCTTTCCCTGGGGGTTCCATGATACTGGAAAATGAATTTTTCTCTAAAATGTATTTTTTCGAAAAATACTTACCGATGCCATTACTACAATGGAACAACCTATAGCTTACATAATTTTAGCCCAAAAACTTACGACGTGCTGGGAACAAGTCTCTAAGTCGAAGGCAACAACCAGCGCCGCACACGAGGAAGGCACACAAGTGACAATAGTCCAAGGGCCCCGAGGCCAGGCTACGAGCGCACAGCCGGGAACAAGTCTCTAAGTCGCAGGTACAACCGGTGCAGACCATACACAGCCTGTAGGGTAAACACTGCAGTAGACTAACACACGTCTTTACGCTGTAAGCTAAAGGAGAAAACTGGTTTAGCTGCTCTCTCAGTATGGTGTGGGAGGGGAGGCTACCTCGGGTGCTAGGTCACGGCACCCCTAGGTGGCCTCCCCTGGCCCTAAGGGTACACGTAAGTTTTTGAGCTAAAATTATGTAAGCTATAGGTTGTTCCATTGTAGTAATGGCATCGGTAATGTTTTTGAGGAAACAACTGGCTTTCTCAGATTGTGACCAATCCATCCCCATCTTCTTCGCCCAATTTCATTCTCTGCTGTTATCTGCTCTTTTCTCTCCCAGAGTCTGACGTTGCTGATCTTCTCTGGCCAGTGGATTTTCAAGATTCTTCTAAGGCAACTGTTTATAAAGATCTGTACTCTGTTGACTGTGGTTTTTGTCAACCTCCAAGTCTCTGCTCCATATAGGAGAACTGCTTTTACGTTTGAGTTGAAAATCCGGACTTTGGTGTGTTGTGACAGCTCACTGGAACTCCACACTTTTTTGCTGCTCTTGCTTTACCGATTCGTGCTCTGACATCTACATCAGTGTCGCCTTTTTTGTCGATGATGCTCCTGAGACAGCAAGCAAGACTGGTTCTTCCCTGGTTGCGTTCAGCCTCATTGTCTTTGTTTTCTGTTTGTGGATGGTGAGGCCCACTTGGGACGAGATGTCAGCAAGCCAGTGGTCTTGTCCTACATATGTTGATGAGTGTGGGACAGTAAAGCCAAGTCGTCTGCAAATTAGATGTCGTGAAGCTGTGTCCACTGTATATTCCGCTTCTTCTCTGCTCAGTGGTCCTCTTCATGACCCAGTCTACGGCCAGTAGGAAGATGAACGAAGACAGCAAACATCCCTGCCTGACGCCGGTTCTGACCTGGAGCTCCCTGGTGAACTGCCCTTTGTGGATCATGCAACATGTCATGTCATCGTAGCTGCTCTTGATCAGGCAGAGGAGCTTTGTAGGTACACCGTAGTGTCGTGGGAGTTTCCACAAAGTCTCTCGGTCCACGCTGTCAAATGCTTTCTCGTAATCCACAAAGTTGACATACAGCGGGGAGCTCCACTCCAGAGACTGTTCCACGATGATGCGGAGAGTGGCGATCTGGTCTGTACATGATCGGTTTTTCCTGAATCCTGCTTGCTGGTCTCTCAGCTGGGGGTCAACGGAGCTCTTCATTCTCTCCAGGATGATCCTGTTGAAGACCTTTCCTTGTATTGACAGCAAGGTGATTCCTCTGTAGCTGGAACACTTGCTGAGGTCGCCTTTCTTGGGAAGCTTGATTAGGTACCCTCGCGCTGGGACCATATGGCGTTGAGGCGCGTCCCCTGGGTGGTGGATAGGGGGGTCCCTCGTGAGAGGGGTGCGCCGAATGAAATAAGGTGCCGTGAACCAACATGGTCTAAGGGAAGGTGACCCTGACAGAAAACCCCTGGTCCTCCTAGTAAGGGGGTTGGGCATGGGGGTAGCTTCCCCACCCTGCAAAAAAGGAAATAGCTACAAAAACGCCGACGAAAAGACTAACAGTAATTCCTTTCCTGGAGGAGGAAGGTTCTTCTACCAGAAGACTTATGACGTCCTGTGGTGAAAGCCGGAAGTCTTCGGAAGCCACAGGACCGAGCTGCCTCTCTCTATCCAGGGATACAACCATGGGCACATGGAACGTCAAGACCATGTACCAGAGTGGCAAGGCCGCCCAGATAGCAGCGGAAATGCAAAAGTACAACCTTTCCCTGTTAGGTATCAGTGAAGCCAGATGGACGCAGTCTGGCCAGAAAAGGCTGTTAAGTGGGGAGATGATTCTGTATTCAGGTCATGAAGAGGAGAATGCCCCCCATACAGAAGGTGTAGCATTCATGCTGTCACCAGTGGCACAGAGAGCGCTGATGGGCTGGGAACCTCTTGGGCCAAGAATTATCACAGCAGCCTTTAGAACCAAGAAAAAGCTCAAGCTGAACGTCATCCAGTGTTATGCGCCCACTAATGACAGTGACGAGGAAGAGAAACAAGAGTTCTACGACCGACTCCAGAGTGCCTTGGACAAATGTGCGGAGCGAGACATCACCATCGTCATGGGCGATTTTAATGCCAAAATAGGGGAAGACAACACCGGATACGAAGAGGTGATGGGGAGACAGGGACTAGGCTCAGAGATGAGTGAGAACGGGGAGAGGTTTGTAGACTTTTGTGCTCTAAACCGACTTGTCATTGGAGGAAGCATCTTCCCACACAGAAGAATACACAAAGCAACTTGGGTCTCACTTGACCATACAACAGAGAACCAAATAGACCATATCTGCATTAGCAAGAAATTTAGAAGATCCCTTCAAGATGTTCGAGTGAGGAGGGGAGCAGATGTCGCCTCCGACCACCATCTGCTTACCTTAAGAATGAAGCTCAAGCTAAAGAAAAGCCGCACAGAGACAACAAGAAGACAGCGCTATAATGTAGGCGTCCTGAGAGAAACTGGAGTTAGAGAAGAGTTCAAACTGGTGCTGTCCAACCGGTTTCAAGCGCTACAGGAGCTAATAAATGAAGAGGAGGCGGTCGCCACAGAGCAGCAGTGGAAGGCAGTTAGAGAGGCGCTGAACTCAACCTGCAAAGACACTGTAGGGTTCAGGAAACACCATCACAAGGACTGGCTGTCGGCACAGACCTTGAAGAAGATAGAAGTGAGGAAGCAGAAGAAAGCAGCTGTCAACAACAGTCGCACAAGAGCAGCCAAAGTAAGGGCACAGGGGGAATACTCGGAAGCCAACCGCGAGGTGAAGAGTAGTATCAGGGCAGACAAGAGGGCCTACACAGACAGCCTGGCAGCAGAGGCAGAAAAGGCAGCAGGCAGCGGCAACATGAAACAGCTCTACGACATTACCAGAAGATTGTCAGGCAAGTATGGCCATACAGAAAGACCAGTAAAAGACAAAGAAGGCAAGCCTATTGCAGACAGAGCAGACCAACTTGAGAGATGGGCCGAGTATTTTGAAGAGTTACTGAACAGACCTAGCCCACCCGACCCCCCCAGACATCCAGCCGGCAGAGAGCGACCTACCCATCAGCTGCAACAGACCCAGCCGGGAAGAGATCAGAAGAGCAGTGGCATTCTTGAAGAACGGCAAAGCAGCAGGCCCAGATGGCATCCCAGTGGAGTCTCTGAAAGCAGACCTAGAGACAACAGTGGAGATGCTGTACCCACTGTTTGGAAAGATCTGGGAAGAGAAGGTGATGCCGGCTGACTGGAAGGAGGGGTACCTAATCAAGCTTCCCAAGAAAGGCGACCTCAGCAAGTGTTCCAACTACAGAGGAATCACCTTGCTGTCAGTACCAGGAAAGGTCTTCAACAGGATCATCCTGGAGAGAATGAAGAGCTCCGTTGACCCCCAGCTGAGAGACCAGCAAGCAGGATTCAGGAAGAACCGATCATGTACAGACCAGATCGCCACTCTCCGCATCATCGTGGAACAGTCTCTGGAGTGGAGCTACTCGCTGTACGTCAACTTTGTGGATTATGAGAAAGCATTTGACAGTGTGGACCGAGAGACTCTGTGGAAACTCCTACGACACTACGGTGTACCCACAAAGCTCGTCCGCCTGATCAAGAGCAGCTACGATGGCATGACATGTCGCGTGATCCACGAAGGGCAGTTCACCAGGGAGCTCCAGGTCAGAACCGGTGTCAGGCAGGGGTGTCTGCTGTCTCCGTTCCTCTTCCTACTGGCCATAGACTGGGTCATGAAGATGACCACAGAGCACAGACGAAGTGGAATACAGTGGACACTGTGGACACAGCTTGACGACCTCGATTTTGCAGATGACTTGGCATTACTGTCCCACACTCATCAACAAATGCAGGACAAGACCACGAGGCTTGCTGACATCTCGTCCCAAGTGGGCCTCACCAGTCACAAACAGAAAACAAAGACAATGAGGCTGAACGCAACCAGGGAAGAACCAGTCTTGCTTGCTGGCACTCCGTTGGAGGAGGTGGAGTCCTTCACCTATCTCGGGAGCATCATAGACAAAAAAGGCGGCACTGATGCAGATGTCAGAGCACGAATCGGTAAAGCCAGAGCAGCCTTTCTCCAGTTGAAAAAAGTGTGGATTTCCAGAGAGCTGTCACAACACACCAAAGTCCGGATTTTCAACTCCAATGTAAAAGCAGTTCTCCTATATGGAGCAGAGACTTGGAGATTGACAAAAACCACAGTCAACAGAGTACAGACCTTCATGAACAATTGCCTTAAAAGAATTTTGAAAATCCACTGGCCAGAGAAGATCAGCAACATAGACTCTGGGAGAGAACAGAGCAGATAACAGCAGAGAATGAAATTGGGCGAAGAAGATGGGGATGGATCGGTCACAGTCTGAGAAAGCCAGCTTCCAGTATCACTAGGCAGGCATTGTCATGGAACCCCCAGGGAAAGAGGAAAAGAGGTAGGCCGAGAAACTCCTGGCGTCGAGACCTCCAAGCAGACATCAAGAGACTGGGAACCACCTGGAGTAGAATCGAAGGAGAAGCACAGGACAGGAGTTGCTGGAGGTCTCTCGTCGACGGCCTATACCCGGGTAGGGGTGACAGGCGTAAGTAAATAAGTAAGTTGATTAAGTACCCCTCCTTCCAGTCAGCCGGCATCACCTCCTCTTCCCAGATCTTTCCAAACAGTGGGTACAGCAGCTCTGCTGTTGGTCTCTAGGTCTGCTTTCAGAGCCTCTGCTGGGATGCCATCTGGCCCTGCTGCTTTGCCGTTCTTCAAAAATGCCACTGCCCTTCTGATCTCTTTCTGCCTGGGTCTGTCATGGCTGATGGGTAGGTCAGTCTCTGCTGGGGTTGGGTGGGGTGGGTCTGTTCAGTAACTCTTCAAAATACTAGGTCCATCTGTCGAGTTGGTCTGCTCTGTCTTCAATAGGCTTGCCTTCTTTGTCTTTTACTGGTCTTTCTGTATGGCCATACTTGCCCGACAGTCTGGTAATGTCGTAGAGCTGTTTCATGTTGCCGCTGCCTGCTGCCTTTTCTGCCTCTGCTGCCAGGCTGTCTGTGTAGGCCCTCTTGTCTGCCCTGATGCTCCTCTTCACCTCGCAGTTGGCTTCCGAGTATTCCTCCTGTGCCCTTGCTTTGGCTGCTCTCGTGCGACTGTTGTTGACAACTGCTTTCTTCTGCTTCCTCACTTCTATCTTCTTCAAGGTCTGTGCCAACAGCCAGTCCTGGTGATGATGTTTGCTGAACCCTACAGTGTCTTTGCAGGTGTTGAGTTCAGCGCCTCTCAAACTGCCTTCCATTGCTGCTCTGTGGTGACTGCCTCCTCTTCATTTACTAGCTCCTGTAGCGCTTGAAACCAGCTGGACAGCACCAGTTTGAACTCTTCTCTCACTCCAGTCTCTCTCAAGAGGCCTACATTATAGCGCTGTCTTCTTGTTGTCTCTGTCCGGCTTTTCTTTAACTTGAGCTTTATTCGTAAGGTAAGCAGATGGTGGTCTGAGGTGACATCTGCTCCCCTCCTCACTTGAACATCTTGAAGGGTTCTTCTAAATTTCTTGCTAATGCAGGTATGGTCTATTTGGTTCTCTGTAGTATGGTCAGGTGAGGCCCTCCAATAACAAGTCTGTTTAGAGCACAAGCGTCTACAAACCTCTCCCCATTCTCACTCATCTTCCCTAGTCCCTGTCTCCCCATCACCTCTTCCTATCCGGTGTTGTCCTCCCCTATTTTGGCATTAAAATCGCCCATGACGATGGTGATGTCTCGCTCCGAACATTTGTCCACAGCACTCTGGAGCCGGTCGTAGAACTCTTGTTTCTCTTCCTCGTCACTGTCATTAGTGGGCGCATAACACTGGATCAGGTTGAGCTTTATATTTTTCCTGGTTCTAAAAGCTACTGTAATAATTCTTGGCCCAAGAGGTTCCCAGCCCATCAGCGCTCTCTGTGCCACTGGTGACAGCATGAATGCTACACCTTGTGTATGGGGGGGCATTCTCCTCTTCATGACCTGAATACAGAATCATCTCCCCACTTAACAGCCTTTTCTGCCCAGACTGCGTCCATCTGGCTTCATTGATACCTAGCAGGGCAAGGTTGTACTTTTGCATTTCCGCTGCTATCTGGGTGGCCTTCCCGCTCTGGTACATGGTCTGGACATTCCATGTGCCCATGATTGTGTCCCTCGATAGAGAGAGGCGGCTCGGTCCTGTGGCTTCCGAAGACTTCTGGCTTTCACCACACGACGACATAAATCTTCTGGTAGAAGAACCTTCCTCCTCCAGGAAAGGAATTGCTTCGTCGGCGTTTCTGTAGCTATTTCCTTATTTGCAGGGTGGGCTACCCCCACGCCCAACCCCCCTTACTAAGAGGACCAGGGGTTTTCTGTCGGGGTCTCCTTCCCTTAGACTATGTTGGTTCACAGCACCTTATTTCGTTCGGTGCACCCCTCTCGCAAGGGACCCCCTATCCACCACCCAGGGGACGTGCCTCAACGCCATATGGTCCCAGCGTGAGGGACGTTTGGGAAGTAGTACGAAAAGAGGGGTTTAGCTATTGTAACCTACTGCCATTTAGTAGAGACAGAGACTGTCACAGTATCTGTTATATTATTACGATCTTTTATCCTTTTCTTCCAGCACTCAACACACACATCATCTGTTGATTGGATTAAATTTTCTGAAGTTCCGATGTCCAGCAATGTTTTTACGGAACTAAGACACTGACAAGTTTGGCATGAATCGGTGATTCAGCATTCAGTGTGTGTGTGTGTGCAGGGCTTCCGTTTTCACAACAGTTTAAAGGGTCTGTAGACCCCCAGGAATACATTTCAGAGGGTACACAGACCCCCATCTGAGCATAATAGAGGGTCCGCAATTTTATTTAAGAAAAACTGTATCATTCATCATTATGTTCTTTGAAATAAATTGACTCAATTCGCTCTCTCGTCTTTAAATTTGTTGTGAATGTGTGCATGTCCTTTCCATGATAATGATTCTTTAACTGGTAATCTATCATGCAAAAACTTGTCTCCCTCTCTGTCTCTTTCACACACACAGAGAAAAACACACACATATATGTATTAACTTTGTATGATCATTTGATAATGTATTGTAACAGAGAATATAGCCTTTTCTGCTGAATGCATGTTGACAACCAAAGTCTGATTTGTCTAAACTCTCTATCTGTCTGTGTGTGTGTGTGTGTGTGTGTGTGTGTGTGTGTGTGTGTGTGTGTGTGTACTTAAAAGCTATGTACCAGAAGATGGATCGACCACGTTAATTCAATGGTAATGCCAGATAAACTTGGCGCTTGATGTAGAGTGATGGTGCCCTGCTAATTTGGCACTATGCTCAAATTACTATGGCCAATCCATCTCCTTCTGTACAGACTTAGGGCTAAATGGATTAAAGTCTGAATAGCTTGGTTTTTAGTAAGTTTGATACTAATAGCGAAGTTTCATTTGCAACGACCGACTCCCAACAATGCAGGGGACTGGGGAGTGATTCATGGCAGATAATCAGTTTGGACTTTGTACAATAAGCATAAAAAACACTGCGAATCTCACCATGTCGAGGCATAGGTCCCTAAGCAAGCGGCTGAACAAACCAACTCATCACTAAAAATAGAACGCCTGTCGCCGACCTCTGTTAGGGTACGCACGGTAGCGCAAGGATAATACGTCTCGGACGCAGATGCACTTAATTTTAGTGCGTCTGACGACCCTTTAGTTACATTTTCAGTACGTGATTTTGAGTTTAATGCGTCCTAGACGCACAGACGCACTAAAACAGAAGCCCTGGTGTGTGTGTGCGTGCACTAAATAACACGTCGTTTAGTCTAACTTTGGGGGTCAGTGACCTGACGTTGCTAAAATACGGGTATCGGTTCAGTCAGAGGTCATTTTCTGCTACAGCACAGCACCTTGCTTAGTGGCTGGTGCAGGACTATGCTCACTTATGCAACTGGCCTTGGGACATTTGTCCTGTTGAAGTCCTCATGAATGTGACCTCTGCTGTTTGTGTGGAGGGTGGACAGGGGTTGGAGGGGTGTTGGTGGGTGCAGCGGTTCTATGTATAGTTGCAAAGCTTGTTTGATGTGTTACAGAAGGACTTGTCTGCACCCATTACATTGCAAGAAATTGACAGTAGCAATGGTGTCATGTTCATTTTCTACGACCCAGATACCAGCATGATCTACTTGTGTGGAAAGGTGAGCAGTGTGTGTGTGTGAGTGAGAGACAGAAAGAGAGAGAGAGAGAATTGAACCTTCTGCTTTATCTTCAGGGATGGGAATTGTCTGCGAAAATGCAGGATTCCGCGGGAAAAATTTGTCCGCGAAATTGAAAAGGTGTCTCCGTGGAAAAAAACATCGTGGGTAGCAAAGCACCAGTTTTACTCTGCAGACAGGATATGACGCGGCAGGCTGCGTTCGCGGCCCGCACTGGTCACCGGCACAGTGCGCCGTGCTCTGTGCAGTAACCTAGGCGGGCAGGCACACGCTCTGAAAGAAGCCACTCTTCCGGTTGAGTACATTCTTTCATTGTGTTGATCAGCATGGCTTGCGTGAATCGTGGCGGCAAATTTGACAATTCAAGCAGTGCTAACAAATGAAGATGGGACTGGATATCGGCTGATGTAAAGTTAAAGTGGGCGAGAAAGTGGTTAGTCTCCAGAATCGAGTTTGCGCTGCCGTGAACCTATAGTGTGTATGAACATCGCTCTATTCTACGCGGCAGAGCCATGACAGTCGTCGAATTGCGCATGTTGACAGCCATGGGTGTCTGGTTTGGGGCTCGGTGGTCGCGATTTTATCCCAACTGCGTAAACATAGCAGCATAGAGGCAACACTAGCCAGCAAGATACTTTCATATTCTTATGACTGCGCCTACTCCTAGACGTAAACATAGCAGCATAGAGGCAACACTAGCCAGCAAGACACATACAGATTCTTATGACCGCGCCTACTCCTAGACGTAAACATAGCAGCATAGAGGCAACACTAGCCAGCAAGACACATACAGATTCTTATGACCGCGCCTACTCCTAGACGTAAACATAGCAGCATAGAGGCAACACTAGCCAGCAAGATACATACAGATTCTTATGACCGCGCCTACTCCTAGACGCGTATGAGCATATGTGACTCTTGCAGATGTCGACGTTTTGCCTGTGTGCTTTTCACCACCGCAACTCAATTAAACTACGTAAACATAGCAACATGAAGGTAATTTGACTCGGAAAGACACATAGCTTCTCACATGCCCCCGCACTCTCTGCGGAACTCACGAAGAATTTTGCCTCTTGGAATTTTGTCTATGGTTATAGGCGAACGTTGCTAAACAGTGAAGGCCATCCGTCTGATGTAAAAACAAGAATATATTTATCTTTGTGAAAGTATGCGTTAACAGTGGAATGAATGTTTATTGGAAGGTTCATTTGTCTTTGTGCACATCCAGGCATGGGAATTGTCCGCGGGATTCCGCGTGAAAAAACAAATCTTCCGCGAAATTAATAAGGCGTGTGCGTGAAAAACCATTGTAGGTAGCAAAACTAGCAAAGCACCGGTTTTACTCCGTGGCAGAATATGACGCGGCAGGGTGTGTCTGTGGCCCGCCTGAGTGCGCAGCGCAGTAAACTCAGAACTTAGGCGGGCAGACCCAAGGTGCCCCGTGACCCCCCCCCCCCCCCCCCCCCCCCGCCCCCCATCCCCCTGGAGCCAAGTGATCCGGCCCTGTTTTGTATCAGGTTGAAGGTCCCGTTTCAGATGATTTTTGCTTGGGCAATTCCCATGCCTGACATCAGACGGAACAGAGTAGAACCTTTTGCCGTACCATCTTACGGCAGTTCCGCTGAAAGCCTTCAAGGCTGGCTTAGCACCACCTTGTACTACCCCCAGCCCTCCACCAAATAACAGCGCTGTCCAAGCCCATGTCAGTATATAGTTTTAATTTGTAACCTGGCTTTTAAATTTCTGAGTTTTCAGAAGTGCACCTGCCTGTATATGTGCCTCAGCAGATCCAAGTATAGTTCTTAGTGAACCCGGCTCAGTCTTTACCAGAATGAAAGAGGGGAAGAGTGTATTCATTTATATGGTCATTGATGTACGGTTACTGAAAAAGAAAAGAAATGGCTGAAACTCACTGCAAACCACAATAGCACATCTCCCTCCTCCACTCAGCCTGGAAATTAAAATAGTGTGAACTAAAAAAAGCAAAACTTAGGCACAGATTCTCATGGGT
This sequence comes from Semisulcospira habei, assembly GCA_036245525.1. Classification (NCBI taxonomy): domain Eukaryota; kingdom Metazoa; phylum Mollusca; class Gastropoda; family Semisulcospiridae; genus Semisulcospira; species Semisulcospira habei. Next base: position 80,784,813 of record BTPG01000007.1, on the reverse strand, counting down.
CACGGTCCTATAACTTGGTGGATCCCTGAGGATATATGCCTTTTCCCATCTGTAGAAAGGGCCATTATCCCACTGTCCTAGATACACTCACTGATACGCACATCCTGTCTGAAATAAACATAGATGCTCGTGGCGCCCGCAGATGCGAAAGCTAATGAGAATCATGCCTCTTGCCTGCCTCTATCATTATCCTGGTCTGAACGTGGAAGAAGCTGCGTGACCTGATCTAGTGACTGCCTTCCATAGTGTATTAGACTCGTTGACAGCAATTATAAACAAACCGCTCTGCTGGAAAAAAAGGGACAGAAACAGAGAATATAGCGCGAGCTCACATTCCAGCGAATCAAAATGATTAGGATTAGGCATTTTGGAGTCGGAGTTAGAACTGAGCTTGGTGCTGAAGTTTTCAGAGTTTTTTGCCATGGCCCATTCCCATCCCTGATCTTTTAACACTGCCAGTGGACGAAGATTGACTTTTTGTTTATTCACTACAAAAGAGCCACAGTTGTCCGGTGGTGCAAAGTGGTCTCAGCAAGGCGCATAGATCCTCATCAGCCCCTGCAACTGCAGGGGCTGATGTGGATCTATGTCTATTGCCCCTTATTGCACTATATTGATTATTCACAACAGTGATCCTGAATATGCCAGGGTTTGACTTTTCAGTCATTTTCCCTCTATTTTGTTGCTTTGCGAGGCAAGCAGTGTGAATACACGCAAAATGTAAACATGTGGCACCGAGTCAGAAATATATACATGTACACATGAGAAAATAAGACTGCACAATTGGTAGGGCTATTGAGTGTTGAAACGTGAGATTTTTACTGTTTTTATTATGTCAGAGCAATGGAATCCATGTAAGTTTACTGCTGTCGATGGGTTGTTGAAAAGGAAAGTATTTTGAGTGAATTCATGAATACTTAATTGCTGGTTATACTGTATATCCATCAGTGTGTCAAAGGAGGAATATAGGTACATATATTACTAATAAGCAGATTTGCTTAATGTCTTGTCAAACAAGCTGACTTGCATACTTTGATATATGTCTTGTTTATCCTTGTTGAAGAAAAAAATTTCAAGCAATAAATATTGTATGTGAAGTTTGATACAGTAGATACAATATGAATGTGTTTATAGGGTGACAGTTTGATTCGGTATTATGAAGTGACAGATGAGCCACCCCATGTTCACTATCTGGCGTTGTACCAGTCAACATCACCCCAGCGCGGCATTGGTTTCATGCCAAAACGTGGGCTCAACGTCAATCAGTGTGAAATAGCACGGTAAGTCAAACATTCCGAAAAATTAAGTTGACATGCTTTGCTTGAGTGGAAATATAAAAATCATCTTGTGTTATTTATTGTATGTTGTCTATCTACAGTTATCTCTGTTTGTAGCAATGTCCAGTATAGCAAAAGTTGCATACAACAGTTCTTTTGTCATAGATACTGACCATGCATACATTACTCCACCTTTAATGAAGTTGGTTACACCAGCAAGCAAAAAAGAAGGGGGAGGTTCTCATTGTAAATATTTTTGTTTGTTTCAGGTTTTATAAGTTACACAACAATGGTTTTTGTGAAGTCATACCTTTCACTGTTCCAAGAAAGGTAAGAAAAACTAAAACATTTACTCTGTTTGATACATAGTTAGTACAACCAGGGTGGAGTGTGGGGGGGGGGGGGGGGGGGGGGGGGGCTCACCATATGGTCAGCCAACACGCATGTCCAGCCAGAGAAGAACCTAAAAAAGTAAGAAACACACTTTACAAAGCAGTGTATTAGCCCTTTGCCTGTCGTTAGCGTTTTTGTCACCATAATCCTACAGGAATCATGGTCACTAGAGCTGCTACCAACATGCAAAGGACTAATATTTCAAAATAGACAAACAGGTGCACAATTTGCAGGTTATCTTTGCATGAAGATGCAACTGAAGGTTGCGTTTGGGATGCGACTGAAGGTTGCGTTTAGTTTCACTTGTGCATACACGCATGCACACACTTAAACAGGCACATTGTGACCCCGACTGGTGGTGGTGGTTTGGAATCATACTATGCGCTTAGGTTGTTTTTACGGAGGGATATGTGATTTGGTGTGAAGAAAATCAGATTCTCTTGCTTAGGAGCTGGGCACAGTAGCTAGTTGGATTCCATGGTACGGTTCCAAAAGCATGTGGAGTTACTTACCATTATTGAACAGACAACAAATGTTTCACACAGGCCAACATTGGTTATATGCAAATTTGATGTGATATACAAGAAATTAACAAAGTTAAAGGAGTGGAAAGAAATGATTGCAACAGGAAAGAGCAAAAAAGATTAGGTAGGCCTTTCAAAATACATCTAAGTGCCTTCTGCCTAGTGAAGTCAATGGCTCATTGTCCCCTCAGCTCAAAATGTGGTGTGTCCTTTTGCAAAATGATGCACCTTGGTGTAGGGTAGGGCCCATTAAAAAAATAAACCTTGTTTTAAAAAGGAAGAAAGAAGGTTGGTGTTTTCCATTTAAATATCCTTATAGGCTGCAACCGAGCTTTTAGATTTAGATGGCAACCCAAAGTTTTAAGTTTGTAAGTATACAAACACTGGCGGTATCACTTGACACATACATACATACGCTTGCACGCACTCACACTCACAACGACATTCTGCAGCGAGCTTATCATAGACATGACGTAATTTTTCTCTTGTTACCTCATGGTCAGTTTGAGGCATGGTGTCCTTCTTGGCTTGACTTCGCGAACGAAGATTCTATAGGGCTTGCCCACGTCGTCTGCAGGCATTTTCGTGGCTGCGGAGGCCAATCCGGGACAGGCAGGTTCGACCGCAGTGGCTGCAGGGGAAGGTCTGGTCAGGGTTCTGAGTTACGACAACTCTGTTTTTTCTTCTGAGCCGCTTGTCCTTAAGGCTAGCTCTGCGAGAGTCCTCAAAGGAGACGGCTGCCTTGTGAATGGTGGAGCGCCAGGTGTCACGGTCCGCAGCAAGCGAAGACCACTGGCGGTGGTCGATTTGGCAGGCACTAAGTGACTTCTTGAGACCGTCTTTGTATCTCTTCTTTGGTGCCCCTCTGTCTCGGTATCCAGTGGCGAGCTCGCCGAACAGAGTGATCTTGGGTAGGCGATGATCCTCCATCCTGGAGACGTGCCCCGCCCAGCGAAGCTGTGTCCGCAGCAGCAAAGCCTCGATGCTCACAGTTTCCACCTGTTCAAGGACCTCGACGTTGGTGACATAGTCACTCCAGTGAATGCTGAGGATGGTACGCAGGCAGCGCTGGTGAAAGCGTTCAAGGAGTCGTAGTTGGCTGCGGTAGAGGGCCCAGGACTCGGAACTGTACAGCAGGGTGTTGAGGACGACAGCTCTGTACACGCTGATCTTGGTGCCTTTTTTCAGCTGTTGATTGTGCCACACCCGCTTGAATAGTCGCCCAAAAGCACTGTTCGCTTTTGCCAGCCTGTTGTCCAGCTCCTTGTCCAGCTTGGCGTCTGACGTGATGATGCAGCCAAGGTAGGTAAACTGGTGTACAGACTTCAGTTCGGACTCGCCGATGGTGATGTGGGGAGGGCAATGCTCTTCCTTGGGTGCCGGCTGATGAAGGACCTCTGTCTTTTTCAGACTGACCTCAAGTCCAAAGAGCTGGGCAGCATCTGCGAAGCAGGACGTAATGCGCTGAAAGGCTCTCTCTGTGTGTGCAACGAGGGCAGCGTCATCAGCGAAGAGCAGCTCACGAATCAGTTGGTCTAGGGTTTTCATGTGGGCCTGCAGTCGTCTGAGGTTGAACAGGCTGCCATCGAGACGATACCTGATGTACACTGCGTCGTCATCGTCGAGGTCCACTGTGGCCTGCTTCAACATCATGCTGAAGAAGATGGTGAAGAGGGTCGGTGCCAGCACGCAGCCTTGCTTCACGCCGTTGCGAATGGGGAATGGTTCTGAGAGGTCACTGTTTAGTCTGACCTGGCCTTGCTGGTCCTCGTGGAGCTGGACGATCATGTTGAGGAACTTTGGGGGACAACCTAGTCGCTCCAGGATCTGCCACATACCTTGCCTGCTCACAGTGTCAAACGCTTTTGTTAGGTCGACAAACGTTACGTACAGCCCTTTGTTCTGCTCGCGGCACTTCTCCTGAAGCTGTCTCAGCACAAAGACCATGTCGGTGGTACTCCTGTTGGCTCTGAAGCCACACTGGCCCTCTGGGAGGTGGTCTTCAGCGATGGCAGGTACCAGCCGATTCAGGAGCAACCTTGCGAGAATTTTCCCGGCAATGGACAACAGGGTAATTCCACGATAATTAGAGCAGGCAGACTTCTCTCCTTTGTTCTTGTACAGGGTGATGATGACTGCATCACGGAGATCCTTTGGTAGTGTTCCTTTTTCCCAGCAGCAGAGAAAGAGGTCGTGGAGCTTGTTGTGCAGTGCTGGGCCTCCATGTTTCCAGATCTCTGGTGGGATTCCGTCAATGCCTGCTGCTTTGCCACTCTTGAGCTGGTGGATGGCTGTGAGGGTCTCTTCGGCGGTGGGCGGTTCGTCCAATTCAACCTTTAGTGGAAGGTGTGGGATTTGGAGGATGGCTGTTTCTTGAACAGTGCGTTCAGCGCCGAAGAGGTCCTGAAAGTATTCCGACCAGCGGTTCAAGATGGAGGTATTATCTGTGAGGAGTGCCTGTCCATCAGCGCTTCGCATGGGACTTTGTACCAGGTGCCTAGGGCCATACACTGCTTTCAGTGCTTCGTAGAAGCCCCTGTAGTCACCGTTGTCAGCGCAGAGCTGGGTCCTCTGTGCGAGTCTGGACCACCACTCGTTCTGGAGCTCTCTAAGCTTGAGCTGGAGACTGCTGCAGATGAGGCGGAAGGCAGACTTCTTCACAGGGCAGGAAGGCTGGGCTAGGTGGGCCTGGTGGGCGGCTCTTTTTTTTGCTAGAAGTTCCTGGATCTCTACGTCGTTTTCGTCAAACCAGTCTTTGTTCCTCTTTCTAGCAAAGCCCAAGACTTCCACAGAGGATTTTACAATAGCAGTTTTCAGTTGTTCCCAGAGTGTTTCAGGGGAGGAGTCTGCTGGATGAACTGTGTCTTTGAGCATGCGCTGTAAATCGGCCTGAAGGGCAGCTTTCTTGTCATCACACTGAAGGCTGGCAACATCAATCTTTTTCTTGTGGGGGCCCCCTTTCTTGGGTTTCAGCTTGAGGCGGAGCCTGAGTTTGCAGCGAACAAGGCGGTGGTCAGTGTGGCACTCTGCGCTGGGCATCACTCTGGTGAGGAGGACGTCACTGCGGTCCCTCTGACGCACTAGGACATAGTCGATAAGGTGCCAGTGCTTGGAGCGAGGATGCATCCAGGTGGTCTTTCGACTGTCCTTTTGCTGGAAAGTAGTGTTGGTGATGACAAGTTGCTGCTCTGCACAGAGCTCCAACAGTAGGCGACCATTGTCATTGCAGTTCCCAACGCCATGCTTGCCGAGGACTCCTTTCCAGGCTTCACAGTCTTGGCCCACTCTGGCGTTGAAGTCGCCAAGGATGATGACTTTGTCGTCTGCAGGGGTGCTCTGCAGGAGGCTGCGCAGGTCAGAGTAGAACTTGTCTTTTTCTGCAGGCTCTGCCAGGAGGGTTGGGGAGTACACACTGAGAAGGGTGACGCATTGCTGGTGTCTCAGTGGGAGGCGCATGGACATGATGCGGTCGGAGTGACCCGTTGGTAGATTTTCCAACTTAGTCGCAATGGGGGTCTTCACCATGAAGCCCACGCCTGAGAGCCGTCTTTCTGATGCAGGCCTGCCTGACCAGTAGAGGGTGTAGCCAGCGCCAAGTTCTTGGAGGCTGCCTTCCTCCGGAAGGCGTACTTCGCTGAGAGCGGCGATGTCGATGTTTAACCTCCGCAATTCATGGGCAATGAGGGCGGAGCGACGTTCAGGGCGTCCGCTGTCTGCTGTGTCGAGCATGGTTCGGATGTTCCAGCATGCTACGTTGAGTCCGGTCGTGGTCGTCATGAGAGTGGATCCATTGTTTTTTCTTATTTTCTGACCGCATGAGAAGATGCCCGTTGACCGCGGCTAGCCAACTGGGGTTACGAGGGGATGAGCTTTGGTTAGGCCACCTTTTCTAGGCCCCTCTCAGTGTGGAGCAAGCAGTGCTGTCCCTAGAGAAGGCTGCTTGGTCGTTCAGGGTGTGCCGAGTGACGTTGTCATCCCCAGGTCAACATCAGGCGACCAATATCCTGAACCGCCTGCATGCAGGTTTGAGACTGCGGCTTCCAGTGACATCTTTCACCTGCCGTTTTGCCCCTTGCCCATCGCTACAGGACTTGGAAAGTTCAGTGTCATAATCCGTGGGCGTTTCCTAAAGCCTGCGCGGTGGAGCTTTTTGGTGGAGTGCAGTGTGCGCAGTACTGGCCCCACCCTTTAAACCCTTGGTTCGTTTGCCATGGCCTAGCAAGCTGGGACGGTGGCATCGAGGTCCTCGGGTCGTAGGTTTTATATCAGACTGTCCTTGTCTTAGTCTCTGGCTCAAAAGCCTTCCCCGGAGACACGAGGGCTTTGATGTCAGGGGTTTCCTCCCTTAGCCTTTCCGCAGCCAAGCGGCCAGGCCTGCAAGGCAGCAGGGGACTCGTGGGGGCCGGGGTCGTCTATGTCCCGTGCAGATGTGAACATCTGCCCACTGCCCAGACGGTGACACCAGAGGAGAAAAATCCAACACCGGAATCCGGTATCGAACCTCGCACCTTTGGCATTGGAGGCAGACGCCTTAACCACTGCGCCACTTCCCATGTAAAACATACCATGTAATTTACTCCACCATGACCTGTTGCAATAGTCTACTATACTTTCAGTACAGTAGACTAAAAATGGGTCACCTGTCTCTTTGTTATAATCTTAAGTTTAATGTATATTTTCAAGAAATTATAAGTGTTCATTTTTGGGCTGACGTGCGAAGCAAAAGTGAGTCTGTGTTCTGGGCCAGTGGTCATCCGTCCTTCGTCTGTCATCCATGGTAAACTTCAAGTCCGTTGGCATTTTCTCAGAGACTATTCAAGCCACAGTCTTCAAACTTGACCCAAGGACACTTTATGGCAAGACCTTTCTGAACATACCAATTTGAGTGACCTCTCACAAAGGTCAAGGTCAAAGGGGATCAGGAAATCGGTCAAAAATAGCTATATTTTGACCAAATTATTATTTTTTTTTAATCAAATACTATTCACAACTTCAAACCCAATCCTACAAAGATACCCTATGGTTAGACCTTTCTATGCATACTAATTTGGTTGACCCCTCAGAAAGAGCTCAGGAAATGGGTAAAAAATAGCCATATTCTGACAAAAAGATTTTTTTCTTCACAACTTGAAAGCCAAAATTGGTACAGAGATACTTGGTAGTAAGACCTATCTATGCATACCATTTTGGATGACCCCTTGGAAAGGTCAAGGGTCACAAGAGGCTGGCAGATGTGTGTAAAATGCCATTTTCTGATAGAATTGTAGTTATTATCAACATTTTTGCAAACTTTTCAATCAAATTTTGCACAAAGGTAGCTGATGATAAGACCTTCCTATGCATTCTAATTTAGTCGACTCATTGCAAAGGTCAAGGGTCACACAGGTTAACAGATGTGTGAAATATGCTTACATTTTTACAAAACATGGATTTTGCTGGTGCACAAAGGTCACTCATGTGTAGATCGGTCATACATGTGAGCCATAAGGGCTTTACCTTTCTTTTTCATTCTTATGTGTATGTCACAAACGTGCACATTGTGTGTGTGTGTGCAGTCAGAGCTGTTTCAGGATGATCTCTACCCAGACACAGCAGGTGACATCCCTGCCATCAGTGCTGATGAGTTCTTTGAGGGGAAGAATGCAGACCCGATCATGGTGAGTTTACTTGCTAGATAATTAGTTAGCCAGTGAAATAACATTCTGTTGACATTTGCCACAAGAAGTATGTGTGCTTTATTCAGAGCCCAAGTGGAATAAGGAGTACACGAAAGCAGCCCTGTGCTGCCTGTGCTGCATTAAATTGAGGTTAATTTACAGCAGGTTTGAAACATGATAGGGAGAGTATGGTTCAGGGCACTCATTACACATCCATTTTTGTTGGCTCAAGTGTGAAGCAAAGTGAGTCTATGTTCTGGGCCAGTGGCTGTCCATCTGGCATCTGTCTGCTGTCATCCGTGGTCAACTTTAACATTGGCATTTTCTTGGAGACCACAGTGTTCAAACTGGGCCCAAGGATACTTTGTGGTAGAAAGTTAGAAACGAGGCTAGAAATGGGACTATCCTGTCCTATCAGCGCTTATTTGCCCACTCGATAGTTTGTCGATAAGTCTCGCTAGTTCAGCGATACTTTTCTATCCACCCGATAGTCCAAATAGAACCTAGCCAGCTCCTATCCGCAAACAACCAATCAGCAGAGCCCTATGCGTCACGCATCAGTGACGGTATCTTGCCGTCAACACTCGGCTGAGAACTTCATTGTGTTGTAGAAGCATGGATCTTTCGTACACATCTCTTGCACAAGTATCGCTATCAAAACCAGACATCGAAGTAGCCACTCTCTCGTCCAGACTCATTTCTGCTTCTCTATCGCAAGGATAATTGTGGTTTCTGCGAATTTTTCTCAAGTCTTTGTCTTTCATGTATGCACCCATTTTGTCTCGAGGCCTCAAAAGTTTCGCGAGATTTTCCACATAAGGAAATAGTGCATATGCAGCTTGTGGAGAGCTATCGCCGTATACGGTGAAAAACTATCGAGTAGATAGGATAGTTCGCCGATAGTTTTCTGTCATCATGTCAAAACTATCCACATGTATGATTGCCTAAAGATCTTTCTAAACATACAAATTTGAGTGACCTCCTTGAAGGTCAAGGTCACGTGATCAGGAAATAAGTAAAAAAATTGCCATATTTTGACTTTTTATTTTTCTCTCAAATACTATTCACAACTTCAAACCCAAAATTGGTACAAAGATACCTGACAGTATGGCCTTTCTATGCATACTAATTTGGTTGGCCCATCGGAAAGGTCAAGCATCAAGAGATCAGGAAATAGGTAAAAAGTCTTATTTTGACAAAAGATGTTTTTTCTCAAATACTATTCACAACTTCAAATCCAAACGTGGTACAGAGATGCCTGATGATAAGACCTTCCTATGCTTACTATTTTGGATGACACCTCATAAAAGTCAAGGATCACAAAATAGGTCACAGATAGTCATTGTCTGACAAATATATTTTTTTCTTAAATACTATTTACAACTTGCATCCTGAACCTGGTACAGAGATACCTGATAGTAAGACCTTCCTATGCATGCTCAGGGGTGGCCAAATTTTTTAATTATCATCTTTTCCAAGGCAAGCAACATGTCATTTTCATTTTTACTGCACAAATATCATATTGCCCGCAAATATGTACACTACCATGTGTCTCTGTTCGCGGAATGACTCATGGAGACAGGCGGACAAAGGCAGCGATAAAAATTGCTCTGTCATTGGCTTTGCCTGAAGACATGCACCAATCAAATAGCTTGTCTTTGAGAAGCTACGGCCGCAGTGTAAGGGAAGCAACTGGCTTGGACTTTTGTTTTGCTGAAGCAGACGACGGATTTAGCAGCTGGTGAAGTCAACTGTCTGCATGTTTCCAGTTTTGTGATCGCATTTTGTAATTTTTTATTTTTTTATCTTTCCCGCGGGCAAGATGCCTTTGGAATTTTACTTTCCCAGCGATATTTATCTTGCCACGGGAAATGGGATTTGGCCACCTCTGATGCTAACTTGGTTGACCTCTTGGAAAGGTCAAGGATCTCAAGAGATCAGCAAATGATGTCAAAAATGTCTATTTATTTTCTCAAAATCATTACTGATGACATTACTAATTGGAACCTTCGCTTAACTCATAATTTTAGCCAAAAAACTTACTGTGGATCTCGACTTGTGATTCTTGGTCCTTTTAAGGAAGGAAAAAGATTATAAAAGAAAGAAAAAAAGAAGGATTTTTCTATACTTGTGTGGGTTGTGTGATTCTGTATTCAAGATGAACAGGTAAAGCTTCAGTTACTGACTCAGCTGGCATTTTGACCGGGCGACGGCATTTCCCGAATTTCACAATTTTTTAATTTGTATGTACGCGACCGGTCGGGAACTCGGACCCTCCTTCAGGCTCCGAGCACTCGCAAGGCCTATGTCTGTCTTATGTTACAGTGCTCAAGTGAGGACTTGCACCCAGTGTGGCGAATTTCAGTGGCCTAGTGACGTGCATGATGTTTGTCTTCTCTGTTCAGGCTGTTCCTCCAGTCGACCTTGTGTACTGTGCACTACTTGGAAGGAAGACCGTTGGTCACAACTTTGGGCCTTTTACAGGAGAGAAAGGCCGGCGCGCAAAGGTGCTGCTGTACCTTTGAATGTGAGGCATAGAAATGCAATTTCAGACATCGGTTGTGTCAGCGCAAAAACGGGTCCTGCTGCCCCCACTGGTGCCTCGTGCAGTGCTGCTTCATCCTGCGCGGACGATTGAGCCTAGTAGCAGCCTTAGGGATTCGCCATCCCACACAGCACCAAGAGCTCTATTATACCCTTCAATCCACAGAAGGGGAGACAGGCCAGGCAGGGGTTCACCACCCTATGATTTAGTTAGGCCTCTGAGAGCTCGGTCCTCCCGCAGATAATATGTTGGGTCAAACAGCCCTCCTGGCAATAAGAGAACCGAGGCAGCAGAAGGGGGAACCCCCCTTCGGACTGGAGAGCGCCCTTCTGCCATAGGCCGGACCAGCGCCTGGACAGGGTCACACCTTCGGGGACTCGCTCCGAGGGGGACAGGATGTCAAAGCGCAATGTTGATAGGTCTCAGGGTAAGGTAAGAGAAAGAGAATTTTCGGGGTCCAGTGATAGAGAGTGGCGCCACTGGCGTTCCACTGGCGATGTTTACCTCCTTCGGGAGCGGACCAGTGTGGTCAGTTTTATCAGCCGTCGTAGAGAGAGTAAAGAGAGAGAGAATATGAATAGACGGCGGACCCCCGAAACAAAAAAAATACCAAAGAGTTCAATCTTCGCGTTCGGATGAACGGGCATGGCGTATGGAGTCGACGCGGGACACAGACCGCATTCGAGTGGACGTCTCACTTTCTTGATCTTCTTCATCGGATCGGAAGTCCAGTTCTTACGTCTCGCGCCAACGGACATCGTCACGACAACGGGATGCGCAGTTTCCAGCCAGGCACAGCAGATCCGCGGACCGGTTGGACAGCCTTGGGAGGAACAGGTTCGTCGACAGCGGGGTGCACTCTCTCGGGACAACCGGTGGACAGAGACGACTTCTCGGCGGGATCGGAGCAGTCCTCATTGACCTTCCACAGGCCAGGATTACAGACGCCCGGCAGAGACTTCGTTCCGGTCGACACTGGGACCTACCACTACTGCTTCTATTTCTCGGCGTGCGGCGGTGGATGAGGAGGCACTTAGGATTCGGAGGATTCGGTGTCAATGCTGGGAATTGATGAAGACGCACCGACTTCACCGGGATGGCGTTCTCCTATCTCCAGTATCGTTGTGGACGCGACTTCGATGTCTTCTACTCGTCGGGATTTGCATGAAGCGGCTCACCTCATTGCTGCGTTTCTTACGCCGGAACACTGTCCACCTTTTCCACCTGTGAAGAGGGAGGCGGTGGCGATGGTCGACACACCTCGGCAGGCCAAGCGCATCAAGACTCTGCCTCAACCAGCAGGTTTCAGGGACCTCTCGGAGGCGTTCTCAGTGCATCTTCGCACGGACGGAGTTGGTGAGCAGGGATTCTTCTCCGACAGGCGTTGGCCGGTGGGAATCGACGTGGATTTCCGTCAAGACTGGTATACGGGACACTCCCAGGCATTCAGCTGTACTCTTCCTACGGTGGACAAGGAGGCCTTTGTCCAAGCAGGACTAACACAGCATTCCCTGTCGACAGGACTGGACAAGACGGCCGCACTGGTTCGGAATTCCCTGGCGTGCACCGGTTTCCACAGTCGGTGGTCAGGAGGATGGAGAACACCTGGGATCTTGGGGCTTCAGCTCCCTTATGGGAGATCCACGCGGTACTGATTGCGGCGAATAGAGCGGCCTTCCATGCTTCATTCAAAGCCATGGCGGCGGCTTTGAATTGCGATCTGTTCTGACGGGACGAGCTTCTGAAACGATGCACCCTTGGGCGGCAACCTGCTGTTCAGACCGACGTGGCAGGAGATACGGGAGTCCAACAAGGATCTGTGGCCAGCCCAGCTAGAGTAGTCTCGGCACGCTTTTATTCAGCCCGCAGAGCCGTGGGTCGTGCCCTGCGGTTCTTCGGACCCTCCTCTTCCTGACAGTCCCGAGGCCGAGGTGGAGCCTTCTCCCTGCCGGCGCGTTCGCGTGCCTTCCCCGCACCCTCCACTCCCTGGTCCAGAGGCTCTCGGCAACGGGGCCGCGGCCGGGCTCGCTGACCTGTCCCCGATCCTCCCACCGATACCTGCTGGGTCTCCGGTCGGTGGGAGGTTAGCTCTTCACAGCGGAGCATGGAAACAGCTGTTTTCGGACGACCCTTGGATCATCTCGACAGTGACGGAGGGCATGAGGATCTCCTTCCTGTCACCTCCCCCACTGAGACACTCCCCCCTTTGGACGTGAGTACCATTAGAACGAGACAGGGCGACAGCGTTACAGAGCGAAGTGGAGGCACTTTTACATAAGGAGGCCACGGAGGTGGTCCTGTGTTGCGACTCCCCCGCATTCTACAGTCATCTCTTCCTTGTACCGAAACCAGGGAGGAAATGGAGGCTGATCATCGATATTTCGGCTCTAAACAAATTCATTGTGGCACCACACTTTAAGATGGAGACGGCCAGAGCGCTGCAAGCAGCGGTACGTCCTCAGGACTTTGCAGTAAGCCTCGACCTCGCGGATGCGTATATGCACGTTCCCAAACATCCAGCCTCGCGACGTTACCTACGCTTCGCTTTTCAAGGGATTGTTTACCAGTTTCGGGCCCTACCTTTCGGACTGAACCTCAGCCCATGGTTTTTTTACCAGAATTGTGGACGGAGTGATGGCAAGGTTCCGACAGACGGCTTCCAGTCTGACATCCAACTACCTGGACGACTTGCTGTTACGGAACCATGAGGCGTGCATTTTGGAGACCGACAGAGATGGCCTGCTCCGTCATCTAGGATTCCTAGTCAACGGAGGCAGTCCGATTTGGTACTGTCTTGCCGTTTTGTCCACCTGGGCATGGAGTTTTTAACCAATCTAAATCGAGTAGACTATCGGAGGGACGGATTCAGACTGTAATGGAAGCGGTGCTTGTAGCGATTCGCGCGGAAGCCCTACCGGCCAGATCCTGGCTTTGTCTGTTAGGCCTGCTAAGTGCAGCAGCGGATCTCCTTACTCTAGGCAGACTGTATGCGCGACCGATTCAGCTTCACCTACTCCTACATTGGCGCCCCTTCTTGGGCGATCTGGAGACCTTGGTCCCGACAACGGAGTTAGTACAGTCTCATCTGTGGAGTTGGACAGACAGTACTTGGATAGCGTCAGGGATTCCCCTCTTCTCCCCGCCGCCTCACCTATCTATCTGCATGGATGCGAGCAGCTCAGGTTGGGGAGCCCACCTGTTACCGCAGTTTGCCATGACCTCAGGCCGTTGGACAGAAGTAGAGGCAGGCAGACATATCATTTGGCTGGAGATGAAAGTGGTGTGGCTAGCACACGCCTTTACCATAGCCGACACTTAGTTCGCTTCCAGCTGCCAGAGAGATAAGGCTGCCACGAGTTCCACTCTCGCCCGCTCATTCTATTTATATCGCACTACTGAGCGGTACACGGCGTGACCGGCTCTCTGCCGCTATAACAACTACCTACACATTTGTATTCATAACACATCTCTGCCTAAAGTGACTGTTGTGGAAGCAACATCGTTCAAATGTTGAAATTCTCACCTACACACTGATACCAAACATGACAACATTACGACTTGCACTTGTGTAGCAGGTCATGGTGAAAATAAAGAGAACGGGAATTTGTTGATGTACGAAAACGAGAATTTATTGTGAAATTGACAAAGTTCCCACAGCCATAACACAAAGACGCTACTTTTCCCAGTGAAACACACTTGCATGCATAAGGGTTAGCATGCCTACAGCACGTATCACTTAATGGATTTTGGGTTCATGGTGGGGGACGGAAGCAGGAGGGTAATTAATGAGGTCACTGACAGGTGTTGACAGACAAGTTCCAGACATCCGACTTGGTGTACACTCCCGGCATTGGGGAAAGAGAGGGCTTAGTTACACGGATACTATTGAGGAGATAGCCACGTTTCTTTCTTGGGAAATAGTGTAACACTAACAGTCAACCTTGTAAATGTACTTTTGATTTAACTTTTGATCATGATGGAGTCTGATGAAACGCGTACAGTCTGTGTACACACAGGTGTGTTCCATGCAATGAGAGTTAATGCATTGTGCAGAATATGTGGCGAGAGATCACAAAAGAGATACACGGATAAAAAGTCATTTCTTTGTATCAATTATGAACACTTAATCCACAAGTGTTATGGAATTAATATCCAGGAAGACAAAGACATGATGCACTCCAAAACAATGTGTAGGAGTTGCTATTGTCGGATGAAACGGATAGACTCGACTGAAACACGTGTGTCCGAGGAGACAACGCGAAATGCGGCGTCTGATATTGCCTCATCACAACACATTTGGACCATGTTCCATCCAAATACGAGTGTTGAAGAATGTGTCGCGTGTGTTCACTTCATGCAGCTAGGTAAAGGAGGACGACCAGCGAAGCGGGGTTCCCGGCATGGAAAGAAACGATCGTTTCGATCCGCGGAATGTGACACTCATAACACTGACACTGATAACAGCACTAATGAAGGTGATGGTGGTATACAAGTTTTTATTCCGCCGACGTCTACTCCCCGTAAAACGGTTCTTATGTCTAGTGTGTCAGAAAATGTGTTAAACCTCAAGGTATGTTTAAAAACACTGTTGAATATTGTGACCTGTTATGGACTGATCGTATTTCGGGATGGCAATAGCAGTCTGTGGAGTACCGAGACGGCTGCGGGCGAGAAATGCCAGAACACGCGACTTGTCAGTGACCTCATTAACCACCCTCCTGCTTCCGTCCCCCACTATGAATCCAAAATCCGGTAAGTGATACTTACTGTAGGCATGCTGACCCTTATGCACGCAAGTGTGTTTCGTTGTCTTTGTGTTATGGCTGTGGGAACTTTGTCAATTTCACAACAAACACCGACATCAACAAATTCCCGTTCCCTTTATTTTTACCATAACCTACTACACAAGTGTAAGTCGTAATGTTGTCATGTTTGGTATCAGTGTGTAGGTGAGAATTTCAACTTTTGAACGATGTTGCTTCCACAACAGTCACTTCAGGCAGATTTGTGTTATGAATACAAACCAGTAGGTAGTTGTTATAGCGGCAGAGCGCCGGTCACGCCGTGTACCGCACAACACGCGACCTGTCAGTGACCTCATTAACCACCCTCCTGCTTTCGTCCCCCACCATGAATCCAAAATCCGCTAAGTGATACTTACTGTAGGCATGCTGACCCTTATGCATGCAAGTGTGTTTCGTTGGGAAAAGTAGCGTCTTCGTGTTATGGCTGTGGGAACTTTGTCAATTTCACAACAAACACCGACATCAACAAATTCCCTTTCCCTTTATTTTCACCATAACCTGCTACACAAGTGTAAGTCGTAATGTTGTCATGTTTGGTATCAGTGTGTAGGTGAGAATTTCAACTTTTGAACGATGTTGCTTCCACAACAGTCACTTCAGGCAGATTTGTGTTATGAATACAAACCAGTAGGTAGTTGTTATAGCGGCAGAGCGCCGGTCACGCCGTGTACCGCACAACACGCGACCTGTCAGTGACCTCATTAACCACCCTCCTGCTTTCGTCCCCCACCATGAATCCAAAATCCGCTAAGTGATACTTACTGTAGGCATGCTGACCCTTATGCATGCAAGTGTGTTTCGTTGGGAAAAGTAGCGTCTTCGTGTTATGGCTGTGGGAACTTTGTCAATTTCACAACAAACACCGACATCGTACATCAACAAATTCCCGTTCTCTTTATTTTCACCATAACCTGCTACACAAGTGCAAGTCGTAATGTTGTCATATTTGGTATCAGTGTGTAGGTGAGAATTTCAACTTTTGAACGATGTTGCTTCCACAACAGTCACTGTAGGCAGAGATGTGTTATGAATACAAATGTGTAGGTAGTTGTTATAGCGGCAGAGCGCCGGTCACGCCGTGTACCCCACAGTAGCAAGCGATATAAATAGAATGAGCGGGCGAGAGTGGAATGTGACCTCACGGCGCCTTATCTCGCTGGCAGCTGGAAGCGAACTAAGTGCTAGGCGCCAGCACTGGCTGGTAAAGCCGTGAGCACTCATCGCTTTTGAAGATCGACTAATGCAAAACGAGGTTCTCATGCTCTCCGATAACTCGACAGTCGTTGCATACATCCAGAACCAAGGGGGTATGCGCGCACCCTCCCTCTGCACACTCGTATATCAAGTCTTCCTGTGGTGCAGGGACCGGGGCATTACCCTTCGGGCGCGACACATTCCGGGACACCTAAACGTTCTGGCAGATGCTCTCTCTCGGCGGGGTCAGATGCTTCACACGGAGTGGTCTCTTCAGCCAGATATCTTCCAGCTAATCTGCATGCGTTGTGAGACACCGATGATCGATCTTTTGGCCACAAGATGGAACAAGCTTCCCCTGTTCATCTCCCCCGTTCCGGATCCACTAGCCTGGGCCGTGGACGTGCTATCCATTTCTTGGGAAGGACTCCAGGCGTACGCGTTTCCTCCCACAGTGCTGCTTCCGAAGATCATTCAGAAACTCAGGGACAGCAACACGATTATGATACTAGTGGCCCCTTTCAACTGGGCCAAGAGCTGGACCACAGCTGGTGACGGATCCGCCTATAATACTTCCCACTCCAAGTACAATGCTCAAACAACCAAAGCAGCATCTATTCCACCCGTGCCCGGAACGGCTGATGCTACACGCGTGGAGATTGTCCGGCAAGCCCTCTCAGCTAGAGGCTTTTCGGGTCCTGCAGTGGAGGCTATCTCTACAGCCAGAAGGGTCTCAACTCATAATGTCTGCGAAGGGAAGTGGCGCGTGCTCCAGTCCTGGTGCGCCGCAGAGCGACTTTCCCCCACGGATCTAACTACTCCCCAGTTGGCCGAGTTCTTCATGTGGCTTTTCGTCAAACAGAAGTTGGCACCCATCACCGTACGCGGTTACCTGGCAATGGTGGCAGACACATATAGACACTTGGGACGACCCGATCCGGGAGCTTGCAAAGACTTGGCAGATCTGATGTCCCATTTTGATCTGCAACGCCCGGCATCAGGCTCGTTAATTCCACGATGGGACCTGTTTTGGGTGCTCACCTGGCTGAACTCTAAGAGATTCGAGCCACTACAGTTAGCAAGGTTGGTAGATCTTACTAGGAAGACCTGTTTCCTACTTGTGCTTGCCACATCCTCACGAGTTAGTGAAACACATGCCTTGTCGGTACGTTCCGCCTGTCTCCAACGTAGGACTGATGGATCGGTTCAGCTGCTGACGGACCCTGCCTTTTTGGCTAAGAACCGAGTTCCTACTGTCGCCCCACAAGTCGTATCCGTTCGACTGCTCAGGGCAAAGGATCAGACACGGGACTCACGACTTCAGGACCCTGTTCGGGCTTTTAAAGTGTATCTGCGCAGAACTAAGCCACTAAGACAAGGGCGCTCACGCCTTTTCCTGCCCTTGGCTCCAGGCAGACGAGACATTTCGGCGCAAACTATCTCATCCTGGATACGTTCGGTTATCCGTGAGGCGTATATAAAGAGCTCGCCCCAGAACAAGCGAAAACGATGCGCATTCGGGCTCTTGAAGTCCGAGCAGTGGCAACGAGTATCGCCTTTGACAGAAGCTGTGCAGTGAGAGACATTGTGGCAGCCGTGGGTTGGCGGGCTGAGTCTACCTTCGCCCGCTTTTACCTAAGAGACTTATCCGGCCAGTGCACCAATCTTGACCTTGTGGGGGACATCTCGGCAGCGCAACACTCCCTCCCGGCGCCATAGGTTCACCTAGCTAAAATTATCGGGAGTGGGCGCAATGGGAGGGGCCTCGATAGTCAGCTCGCTTCGCAGGTTTTGGGGGGTTCCAAACTAGCAGCACCCTCCTCCTTTTCGTAATTCCAGTTAGTAATGTCATCGGTAATGATTTTGAAAAAATAAATTAATTTTTCTTTAAAATGTATTTTTTCGAAAAATACTTACCAATGACATTACTCAGAGGTCCCTTCAGTAGTGCTAGGTTCAGTCACTGGCGGGAAAGGGTGAGTGCGCCACCGGATAAGATAGTACGGGAGACCACTCGGGGTATCCGGGCTATGGCTCCCCAGTGGTTGCCTCCCCTAGTATGAGGGCACACAGTAAGTTTTTTGGCTAAAATTATGAGTTAAGCAAAGGTTCCAATTAGTAATGTCTTCGGTAAGTATTTTTCGAAAAAATACATTTTAAAGAAAAATTTGGGGGTAGAATTTTAGTTTTATCAGGATTTTTCTCACGAGTTTTGCTAAACTTTTCAACCAAATTTGGCAGAAAGGAAGCTGATGGTAAGACCTTTCTGTGCATACTAATTTGGTTTAAAGAGGTCAAGGGTCATGGGAGGTTGACAAAGGTGAAAAAATGCGTGAATTTGAGAAACTATGGATTTTGCCTTATTTGAGTTCAAGCAAATGCCAACTCTTATGTTACAACACTTGACAGGGTTCGTAGGTTCCTTTTAAGTACTTTTAAGTGCTTTCCAATTGATTTTCTCAGAAAAGGCCTTTTAAGTCCTTTTAAATGCCAGTATGGTCCTTTCAGATCAGCCAGCAGTGCTTTTGTACATAAATTAGACCTTTTATGTGCTTTTATCGGCATATTTTCAAAATCAAAATTTGCTTGACCAACTTTGAAAAAACATTGTATTCGATTCCGAAGACACGAGCAGACGAACTGGCCTCCATCTTGGATTTACCGAGTACGTTTTCCGAATCTCGCGCGTTCTCGCGAGGTGCGTGGTTTTATACCGGTGTAATCGCGCGAACCGGGCTGCTTTCGTTCATCACGTTGATGGTTGTGAGGAAGTTTTTATGCCGACAGAATGCCTGGGAAGTGTGTTTTTCAGGAGAAATGGAAGACAGTCAAAGAATACAAGGACTGGCTCGTGGCTGATGCAAAGGACAGACATTTTGCGCAGTGTGTTTTCTGTTCGATTAGACTGAATGTCGCGAACATGGGCGAGAGCATGCTTCGTCAACATTTGAAAACGGATCGCCACGTGCGCAATGAGAAGAAGTACAGAGCTGAAGTCAGCTGCACCGTGAAGGATTTCTTTGCCTCTTCAGCAATAACGACTGGAGCAGCTGTTTCTGCTACGTCGACGGGAGCCACACACTCAAGTTTGACGGCAGGTGCTTCAACTTCAAGACTATGTCCAGGTTAGTAGATTTTGAGTCCATATTTTTTGCTTAGTTGATTAAAATGTGGATCATGGGATGAGGAATGAGGACAGCTTGACGGAAATAAATACATTTATTCCCAATTTGAACTTTTGCTACATTTATTTGCTAGACATGCTTACGTTACTGGTAAATCAGTTTGGCTTTATCTCTGTGTGTGTTAACTCTTCAATGCCTGGAAGCTTCAGTGGGCCGTGCTTGCAGCATTACCTACTGGAGCCTTCAAACCTTGAAGGGTTAACCCTCTTAGCCCTTGTAAGCCAGAGACTTCTGTGGTCTATGTGAATAGCAGGGACTGTAGGTGATTGTCGGATTTAGTGACTTAAACACTGTCACACCATCCTTTGTGCAGTACTGTGGAAGGTGATGTAAACTTAAATTAAAAGGGTTAGCTTAGGAATCCACTGCATGTGCCGTCCAGTGCTCTTATTTTCTGTAAAATGCATGCTGTCCACAGATAGTGATATCCACACCCAGAAGATGAAGGCTGAGATCCTGTGGACTCTGAAGATGGTGGACTCGCATTACAGCTGCGCCTCTTCCAGTAGTGTGTCGGATATATTCAAGACAATGTTTCCTGACAGCCAAGTTGCCACATCCTTTAAAGTTGGTGAAACTAAAAGTCGGTACATGATCACATTTGGATTAGCCCCACATTTTTCTGACATTCTACTAGCATCCGTCAAGCAGTCTGTAAGCACAGGATATGTTCTGTTGTTTGATGAGAGCCTCAACAAAAAAAAAATCAGCTTAAGCAAATGGACTTTCACATTCGCCTGTGGCATAACTCACAGGTAAAGACCAGGGGGCCATGCATGCGCTGTTGACCTCCAAGAGAAATTTGAGAGTGTGTTTTTGGAATCGAGTCGTTTTTATCTTCGGCCTATCATCTCTTCCAGGAATGCCCTGCTCGTCGGGAGGATTTTTCCTCAGTCACCGGATCCTCTGTGTTTCCAGCTAAATTCTGTTGTCACAGGTGGCTGGAGAATGTGTCACCGGCAAATACTGCTCTGCAGTTGTTACCATCTCTAGAAACATATGTCAAAGCTGCAATGGAGCGCAAGGTTGCAATGCCAAATAATAAAAGCTTCGGAGAAGTAAAGGAGGGTGTGCTGAGTACTCCTTTATTGGCTTGTAGGCTTGCCTTCTTTGCAAGTGTTGCAAGGCAGATTGAACCCTTCCTGGCAAAGTATCAGTCAGACGAGCCCATGCTGCCATTTCTGGCCACAGATCTGCATGCGTTAATCAAGGCGCTAATGCGACGCTTCCTGAAACCAGAAGCAGTGGCAGACACCATCTCATCACAAAAACTCATTCAGATAGATGTGTCAGATCGATCAACGCATGTGAATCCAGATCGTGTAGACATCGGCTTCCAAACTAACAGCCTTTTGCAGAAAGCAAAGAAAGATGGTGTCAGTGACAGAGCTGTGTCTGCCTTCAAAATTGAGTGCAAAGACTTCCTTGTTGCAACCGTCACCAAGCTCGCTGAAAAGTCGCCTTTAAAATTCGCCATCGTGCGAAATGTATCTTGCCTCAATCCCCTCACCATGGATGACAAAGCGGCCAACAAGAACAAGATGAAGAGGGTTCTGCAGTGTATGGTGGAAGTGAGAAGAATTGAGGAGACACAGGCAGATGATGCCCTTTCACAGTACTGCCAATTTCTGGACAGCACTGCAGTTGCGTGTGGCGCCAGTAGTTTTGATGTGAAGACGCAGAGACTGGATACCTGGTTTCATGATGCTCTTTCTGGAAAGCCAGAATATCGAGAAATCTGGGCTGTTGTGCGAAAGCTCCTCATCTTGTCCCATGGGCAGTCGACGGTGGAACGGGGCTTTTCATACAACAAGGAAGTAATCGCAGATAACTTGAGCCAAACAGCCTTGAAGGCCAGACGAGTTGTGCTTGATCACATCAGAGATGCTGGGGGGGTGCTGGAGGTCAACCTTGACAAGAAGCTGATGGTGT
Organism: Semisulcospira habei; assembly: GCA_036245525.1. NCBI lineage: Eukaryota > Metazoa > Mollusca > Gastropoda > Semisulcospiridae > Semisulcospira > Semisulcospira habei. The sequence continues at coordinate 80,763,301 of BTPG01000007.1, read as the reverse complement.
CAGTTGGAGCAGCATGGGGCAGATATGACAGGTATGCCATTATATTATTCTGTTAGAGCTTGTTTGCATCACTTTTAATGTTCACCATACTGTACAACTTAAAGGTGTTTCCTAATATTAGTGCCCCTATGCTATTTATTGGCATGCATTTTTCCCCTTTCTCCAGTGCTTGACTTTCACTTGCAGACCTGGCAGTTGCAGTATTTCTCCATCATTCTCAAAAGCTGTGCATTTGAAACCAATTTTTTGCAGATGTGGTGTCAGGCTGCTCTGTGATCAAAATTACTAATCAGTTTTCTCTTCACATGTCCTGTTATACTCATTGTTCCCTCTTTTTTGACAGGTATCTTGCAGACCAGAGAAAAGAAAAGGAGACAGAAGAGAGGACTCGCAAGAGGAAGAGACTGATAGATGAGATTGAGGACTGCAGAAAAAAGAAGAAGAGGGCAGAGGATGATGCCAGGCAGCTGGTGGTGGAAGCAGATCGTCTCAGTTTTCAGGCGCAAGAGCAGAGATCGTTTAACCTTGTGGATCGGTCTAACACACTGCGACTGACCTCAAAGGACAAGCTGGAGGAAGCATCTCGCTGTGAAAAGGAACTGTGCAGACTGCAAGATGAGTTAAAGAAACTTGGATAGGCAGGTTCTTTAACTGGTCCTACAGCTTACTGTGTACCGAATCCCTGCATCAAGCTTGTCACTCCTGCAAAAATGGAAAACTGACCTTATGCAGAAGAAGAGTTGGGCTGTTCCTCGGACTTTGAGAGCACAGAGTCACAGCTGTCAATGCTGTTGCATGAAAAGGATCAAGACTGATAGCTGGAGCTCTGAGCTGGTTGTGAATATTTGATACAAGTTGAATTTCAGAAAGCTGAAAAATGAACTGTTTATATCAACGCCTCACTTCTTGTGAGCTTTGTCAAGGTTGTCCTTTCTTACATAACTTTAAAAAGTTACTGACTGACTTGATGCAGAAGAAGAGTACAGAGTTACATCTGTCAATTTTGATGCTTGAAAAATGAAAAGCATCAAGATTGACACCTGAACCTCTGATGACTGAACTTATTGAAATAAGAGCTTAGTCATGGCTGTCTATAATGCTTTTCAAGCACAATGCGAGACAGTTGGCTCTGGCTGGCTGATTAAAGCTCAGACTAATCTGAATCATAACTGTCTTGATGTTTGAAAAGCATATCTATAGACATCTGGGGCTTAGTTGCAGGTTGAGAGCCCACTAAGGGTACAGCATTAGCTGTGTATCTTTATACTTGAAAGTGTCAAAATAGACAGGTTAAAATAAAGATTTCCCTTGCCAGCTACCGGTTCAGGAATCGTAGCACCTCGAGTATTTTCACAATACTGAGTACTTAATAAATTGCTATATTTGCTGACCAACCTGACTTTGTCGAGGTCCTTTTATTTTCAAGCTTGGTACTTTTAAAGGTGCTTTTAAGGTCCTTTTGAGGCCCTATCCAACTTACCTGGGAACCCTGCTTGAACATTGCTTAGTTCAGTGACCTTGGAAGGTCGAGGTCAGTGTTCATTCATTATGTGGATCGGTCATTTGCGTGAGACCTGAGGGCTTTGCCGTTTCTGTTTCACATGCGATAGAAAGAGCGAGTCTATGTAATGGGCCAGTGGTCATCTGTCATCCTCCGCCATCGTCTGCTGTCAGTGGTAAACCTTAACATTGACATTTTCTCAGACACTATTCAAGCCAATGTCTTCAAAGTTTGCCCAAGGATGCTTGGTGGCAAGACCTTTCAAAACACTTGAACATTGCTTAGTTCAGTGACCTTGGAAGGTCAAGGTCACAGTGTTCATTCATTATGTGGATCGGTCATGTGCGTGAGACCTGAGGGCTTTGCCGTTTCTGTTTCACATGCGATAGAAAGAGCGAGTCTATGTAATGGCCAGTGGTCATCTGTCATCCTCCCCCACCCGGGTCTGCCCTGGGGGACTTGGGTGGGGTTAGGTATTTTTTAGTTCCCAGGGTCACCCTGGTCAGCCCCACAGGGTGGGTTTTTCTCTCTATTCTGGGGCATGTGTTTCTGTCTACCCTTTGTCCATTCACCTGTATTTGCCTTTTTAAAACTCTCCCTACTGTCTGCACTGCCTGTAGCTCTTGATATTGGATGTGTGTTGCTAAATGGTCTTAGCTTTATTTAGGCCCCATGTGTTAGGTTTATTTAATGTATTTGACCGGCTGGCGACATACATTCAATGTTCTGTTTAGTTTTTTTTTTCACAAGCAGTGCAGGCACGTCCTGAGAAAGCCTTGTTGCTGTCGGGACGTTAAGCAATGTACAATCAATCAATCTGTCATCCTCCGCCATCGTCTGCTGTCAGTGGTAAACCTTAACATTGACATTGTCTCAGACACTATTCAAGCCAATGTCTTCAAACTTTGCCCAAGGATACTTGGTGGCAAGACCTTTCAAAACACTTAAACATTGCTTAGTTCAGTGACCTTGGAAGGTCAAGGTCACAGTGTTCATTCATTATGTGGATCGGTCATGTGCGTGAGACCTGAGGGCTTTGCCGTTTCTGTTTCACATGCGATAGAAAGAGTGAGTCTATGTAATGGGCCAGTGGTCATCTGTCATCCTCCGCCATCGTCTGCTGTCAGTGGTAAACCTTAACATTGACATTTTCTCAGACACTATTCAAGCCAATGTCTTCAAACTTTGCCCAAGGATACTTGGTGGCAAGACCTTTCAAAACATACCAATTTCAGGGACCGCTCTCAAATGTCAAGGTCACAGGGGATCGTGAAATAGGTTTTACTACATCCTCCGCCATCGTCTGCTGTCAGTGGTAAACCTTAGCATTGACATTTTCTCAGACACTATTCAAGCCAATGTCTTCAAACTTTGCCCAAGGATACTTGGTGGCAAGACCTTTCAAAACATACCAATTTCAGGGACCGCTCTCAAATGTCAAGGTCACAGGGGATCGTGAAATAGGTCGAAAATAGCCATGTTTTGACAAAATTTGTTTTTTCTTAAATACTATTCACAGCTTTTCAACCCAAACTATACCTGAAGGTAAGACCTTTCTATGCATACTAATTTGGAATCAGGATATAGGTTGCAAATAGCATTTTTTGACAATTTTCTTTTCCTCAAATACTGTTAAACACTACAAATTTGGATGACCCCTCAAAAGGTCAAGATGATGGCAAGATTGCACAAATTATGTGAAAAAAAGGTCAAGGGTGATAAATGATGTGAAAAAAGTGTCTTTGTAGAATTTCAGTTTTCATAGCATTTTTGAAACTGTTAGTGTTACGTGGTGGAGTCGTAGTCGTAGTATGAAAAACACACCAGACGCACGCACATAAGGTTCTTTTAAATAAACTTTATTCAGCTGCAACCCACCACACCTGGCTTAAGGATGTAGGCTACACTGGAGTAACAGTTCCAACAATATTTTAATTCAGCGATACGATCTCCACACAATGCATTCCCAAATGCACCAACACTGATACAATGTCTCCTTTGAAAATGTCAACTGGCGACACAAATGTTCTTCACACAATGTACACCACGGTTACGCTGCCTCTCTCACAATGTACACCCTATACGGGCCACGTACCTACGATAAACTCTGTGTCCCTACAACTGACAATGCGTGACAATGTACACACGTGCTTTCTAGCACCAATTTTTATAGTAAAACGACTTTCCAGAAAAATCTAATGAATTTACACAACGCACCCAATCAGAACGGAACACGTAACTGAAACTCATAAATATTAATAATAATAAAAAAAGGGAACTTTTTAGAATAACTACAATAGTCTACAAAAATTTGACTGCTCATTTCAGCCCCAAATCCTAGTGTGTAATGACGTCACACAAAAGTATGGTAGACCGTTCACGACCTTTCATAACACGCAAAGAACGGCTGCTAAATTCACGCACACAGAACAGCTATGGCTAAAAATGGAGCAGCTCTGCTACCGCTATCCTCCGTGCGACTTTGCTAGAAGCTTCCGGACTAAACTTAGCGTATCATAACAAAACCAATTCCGCTATCTGCTCAAACAATAGAGAATCTCATTGAAAAGGTACGTGATACGTAACCATGATAGCTCAAATAAATATCGGATCGTCTCCTACGATTAACACATGCATGCTCTCACAGAACAACACAACCACAATCGCAACAAACTTTTTCCACCAAATTTCGGCAGAAAGGTAGATGATGATAAGATCTTCCTATGCATACTAATTTTGTTCACTGCTCACAAAGGTCAAAGTAGGTTGACAAAAGTGTGCACAATGCTCTACTGTCACAAGGTGAATGTGTAGGGATCAATAGGACATACACAATTTGTGGCCGAAGTAGAAGTCTCTGGAATGAGTATGTTTGTGCTATATCTCATTAACTCACATAGCGATTGTTGTTTTTTGTGTTTGTTTTTTGCTTTTTTACTGTCAGCTACATCACGGCGTCTGTTTGTACAAAGTTTGACTGCCAATGCCTGTCATTAGTGGTCCATGCGGACACTGTAAGGAGGTATGCTGTACTGTGTGTGTGACAGGTATCGCTGAAGGATGGGTTTGTACCTACCCAGAAAGAGCAGCTGAAGGTGGTTCGGCGATCCAACATCCTGGACAAGATGCCCAACCGCTCCTCAACCATCCAGCCAGCCAACAATGCTCCGGCTGCCGCGGCTGCTGCCACCCCCACCCTGCCACCTGTAAGTTGTCAGCCTGGCCTTGCTCAGTTTTCTTTAACCCATTTAACCCCAACACCGTACAGCAAGAGATGGACTAACTATGGTAATTCAGGGGTAATGCCAGATTAACTTGGCGTCTGATGGCACCAAGCTAATCTGGCACAACCCTTGAATTACGGTGGATTCATCTCCTGCAGCTGGTTTCATAATCATTAGATGTCACCTCCAAATTTGGGAAATGTAGCTGTGGTGTTAAATGGGTTAAACCCCTTGTGCCTGTAGCGACCGGGTTCTGTTAATAGTACTGGGGGCTGTGTATGCACAAGGGGGATTAACACATTTAGTCGTGACACATTAGACCAGGAACTGCAATACGTGATGGTAGGTAATTAGAGGACATCTCCCACATGCGGGACTGGCATATTGTGTTGAATTGCAGCATGAATGTGAAAGCAGTCTTGCTGGGTTTGTACCCAAAGCTGCATGAAGGTTTATGACCTTTCAGGCTGACAAAGAGAAGCGTTTGGCTGCTGGAGGACATCTGTTATCCTGAGTCCTGTACGGATTACAATGATGTTTATGACGTTGAAGATATCTGAGGTCATGTTAGTTCCCCTGCCAGGCAGTGATACACATTTATCAATGCTGCATCATATAAAATACCATTTTTGGCTGGTGTGCAATAAATAAGTGAGTTTCTGTACTGAGCTATCCTGCTGTCTTTCCTGTCCTGCCCATTGTAAACTTCAACACAGGCATTTGTTTCTTCAAAAACATTACTGATGACATGACCTTATGGGAGGTGTCTACTATTTACACAATTCTAGCCTAAGAGCTCGTTGTGTTACCACACAACCCGGGAGGCACTCGGGGAACCCCGAGGGGGCTGAGAGTTATCTCCCGATACTTCCCATCTGGGACAGAGTACCCATAGTCCGTCAGTCAGTCTACTTAGGCTTACGCTGTTCAGACGTGTTTGCTCTAGCCTACGGACTTGGGATTTTCGACCGGTTCGCCGGTCGTCGACGGCCTTGGTTCTTCGCTTGACTTCTTCTTCGTCCGTCCTCCCTGTGCCTTGCGTGGCTCTGGTGTCCCCTTTTCGTTGGCAGCTGCCCGCTTGGCTGCTTGTTTGCCGGCCTGGGCTGTGCTGTGCGCTTCGCTGTCACTTCGCCGCGCGTGCCTTGGTTGAGATTTTTCTCCCCCCTTCCCCGGTCCCGCTCCGGGAAAAGGTAAGGTAGTTGGGTTGGCCCTCGGCCGGTCCCCGCGCTGGGCACTGGTTGAGCGAGCTCGAAGGCGGTCTTCTTCTTCGGCGCTGTTGCTTTGCGCCAAGATTCTTGGCTTTTACTTGGCGGGCCTCGCGCCCGTTCCCTCCCTCCTTCCGTGTTGGTGTGGCATTATTATTTAACAGGGTCAAAATCTCCCTTTCTCAAAAGAGGGCATTTACGCGTGAGGAAAGGAATGAGACGTTTTAATCTGGAACGGTCATTCTTAAACGGCTCAGATACACAGGTGGTCAGCTTCGTTTCCCAAGATGGCGTCTAGCGATGCAGAGCACCTTTTCCTCGCGGTTAAAACCTCTAATGGAATGGGAGTGGTGTGAAAGATCGGTGAAAGTTAAGTCTAACTATATTCGGGCGCTTACCTACTCACTTGTTCCTTACCTACTCTTTTGTACCTTGTGGGGTTCGGGGAATGTGTTATGCTCCAGCCATTCCTTGACGCATTACGTTGGTGAGTGTGGCGAGAGCCGACGCTTACTTCGGTACTGTGTCGGTCACGTAATGCCTGTTGTTATGCGTAATGCAGACCTGTTTACCATACACGGGGGCTTATTAGGTACACAATTTGGCTGGTGGGTGAACATTCTTGTGCACTTTTATACTTGGCATCACATGTTTCTGTTTTTGGATGTCAGGCGTATGCCCACTTGAGCGCAGGGCCACTGGTCGCCACGCCTTGCTGCCGTTTGTTAAGGTCCAAGATGACCTTCTTTGTGGCGGTAATAGAAGAAAATCATTAAAAAAAAAAAAAAAAATTTTGGCTTGCCACCACAGGTGCTGCTCACATTCATGCATGCGCTCGTTCCGCAAGTTAAAGGAACAGAGCTACAAAATGGACATTGATTTCGGACGGGTGGAGCCCGTCTCCAAGGCAGCTAAGGGCCGGCGCCAGTGACCTCATCCCAACCCGAACCTACCTGACGGAAACAGAGTGCTAAGACAGCCCTATATGTCTCCTGAACACTTAATATATGCTCTTTGGTTAATTCCTCCTTGACTAAGGCTTGTGCATGTGAATACAAATTACGGTCGAAAGGAGATTAATGGCCTATTTAGGCAACATAAAACTACGATCAACGCTGCACCTGGAGGCCCGTCGCTATAGTACAGCGCAGGTGTTCAGCGGAGGGCACCGCTCCGACAAAGGTTACTGTGCCTGCCGCTTGCTTCAGACCTATACTTGTCATGACATGTTTGAGTTTGTTGTGCATGATTTGTTGCGAAGGTTAACCTTACCAGGGCAGGGTCCTTCATGCCCATGCCCGCGTGCCTTCGGTTTGTATATGTTGCAGTGGCCTCTGGACGACCTGCACACTACATGGAGGATTCCAGTGACCGTCGGACTCACACAAGGTCTGTCTACCAGGTGCCGGATGTACCTCCGAACGTTGGTGTGACGTTTGCTCCGCATGACCTGAACGACGCTGGGCGCTACTTGGCGAGTTCGCACGGCACCTGTGACTGGTTCCAGACCTACTGATAGACCAGCTGCTGTTCCCGGTACTGCGATCGATCGAGTCCCGACGAGATGACGGAGAGATCACCATGCCGGACGTGTCAGGTTAGCGTGCAGAGTGGGTTGATCGATGCGGTCGTTCCCAGGAGGGAACGCACCAAGACAAACCTTATGACAGACAAAAAACCAGCACCGGCACGGAGCTCCGTGCCGAGGGACGTGCGCCAATCCGTCCTTGATCCAATGCCGATCCCCGCTCGTCTCCTAGAAAGCCCGCTGGCTCCTACGCGGAGTCTCCTCGCCGACAGCGAGCCCACCTCGCCATAGAGCTCGGTTCACGGAGACATTCTCGCACGCATGCATCGTCTTGGCACAAATGGAATCCGCTGGGCGCACAGTACGGAACCCACACACCGCTCGAGGTCAGCTGGGAAGCCGTCCAGGCGGCCGACGACGTAGCGCAGGTGTTCGCGCTCGGAGCGGGTATGCTGACACCGCCCTCGCTCTCTGGAGGGGGCTCCACCAGGACAGCGCTGCTCGTCGGGAGACACCCTGAGCCGGCTGCTAGTGGTTACAGAGTCCTGTGGGTGACCAGCCGGCTGGACCGAGGTTCCAGTCTCCGTTCTTACCGCTCGAGTCCTTGACGATCTTGTGGAGAGATCACCACACCGGTCGCAACGTTCCAGTACGCGGAGTGGGTTGATCGATGCGGTCGTTCCCAGGAGGGAACGCGCCAAGAACAAACCTTATGACAGACAGGAAACCAGCACCGGCACGGAGCTCGGTGCCGAGGGACGTGCGCCAATCCGTCCTTGATCCAATGCCGATCCCCACTCGTCTCCTAGACAGCCCGATGGCTCCTTCGCGGAGTCTCCTCGCCGGCAGCGAGCCCACCTCGCCATAGAGCTCGGTTCATGGAGACATTCACGCATGCGTACACTTTCACGTCACGATTTGGAATCCTCTCGGCACTTAACATCGGATCTCCTCTCTCGATCTCATACACGCGAGGCGGGACCGCTCCGCTCCCTTGAGATGCTCGTCCGCTACGGTTCGCCATCGTTGGAGTCACTCTTCCTGCACTCTACGTCTACACTCCGCTCTCTCTCCACTGCGGGCATGCTTAGGAGTTGCCGTTCTTCACGTCGCTCCAGGGATCCTGTCCCGTCTCGCTCGTCGATCCCCTTCGCGTCCGGCTGCCGTTCGTCCCTTTCCTCTCCCCCTCACTCAGCCCTTTCCCCTTCTTCGTGCTCCGTCCTAGGGCGCCTGGCTGCAGTCTCTCCCCTTCTGGACGCTCGATCCCCTCCGGTGGATCCTCGGGGAGGACGCTGTCATTACTTCGCCTAGCACAGACCTGTTTACCTACACTTGGGGCTTAAAGTACGCATATTTGCTTGGGTTACACTTCCGTGTACACGTTTCTACACAGTTTACACTATATACACCTTTGGAGATCTGCCTACTTACTAGCTTGTGACCTTTACGCGTGAGATCCAAATTACACTTAGTCAGTTGGAAGGGTTCTGACTTCACACAGGTGGTAAACAGGTCGGCGAGCGCTTTGGCTTCTGTCTCCACTGGTGCCCTCTCGGATACAGCTCGGAGTTGGCCGCGGCTGCCGCACTTCGTGACAGGCGCTTCGACTTCCCTGCGCTTCTTCTCTCGGTTCCCGGAGCTTCTTGCTTCGCCCTCCTTGGAGTGGTCAGCTGTTGGCTTCCCTCGGCAGGACCGGTTCTCAGGAGGTCTCAGGAGTTGCCTGCCCCTACCGGCGGTGGATCCGCTCTTGACCCTTCTTGGACTAGATGACCTCTCTCGTCCGTAACACCCTAAACTGCGTGGGATCGGGGAGCTCCTTGCCCTGCTCTTCGTTCTCCAGTGGACGGCTCCTGGCCCCTGGCAGGTCGTCTGGCCGCGGACGGACCCCCTGTGCTGACGACTCGGCTGACCCAGGTTCTTCGGAGTTCCTGGCCTTTGGGGAGCAGACTGGAGGAGGCTTCTAGGACCTTGGTTTCGCTTACGCTGGGGCCAGATGGCGATGGGATGCGGTCCGCGCAGGTGGTCCTCGGCTCCACCTCCAGATCTTGGGCTGCGCCTGCTTCCGGAGCTGCCGACCCTTGACTCCGGTTACCCGTGCACTCGGCCTCCACAACGTTCCTCGGTTCTCATGCGAAGGAGGAGTCACCGCTGATGGAGTCTCCGCTCCGGTTTCGGTTTTCCGTTGGATTCACCGGGGGTTCCTCAACCTACCCATGGACACTGTGGAACCAAAGCGCAGCGCCGTCTCCCTGGTGCCTAACCTACTCGACATCCCCATTGGGCGCACAGGGGTACGCCGGAGTTCGGACAGGTGGTACTGCTGCGGCGGTGCTCGTGGTGGAAGGGCCTAGCCGCTGCTCGGAGGTCGGCTCTACTCTCTGTCGGTCGTCTCGCAGCCCGGCTGCTGTAGCTACGCCCCCTACTTCCGTGGTTCTTCTCGAGGTCCAGCCCAGCCTCCGGACCTCGCGGACAAGAGCGTGTACGGCTTGGATCTGACACGGACTAGGAGGTCTGCTCGTGGGAGGTCTGAGCCAGCCTTTTCCCCGATGGAACCAGTTGCTTCACTCGGAATGCACCAGGATACCTTTGGAGGATCGGCGCGCTGGCGAGATGGCTTAGTGGACCTGTTCGCCGCAAGGTGGGATCTCTGGCTTTCCCCGCGCCTTCGTGGGGTATAGCCCTCCTGGACGAGTTGCCAACGCTCTGACCTAGCCTGGGAAGGATCCTCCTCTCGTCCTGTGGGTCACCGTGTGTGATACCGGTCCTGAACCTCTTTCTCGCCGCGGACCCCCCGCTACTGCTTCCCGCATTCTATTAGGTCCTCATGCAGCCGCGATGGTCTCTGTTCCGCCTTGCTGGAGCGCCTACCCCTGAGCCTTGGCGGTTTGCGACAGACCCTCAACGCTGGAGCCTTTGCATGGGCAGCAGTCGAAGCCCAACTTGACGACTCTACGATGAAGTTGGCGAGGCATTGTGCTCTTGGACAGCGTCCGTCACCTCTCCCCCACCGACCCTGCTGACCCCAGCTGGTAGACTTATCCCCAGGAGACTAGGCGGGATAGCCTGAGCCTGCCTCACGTATACCTACGATGACATAGCCGTACGGGCGGACGCGCACGCTTCTTGGCCGTGCCCGGCAGCTCTGAAGCTACAGGGCAGTCGATCTTCCTGTCTACGCTCTGCCATACGATCCGAATTCCAGGATCCCTCCCTCAGGGAGCTTAGAGGCTAATTACGTCCAATAAGCTACGTGCAGGGCCACGAACGCCACAGCCGCCAGGAACTGGGCTGCCCTCTTCGTGGCTACTGGAGGGCTGGCGCGCAGGTGCTCTCGATCGCAGAGTTCTGTCAGCCTAGCGAGGTTACTCGCTCTGGTGGGGGGCATCCCGGGGGGGCTCTCCTCCCTCCTGGCGCTTCAGCGCCGTTGCTTATACCTACCTAGAGTTGTCGGGAGTTTGCGGTTGGGAGGACGGCCCTTGGGGCCTTAGGTGTGCTAGAGCACGGCACCCTCCTCCTTTTCGCCATTCTCCCATAAGGTCATGTCATCGGTAATGTTTTTGAAGAAACAAATGCATTTTTCTTTAAAAGGTATTTTTTCGAACAATACTTACCGATGACATGACTCGGACGACCCTCCCACCTGCCCCGCTTGCCGCTGGTAAGCTAAGTATCCTGACTGACGGACTATGGGTACTCTGTCCCAGATGGGAAGTATCGGGAGATAACTCTCGGCCCCCTCGGGGTTCCCCGAGTGCCTCCCGGGTTGTGTGGTAACACAACGAGCTCTTAGGCTAGAATTGCGTAAGTAGTAGACACCTCCCATAAGGTCATGTCATCGGTAAGTATTTTTCGAAAAAATACCTTTTAAAGAAAAATGCATTTTTACAGACCTTTTTACCTAGCAGATTTCAAACTTAGCCCAAAGATACTTTGTTATGTGTGTGATCTTTATGAACACTGCAACTTGAGGTCAGGATGTATGTGGCTAAAGCTTGTATTGCTCAGAACGTGATTTTGTATACATTGTACATTTGTACTTTAACCAACCCTGAAGTCACACATGAATGCTCTTTGCGTGAGCTGTTTGTTACAGAACATCAGTAAAATCAAAAATGAGTTTCAGTGCACATGAGCTATGAAGTGTTTTGCCCTCCGTGTTATGTTGACTGTCTTTGTTTAGGTACAAATACTGATACATTGTTCCAGGATGATTAATTGCACATGGAATATCTTGTAGCTCTCTCTATTGTGATGGGAAAATAACAATAGTCCATGCTAAAAAGGCACACACATTGATTTTTTTCTTTGCGTGTTTGGAGTTTTGGGTACTTGTTTTATTATTTATGTTTAGTTTTGTAACGTTTTTATTTTGTTAACCTGCTTTTTATACAGCCCTAGCAGAAAGTGAGTTAAGTTTATCAATTGTGACAATTGTGAATTTTATCGTTAATCAAAGTTGAAATTGTCTCTTACCTTAAATTTTGCATGTACGAGGGTAAAATTTGGCAGTGTGGTCATTTAACCCATATCCATCGGTATACGCCCGCATGCGTACACACCCATTTCCATCGGAATACTCCGCCGCGCGTAGGCCCCCCTTTCCGACGGTATACTCGCCGACGCGTAGTTTAGGTGGTTCCCCTGTGTCCCTCTGTGTACACGTAAACCCCTACTTCCCATGACATCACAGGTTAGTGCTCTAAACGTCATCGAAATATGTGCACTTTTCCCAGTTCCGACCGAGAATTTGCCGGAAGTTGTAAGCCTTTTTTACGCTAATTTTTGCCGCGTGTTAGAGTGAATACATCGAGCATGATTGCCGAGCCAGGTGAGAGAGAGGATGTGAGCGATACAAGCGGCGATTTTGAATTAGATCCTGACGACAACATATTAGGGGAAGATGAAGAGTTGGTGGAGATTCGAGATGTACAAGTTTACGATGAGTTGAGTGATTTAGTTCGTCAAATTTTCGGCGATAGGAAGACAACGATGATTTTCCTGGGTTTCAAGATGGCTGGCAACGTGACAATTTTATTCCTTGCGTGAATAGAAAATGTGTAGTTTTCAAACCACTTGATGGATTTCATTCATTCTTTTTTTTATTAGGCAGAAAATAGAAGTGTGTATATTTTACAGGCATATATGCTGCAGTGATTTTGGATCCTTCTATTGAAATAATGTATTTGAACACAAGGTATGTGAACATTTTTGCAATAAACTCACTTTTACACTAAAATATTTTTTTTTCTATTTTCTTTTTCTCAGTTTATTTTTACATGGATAGCTAGTATATTCAATGCTGAATCTGCTGGTATGCAACACGTAATGTTTTAGGGTGGGGTTGAGACTGTTTTAAGCCTTTTATACAACTACCACTCGTGCACTAAAATTTCCTAAAAAAACGGTCACTCTCTGTAAGGCCTCTTAGCTCACAGAGTGCCTGACTGGAAGTGTCTTCCAGATGGATATGGGTTAAGAGCTGTTGGGAAATAAGTAAAAAAAATGTCATAATGAACATTGTTACACCATCAGTTCAACCAGGCAGTCAGAAGTCACAGTTTCATACAAATTCTTTTATTTCATATTTTACAGCATGTGCGCGTGAATTGGGCAAAACCAACCCAGACACACAACTGTCTCTAGCTATCTACATCATTCATACCTAAGTATCTTCAGCTATATCATTCCTCCAGTCTCTTCTTTCTCGTACTACATAGTTATTCTCATAAGGTTCTCACTAGAGTACTAATGAGCTGTCTCTAGTGCTCTCTCGCTTTCGTCTCTCCTTAGAGCTCGTTCCACATAGTATATATCCTCATTTTGAGTATCTCCTTAATTTCCGTTACCTTCCGTTAAGGCAATTAGTGTAAAATTTTACTCCTCCTATTTCTGGACCAAGGCGAACGCACCCCTACTTATGTTCACTGAGAATCCTACACTATCAAGGTGGACGCCCCCCTACAGTATAGCACACCATCTAGGTGATCTTTCCCATAATATAACACTCTTATAGCCCATCCAAGTGGACGCCCCCTATACAATACAATACAATACAATACAATAATACTTTATTAATCCCTCATGGGGAAATTCACATTTTTGCCACCACAGGTGCTGCTTACATTCACTCGCTCGCTCATTCCACAAATTACAATAACAGAGCTACACAATGGACAATGACTCGGGACGGGTGAAGCCCGTCGCCAAGGCATCTAATGGCCAGCGCCAGTGGCCTCATCCCGACCCGAACCTCCCTGACAAAAACAGAATGCTAAGACAGCCCTATGTCTCCTGAACACACTATTATAATGTTCTTTATTAAGTTCCTACTTGGCTAAAACTAGTACATAAAACAAGTTAACAACAGAAACAAAATACCCGCGTCGATACGGAGATGATCTCCGATCTAGGCAACATAAAACTGAGCAACGGTCAAACAGCACCTGGGGGCCCGTCGCGCCGATGTTTAGACAGTCGCTCCGGCATAAACAGTCACCACCTTAATTATACTGAACTTAACTAGTATATAACTTCATATTCATTTTAAAAACAAACGTAGTAGAACTACATCATTAATGTGAAAGCAGTCCGATGGTTTCTAAAAAAGTACACACACGACTGTTCAGTAAAAAACACAGTCACTGCGTCTTTCGGCTGGAATGTGGGGTCTGAAGCTTGCTGGTACTGGCTTCGTTGAGTGGACTAGGCTAGCGCAGGCCGTGATGTTGAGCGTGGCGTGCCGGAAAGAGCCACTCCTGAGATGAGATGATGAAAGGGGAGGAAAGCACGTTGGGTGTATTGCCACAGCATAGCGCAAGCTGTTCTTCTGATATCCACTTGGTACAACAAGAATCAGCGTGTATCAACTCCCAGCATAGCGGCACAGCGGAGAAAAATATGAAATCCAATTAACAGTCACAGCACATCAAATTTACAAAAGTCATCAAAAAGAAATAACGGTCGTGATGCAGCATTGCAGGGCCTGACATTGTATATCAAACGAAGGTACAATGGCTAGAATTCTGTTGGTGGCGACCATTTCTGCCGGAGCGGGCGGCCAGGAGGTGTTGCATGGCCGCCATCTTGTCTAGTATAACAACATCATAGTTGCTTGATTACAAATGGCGATAAGTGGGATTAAAGGTAAGCAAAACAGTTGATGCACAGTAATCTTATTCTCAACTTGTTTTTCAACTCGGACCAAACACTACAAATGGGACTATGATGGTCTGGGAAGAATACATTCTGGAATGAATTCTGTTCCATCTGCTGCAACTTGCAAATAGTGTCACTGTCTTTTTGCAGGTTCTGTCTATAAGCACCTGTATGAATTGCACAATGAAGGTCAGAGATGCTGATGAAAAGTGCAAATGCAAGAGAGTCCCTGTTTCTTTTGACAAAAGCCAAATATGTCACATTGAATCGGAAAGACAGCTGCAGACCGCAAAGTTCAAAGGGCAGCTTTCTCTGCACTTGAATTTCAGACATTTCTGAAGGTATCTTGCTTGAAAAATGAAGAACTACTGATCCATTGCCCGAAAATAATGCTCTGGCTGCCTCTTCAATACTTCTGCTACTGTAATTACCCGAAATATTCAACCACTTTTTAACATACAAATTTTCCGATTTTTTAGCTCAGTGTGATTATTTAGGAATTTTGAAAATACTGATTGCTTGAAACAGTAGCCTGGTCGAAACTTTAGGATCGCCTGGTCGAAACTTTAGGGCATTGGAGCCAGCATGACCAAGCCTAAATGAATTAGTTGTTGATTATGCAGTAAATAAGAAAGCAAGCTTACCTAGATGCCTTAGTCACCTTTATTATACCACCAGCGCCTCCTAGTTTTGCATAAAGCAGTTTAATCACCGTTATTTTCCCCTCTTGGAAACTCGCAACAGTAAAGCACGTGATCAGAGATGTAGACATATTGATAAGGGAACTAACTCAAAGAGAGTACCGGTACATTGGTTATTTCCCTTGCAAATGTGTATCATCGATGGCTCAGGTTATAGCTGCAATTCCCAGTTGACCACCAAACGAGGACTCCGAAGAGTTCACAGTGGTTGTGTTATTGGTAAGTGCGATGTCAGATGTCTGGGGAGGAGTCACAAGATTTCAATTTTAAAAAGTCCGACCGGATTATGTCGACTGATATCAAGCCGCAGTGGACAACCGACATTATAAATAAAAGTCTGTTCAGTCACAGTCGAGAAACCACTGAGCGCCGGTACACTGAACGTGACAACTCAGCCTTTTGATTGGATATCAGACACAAAGGCACCACAAAGCCTTGGCATCCGCAATGCCGCCTTGAGTTATTGACTGATTAGCCGCCGGCACAAGCACGCGTGGACCAGGTACACACCGCAGAACCACTCGGACTTATTTAACGCAATGAATAATGGACAGCAGTTGTGTTTGTGATTGCCAGTCATAGCTCCACCCTCTTACCATCTGATTAGCCAATCAGCGGTTGCTGAATCTACACAGTGTGCAGCCAGCGAGCGACGTTGCCTTATCGTACACCCAGATACAATTTTCAATGTGACGTAAAAAGGGACTGAGACTGACAATGTTTTAAGTGCTTGCAGAGGTTCATGCGAATCTATGTCTTTTGCGAAAAGAAGAGTGAGGCATGATTGCGCTGGTGGATGCTATCATCGTACTGGTAGTCTCTATTGCAACAGGCACAGAATCTCGAGCACTGCTGTACTGGCAATGAATCATGACAATGTATGCCGGCCCTTGGCTACATTTAAATCTATGAATAAACAGTATTGTAATATGGGTTTGGGGCTACGTCTGAGCCCTGTGTGTCGCAGGGCTTGTGTGGCGTGAATGCAAGGATTTGTTGACAGGCTTGTATTACAGCAATCATTCTGAAATCAGACTTCCCGAGTGAAGATTTTAAAACCGTTTTGAAGAGCGTTGGATGAATATTTTAAGCGCAGTTTTGGTGGTGGTCGAATATTTGAGGACATGGTATTTTGGGATGGTGGTCGAATATTTAGGAGTGAAAATTCCTGAAAATGGGATGTGGTCGAATATTTGGAGTAGTCGAATATTTAGGGTAATTACAGTATCTCTTTTCACATGATGACAGCACTGATGTTTTTCTGGTCCACTTGTGCGTCATCGGAGTATTTTACCATTACCAACTTGTTGTGACAAAAAGTCCAAGAGTTAGAACTCTGACTTCTAGTTTAATTTCGATTCTGCATTTGTAATACATTAGTGTCCTTTTGCTGTAAATGCACTTTGACTTTTGTGGTTCAAACCAAAAGTGCGTCTCATCTTCGTAGGCACTACCACATTTGACAAGCTTGACTCACGTTTTCCTGGGGGCTGTAATATATGAGCAGAAATTTTGATTTGTTCATAGGCAGTTTTATTCTTGCATGTTTTATGGTTTCTCCATCGCTGAAGTAGTTGTTGACACATTGGTGTAGAGGGTAAATGTAGAAATGGGAGATAATTTTAGCCAATGTGACTTTTAGCAGAAGTGAGTCTATATACTGGGCCATTGGTCATGTAGCATCCATGATAAACTTTGACGTCCTCAAGCTGCTTTGATACTTGCTGAAATTATTGACCTGTCAGAAAGGTCAGGCTAACGAAAGGTCGGATAAATTGTGTATATTGGTCATGCCCGTGAACCATAAGTGCTTTGCCATTCTTGTGTAGAAGAAAGTGGATTAGTTTGATTGCTGTCTTATCAATGTTCACCCCTATTACGCACACAGGGCTTCGATCCGCAAGCAATATTGGACGATATGCGCAAACTGAAACTGATTGTTAAGGCGCACGAGCGGCGCATAAAATCCCTGGAAGAGAAACTGGCTCAGTATGAGAGTGAAGAGGAGATAGAGCAGGAGGCGTAGAGGCACACACCAGTCTTCTCTGTGGGTTCTCTTCAATTTCTGCTTTCTGCTTGAGTTTGGTGTACTGCATTTTGTTCCCTCCTTTAGTGGTTGACAGTTAGAAGGTGTGGATTAATACTGTACATGTGCTGTCCTACACATGCAGCCTGTTGTGTTTCCTTGTTCTCACACTTTGTTGTTTTGTTATTTAAAAAGTTTGAGTGCTAATTATGACAGGCATGCGCAGTTACCTCAACACTAACAACACTGATGAAGTGGATTGGAGATTAATGGCTGTGTTTTGTGGACACCATTATGTCAACATTGTTGTCATCTGTACATGGATCAGCACAAGATCACATATTTGGTTTTCGTCTCATACTCTGCAATAGGGTGCATGCATTGACTGAGAAAGAAAATGAAATAATTTCCAGATCTAATTGTGTATGCTCGCTTCAGTACAAATAGATTAACTGTATAATGTTTAGAATGGTTGTTGTGCAGTCAAAACTGTTTTGGGACACTGATTGGTCAGCACATACAAATTGCAGGGAGTTTATGTGCCCCATTGCCTATCCCCTAGAACCATTACCGTACCTGTAATTTTTAATTAGCTGAATAATTTGCTAGTTTGTTTTCGCACATGAATCTAAGGAAGGTCTTGGCTGAACGTTTAGATCAGGGTTTGCCTGGCACCTCCATTACTAATTACTAAACAGAAAATACAAAGTTCTAGTGAGTGTATTCTTTAAATAAATTTAAAAAAATACCTGATGTTGACAATTACTGAGGTGGAGAGTGCACTACACACGTGATGTATGTGAGCTAGTGGCTGTCATGAAAATGCATGATCTACAGTCAGGTCTATCATGTCCAGTTGTTTGTCTGCCAACGTGCTCCCAGTTTAGAAATTCTATTGCTTAAATCCAGTGAGAAAAGTCTTCACTTTAATGTTATATATTCAGATACTGTACTACTCACTCAGAAGCAGCACTGCTGTTAAACTTTTGAAATAGACTTGTAAGCTGATTATCAGATCTCCATGCCTTGCCAGGTAATCCTCTCCATTGGACTACAGTACCGCAGTGTAATTCTCAAAGTAATGCAACACAGACAGTTCAATGCCATGTTGATTCATTCTTTTCACACTGCTGAGTTTCTAGGCATTTTAGTTTACTAGTATATGTTTCTTTTGTTACTAAAGACATTACATGTAATTAGTATTTTCCTGTATGTGAAAGACGTAATGAGAACAGTTTGCGTGTTCGTCCAGGTACTGTTGGTTGTGTTGAGTTGTGTGGGTATGTCAAGGAAGATGCTGATTTACTTCATGTGTGAATCGTTGCAAATGGTTAGCAGCCAGACTTGTGAGGATGGGTGGAGGGGAAGGTTGTTGTGTAATTGACAGTGTTTCATCATGCCTCACTGTTGTATGGAGATTATTTGTTTCAGCCTAATGTATTCGAGTTTTGTCTATATGATATCATATCCATCAGGCTTTCCGCTAGGATTTAAAATTGTCTGTCATTGGTATGGACAGCATGACAATAAAATCCGTCTCAGCTGCTCTACAGTCCATTGCGTACTTGAAACATGGCAGGGATAAGTAACTGGACGTTCCTTTTTTCCCCAAGATTTGTCCGTCCTTGTGATGAATGGCCTTCCATTTTTTCCATCCCTGTCAAAATTTGTCCACCAAATACGGAAATTTTCTGTTAACGGAAAGCATGTCTGTGAGCGCATCTGTAGCATAGAGGTAAAGGTGTGTTGTATCCAGCAGGGGTTGGGGGAGGGGTGGGGGATGTCTTTCTCCAGTTACTCCAGCTCTCCTCCCCCATTACTTTGGCATCATTTACAGTCAACGTAAAAATTCTAATACAAACTATCTAAATTTCCGACTTGGCACCACGTGAATGTAATCTGTTTTTGTCCAGCGTGTGAGTGAATGCATGTGTTTCACATGAGTGTGCTTGGTGGTGTTCGTGGTGGCACCTTGATCGGATTTTCAATTGGGATAAAGTGCCTGTATAATGCGCTCTATTATTATTATCATAATCTATGTGAAAAAGTGAGGAAATTATCCCCAGGTTTGCCTGTTGATATTATGCACTCATATTAACCTTGTACACAGATGAGTGAAAATGTGAACTATACTAGTAATATCTGTTATAATCAGTAGTCAGAAATTACATTGAAATTACAGACCTGTTTACTTGTACAATTTTGCAGTAAAGCATGGAATTGGGGCAGTTTATGCTTTTACAACAAAGATTTTTTAGTGACAAAGTGTATGATGTGGTAAATCAGCGCTGCTAATGAAATTCCTCTCATTCCTGTAGTAAGGATGTTCGTGCTGTGGACATTGTGTTTCAAAGCGGCCCCTCACCTGTCATCACGTGTGAGGTTGTAGTTGCAACTCTGAGAGAGCTGGCAGTGTGGAGGGAGTGTTTAACCCTTTGCATATCAGTGGCGGTTTTTGTCAGAATGTTTCCTGTATGAATCATCGTGACAAAAACTGCTGCCAACATGCAAAGGGTTAAACTGTCAGGTCAGGTTGCCACCCAGTAGTACTCGGCTGGATGTGATAATTCCCTATTCTCATGCTTTATTTTGGAGTTCTTGTAAGAGATATGGATGTGATCAGGAAGATGATAGACTGAAAGTGTTTCAGTGGCACAGGCAGATTTTCAACATTGCTGATTTGGAATGGTCTAGAGTGGTTAGGAACGATCTCTTAATAAAAGTAATATTAAAAAAAGAAATCTATCAGTCGGTGATATTGACACAGTTGCGAGATTTAGTGTGAAAATCATCAGTCATTTTATCAAACGTTGATTTCAAGATGCGGTAAGAGTTTTTAAAAAATGTATTTTATTTTGTTATATTTGATTATTGCCGGATTGCACAGTGTTCAGGACTGATACTCACATGTTGATAGATACATAGATATATGTGTCATGCTTTGATCTGTCATGCTGCTCAAAATCGTGCCAAAGTGCCAAAAATTAGGAAAAGAACCAGTAACAGTGATGGAGATCATCACAATATTTAGATGTCACTGGTGTTGCAATCACAGCATGGCGGACACTAGTAACTAGGACGGCCTATATGGGGCACTCTCTAAAGCTGTGTACCAAAAGTGTGACATTGAACACACAAAATCAAATACCTATAAATGTTATTTTTCTGTGTTTTCTTGTAAATAAATATTTCAATCATCATTTTATGTAAGTAAAAAATGAATATTTGCATTCATGCATTTGCAAATTCGTCTAGCGTAACATTTGGAAGTATGAAGGAAACCAAATTCATTCGAGCTTCGCGCTCTCTCTTTGAACCTCTTTCAGACCGACAGAGTGCACTACTAGCCTTCCGCTGACAACCAGAAGCTATTCATATGCAATCTAGTTTGCGGGCTGTAGGTTTTCTATCAGTATCATAAAATGTGAAAATGATGTAGTCCAACGTAACAGCGAAAACAGGAAGCGATCGTCGATTACCATTTAAAAAACTCAAAAAAGTCTGTATTTGTTTCATTCACAATTTAATCACGACTTACACATTTCTAATATTTCTCCCAAGGTCTCAGGATAAAAATAGTTCGGCCTTCATATGTGTAGTGAAAAGAAGCGGTGCCTGTTGGTTGACGTGTGGCGGAAACACGTGTTATGTTGGACGGCTATTTTTTTCACTAGCCAAAAGGCAAGGTATTGGAGTTAATTTGTGGAGAAAATAAATCACACCCTCACATAAGCTCACAAACAGCAGAAAATGGTGGGTTTAGACTTTTTATTGAAACTCGGTCTGATTTGGTACATGAAAAGAGAAAGGGTCTCAGTTTATGCCACATTTCCATCCGCCATTTTGGGCAACTTTTTGACATTTCAGGCGTAAGAACACAAAGGAGTCATATTTTGAAGTGAATTTTATTTCAATTCATAGTCTTTTCAATTCCCTATGGATCGTTATCAGCAACACAGTCGATCAGTAGGAAAGGTTTACAAAAAACACTCAACTGAGAGTATGATCCTCTGTGGTACACAGCTTTGGAGACATGTATGCCAGTTATCAAGTTTATCGAGCTATTTGACTGTGTTGATCCCACAGTTTTTTTTTTACAAGTGCACCACACCCCATTTCCAGAGACTATTCAAGCCACAGTCTTGGCCCAAGGATACTTTGTAGCAAAACCTTTCTAAAAATAACAGTATCAGTGACCTTTCTCAAAGGTCAAGATCACAGAGGTGAAGAAAAAGAACATTTTGACAGGAACATTTTTATCCCTCAAATACTTGTTTTCTTCTCAAATACTATCATCAGCTTCAAACCCAAACTTGGTACAGAGGTACCTGATGATAAAACTTTCCTATGCATACTAATTTGAATGACCTCACAAAGGTCAAAGGTAACAATAGGTGGGCAGAATAGGGGAAAATGTGTATATTTTGGGGGATGAAATTTTTTGTTGCAGACGTTAAAATCGAGCATGGCACAAAGGTGGCCGATGACGACACCCTTCTGTGCATACTAATTTAGTCCTAGGTAGTTTACAGATGTGTGAAAACTGCATACAATTTGGGAAAACATGGATTTTGCATTTAGAAAAACCACCCCTTATGTTTAGACACTTAAACTCTTGCTCATTCCAGTGACCTGTCACTTAGTGTCGGTAAGGTCAGGGTCACAGAGTAAGATTAATTTTGTGGTTCAGTCATAAACATTATCCGTAAGGGCTTGCCATTTTGCTGTTGGTTCTTGTTGACATTATTTTAGTGTAACATCTTTGGACCTGTATTCCACGTGTGACACCAGGATGGTGTCAGATGCATGACATCTCAGAGTATGACAGACATTCCCACCTGAGTAAGCAGTACACGTGCTGGGTTTGGGCGGCACAGTTACACTGCAGTAGCCAGGAAAGAATATTGTCACGAAAACTAGGAATGAGGGTTATACATAGATTTTAGTAAATACGGAATGAGAGGAATGAGGGAAGGCACTGAAGGCAGAGGCAATGACATGCATGCTAATATTTGCAGAGATGAACCCAGTGAAGAAAGAAACACGCTTAGAAATGACAGTTACAACACAGTTTACTCATATTTCAGATTTTAACAACTTGCAACTTATCTCTTTGTGAAAATTCAACTTCAGTTGCATCTTAACTAAACGATAAGTTGCAAATTGTGTACTTGTATATTTGGAAAAAGACCTGAAGACCTGATATATTAATAAATTGTGTTGTAACTGTCTTTTTTGACTGTGTTTCTTTCTTCGTTGGGCTCTTCTCTGCATTTTACATGCTTGGCAGTCATCTTTTGGGTCTGGATTAGACTGATATTTGGGTTCAAGTTCCTGAAGCTGGAAAATTGTACTAATTTTGGTATTTTTAGGCAGCGAGTCAACTATTTGCCAAGTTGGAGGAGTAAACAGGTCTGGAATTACACATGGCCAATAACATAGCTCGGTGCATCTCCATACAAATGGTGCCATTGCTTGCTAGTCTGTGTGGCCGGTGTGGGATTTGGGACATAATGTGTATATGTGCTGTAGAGCATTTCAGGTGAGTGGTGGGTATGAGAATATTATTGTTAACCCTTTGCATGTCAGAAGCGGTTTAGTCGCAATGATTCTACAGGAATCATTGTGACAAAAACCGCTACCTACACGTAAAAGGTCAATATTATAGTACTCTGTTGTTAGTTGGCTTGCACACACACACACACACACACACACACGCACGCACACTCACACACTCTGTCATAGACACCTTGAACACTGAATTGTGGTAGTTTTGACTTGTATTTGTACTGTTATGTAGGATATTGATCTAATAAAAAAAACTTTAAGGACGCTGACTTCTTGTTAGAAGCAAAATTTGCTGGGATTTTGGTGTGGTGTCTGTGCTGAAGTGAAGAATAGGACGAACTTTGGTTTAATGAATGTTGTAAAATGAAAGACTTTTCTGCTGTTCTTCTCCATTTCTGCACAGGAGAGTTCCCCCATTGCACACAAAGGGTGCTAAGCACAGTAAGCCTCTTTACACACATTGATTGTGAAAAGGTTAGAAAAATCTTGTATTCACAATGTAGTAAAACTGTTGCCGCTAGGGTTTCACGTGAAAGAAAAACAGAAGATAGTGGTAGAAAACCCTTTAACGTTTGTTTCCATGTCACCTGAGGAAGGATCTTTGATCCGAAACGTCGTTATTTGTTTCTATCTTGTATTCACAAATTTTAACAATCAGAGCCTGCCTCAAAGAAGGCATCTTTAACTTGATTGTCATTGTCATTAAATGATTAATATCACAGTGTGTTGTTAGTATTGTGCCCTGCCTCTTTCAACCTAATGCTGTGGTGAGTGTGGTGCTAAGGTCTAAATACTGGCATGATGAAGTTCATCATTAGTTTTTTTGTCCTTATTGTTGTTGCAACTTGTTCTAAGTGTGTTGCAGTGTTGAAATTAACTTAACTGGATTTCTTGTTATTATTTACCTGTTTGTTGTGATCATTGACAGAAACATTCAATAGTTTCTGCTTAAAAGAAGAGTCATCATAGGAGATGTGATGCATTTGTTTATTTTCTGTGGGATGAAGGCTTCACATTGCCAGTTCATTATGCATACAATCTTCAGTAATGTTGTGTCTATCAGTATATAGTCTCTTATGAGCACAAACATAAAGGATAAAATAATTGGAAGAAGTTGTTTTGAAGTTTGTTTCCTTTACAGATTTATTGTGATATGCATTCCAATCAATTTGAAACTTTCAACTGGCACTTTCATGCTCACACTAAAGTAAAAAAATGTTTTTACAGGTGCTTGTAAAAGTACGCCTCATGAGAGTTTCTATGGACCCTATCTATGGGCCCCTTCCACGACTAATGTAGTAATTCAGCAGTAACAGCTTCACACTAATGACGCTAAATCTTTTAATGGTATAAACGATGCAAATCCTAGGTACATGTATTCTCTAATAATCTTGATAGAAACGTGCGTTCACCTTGTATGTCTTCATGTAAATACGGCATACTTGGCAGTGTAAAGATCTTTTTCACACGTGAGGAACCTTGGCATTCATGAGGATTTGATGTTTATTTTTGTGTATTTGGTCTATTTAAGCGTTTTATGCTTGTGAAAAAGTGTCATCAGGTATGTTACACTTCATTCAAAAACCTCTTGACTGGAGATATAATGTATGTTAATGGAATGTGCAATTATTAAAAAGCAAGTGACAGTAGTTCGTTTATGTTATCTCTTTGCCTGGTGATGCAGCAGTTGTTGTAGTGGTTGATGCTGGTGGTAATTTTGACAGTGATGTGATGTGTGTTGGTGTTGGCAGGATCTGCCCAAGGACTTTGATGCTGCTGGGTTAATGAAGCAGATGGCAGAACTGAAGAAAATGGTCAAGGCCCAGGAATCGCGCATCTGTGACCTGGAGGATCGCATCACCAATCTGGAGCGACCCATCACCGACACTGAGGACGCTGACGCCGCTAATGACAATGATGACATGGCTGACTAGATCCCACCAGTCACGCTTCACTCATCACACATACATCATGTGACTTTTCTCTTCTGTATGTCCACATGCTTATAACCACACTGATTTTTTCTTGATTGTCACCATTCTACCCCATGCTGTTTTGGGCTCATGTGCGATAGCAAAAGTGAATCTGTGTCTGTCATCCGTTGGGTGTTGTCCATAACATTGGCATTTTCTAGGAGACTTTTCAAGGCAAATTTGATCCAAGGATACTTTTTTTTCAAGACTTTTCTGAACATACCAATTTGACACACCTCCTGCAAGGGTCAAGATCACATGGGTACCAAAAGTTGGTCACAAATTGCCATGTTTTCCAAAACTTGCTTAGTTGAGTGATCTTTGGGAAAAGTCAAGGTCACAGGTCAGAAATAATGTGGATTGGTCGTGCACATAAACCAAGAGGATTTTGTTATTCTTATTGGCCTACGTGCGAAGCAAGAGTGATTTTTTTTTTATGAGCCAGTCTGTCGTCCATGGTAAACTTTAACGTTGGCATTTTCTCGGGGACTGTTCAAGCCACAGTCTTTAAACTTCCCCACAAGGATACTTTGTGGCAAGGCCTTTCTAAACATAGCAAACTCAATGCTTATTCTCAAAGGTCGGGAGGAGGGGGAGTGGGGCATAAAAATGGGTCAAAATGTGCAGAATTTTGACAAAGCAGATTTTTTCTCAAATACCATTTTCAATTTCAAGCCCAAACTTGGTACAGAGATACCTGATGGTAAGACCTTTCTATGCATACTAATTTCGATGACTCATCTTAAAGGTCAAGGGTCACAACAGGTCAGGAAATGTGTGAAAAACAACAATTTGTTTTAGTAAAATTTTAGTTTTCGTCAGTATTTTTGCCAACTTTTTATCAAACCTGGTGCAAAGATAACTATGCATGCTAATTTAGTTTACCCATTTGCAAAGGTTTACAGATTTGTGAAAAATGCATAGATTTTGAAAAAACATAGATTTTTGCTGGTACAAAGACTGTATGTGAAGACACTTGATCACTATGTGAAGACACTTGATCACTGCTTGTTTCAGTGATCTATGGGCAATCTCAGTGTCACAGGTCAGACTAATTATGTGGATCCATTTTTGCACGTGAGACATAAAGGCCTTGCCATTCCTGTTTTATACATATTTGTATACAAACCAAAGTTAGCTTCTTCAGTGAAGATAGACAGACTGCAGTACAGTCAAACCAGCTCTAGTGGCCACTGTTATATAGTGGCCACCTGTCTAGAGCAGATACCCAGCTATAGCTCCCTTTCACTTCTATACATACCCTTCATAAAAATAGCCACAGTTGTCCTGTCCCTTAACTCATTCTACCCCAGACACACCACAGCAAGATAAGGATCGACCATAATAGTTCAAGGGTGATGCCAGAATAGCTTGGCGCCTATGGGCGCCAAGCTATTCTGGCATCACCCTTGAACTATCTGTGTCCTGCACTGCAATGCAGTCTCAGAGGACAACAGCAAAATTGAAGGATTTCGGTGTTGGGGTACAATGAGTTAAGCAACCGTTATGTATGTTTCACTGTATCAGTCTTCCATCTTGTTTATAATTGAGGCAGCCACAAATGAAGTTGGCTTTCTGAGTATTTGGCACTGGTCACTTCTAGTTTTAAAACCTGGAGTGTCTTTGCATATGATGGTATAATTGCAGCTTGATACAATCTACTAAAAGTTAAGTGATGCAACATTTCTTTCAAGTTGCTGCAGGAAGTGGAACACCAGTTGGGTCTTCTCTGTCCATTTTATTTCAGAAACAAGCCTTTTACTGATACTTGTTGGGCTGGCTGCGACCACAATAATGGAGAGAAGCCACATATCACGGTGTATGTTTATTTTCACCAGTACACATTATGTCATACCTTGTGTTCACGTGCTGGTGGTGCTTTAGTATGCTGCCTTAGGTTGCTTCTGGCCTATTTATTGTAGTCGATATGGGTAGTCTCTGTGAACAGCTCTTAATCTGGTGTGTCACTGTGTTGCGTTTTCATCATGAACCAGTCATCAGTGTCTTTCAGATGTCCTTTTAATTTTTATTTGAATGTGAACTTTGCTTGTTGTGGGTTTTTATTCCCCCAAAAAAAGCAGCCCGAAGATAATAAATTGTTGATGATGTGCCTGTAGGTAATGTTGTCCTTGTGGTGACCATTTTAAAAAATCTGTTGGCTTTTTAGTGTTTTCTTCCTGCTGTATTATTGTTTTCTTCATGCTGTTTAGAGCAAAATTAGAAACAAAAGCTGCTGCACTGTTAGCCTGTCAGCAGTGTGAAAGGAACAGATTTTTTTAAGTAATGAGATTTTGTGTGAATTAAATCTTAAACCCCCAGAACTACGTGTAAATGCCTGCCATGCTATAGAATGGAACTCATTTAGTTAGACTAGGACTAGGAGTTTATGAGTTAAGTGGCAGTATTGTTTTTTTTAATTTTCCAGCATCTGTGTATGGAAAATATGGTCACATGCATTGTCCTGTTATACAGGTGTTAAACTACCTATATTTAGTATTTTTGAAATTTGAAATTTTATTAAGTGGGCTGAAATTGATAACAAAGTCAAGGTCAGACAGTCGACAGGTTAGCTGGTATCACTTGTCATGTCAGAATGAGGGAGTGTCAGTCTGTTTCCTGTCAGTTGATTTTGGTCATACAATACTGCTGTACACATCACTGAGGTTGCCTGTTGATTGCAAAATGCTGACTTGTTCATACATGTATATGTTTTGTAGAAGAAGCCATAATAGTTCACCGATTTTTTTTCTTTTAATTTCATTTTTTGAAATGTTGAGTTTGATTTGTTTACCTGCTTTGACTGGTTGATAACTGAATGTCTTGACTGGGACAGGATTTATTGTTGGTGGATTTGAAAGCTCCACAGATCTTTAGAGGATTGTCACAATGTGTTTTCAGAATGCATGTCAGTTGGACATTGTGGTTGCAAGACACAAACTACCACTTGGTGTGAGTGAATGTGTTCTTCCTTGCTGACTGGTGTATATGTACTTATGTACTTGTCTTTGAACATGTTTTTGTCCATGAGTGTGAAATGTATATTTTATACCAGCAAACAGAAGGTGACCATACTCACCTGGTAAATATGTTGTTGGACTTAGAAAACTTTTTTTTCTAGCTTCTGAACAAGCAATGTCGGTAATTGTTAAAGGATTGATAAAACATGGTATGTCTTATTTTTTATGTTTATTGTGTAGTGTTGCATATGTACATCAGTTGCTTGACACATACGTGAAAGTTTGGCAGCAGTTTGGAATCAAAGGAACATCATGACTTTCTGCTCTGTTTCCCTCCTTTTCTTTCCAAATGCTCCTGAAAGAGGACTGCTTTGGCCAGCTGACAAAGAGGAAGAGGAGGTTTACTGGTACTTTGGACAGTTAGCAGTGTCATGATACATCATCTCTGAACATTAAGACATTCAAAATACAGATTCATGTGTGCTAGCATGTTGGCAAACACATTTGCGATATCAGCGTCAAGAACATGTGGACAAAGATACATGTAGTAAGACTTTAGCAGATTTGAGCATTGTAAACAGATGTATTATCAGCATTCTTTGCAGGCTGCAGCTGTAGGATTTGTTCTGACAGGCTTGAACTTGTGCAGATTTAATTGTACCAGTTTATTTTGTGCTATTTAGGGTGTTGTAACTAAACCTCCTGGACATAATACTCATTTGTTTCTATGGTTGTTTGTTGGTCTTGTTTCCAAGGTGTTTGGTTGCTAGTTGCTAATTCAAGGGTAGTGCCTGATAGCCATCCTGCAACTGGCACGTATTCATTATGTGACATCCAAATTTTGGGAAATGCGGCCTTGGGGTTAAATGTAAGGTGTTCCAACAGAATGAGCCCTTTCCCTTCTTTATCGTTTTTGTGACTTTTGGTTTAGAGGTATGTACTAGCTAGTACCTGAATCACCAACACATTTATTTGTACCATTTTGTCTTGTTTCCCATTATGTGAGTGTACAGTATGTGAATGAAAACCACTTTTAACTTTTGGGGATGCTGGTATATGTGACTTCAGACTTGCTGAAAACATTCATACAGCCTGAGCATTGAACAAATTGTTAAAATCATTGACCAACTGTGTGCAATAAACCACAGGGAATCTGTGCTTTTGGCTTGATGAGCCAGTAACATTTTTTTTTTAAAGTGTGTTTTAATATTACTGTTAAAGATTTTTCTAGTAAAATAAAGCTTGTTCATATTCCGCATGTTAGGAACTAACCCAAATTTTTTCGACTCTCTTTGAAAGCGTCTGAGATGAAGTGCCTTGTGATGGGATCATAGCTCTTTTGATAAGATTCATACCTGTTCACTACAATTTATAGCACAAAGATTTGACATTGAATATATTGTTTTGAATCATTTTTGCCTCACGAGTCTCCCACAGCAAATAATGGAAGACCCAGCCCTATTAGGGCTCCTGCACTGGCAGAAAAATAAAAGAGCTTGCACTATCAGCTTTCACATCCATGCATGTATAAAAGATAATATGAGAGAAATCCTTGTTTTTAAATCCTTGATTTTGTTGTTGGGACTCCAGGAACATGAGTGTTCAAATTTTAATGTGCTTGTATTTCAGTACTAAAATAGCGGAAGTTTTGTTCGAGATATCTAATTTTTTTTTTTAAATGTATCCTCCTGGAACAAAAAAAAGACAAAAAATCCAACAAAAAACAGAATTATGAATGCAGTCTTTGCAATTTACTGAAGGTCTGTCTTTCCTTTCCAGGTCGCAGGCTAAAAAACAAATACAAAAAGGTGACTTGGAAATGAATGTTACTGGTAGTTAAACAATGTATTAATGTTGTTTCCGTTTATAGCAGGCATTCACGATCATCTCACATGTAACCGCTGAAGCATCTTTGAATGTGTATATGACATCTCTAATTATGTTGTCTTCATCTGTCAAAAACAGTTCGTTTATAATAATGATAAATTCATTGTATGTGCATGTATTTCTTCTTCTGCATCTCTGTTATCTAGTCTTGTTCATATGATGCCACAAAGTTAGCAATAATCTGTTTGCTTTTTAAGATGCTTAATTGTGATTTTCTTATGTTTTGTATACATTTAAGATGTTACAAATTGACATTAAAAAGCCACCGATTCAGTGATTGAATCCAAGTTTTATGATGTGTACATGTATTACATGTGCGGGATGGCTTCTGCGTTATTTACTGACAAGACGCAGCCGTACACTTTTTTTTTGTCATCTAGTGGGTGCATCTTGGACATACTGCCTATTGAACAGCTTTCAGGTGGGAATGGGTCCTATCCTTGGAAACCATTGCAAGTTGATCGCCTGACGACCTCATCTGCCATAGCCCATCAAGCCCCAACGAATTACAGCAGGAGATGCGTCGACCGTGATAAATTAAGGGTAGTGCCAGATTAGCTTGGTGCCGGACAGTGCTAAGCTCATCTGGCAATACCCTTTAATTATCACACTTGATCCATTTCCTGCAACTGGTACACAGTCACTAGGTGACACCTTCAAAGTTTAGGAAATGTACCCATGGGATTAAATTGGTTAAGAAAATATGAATGGGGCACAGCAAGAGGCATAGTCTCGAGGGCCTTTATAAGCCTGTTATAGTTTTGGCGTGTTGACCATGTCCTACATGTATCGCTGAAGGGGTTACAGTGTGCCAACTGATGTCATGACTACTGTACAGGCAAGTTGTCAATTGCGGCTTTGCGTCGAGTTTTTCAGCCTCGTTTGTGCTTGCTAAAACTGCTAAGCAGTCTGTTCTGACTTGCACAAAATGTATGTAAATAAGTGCGGTTAGATATTTAGTATTGTTTCTTCAAAACTTATGTTTATTTGCATTTTTCCAGCCAATCTCAAGTTTTTGTATACATCTATAGATGGGTACCTAACAAAACGTTTTTTGTCTCGACTGCTTGGCCAAAGTGAGAATGTACTGTGCCAGTGGTCCTTAGTAAACTTAGCATATTTTCGCAGACTATTTAAGTGACAGACTTCAAGTTTAGTTTAAGTATACTTTGTGGCAAAAATTCAGTTTAAATGTTGAAGCCAAATTTTCCAACAGATAGTCCGACCGTTCCTATGTATGCTAATTTGGATGACACCTTTGAAAGGTCAAGAGTCATAAGACGTTGACAAAGATGTGAAAAGGCCTATTTTTTTGTATACATTTAATTTTAGTTTTGATCAACACTTTTGCAACCTTGTCAATCCATTGTCACAAAGGTAGCTGCTGCTATGGTCTGGTCTTGCTATGCATACTAATTTGGTTGACCCCTGTTGCAAAGGTCAAGATTCAGGTGAGATTGACTAATGTGAAAAATGCATAAATTTTGAGAAGCATGGATTTGACAGGTATTAATGGCTATCATTATGTGAACACTCTTGACCATTTCCTCATTTCAGTGACTTGGAAATGTCAAAGTTGCAAAGATCCGATTAACTTTCACCATGCTTCCTGTGTCCTGGAGGACCCAGAAGGGTGTTTACTTTAATTGCAAATATTTCATCAACTACTGGGAATATTTCAGTGAAATTTTAAAAATGCACCAAGGTCATAAAAGACATCACATTTGGCAAAATATGTTAATAATTGATGAAAAAATAAACAATGTCTGAATTTTCCTACACACAATCAATGGTGTGGGTCATGCAGGACCCATGCTATTTAAAGAGTAAAGGTGAATATTCCTGTCCGGATGATGTTGGACCTCAGCTTGTGAAGAGTCAAAGATGACAGAATTGCATCTCACCCAAATTTTTCCTTTCTTTGTTTTTAGGTGGTTTTACTTTTGAAGGGCGTCATAGTCCATGCAAAATCGACCAGTTTCAGGTCAGTTTTTTGGAAATGGTGAACTTTCACCTGTAGTTTCTGGGGGAAATATGTTTCAGACCGTTTTCTCTCTGCCATGATGACAAAAAGTACAAGGATGCTTTCGGTGGTGTATACTATAGTGTAAAAAGTGTGGGTCCTGTAGGACCCACATCATCGGGACATGGATAACCAGTTAAATTGCTCTTTCCAAAATATGGGTCCTGTAGGAACCATGCCATCGGGACGGATAACCAGTTAAATCGCTCTGAAAAATATGGACCTGTAGGACCCACATCATCGTTTGTGTGTAGTCCAAAGCATGATCCAGTGAAGGTTAATGAAGTGGATTGGTCATGTAAGTGAGCCATGTAGGCTTTGCCATTTTTTGTTCTTGATGCATCCAAAAATGCCACAAACAGCACGTTATGAAGACTGGTATGAATTCATTGTAGGCATTGTTATATTATCTCCTGGGGCTTTTCATATTTATTGAACACCATTTGATCTCTCAAAAGATGCTGAAAGAATTTTTCTCTCAAAGTCCACGACGGACTTTATTTTAGCAGCCTGTGCAATACAAAATGAATGTGACAGACACCTGTCACTTGCTGGCAGCTTCTCTGGTGCATAAAAGGTTCATTTCATGGAAACAAGTTTTGTTTTGTGCCTGGCCAGCTTTGCTGCCCAATTTTGGCCTGTATGCTTTCACTTGATCAATGCAAGGCCTGTACTCTTGATCCTCAATAGGGCTCGGGAAGTTCCCCGCGTTGCCTAGCAGCGTTGGCGCATCAGCCGCCATCTTAAGAGGATACCATAGTTGTGAGATAGTAGCGAAATAGTGTTTCAACACGTTTTTTATTTTTCTTCCTCTTTGGAAACAAACAAAAACAGCTTCTGGTGAGTGGTTTCCAACAGTGATGGCAAGACTTGCTGTTATTGCTTATAATACGTCAGGACTTAAACTGACATGACAAAAACAGCGATTTCCCTATGAGCATCAAGTCCCGTATCCTCACAAGATGGCCGCCTCGACTGGCGTGATGACGTTGGCTTCCCGAGCCCTATTGCATGGCAAATAACTGCAAGTACAAGTTGCTAAAATATGTGTACTATTCTCATTTGAACAGTCCCTGTGCCTTTTTCTTTCCATCTGCAAGAGGCATATAGATTCTCATGAGCCATTGTAGCCGTAGTGGACTATGAGAATATTTGCCACTTTCCGAGACTGGTTCCACCTGTTAACCCATTCAGTCTCGATAGATTACAACAGCTGGATTGTCGATGATAGTTCAAGGGTTCCGCTGAAAGGTTGGCACCTACAGGTGCTAAACTGTTCTGGCACCATCCCCGATTTGTTATGCGCAGTGACTGGTTAACCTGTCTTTGGCGGTCACCGCCATCATGGGTGCAGACGTATGTGCGAGACTGGATGGCTGGCATGTAAAATGACAGTGTGTCATGTAGAAAGGCATCAGTTGATGGAATACATGGATTATAAAGGCACATTAACTTTGGTAGTAGCATTGCAACTGATTTCAGCTCAGGTTATTTTTTTAATAAACAAATGACCAAAAAACTGTTTGTGTTCACCTTTATTACTCAGCTGTACTCTTCAGTTTAATAATAATAATAAAGGTAATTTGTATAGTGCCTAATCACCAAGGTGCTCTAGGCGCTTTACAACACGGCAACAAAACACAAAGCAAAATACAAAAACAACAAAACATACATACATTGGTTTATAAGGAGCAGAAAATACACACGCGCACACGTGATGAGCCAGCAGACAAAATGGTTTTTAAGTTTATGCAACAGAAAAGGTGTGTTTTAAGCTTGGATTTAAAAATGGAGAGAGATGACGAGCGACGCACGTCAGCTGGGAGGACGTTCCATGTAAAGGGACCAAAATTGAAAAATGCACGATGACCTTTAGTGACCTTATTACGTCTAGGGATACGAAAAACACGAGTGTCTGAAGCAGAGCGTAGTGAGCAGGACGGTGTATACAGCTGGACAAGATCAGATAAGTAAGGAGGGGCAGAACCAGATGATGTTAAACAAATAAAGCAGACTTTATACTGCATTCTGTACGAAATTGGCAGCCAGTGCAAATCAGCTAGTAGAGGCATAATGTGTTCACGTTTCGGTACACAGAAAATCAGACGTGCAGCACAGTTCATGGCTCTGGATTTGGTCAAGAAGATTTTGCGGAACACCGGACAAAAGAGAATTGCAGTAGTCTATGTGGGACAGCACAAGTGTTTTGGTAACTTCAACAGTCAGCAGATGTCCAACAGTGCTGATCCTTCTGAGTTGAATCAAAGATCCTATATAGGATCTTTGGTTGAATGAAGGCAACTTTCGGCAAAATCATTTTTCAAAAAGCTTCATGCAAATTATTTTGTACAACTTAATAGGCATATTGCACATAGTAAACTTCCAAATGTAACAATTTGCATGAAAGACATACTGGTTTCAAGCAGATTAATACAAAGGGCACCTTCTCCACCACCACCACAAACATTACACAACAAAATTATAACAAACCACATGGTTCAACACTAAACTGTATATGTAGGGGGGGGGGGGGGGGTTGCTGAGTTTTCATCAGGCTGGATGCTGTGAGTGAACTTGGGCAACACGACCGATGTGGCATGAGTGCAGCACATGGGGTAAACGTCCTACCTTCTGTCAATATTCAATGATGGTGGACTTGTCCACCAAGTCAGGCGGCGGCTCAAGTTACACATCTGAAGGCCCGAGAAAATGGTCATATGCTTAGCTCCAGCCCAGCCTTTACCTTTCAGCATCTACAAAGTAACTTGTACATTCTGCATGGTGCACGGTATAAAACCATCTTGGTGTTCATCATCCGACACCCTTCACTGAAGGCAGTGAAGGGGTTGACATTTCCTGTACAAAACTAATATAACGTAAGATTTGCAAGTTTAATTTACAATGTACTTCCTTGGTGTGATTTCTGCAACTGCAGCTGGTCTTAACCCAAATCCTAGCCGGTCAGATAAAAACGGACACAGGTTGCATATCCTCAGCAGACCAGCAAATAGGTTACAAATCTGGCAACATGTATCCGAGCCTGTGACAACCCCTACCTCGGTCTGCCCCTGGGGGACTTTGTGAACTAAAAGTATATATACTTTTTAGTTCCCAGGGTCACCCTGGTCAGCCCCATGGGGTGGGGTTTCTTTCTACCCTTGGTCCATTCACCCGTACCGCCATCAGATGGCCTTAGTCGCCTGCTTGGCGTTAAACTCAAATAACTAACCATTCACCTGTAGTCCTTAACACTGGATGTGTTGCCAAATGGTCTGCTGCACTTAAGAAATGATAAGTAATGTGTTTGTGGTTAATGCATTTTTAAAAGTTTGTACATGTATTTATATTCTGCAACCAACACCCCCCCCCCCCCCCCCCACCCAAAAAACCCCAAACAAATCTTTAAAATGCTATAACAAAGTTTCTTTATGGAGAGTTTGGACCCCCCCCGCCCCCCCCGTTTGATATTTCGCTAGGTGGCGAGGGTCTTACCACACGCACCCCCCCATTATTTGATATTTTCGCGAGCGGTGAAATTTCTGACAAATGCTATCACACCCACTCACTCCACCCCTCTCATTTGATTTTCAGCTACTGTTAAGGAGGTCGTGGGTCCGGAGGCCTTTTATGTCAGGTTGAAAATGCCAAACAAAATGTTTAACCCTGCACCCTTCCATCCCCTAGATAAATGATCCGCCCCTGCTGTGTCAGCCTCCTCCTTTGTGGTGGAGCCCTGCTATACCAGCAAGTGATTCCTTACCAGTAATTGTACAAGTTTACAAGAAAGGAACACGGGGAAGCAAGCTTAAAAGAAAGAAAATTAATGGCATACAGTTCAAAGATAAACCCAAATGAAGAAAGAAGGATGCTTAGAAAAGACTGTTACAACTTTCTGCATGCACTGACAAGATAAGGAGCGACATGTTTCTTTGTTCGTGATATTAATAAATTGTGTTGTATGTTTTTTCTAAGTGTGTTTCTTTCTGCATTTGGGTCTGGATTTTGCATACAGTTTGTATGTCCTACCAAGAACCAAAGTTGCTGCTGATGATCACAGTTAGTCTTTGTGCAAGACCATGATCAAAATGCTCAGTACTTGTATGTAGGAATGTATGTGGAAGTGCGATATTACGCAACCGTAACATGACAAAGCAAAATGCACAAAATGTCTGAATACACAGCCAGTTTTAAGAAGGCAAACAAAAACATGCAAATTCTGTAAAAACAGAGCATTTTCCTGTTTCTCTACTGCTTATGATGTAAAGTTTTGTTATAAGCGGACTTGGCAGTGCCGCAGGGACTGAAAAAACTGTTATATCCCCAAAATTTCATATCTGACCTCGTTATAAGCGGATTAATTTTGCAAAGACAAAGAACAGATTTGGCCGGATATCCTCAAAAGCTTCGTTATATCCGACTTGTTATATCTGATCTTGTTACGAGTGGACTTGAACACATATCATTTCCCTGTACCTAGTATGAAATTGTAATGATTTTTACCCTTTTTTTGTAAACTAGGGTATGATAAATTAGCAAGAAGATGCAGCGTACCCAGCATGTCTTAGGTTTATTTAGCATGAGACTGGCTGTTATTTCTGGTGTTTTTTCTTTTACAAGCAGCGCAGGCACGTCCTGAGAAAGTCTTGTTGCTGTTGTGACATTGAACAATGTACAACCAACCAACCCGAGGTTGTGACAAATTGTTGTACACATAACTGACATTTTTCATCAAGAAAACTGTATCACAAGAGTTTTTTGTTGTTGTGTGTTGTGCTACCACCATGAAGACAATACTACTGGAACATCAAAGTGGCTAAAGGGGCGTTTCTAAATAGCGACATGATGGCGGCACAAAAGCAGTGGTGACAGAGACAAAATTGAGAATACAAAAATAAAATAGTATTTCCAACATTGGTGTGAAAATGGTGTGGCAGGCGATGGTGGCACAGCAAAATTGTATTGACCCAGTGTTATTGCTTTTGCATGTGCTTGTTGCATGCACTTCAACATCTCACACTTTATCATATAATATTCAATTTTGTGTGAAAATCTCTATAAAAAACTCTTATATTTGAAATAATTCACATATCTGAATTTCACCCTATCTGATGATGAAACCAGAACATGCAGAATAACAGCACACCTCCAGAAACACTGATCCGCTAAGAGAAAATTTCAATATTGAGAATAGCAAAGATTTTCCCTACTTTCATGATATTCAAATCTGATTGAAAAGAACATGCATGCAGCTTCTTATATATCTGCATTTTGCTACCTTCTTCGGTAAAAGGATCTCTGTAAGACTTGCTGTTTGGTACTGCAAACACCTCACCTTTCGCATGTCGTACTGAACAAAATCTTGATAGCAACTGTCCACAATTTCTTTACTTTAATTATTGTCTCTTGCTAGATACATCCACATTTTCCCTCCGATTGCCTTTTTTTTTTTAGCAATAGTAGATGATTTCTTTGGTCTGTATCAAATGAAGCCAGAAGTAATTGGAAATAACCAGAATGTGTTGTTGGTATGTGTTCCAAAATGGCTGTGAGAAAACAAAAATGATGACAACATACATGTTCAAAGTTTTTGTATAATTCAAGTTTTGTCTGTGAAGGGAGCATGGTGTTCAGTGTGCAACAACAATCGCAACAATTCTAAGCAATTATTATGGGTGCAATGTCGCCTGATGCGCCGCTATATGGAAAACATTGATTTTGCGCCTGCCGCTCCACTCCTTTTTTTTTTTTATATCATGTCGCCACACCACTATCGTGCAGCTATATGGAAACACAGCTTTACTGTTTCCTTTCACCAAAATGGAATAATCAATATATGATTTTCATGTGCATGTCCATTCTGCAATGAAATCAGGTTGAGAAATCTTACTTTTTGAAATAAAATTTTGCTGCCGATAGATTTTTTTTTTTTTTTAAAGTTAGGAACGCAAATGTGTTCCTACACTTAGGAATTAATTGTGAATTTTTAAAAACTGGTTGAAATACATAAACTTTTGATGGCATTGCTGTCTTATGAAGGATCAATAGGTCATGCACCGAGATGGAGCAAACTTACGCATTTGTGGATTTTGCATCAGGAAGTGTTATCTGCACGTCCTCCTGCAAGCATAAATCACATTGCTTATGCTGCGTCTTAATATGCTGCAGTTTATTTTTAAAGTAACTGAAGGGCACATCAGAAACTTCAGCAAAGTTACTTTGGTCACTTCAGAAAAGCCACTGAAGTGCCTTTAAGCATTGCAATGTGTGCTCATGGAAGTTGCGTTGATCCTCGACCTTTGCCTTGTCCGATTGGTCAGTTAAACTGAGGCTAAATGGCAAGTGGGTCGGCCGTTTGGCATGGTTCAGTGAAATTGTCTCAGTTACTGCCAAGAAATTACCTTTAGTGACCTTTTTGGTGATTTGTCAAAGAGCCAGTCATGTAGTGTTTAAGATGGAATGACCGATGCTGGATACAAAAGCACAACTGCCAATGCCAAGGGCTATCTACAGATGGTTTCCAGATGCTTTCAGCAGACTCAGAGATCGATCTGCAACGTTACACTGCCAAATACCAAAAAGGCTGATTAGTAAGAAATAAGGGGCTTACACAATGAAAATAGTATTAGAACAAAACAACAGGATTGTGTTCTGTAGGATAAAAAGACTTCTGCTGATTAACTTTACAAGCTGCAATTTTTTTACCAACATATAATAAATCAAATTAACGCAGATTTTAGTAGCAGCCATGATTTTAAGTTTGACTCTTGTATGCCATCCATAATTATTATAGAAGTGTATTGGCCTGGCGATGTGCAAGCAGTTCCATAAAAGACGGTATTAATATCTGTAAGTGTCCAATGTTCACATCACCCAAGTTTACTTTGTGATGTGGATGTCGCCAAGCTCATGTATCTTAATAGTTTGAAGCATTTTCAGCCGAGGTCTGCCATTTTGCAGCGCCTTCCCTCGCACGCCAGCTCTCGATGATGCTAACTAAATTGTTGCATATTGTGTTATGTTTTGGTGGGGAGGGTGCATTATAACCCCTTCATATACTTGTTTCATTGTGTAACCCTTTATCTCTGATTAATCTGCCTTTTTGTATTCGGCAGTGTAACGTTGCAGATCAATCTCTCTGTAATAATTGAAAGATTAATGAAAGCATCTTATTCTTTACGGGGTGTATTTCATTCTTCTCTGCTGGAAATTATCACATTATGCAAGTCTGTAATTTCACATGACCATAAGCTAGATGCATCAACACTAATCAGTGCCTGAAATAAGACTTTTTAAAATCATTTGAGCTTATGCTGCTTATTTGGAGGCGGTACGTCTCAAATGAGTTAATCCAATTGGTTATAACTTTGGAATTTATTTTTTGTCACTTTTGGCTCAAAGTCACAGGATCATTTACAAAAGACTTCATAACACAACATAAAGTCTCTAAGAATCGCTGCATGGAAGACACAGAATGGAAACTGGGTAGCATGTGTTCTAAACTAGCTGAACCAGGAGGCCAAGGACAAGAATCACACTTTCAGTGTCCCCCCTTTAGCGAAATAACAGATCATGTAGCATGTTAAACAATGCTCATGAACAAAAGTTTTCCAAAATAATTTCTTTGAGAAGGAAATTTTGATACATGCTTCAGAGATTTACCTTTCAATGGTCATGCTATAGCCCAGTAGTAGCAAGATCAGAAAATATGTGAGGAGAAATGGGAGGTGAAATCTTCAGAGGTGCTGGAGACTACTGGAAAATACTCGTATTAGACGAATGACTTGAAAATTCTCAACCAAACTGTTTCATTTCCATTGCTAAAACACACTGGTTTGCACGAACATGGGTATTTGATTTGCAAGAGGATATTTTTTACTTGCAGGTAGTGGATTTGTTAGTATTTTACCATGATGGCAGGGATAGCGGCTACCCATGATGGAATATAAATTCAAATTGCACAAGATTCACCAGCTCATTAAAAAGCCACCATTTTGCCAGTCTGTGTCATGTGGTCCATCAAAAATCTGCAAATAAAAGTTTATCTGCGTTGTTCAACAGATCCCAATGATTATCTGCAGGTTTTGCAGGCTTCTGTGGTTTGTGAAATGTGTGATGTGACCGTTTTACTTTCGGTCACAATGTTCCAGTGTTGTCACTTTAATTTTATCTACATTTTGTACTTGAGCGATTTGTGTCTGAATAATTGTAAAGGTTTGAATTTCTTAATATTGATTTTTGAGACTCAATCATGTGTATCACTCTCAAAACACACTGCATTATGCACTTAGATCCACTCATAAGACTTTCACTGGTCAGGATATTGTTGTTTTTTTGTTGTTGTTGCCATTATGAACTGTTTATTGCTGTCCCCTGACATTCTCTAAAAGTGGATTTGACTGTAGCAGTAGCAGTACTACTTTCTTTCAAAGAACTGAGAAGCAAATAGTATTCCAATGGTTTCTTTCAAAAACATGCATGCCCAGTCAAACAGCTCCCTTTTTGTTCGACACAGACAATGTAAGACAACCTCGACAGCAACAAGTGTCTGACCTTTATCAACCATTAGAGATGACAGAAAATATGTGGACTTTTTAGGATGCATCAGGTGTCATCCTACAATCAAAGTCTTTAACATCACACACACATTACAGGACTAGAAGGTGACTTTGTAGGAGTCCTACAATCCAAGTCCTTAACATCATGCATCAGCTGGAAATACACTGTAAAATTGCAGACAATGGCGGTACCATTTCTTTACAAATGAAAGTCACTCACACTGAAGTGCCATCACCCAGATCTGCCCTGGGGGACTCGAGTGGGGTTAGGCACTTTTAGTTCCCAGGGTCAGCACCACAGGGTGGGTTTTTCTGAGGCACGTTTCTGTCTACCCTTGGTCCATTCACCTTATTTCCCTTTTTAAAATTCTCCCTACTGTCTGTGCTGCCTGTAGCTAGAGTGGGTTAGGTACTTTTTAGTTCCCACCTCCCATGCCATATTGGATGTGTGTTACTAAATGGTCTGCTTCACTTCCCTGCACATATTTTGTAATTGTAATGACTTTCTACTCTTTTTGTAAACTAGTGCATTAATGTGCAGCATCCCTATAAGCATGTCTTAGTTTTATTTAGCATATTAGGCTGGCTGACGACATACATTAATATTCTGTTTAGTTGGTTTTTTTTTTACACAGTCAGCCCAGGCACATCTTGAGAAAGTCTTGTTATTATTGGGACGTTAGCAATGTACAACCAACCAACCGTCACCTCAGCACATGCACAAATGCTTCACGCAAAACTGACAGATCTACCGTCCAATTTAACAGACCAGCTGTGAATACAAGCGATCAAATAAGCCTATCGAGAATATGTGTAACACCCAAATGCAGAAATGTTACTTTCTAACATATATATATAGTAATGTCTTTTGATTCTCTCAGTCGATCATGTGGCTGACTGCAAGCTATAATGCACTCTTTCATGTCTGCCAGTTGAGAAAGGCTTCCGAATTGAAGAACTGCACATCTGGATATCGATCAGGGTATCAGGACTATGACTTACTTTCCCCATAACAAACGTGCTTTCCAGGCATCTCCAGTACCACCGAAATTGGCTAAAAAAAACCCAGAAAATACAGATTCTGTTTCACGCGAGGCAAGCAATGAATTCGCTGTTTTGCCATACCTACCACGTTGTGGCCAAAACTGCATGATGCCTAATTAAAATATAGGCACTGATTGGTTGAGGGGCTCTCACACGCACAGCTTGAGTGAGATCTATTATTTCTTGACCCCCTGTGACTAAGACCTTTGAGAGAGGTCACAGAAAAGGGCTTGTCACAAAATATCCTTGGGCCAAGTTGGAAGACTGTGGCTTGAACAGACTCCGGGAAAATGCAGATGTTAACCACACACCAGAATACACCAGAGTGTGAAATAAGTGTGACTAAAATAGTTCAAGGATAGTGCCAGAATAGCTTGGCGCCTAGAGGCGCCAAGCTATTCTGGCACCAACTTTGAACTAAAGCCATTGGTCTATATGCTTATCTGTAAGTACTATAATGTAGCTTGCATATATAGCAGTGTACAAATTTGAAGCTTTTAGCCTCAGTATATGGGTTAAAGGTCAACAGACACATCCTTCAACCTCCGATGACCTTTGAACAAATTAGTATCCATCAGAAGGTCTCATCAACATCTAGAGGTTCGCTGTAAGAGAGAGAACTTTAAAGTACCATTACGCATAAATCTGAAGACACGTTTCAGCACCATTTGCGTTTGTTATGCCTTGTCGACACACCTACTGAACTTTATCAGCTGTTTGGACACGCAGCAAAAGCACATGCATAATCGCACTTAGTTATTTTGCACAGCCGTTAGCGTGTCAATCTATTTTTAGTTGTCTCTCGTACTGAAAGTGTTGTATTTCTAGAACGGAGTGGAATCATTGTCAGTTTACTTGATATAAAGACGATGTGTGCTGAAATGGATTGTGCAGCATTTTGTAACCATCCATTACAGAAGTGTATCTTTGAACAGTTATGGCGGTAGTGGGCCTTCAACTACCTGGTGCTTAACAACTCTTTTCATTCTTCTCCGCATTTAGCTTGTCAGTGTATTTTTAGATCAGGGTCACTAGTTCATTAGCATTTATATATGGAAGTCACTGTCAATTTCAGTGACAAATATTATAATTTACAGGTATTGGGTCTTTCAATACAATAGTTTAGAGCATAAAGCATTTCCTTCCATGATTTGTTTTCTGATTTGCAAAAGATTTTTGTTTTCCCTGGTCGTTGTGTACCTTTTTGAACCAAGTACTGTTATCTATTTCGGCTGATTACTAGGTATGATCAAAGAGTAATGATATTTGTTCCATAAAACTGGAACTGTTGGCCCAATTTACTTGATATTTTCACATTTTACAATAGTACTGTCGACACACAATTTCAGCTGCTTCAGGCGATTAAAAGGGAGTATGGTAATCTGATAAAGGTAAGTTCCGGAGTTGTGAAATTACAGC
The DNA here is from genome assembly GCA_036245525.1 of Semisulcospira habei. Taxonomy (NCBI): domain Eukaryota; kingdom Metazoa; phylum Mollusca; class Gastropoda; family Semisulcospiridae; genus Semisulcospira; species Semisulcospira habei. The sequence goes on along the minus strand of BTPG01000007.1, from coordinate 80,720,535 downwards.
TTTTGTAGGTCCCGGATGTGTAAACACTTACGCCTGGCCAGCATCTCTTTTAAATAAGCGAGCAATCGATTAGGTCGCACTAGCTGAGGCAAGGACTGTCTGGTTTGTGAGGAAAAGCACAAATGATTTACTCCTCTGTATAGGTCTTTGTGTCTATTGTCATTTTCAAGAAAAAGCAAGATGTTCAATCACTGAGAGTTCGCTGCTGCTCATCAACAGACTTCATCACTTGAAAAATAATTTGTACGTATTTTGCACCGACTTCATGCTCCATTGGTAAACATATGAACAATGACATGGACCTCTAAGTTTAGAAAAACAAAATGGGTAAAATGGTGCCATCAACTCTGGAAATCTGGTTAAAGTGCCATTAGTCTCTTCTCATCAGTGGCCAGCCAATATTGATTGGTGACACTGTTACAGGACAAACAAATACCATCTTCAATAATGACATCACATGGGTGACACCATCACAGGACAAGCAAGTACCATCTTCAATGATGACATCACATGGGTGACACCGTCACAGGACAAGCAAATATCGTCTTCAATGAAGACATCACATGGGTGACACCGTCACAGGACAAGCAAATATCGTCTTCAATGAAGACATCACATGGTCATCTGGGGCCTCTTGCCCTAAACATTTTAAGTAGTCGATCTGCATGGTCAACTTTCTGTTTTATCAGAGCCTCTGTCAAGAAATGGCATATCCTTATTGCAGATAGGTTTTACAGGTCAAGGTCATCCCTCAGTGTCTTTTGAAAAAAGATAGGAAGTGAAAAGTATTTCTTAAAATAAAATTTATGGGCATTTTATCAGTAAGCATACGAAGAGCAAATTTTGCTTGCTGTAAACTAAAATTTTAGTATTGGACTAGTACTCCTCTTAAAAGTCCTCTCTTTCAGAGTAGAACTGCCCAATCCACTTGCAGACAGAGCTTATCAAACAACTTTCAAATCCGTTCAGATTTTGTCAGGGCTGTATCAGTGATTTATTCTTTTAAACGTGTATAAATCAAATTATTACCTTTGAGAGTCGATAGTTTTCAAGCACAGATTTTACATCACATTTTCAATGATGTCATACAGTAGCTTGGCTGAAAGTACCAGTCCTATATTTTGGGTGAGTGAAGGGCAAATGCTGAAATTTGTTTTGTTGAAATTTAATTTATGTGGCTTATGTAGTGTACAAAAGGCAGCCCAACTATCATTACTTTTTGATCATACCTTGTATTCCATTTCACACCTGTCACTTTATTCATGCACTGGATATGGCAGGGGGTGATAAAAAGAATTGCTGTTGCCTGGCGACTTAAAAAAGCTTTACAGGACTTATAACTATATAAACAGTTGCCTGGTTGGCAACCTCAACAGTTGAATGCTGAGAAGAACATTGGCAGCTTTATTTGATGGGCAACTAAATTTTGTCTTGGGCTACTAACTCTGAATTGGTAGCCTGGCTGACCACCTCAATTTTTAGTCTGTCATCATCCTATTGCAGTCAGAAATCCAGCAGGTCAAAGTCAAGCATTTAAGATGGGATATTGCCACAAATATATAACCACATCCCAATATGGAAAAGCTCATCAGCGTGATGTAGGCACAGCACACATGTTTGGGACAACTGTGGCCAACACTGGCCTGATGACCAACTGCCAACTATGCTGGCCTTTTCAGGGCAAGCAACCTAAAGCCCACTATGATTTTTTTGTAGAATCAAAGAAGACAACATCTTCTTTGCCGATGACACGGGCGTTATGCACAGTGTTTCTGGGGACCAGAACCATATCGCCTGGCTCCAGCACCACAGTCTTGCCGTACATGCCAAACTCAAAGCGCCCCGTCAAGATGGCGTCCTTCTTGCTGACATCGTGTGTGTGGTCAGGGAAGTCCGTGCCAGGGGAGAAAGTGTACATGATGTACTTGTAGCCCTGCTTTTCCAGCTTGCGCTTCATGTTGCTCTCGGTCAGGTCCCCATCAGTTCTCTCATCCCACTTCTCAATCTTCAGCTTCAGTGACATAGTCTCTAAAGTGCAAAGAGCGGAAAGCATGAAATTAGATGTAAGAACCACTAAAGGGGTCGCTTTCATGTATATTTACCTAGCATGGATCTACCCAGCTAAAATCTATCCAGTGTAAATCCACCCAGGTGTGAATTTTAAACTTGCACTCGATTAGTTCCACTCTTCTTAACCCCATTGTGCATGCAGCCACAGGTACTGAATACATTACTGGTGACTGCATGTTGAAAGTACTGAGATGCACTGTAATTTAAAGTCCATGAAAAGGCTTTAGGAATTACTTCTTTAAGTTCCCTAAAGTCCCAGCCTTTAAACAGACACAATGCCTGCTTTACCCAAGCTTTCCCCGACACACATTATTACCATTTAAAGAATGTAAGTAAACATTCATATTTTGGTGTTTAAACAAAATAGTCTCTTGTCGGCTTCCTTAAAAGCAAGCGCGTGTTTGAAGGGTTACGAACTGCCACAAATTTGGAATGGTAAAAACGAATGTCAGGAGTGCGAGCTTGTGCAGGGTAGGCATTGTGTCTAGTTAAGGGCTGGGACACTATGAAATTAAAGAAATCATTCCTAAAGCTTTGTCATGGATTTGAAATCACAGTGCATCTCAGTGCTTTCACCTTAAGTAAACCAACTCAGTGTGAATCTACACGGCAAAACTTACCCAGTCGTAAACCTACCCAGTTAAAAAATCTGGACAGAACAGAGGTAGACCAGTATGACTGTTGTAGTCAAAAATACAACTTACAAAGACAAGGCATGGCTTTAGACTTGAAAACACAATTTGTTTAAAAACTAGTTTGACCAATTTACTGTTTTCTTGTGGAGTTGTTAAAAAAAAGGGGCTCAAGTGTCATGCCTCATGTTTTTTTTTTTAAAGCCCCTTCTATTAACAGAATGAACGTTTTAAGATGTGTTGCAACGGAGCGAATTCAATTGATGTCATAGGCAGGTAGGCCTCAAACTTTGTCAACTGAAGAAACAAGATAAAATTAAATCATGTCTGGTTACCCTAACCTTGCTGCAGGCACAATTCACAGCATTGGTGGAAAAAACTTACCAAAATCGGCGAACATGAGATTTGTCAACTTAAATATATACTCACAATAACTTGTAAAATATATCAATTTTTAAATTACTTTTTCAACTACAAATTAAACTTTCATCTTCCCTTCCCCTAGCAAAATTTGACAAAAATTTGCAACTAAATTCGTTAAATAGGTGTGCTTTGAGGGGTTTCAAACACAAGCCAAATCGGTAGCGAACATGAAGTTTGTTTCATAATTCTCCATTAACTAATAAACTACAAGAAGTTTCTGAAATCTAACTTCAAATTCTTCTAGCCCCATACCATCTCTATCACGTATCAGATTTGATTTAAACTGCACATGCAAAAGAACATATGATTGAGTGCCAAAAGGTGGATGTGACATGGGCAACACTTTTCCTTTACAATAAACTATTTAAAAAAAACAAACTGTGTAGGTGTGGATGTGGTGTATGTGTGATAAAAGCTTGGAGAAATACATAATACTATAAGTATACAGCAGCTGGCAATATTTTTAATAAACGATCCAAAAACATGTGGAAAATGCGCTGAAACAATGATGTCAAAAAAGGATACTGCCAAACCGTATCGTGAAACCCTGGAAGTAACTGACACTTTCCTCAAGATTTTGTAAAACTGCTTTCAACACGGCATAAAGACGTGTTAAACTAAGATGTGAAAACAGTTTTGTTGCGACAAAGATGATTTGATGGAAAATACACGTGGTGTCGGACACCAGGGTCACTCGGTAAGATCTTCGCTGGTCAAATCGATCTGTTTACTGAGGCAGCGTTTTGGTTAGAGATTACCTGTTCATCAAAAATAGTGAGCTCAAATACCATTCCACAAGATCAGCACCTAGGAGGCTTGATGAAAACTCGAATCTCCGTGAAATTTGCTTCTTTAAAAATGATCAAAATATTTAGTAAGAAATGTTGTCCGACATTTTTTCCAATTTTAAGAAAATTTAAAAGAAAATCAGATCCAGATTTTTACATGACTTGTTGAAGATCACGTGACACCGCCATATTTTGATTTATTGATCGAAGGAAGCGTGCGTCTACATGTGGAGCCTGCTGAAGTAATCCCACAGTAAGAAAATTGAAAACCTGGTGTCTGACACCTGTCTGATGTTCGACACCAGTTTGTCGCATGTTGAAGACAAACTATGATTTTTCCTTTGGTGAATGCATTTACCTGACGAGAACGAAAGGAAATGATTGTGTATTGTTCACTTTAGGCCGAGAGAATTTATGTAGTAATGGATGAATGTAGGGCAACAAAAATCGTTTCTTACCGAATGTTGATTTTCGGTCAGGCTGGTGTCTGACACAAACATTTATTTGTCATACAAAAAGGGGGGGGGGGGGGGGGGGGGAGACTTCTGATTTTGTTGTATCAAAGAAAAATGCATTTTTTATTTGTATCTTTAAAGTTTCAGTATTTAAAGTTTCAGTATGTGGCACAAGACATCCTGCCCTAAAATGCCAAGTCTGATTACTTATTGTAAGGCTGATATCCGACACAGAAAACTCTTTGCTGCCATTATTCTTTTGTTAATACAGTTAATTTGAAACGTTATGACTGGTGGTGGTGTTTTTTTTTTAGTGTGTGCATGTACTTTTGTGTGTCTTGTCATTTGACTTTGGCAACATATTGACAATAGGAGAAAAAGTTTAAACTTTGGTTGGTGTCAGACAACGGGCCTTACATCAAAAGGATATCACTGATTAACAATGTACAACACAATTTCACTGAATTAAGATTGATTGATTGATTGTACATTGCTTAACGTCCCGACAGCAACAAGACTTTCTCAGGACGTGCCTGCACTGCTTGTGAAGAAGAAAAAAAAAAGAATATTGAATGTATGTCGCCAGCCGGTCCAATACGTTAAATAAACCTACAACGTGGGGCCTAAATAAAGCTAAGACACATCCAACATCAAGAGCTACAGGCGGCGCAGACAGTAGGGAGAGTTTAAAAAAGTGGTGAATGGACCAAGGGTAGACAGAAACACATGCCCCAGAGTAGAAGGCAAACCCACCCTGTGGGGCTGACCAGGGTGACCCTGGAAACTAAAAAGTAGTTAACCCCACCCAAGTCCCCCAGGGCAGACCCGGGTGGGGAACTGAATTAAGACAGATTATCTATAAGGAGATCTCCCCTTTCTAATATGCACAGAAAAAGGTTTTATCCTGAGGGAATTTTTAGAAAAACGGCAAGGTGTAAGGTTTGATGTCCGACACCCGACATACTTTCGAGTTCTTTTGCCAATTTCTTAAAAACCACTGCAGTACCTATCTTTTGCTTCGGTAGATTTATTTGTCATATCAAGTAAAATTCAATTCACCATGACACTGGTTCCTATTCATAATTTAGTTTTGTACTGTGTCTGTCTTCAATGTGTGACCACCTTTTGGCACTCAATCATATGAGAAGTTTATTCAAGATCAAAATAAATAAATTCTGTTGAAGTAAAAAATGTCTGCTGCGAATCTCCATGTTCGCCACATTTCACCAAACAAACGTTAATGGAGAGTGTATTGCTCCAACTGTGCATCACTTCATTTACAAACGGAGAGATTAAACACTTCTGAAATTATCTCGATGAAAAATTGTCAGCTGATTTGGTATCCAAGTAACTTGAATCCTGCTTGGCGTGTGGTGTATGCGTGTATATACGATTGTAAATTTTAGGTTTGATGATGTGAAAATGTCAAATTGTTTTGTAACACTTAGTTTTTACCAGCATTATTGCTAAATTTTTCAACCAAATTTGGCAGAAATGGTAGTTCATGAGGAGACTTTTAAGGTTGTAGGACACACCTCTTTCGCGCATCTTTTCTGCGCATTTAGATACCGCTATTTTTTGCGTCTGCCGTGACCCGAGACTGGAGTTCACCGAAAAAAAACGCCGTATGGCAGGTCGTATTGCAAACAAGCTCAATTTATTGATAATTGACAAAAGATGTATACTGTCTGAAATAGGTGTGTAAGCTGACTGTTTCTATGCATAAAATGTTTTTTCCTCAGAAATAAGATACTTTTGCATAAGTTGCGACAAGTCATCGAGCGTAAGGTGGCGCGAAACAACACGTAACCATTTCTCAGAAGAAAAAAAAAAATGAACGGGCCAACCAAATGGGAAGCAGTATACGTGGCAGCCAGGAAAACAACAAAATCTCTTCAGACATCAGCAAGGAAAAGGTAAACTAAAGTAGAAAAAAAGGTTGGTGGTGTTTGCTAAGTGACTAGAACACGAGTTACTAGTGGAAGCAAAATGTCGTACGTAAGTGGCATATCTGACTGGTTTTACAACCCTTTTTAAAAAAAAAGTTTTATGCACCGCCGTGAGATGTCACCTGCATGGCGTAAAACCCCAATAGCTAACTGTCCTTTTATGCATGGAAATTTAGGTCCCCACAGTAGTATTGCCGTCGCCACTGCCTACCTGCAATGAAGAAGACTACATTTTATTGTGGGTTGACAGGGGGCATGCATTCCACGTCAGTCACCACCTAGAAGTAGAACATTTCCATACATTCTCAGAGAGCCTTTACTAATACGGTGGAAGGTATGTAGTCGACATTATAGTGATATTAACCAGTGCCAGTGCTTATTATCTAGGAAAACGTACTGTGTGTAGGAAGAAGTCCTGCTAAGGGAGAATTTGGCATTACTAACTCAGTAACTGCTTCCAGTACTTAGTAACTTAGTTTTCTCATCCATTCTCTGTCTTATGAAGATTAGGAGATAGGTCCAGCATTTTTTTAGTTCACGGATGGTGCCAGACTAGCTTGGCGGATGAGACGCCAATCTATTCTGGCACCACCCTTGAACTATCATAGTCACATTTATTTCAAGCAGTGGGTGTATCAGGATTAAAAGGGTTACCTAGTAAAACGCTACTTTGACTGAAACCCTAATATTTGTTGACTACCATTTTGGATGACCGTGGAATGTGTGAAAAATACAAATTTCACTAGTACAAAAGCAAGCCTTTATGTTGAGACTCGTGACACTTATTTCAGCTACCTTTTGGAAAGGTCACACAGGTTATATGTGAATCAGTTATGCGCATGAGGCGTACAGACTTTGCCATTGTTGTTTGTTCTTTGCGGTTTACACAGTTTTTGTCACATTTATTTTGAAAGTAATAATCTGCCCCTGCATTTAGTTCACGCAAAGTGAAATTGTCGTGCTGCCGATCAACACAGTAATAATCATGTATTTCATTTCAGGCTAATACTGCTGTTGACCTCTCGCTGTGGAGTCTCAGTACTTTCACCCAGAGTACATACTTGCAAACAAGCGCAGAAGTATGACGCCTACACCAACTGACCAAGGTCACACTCACAGCTCAAGTGAAGTGAGGGAAGGCGACACTTATTCTCCTGGACTCAAGGTAAATCATACCAGTAGATCTGTGACGAGAATCAGGTGCAGAACACAACACAACTATGGTGTGAATGAACACATCATACTGTAATGCTTTCTTTCATTGGCTCATGTGCGAAGCAAGTGTGAGGCTATGTTCTGGGCCATTGGTCGTCCATGGTAAACTTTTAATGTTGGCATTTTCTCTGAGACTATTCAAACCACAGTCTTCAAACGTAGCCGAAGGATACTTTGTGGCAAGACCTTTCTTACTCTTAGCCTACCAGTTTGAGTTCAGGCCAAGGGTCATGAGAAATCAAGAAATAGGTTTAAAAAAAAATAGCCATATTTTGACAAAAGATGTTTTTTCTCAAATACAATTCACAACTAAGCCAGCCCTTTACTTATGCTTAGACTCATGGCACTTAAATTTCAGTCACCTTTTGGAAAGGTCACACAGTTCAGATTAAGAAAATGATAAGTTTTAAATGCACACGAACGATCCAGGCTTCACCATTGTTGTTTGTGGTGTTCACAGTTTATTTCACATTAGTTTGAAGGTAGTAATGCGTAAACTAAATGTAGGGGCAAATTGGTCGGGGAGGGGGGGGGGGGGGGCCCGAATTGTTTATAATGCTATAACAAAGTCCCTTTTTGTGGAGTTTGGAACCGACCCACCCTGAAATAAGATCAGAAGTGAAATTGCCATGCTGCCGAATAACACGATAATAAACATGTATTTCATTTCAGGTCAGTGCTGCTGTTGACGTCTCACTGCAGAGTCACGCCCAGAGGGTATACTTGCAAACAAGCACAGAAGTAGGACGCCTACACCAAGAAGAGGCAAGAGCTAGTCAGGTCATGTTTGCTCAAAGGAGAAGGCCACAGCTAAAAGCAGGCAATGCCAGTTCCAGTGGATCAACTAAAGTGAGAGAAGGCGACACTTATTGTCCTGGACTAGAGGTAAAGCATACCGATTGATTTGTGAATAGAATCAGGTTCATAACAAAACACAACTGGTTGGAATAAACACATCACACTGTAATGCTTTCTTTCATATTGAAGATGGTGTAGTACCAGTACAAGCATTCTCAACAACACCGAATGCTAAAATCACTTGCTGTCAACAAGTGGCACCATATTGCATTTGATTTGGAAACTAGAGGGTTGGGCAAATACTGTCGTTTTCTTTAATAAGCACTTAGTGCACACAAAAGGACTAGAAAACTCAGAATACTACCCATTTGGTCCAGTGTGTGCTGTTGCTAAACAGCAATGCGTTGTGTCCTGTTTGAAACAATTTCTGCAAGTTACACTTTGAATATTGATGCTGATTCTAGATATATATATATATAATATATATATATATATATATATATATATATATATATATATATATATATATATATATATATATATATATATATATATATATGTGGTCATTTCAAGCTCAATGGCATCTAATTTGTGACCCTCTCTCACGAAACCAGTCTTAACTCGCAGGGAGTCGATCAGCACTACATGCAATAATATGTGGTGGGGGTCAATCTGGGTCATTTTCACTTTTTTGCAGAAATGTATTCTACATACATCAAAGTATCGTATGGTTAAATCTTTATCATGAAATATGCCATTAAATAGTTTTTAAATGATTTTAAAAGTCTGCCCTTGGCCCCAATTATGCTGCACACAGAAACTTCCCAGGCTGTTTTCTCAAAATGGCCGACGGAGGCTTTAACAACTTTAAACACTAACAACTTCTACAGTTTTTGCACTACAGCATACAGTCATATATCACAGTAATCAGCAAACATTGTTGTTTTCAGAAATGTATATATGTCAAAACATCCAAAATGCGAGTTAAGACTGATTTTGTGAGAGAGGGTCACATTTTTGGCGCACGTGTGATAGCAAAAGTAAGTGTTTGTAATGGGTCGTCCGTCGACTGTCTGTTATCTGTGGGCAACTTTAACATTGGCATTTCCTCGAAGACTATTCAAGCTTCAGACTTCAAACTTGGCACAAGGGTACTTTGTGGTAAAATCATTCTAAACATACCAATTTCTGTGACTTTTCAAAGTCATCTCAAGTAGTATTTTCAACTTCAAACTCAAACTTGCTATGGAGATACCACATGATAAGGCCTTAATTTGGATGACCCCTCGGAAAGCGCAAGGTTGGCAAGAGGGTGACAAAAGTTAGTTTCGGGTAGAGTTGTAGTTTTTATAAATGTTTTTGCAAACTTTTCAATAAAATTTGGCATGATGATAACACTTTTCTGTGCATACTAATTTAATCCGCCCCTCACAGAGGTCAAGGGTCACAGAGGGTTGACAAATTTGTGAAAAATGAAGGCATTTGGAAAAAAAACTCAGGTTTCGCTGGTACAAAATCCAGCCCTATACTTATGTTTAGACATTTTCAGAGACCTGTTGGAGAAGTCAAGGTCAAAAAGGTCAGATGTATTATGTGGATTGGTCATACAGGTGAACCATAAGGACATTGCCTTTCTTGTTCATGTTCTGACTACTGTCATATTATGCATGTATGTACTTTGTATAAATACTTGCAAACATATATGCACGCAATATGTGCATGTCAAAACTTTTTTTGATACAAAATTATCTTTTGCAGGTTGCGAAAGATGAGGGAAGAAGAGTTCAGCGGGTACATCTCTCCGTGATGGCCAACCGACGAGAAGGCAAAGGAAGTGAACTGATTGTCCTGTGTAGGAGGGCAGACGTCCTGTTATTTTGATGTCCATCCACCAGGCTGGCCACAGTCAAGGTTTTGGACAGTCACATCATTCGCAATGCAGCAAAAGCCTGTGCCTTACTGCCTGAGCTGATGCAGAGCCATATATTAGGAGAAGGGCAAGCAGGCTTTAGGCCTGGCTATTCAACTGCAGACACAACAGCAGTGGGGCAGTGACAACAAAGTGACAATGACAAAACTAGAGAACATAGAAATAAAGAGGGAGTGTTTCCATAAGCCTGACATAGAAGCAGCAGGGCGACAAAATTGTAACGTGCAGTCGAGCAGTTCAGGGGCTATTGTACAGTGATGGGGGTGTGCTTTGTGTGTTTTCATATAACATGACAAAATGGCCTGACTATGATCCATGTCCATACAAGTCATTTGTGCTGTCTAAGGAACATGCGTACAGTGTAGTAATAAGGATAATATTTCATTTTTGAGCACATTCATGTAAGTTCTTTTGTGATTTATCTCATGCCCCCAGAGGGTCCAAAATTAAATAAACAAAGTAAACTGACGCCAACATTGTGCACAGTACCAGGGGGTATGTGGTGGGTGCTATGCAGCAATCAGTTGTGACATGATAGCCTGCACCATGTTGAGTTTTTGGAGAGCAGCAATGGTATTGCTTGGATTACAGGCCGGCATGGTGCAGACTCTGTTGTAGGCACTTTGCCAGCGTAGCACTCATGTATTTTGCAGTGTTATATGGTCGACTGCACAGACTTTGTATCAAGAGCAGTACAAGTATTGTTTGGTGTGCATACCTACGTTATGCAGACTAGGTCAGTAGGTGACACAGTGCATTGTACCCTTGTTATTCAGTTGTTATGGTATTTTGTGTTGACATCAGCATTGTGCAGTGCAAGTTATGGGGCTTGAGACTGCATTTCACTTTGTTGTGATGCAATTGGACACAGTGTGGTACTGGTAACAGTATTGTTTGATTTTCATGCCAACATTGTGCACAGTATCTGTGTAGTGTAGTTTGGTGGCTATATATGAGCAAAATAATATATGTAGTGGAAGGCTCTAAATGATAAGTCTGTCATTCCTTCTCTCCTATCCCCCTTCTTTTATATACTGTGCAGTGGCTCCCAAATAAATACCTCATGAGCAAATGGTTGCCGGTGTCGGTCTCCGTTGGCATGCACACAACTAAAAATGACATCAGCTCCACTTTTCTCCCAAATAGCTTGTATAAAGTCAGCACTTTGTCAATGTAAATGTGAATAATGTTACATGTAGTTGAAATATGTTCCTCAGTAAAGCTGTATTTTGAGGGGGAGCTGGGTGGCTCGGTGGTAGTGTGTTTGACTCTCATCCCGAAGGTCCTGGGTTCGCATCCAGCTGGGGTCAAAATTTGTTCAGACCCTATTTCTGTGACCCATCTTTGAAAACACCTTTTATGGACAAAAGATGTTAAGCCCTAAATGTTTAACGTTTTGTATTTGAGGTCGTTACTTTGTATAGGTGCCTACTTGCATTGTAGCCTAATATGCTTTCAACAGACTTGACTGTATACTTTAAATGAATGTCTGCAAATACAGCATTTGTTTTGAAAATAAACAGAGATATTATTCTTTACTCACATTCACAATTATCATTGTGAACATAACATGACATATTGAAACATGTGACATTTGTTTTGTTTCCTTATAATTTGTAACCAAAAACTGCTGGGAAACTGAGATTCAGCTAGAGAGATAGGTACATCCACTACCAATCTGTTTACAAACATCTTTCAACCAGAGATGTTCATCGACCTGCTTTCACGGAGACACCAAAGGAGCATGTAGCATTTCTTGCAGCAGGTATATTAAAACAAATTCACATCAATTAATGTTTGTAGATGAAGCCAGTAAAAATTTAAAAAAAACTGTCTGTGACAACACTCTTTGGTGTGCTTTTTTTATCAGTGAAGCTGTGAATGATTGAATGAATGTAAACATGTAATGTAAACATGCTCACACAATGCCTGGCTGAAAAAATGAACAAATGTACCGAGGTAACCAGTGTACATTTGTTTCTTCAAAAACATTACCGATGACATGACTACATGGGAATGTCTACTTCTAGGCTCAATTTTAGCCTACTTGCCCGTTGTGTGCCCACACAACCCGAGAAGCACTCGGGGAACCCCCCAGAGGGGTCGAGAGTTATCTCCCCATACCCGCCTTACCAGATCCGGTCACGAGACCGTTCAGTCTTGCTACTTCGCTCGTGGAGAGAAGACGTGTCTGGCCTGCGCTCTCGCTGCCTCGACCGGTCTCCTGCCTACGCGACGCTCGTTGCCGACTTGTGTGCTCTGCGCCCACTTCTACCCTGCCTTCTACCCTGCCTTCTCTTCCTGCTTCGTTGGGCTGCCTGTGGGGATTTTTCTGCTTCGGTGGACGGCGGTTTGCCTACACTTCCCCCCTTCCCTTCGTTGCAGAGGTAAGGTAGCGGTAGTTCCCTCGGCCGGCCCTCGGGCTGAGAGCCGGCTGCCTGTGGGTGCTTCCCTGCTTTTCTTGCTTAGTGGTCTCGTTTCAGTGCATAGTGCCTGATTAGCTCACGGTCGGCTTTTGCCGTTCGCGCCCGTTTTGCACGTGGGCCTTGGGGCTCCTGCTGTGTTAGCCCGTTTAAAGGCCCTTTAGCCCTCCGAGAGTTCCCCTTTACGTTTTCACCGGGAGCCCACCTGCGCTGAGCCATAATGTGGTTGTGCTCCCGGTGCGGTGACTTTAGGTGGCCGACGGACACCCACTCGGTCTGCTTACCATGTTCAGGTTGTTCCTCGGACCACAGGTGTAAGATTTGTGCAGCCTGGCCTGAGGTTCTCTGGGCGGACCTTTGGTCCTTCTACCGCCGAGAGCGTTCCCGCCCGTCGAACGAGCGTCCGGCGCCCGTTGAGGCGGTGGCCGCCCTTACTGTTTCCTCTGACCACTCCCGCACGGAACGGTCCTCTCGTCGGGGGTTCGCGTTATTTGTCTGACCACAGGACCGCCACTGCTGCCACGCCCGCTGACCCTTCCGGAGGGTCTGTTCGCCGGCTTAGCGCCCGTCTCACTGAGAGTGGCCAGCAGCAGTCGGCCATGAGCCGTCCGTCGGTGACGAGCCGTCCTCACCACTCTCCCAGCACCAAGCCCGCTGATCCTTCCGGAGGATCGCCTTGCTGGCGTAGTGGCCTACTTCCGGAGTATGGCCCGGAGAGACGTTAGCGCCGTCCTTCGCGACGCAGCCGCGACCCTGACCCTCACCGTTCCTCCTCCAGACACCGGCGCTCTCGCTCGCCTCGCGAGCGCCGTGAGCGGGTTCCTCGAGAAGAAGACGAGAGAAGAGACAGAAGAGAGAGAAGAAAGAAAGAACGCCGCCCGCGTCGACCCTCCTCGCGTCGTCGGGACTTCTCGCCGCGTGCTCGCCGGGCGCCTTCCAGTCCTCGCTCCTGCGTTTTGGAGAGGTCTCATCCTCGGTCTCGCTCCCGGTCGCCTCCTCGATTATCGCCGCGCTCCCCGCTGCCCTCGCGTCCTCTGTCTACGCCGGAGGTTCAGCGCTCTCCTTTGACCTCGCTGCGGTCGGTAGTGGTTCCGGTGTCTTCTCGACCCCCCCTAGAGGACGACGCGCTCAGCCTGCTGCCCGAAGACTCCGTCTCGGCCCTGTTGAGCGAGGAAGCTCGCTTGAACTCGCCCGCGGCCCTTGAGGATGCTTCCCCCTCGGCGCTCCCATCTTCTTCCCGGTCAGAGACGCTCTTGGCTCTGGATGAAGCCGCCAGGATTGTGGCCGCAACGCTGCCGACGGACGCCTGCCCAGCTTCCCCGCCTTTGAAGAGGAAGGTCGCTGCCTTCGTTGACGTGGAGAGGCAGGTCAAGAGATTTAAGGCGTTTCCCCAGCCGCCCGGCTTTAAGGACCTGTGAGACATCCTTTCGTCGCACCTGCAGCTGGCCACGTCCCAGGAGCCGTTCTTCTTCTCCGACCGTCGCTAGCCCGCGGATTTGGACATGTCGTTTCGGCGGGACTGGTATGCTGGCCATTCACAGGCCTTCTCCATCCCTCTGCCTATGCTGGACCGGCATCCCGTGCGGCCGTGCCGTGTCGCTAGCTGGTGGCCCGAGTCTGCTGCGGCGGTCCCTGCCACGGGGCCTGGACAAGACAGCGTCCTTGGTCCGAAACACCTTAGCCTGCTCGGGGGTCTTGGAGCTCCTCACTCAAGCCTTGGTCTGTCGGGTGGAGGAATCCTGGCATCCTTCCATCTCTCCCCTCTTAGGCGACCTGCTGGTCCTCGCGGAGACCGCCAACCGCGCTGCCTACCACTCGTCGGTCAACGCGATGGCTGCGTCGGCCAACTGTGACCTCATGCGTCGAGATGCCCTGCTCCTCGCTTGCAGTACGTTGCCGCCGGACCTGTGAGCGCAACTTCGCCGTGCCCCCTTGGGGGGGCCCTTGCTGTTCGGCGACACCTGGTCCGCTGTGAGAGACTCCAACCCCGGCCGCTGGCCCAGCAGTGCCCCTCCTCCACGCTGCTTTCGCCCCGCCCGCCAGGCTCGGGGTCGCGCCTCGCGGTCTGCTAGACCCGCTGCCCTCTCGGCCCCTGCTTCGGCGCCCGGGCTGGCACCCGCCTTTGGCCGGTCCAGACCCTCCAGACGCCGTGCCCCCGCGTGGACCCGTCCCGGCAGGGGACGGGGTCGCGGGCGGCCCGCGTGACTCCCTGCCGACCTTGCCCCCGCCGACCTTCTCGGGGTCTCCGGTCGGCGGGCGGCTAGCCGATTTCAGCGGAAATTGGCTCACGCTCTTTGGCGACGACCCCTGAATTTGCGACACCATCTCTACGGGTCTGCGGATCGCCTTCCGAAGCCCGCCGCCCTTACGTCGTGCCCCTCTCTGGACCGAGATTCCCAGCGACCCGCTGAGGGCCGCCGCCTTGCGGGAAGAGGTAGACTCCCTGCTAAGGAAAGCTGCCACAGAGGTTGTCCGAGTCCCCGACTCTCCGGCCTTCTACAGCCGCCTTTTCGTCGTGCCGAAGCCTGGAGGGAGATGGCGTCCGGTCATCGATCTTTCGGCGCTGACAAGTTCATTTTGGCCCCCTCCTTCCGGATGGAGACTGCCAGAGCCCTGAAAGCCGCGGTCCAGCCTCTCGACTTCGCAGTCAGTCTGGACCTCTCCGATGCCTACCTGCATGTCCCGATGCACCAGGCCTCCAGGAAGTTTCTCAGGTTTGCGATCGACGGCGTCGTTTACCAGTTCCGGGCACTGCCTTTCGGACTCAACCTCAGCCCCTGGGTCTTCACTCGGCTGATGGACGCCGTAGTCGCCTTAGCCCGACAGTCCTCCTCCAGTCCGACGTCGAACTACCTGGACGACCTCCTTTTGCGCAACCAGTCGGAGACCGCGCTAACCACGGACAGAGATGCTCTCCTGCACCTCCTGGCACACCTGGGTTTCCTAATAAACAACGGCAAGTCGGATCTCTCTCCCTCCCGCCGGTTTGTGCACCTGGGTATGGAATTTGCTACCGACCTCAACTTGGTTCGCCTTCCGGCGCCCCGGGTCAAGAAGATTGCGGACCTAGCCGACCAGTTAGCTCGGGAGGATGCAGCCCCCGCCAGAGTCTGGCTTCAGTTGCTGGGTTTGATGAACGCCGCAGCGGATCTTATCCCACTAGGGCATCTCTACTCCCGGCCGATTCAACTGCATCTTCTTCTCCATTGGCGTCCGTCTTCCGGAGACTTGACGACCGCGGTCCCAGTGTCCCAGATGCTCCGTCCGCACCTTCGTCGGTGGACCGACCCTACGTGGCTAGCGTCGGGAGTTCCCCTAGCCTCTCCCCCTCCGCAGATCTCTCTTTGCGTCGATGCCAGCCTTTCTGGATGGGGCGCCCATCTCCTCCCGCGGTTCCTCACGACCTCGGGCCCCTGGCCCTCAGAATTGGCGCACACCCACATCAACGGGCTGGAGATGCAGGCTGTCTGGCAAGCCCTTCGGGTCTGGGAGGACCTCCTCCGACACCAGGAACTCCTCGTGCTTTTGGACAACACGACGGTGGTCGCTTACATCCAGAAGCAAGGGAGCACACACTCCCCCAACCTGTGTATGCTCCTCTACAGGATGATGCGGTGGTGCGAGGACCGGGGCATTATTCTTCGAGCCCGGCACGTTCCCGGACATCTGAATGTCTTGGCCGACTCTCTGTCTCGCCGCGGCCAGCTCCTACACACGGAATGGACCCTGCGACAGGACATCTTTCGGATGATCTGCGCCCGCTGGGAGACTCCCCAGGTCGACTTGTTCGCCACGAGGTGGAACCACCAGCTTCCCATCTTCGTCTCCCCGATGCCCGACCCCCTTGCCTGGGCTGTCGATGTGCTCTCCATTCCCTGGGACGACGGCCTTGTGGCCTATGCCTACCCCCCTACCGTCCTCGTTCCCAAAGTCCTCCTCAAGCTGCGGGGCTGTTCGGCGATCCTCCTGTTGGTCGCGCCGTTCGCCTGGAACCGCTCCTGGACCACCGACCTGCTCAGCCTCGCCACGGACCCGCCCATGCCGCTGCCCACCCCGCGGACCATGCTCAAGCAACCGCGCCAGCCGCTGTTCCACCCCTGCCCGGAGCGACTCCTCCTTCACGCTTGGAGGTTGTGCGGCAAGCCCTCGGAGCTAGAGGCTACTCGGGTGCAGCAATGGAGGCGATCGCTGCGGCCCGTAGACCATCGACCCTTCGAGTCTACGAGGGAAAGTGGCGAGTCCTCTGTTCCTGGTGCACCGATCACGGCCTTACGCCCATGGATCTGACTCATCCTCAGCTGGCGGACTTCTTTCTCTGGCTCTTCCGAGACCAAGGCCTAGCCCCCATCACGGTACGCGGTTACCTGTCCATGATTGCGGATACCTATCGTCACCTGGGACGACCCGATCCGGGCGCCTGCAAGGACCTAGCCGACCTTATGGGACACTTCGGCTTACAGCGCCCGACACTCCGCTTGCTCATTCCTCGCTGGGACCTACCCTGGGTGCTCACGTGGTTGAACTCCGCCCGCTTCGAACCTTTACCTTTGGCCCAGTTCGCGGACTTGACACGCAAGACTTGTTTCCTGCTGGCTCTTGCTACCGCTTCGCGTGCGAACGAGCTACATGCGCTTTCGGCACGCCCTTCCTGTCTGCAGTTCCGTACAGACGGCTCCGTCCAGCTGCTCACGGACCCGGCCTTTCTGGCGAAGAACAGGTCTCCTTTAACTCCGCCTCAGGTGATCACCATTAGGCCGCTGAGAGACCGACCCCGGTCCCAGGAGACCAGGCTACAGGATCCCGTGCGCGCCCTTAAAATCTATCTGCGGCGATCTAAGCCCGTCCGCAGGGGACGGTCGCGCCTCTTCCTACCTCTAAGACCCAACCGGCGTGACATTACAGCCCAGACGATTTCTTCCTGGCTCCGCTGGGTCATACGCTCCGCTTATCAGGAGATCTCCCCTCAGGGAGCGAAGAGGCTGCACATTCACGCACACGAGGTACGAGCTATGGCCACGAGCGTCGCGTTTGATCGAAACTGCGCTGTCAAGGACATCGTGGCGGCCGTGGGCTGGAAAACCGAGTCGGTCTTTGCCCGTTTCTACCTCCGGGACCTGGCCAGCCAGAGAGAGAATCTCGCACTGGTGGGGGACATCGCCGCGGCGCAACACTCCCTCCCGGCGCCACCGGCACCGTAGGTATGCACTTCGCTAAAATTGTCGGGAGTGTGCGACGGGGAGAACGGCGTTGTTCTGTTGGGGGACTTTTGGGCGGCACCCTCCTCCTCATCGCAATTCTCCCATGTAGTCATGTCATCGGTAATGTTTTTGAAGAAACAAATTCATTTTTCTCTAAAAGGTATTTTTTCGAAAAATACTTACCGATGACATGACTCGGATGACCCTCCCTCCTGCCCTGCTTGCCGCTTTCGAGCGAAGTATCAGACTGAACGGTCTCGTGACCGGATCTGGTAAGGCGGGTATGGGGAGATAACTCTCGACCCCTGTGGGGGGGTTCCCCGAGTGCTTCTCGGGTTGTGTGGGCACACAACGGGCAAGTAGGCTAAAATTGAGCCTAGAAGTAGACATTCCCATGTAGTCATGTCATCGGTAAGTATTTTTCGAAAAAATACCTTCTAGAGAAAAATGAATTTTTATCCAAGACTGAATCCGGTTGGTTGGTTGATTTATGGTTTAACATCCACATTACCACAGTGATGATAATCGCATATTAAAAATTTATTTTTTTTGCTTTGGTTTGGGTTTCAAGTGTGTTTGTTTCATTTAGTGAAGTAGAAACTGTATGGTTTCAAATGTGAGCAGGGAAAAAAAATCGCCATCTACAGGGCTCGAACCCTGGTTACCTGAGTGGCGAGAGAGTATCTTACCACTGCACTAACTAAATTACTAAGAAGCAGTAGGTGCATTTAATTACTTATAGATAAACGTTCTCATCCCGTATCTGCCGTTGTTGTTTGTTCCAGTTTACTGTCACAAATAGTGATTGAGGACTAGCAGTTTGGGCGTAGTTTGCAACAGTTTTGGGCGTAGGTTTTCCTTGTAGGTTTGGCATAGTTTTTTTCCTTCCTTTCTCATGCGGGCTTGGGACCTACGGCGGAGATATGATCTGCCAGAAGTCAGACATCGCTTGTATCCCTTATTGGATACGCACTTGCAAACGACCCAAAGTGCCAAATTTTGTGCGGGACCCCATATTTTCTTCATAATCAATGTGATAGTTATAACATAAAGTACAAATTTATCGAATAAAAAGGGCTTGAGCAATTGCCCAACAATGCAAACACCTGTAATGTTATTGATAACATCCGGGCAATTTGGGAGTTTACAAAATACATTATTGTCGATTTCACTTAGAATTCCAATCAGAACAAACCTATTTTACGAGAAAATAATAACATACTACATGAAGTGACCTAAATGTTTCTTTATCATTTTAACACACTATTCAATAAATTTTTATTGTGTTCTGAAATCAGCTATTTTGCGTGTTTTTGCTGATGGGGTACCTCACACAAACGGCTGTAACTTACAAATATGCCCGGGACCATGGGTCTGTCAGGGTGGCAATAGCCTCCAGACTCAACAAGGCTCTCAAAAAAACCTATAAAGGGCAGTTTTCAATTAAAAAAGTAGGTATAGTATACAACCTTAATGTATATTACTTAATGTGTATTACTTGCAAGGTCAAAGGTCACAGGAGATTGACAAGTGTGTGAAAAATGCATACATTTTGAGAAAACATGGATTGTACAGGTACAAAAGTCAACCGTTTACTCATGTTAGAACGTACACTTGAAAATTTGCTTATTTCAGTGAGCTGTCAGAAAGGTCAAGGTCACAAGGGTCAGATTAATTATGTGGATTAGTCATGCATGTGAGCCATTCTTGTTGACCTATTTCCTGATCCCCTGTGACCTTGGCCTTTGAGAGTGGTCAGTAAAATTGGTACATATATTTAAAAAAGGTCTTGCTACAAAGTATCCTTGGGACAGACAGACAACCACTGGCCCATTACAATTCATACTCACTTTTGCTATCACACTTGACACAAAATGTTAAAGTATCATTTATCTGTGAAAAACAGGATAATACCAGTAATCATACACAATTTAGGAAAACTACCAGGTAAATCATGCTAATAATTTTGAAACAAAATACCAAGTAAGTAGCTCAAAGCACTGACCAAGGATCACAAGGATCATAGATCTAGTTGTTCCAATCAAAGAACACACACAAAAAGAATATAGGGAGGGGGGTGTTAAGTGACCAAAAGCTGCGAAGGCTGAGGGCCCCCCCCCCCCCCCCTTTACATTGCTGAAAGGGGGTGTACTCTAATTGAAAAAGAAACAAGAAAGGCAAAGACACTATGGCTCATGCGTATGACCGATTTCAATATGTGTGACCTTTGTAACAAGGGCTGAATTCTGCACCAGCAAATCCATGTTTTCGGAAAATATAAGCACTTTTCACACATCTGTCAACCCCCCATGACCCTTGACCTTTTTGAAGAGTCGACTAAATTAGTATGCATAGGAAGGTCTTATCATCAGCTATCTTTGCGCCAAATTTGGTTGAAAAATTTGCAAAAATGTTGATACTACCTACAATTTTATCCAAAATTGGCATTTTACACACATTTGCCAGCCTTTTGTGACCCTTAACCTTTCTGAGGGGTCATCCAAATTAGTACGCATAGATAGGTCTTACCATCAGGTATCTCTGTACCAAATTTGGGTTTGAAGTTGTGAGTAGTATTTGAGAAAAACATCTTTTGTCAAAATATGGCTATTTTTAAAGTCCCTTCTATTTATAGAAGGGACTTTTTAGGATGGGTCGCAGTGGGGTGAATTTAATAGCATGTCCATGATGTCAAAGGCGGGCAGGCCTAAACCTCTCACAACTGAAGTAACAAGATAAAAATTACGTCATGTCTAGTTATGCTAACCTCGCTGCTGAATGTACATTTGGTGCAAAGCGCCATATATGTGTGTGTAAATGAATCTCCAATATTTCTGTACACACAAGCTTGAAACTTGGTGAAATACTTTCTTAAAGGGGTGGCTAATAGAGCCTCTGAGCATATTGTAATTGAATGTCTGATTTAAGACATAAACAACCGTTTATAGGAACTCGGTTGACCCAGATTAGAGTCCGTAATTTTGTTATATTTACTTGAAATTTTGGCTGTAGCTAGTTTGGAGAAAGACATTGGATGAGTTCGTTAGCCAGCTTCGTATCCTTTCAATTTCTTTAGTAAAAATTAATTCTTTTCAGAAAAGAATTAAAACACTAAAAAACCTTGACTTCTAGAGAGACAGTGGCGGTGACGTAAAAGAGGCATCGACATAATACTCTAAATATGACGTAATTCTCTCTAGCACGTGCCGAAGTCTCTCTCTCTCTCACACACAGACATGCGCGCATCTCCAAGAGGCATAGATCCTCATGCACCCAGAGAGCGCATGAGGATCTATGTCTCTTGGAGATGTTTGGAGCACGCGCATGCATGCACTAACATGCACATGCATGAAAAGAAAAGGGGAGACTGCCAGTGCTAATATTTTAGGAAGGTTACAAAGTAAAGTAGGTTATAGCACTGTCAGGGGAGAGAAATGTGCATGATCGACCATTTCTTTTCATTTATCACTACAATATCGACTGCAACCCCTTCCCCCCTTTTGGTAGGTTCTCTTTTAGGGTGCATGGAAATTTAACTCTAGGTGGTGGCATGGAATGTATGCCCCTGCAGACACCACAGTAAAATGTGGTTGTCATTGCAGGTAGGCAGAATTTCCTGCCTCCTCCAGTATTGCCGATGGTGTGCTGAAGAGGTCGCAAAGACCGAAACAGCTGTCCACACCGGCTAAATATCTGGACCCCCTTTGGGGGGACCTAGATTTAAATTTCCATGCACTGAGTGGCTGGAACAGTGGATATGTGATACGCCCCCCTTCGGGGGGGGCTTCCATATGCATTGCTTTCAGTCACTTTCTTAGCGCCCCCTCTCTTTCCTATCTTTTTTTTTGTGCTTTGGCCACAGTAGATCTATGATCACTGGTCGATCATGCACATTTCTCTCCCCTGACAGTGCTATAACCTACTTTACTTTGTAACCATGCACATGCATCGTTGCGCTTTCAGAAGAGCATGCAGGTGACCCGATATAGCTAGTTTCGGGAAAGACATTGGATGAGTTCATTGGCCAGCTTTGTACCCTTTCAACTTCTTTAGCAAAAATTAATTGTTTTCAGAAAAAAATTTAAAAAGTAAAAAACCTTGACATCCGTCACCTCTCTCTCTCTCTCTCAAGATCTCTCTCACACATGCGCGCATCTCCAAAAGGCATAGATCCTCATGTGCCCAGATGGCGCATGAACATCCATGCCTCTTGAGGATGTTTGCAGCACGCGCATGCACACCCGCATACACACACATCTACACGCTTTCAGAAGAGCACGCAGGCGTACTTAATATAGCATGTAGCATGTCAACCTGATTTCACATCAATTATAGAAAGACTGAAATTGTACTGTGATATTCTAGTTTTGTCACCATTTTCGCAAGTCTTGAAGCGAAAGCAAAACTCATATCACGTTAAATATAAAATTACGTAAAAACAAAAAATGTCATGACAAATGATGTTTGACAAACCAACGACGCGTATGCACTGCCCGCCTCTTATAGACTTCACTATGATGCATTGGCAAATCTGCGAGGCTTTTTCAAAAGGAGATATTTCAACATCAGAATCAAGTCAAAAGTTAGATACCCTTGACAGAGAAAACAGCTCTTATATAGAAGGGACTTTGTGGGTTATGGTTCATCCCATCTTGTTACCTATTTCCTGAGCTCCTGTGACCCTTGACCTTTCTGATGGATCAACCAAAGTAGTATGCATAGAAAGGTCTTCCCATCAGGTATCTCTGTAGCAAGTTTGGGTTTAAAGTTGTGAATAGTATTTGAAAAAGAAAACATCTTTTGTCAAAATATGGCTATATTGAACCCATTTCCTGTGCTCTTGACCTTTCTGAGGGGTCATCCAATTAGTATGCATAGAGAGGTCTTGCCATCAGGTATCTCTGTAGCAAGTTTGCATTTGAAGTTGTGAATAGTATTTGAGAAACAAGAAAGGCAAAGCTGTTATGGCTCACGTGTATGACCGATCCACACGTGACAATAAGTAAAGGAATGGCTTCTGCACCAATCAAATTCATGTTTTTTCAAAATTTAATCAGTTTTCACATATCTGTGAAACCCCCGTGACCCTTGACCTTTGTGATGAATGGACTAAATTAGTATTCATAGGAAGGTCTTATCATCAGTTACCTTTGTGCAAAATGTGATTGAAAAGTTTGCAAAAATGTTAATAATACATGTGCACATACCAAGGGGAATTACTCAGCGCTGGACATACAAAAAGTTAGATCCCCTGCTCCCGCCTATCAGGCACCCACTCGCCAGCCCACAGAAAAATATGTAGGTAAAGAACAAGACGATCATATACATCCTTAAAAATGGATGCATCAGGTCAAGTCTTTAACCAATGTCTTTTTCTGGAACTTAGGAAGTAGGCAGGAGAAACACACAAGAAGGTGCACTACTAAATGTGGTTGGGTAAATACCCTGATTTCCCACAGTAGATGCACAATACTCAATATAACAATACAAATTTACCTCAAGTTATAGAATACTCACAAACCAGATAAGTGAGGCTAGCGCTGGTACAACTTTATTGTCTGTTTGAGTCAAAGCACAACAAAAATTTGCCTTTTGGCTCGTCATAAAACAAGACACTGATAAACACTGTAAGAACATTCCATAAAAATTATCACTGCAGCAATCTATCACAAGATGGGAGGTAATGTTATATAGATCACATATTATATATCACGTTGCTTTAATCAAGAGTTTAAAATCGAGACAGCAGTTGGAATAAAAGACTTCTTAAAAACATTCTTTTTGGCAAGTGGCATTTTGAATCGTCTGCCTAATCGTAGCATTCAAAACTGATCAGTACTACAATTCTATCAAAAATTGGCATTTTACACAACCTCTTGTGACTCTTGATCTTTTCCAAGGGGCCATCCAAATTTGTATGCATAGATAGGTCTTACCATCAGGTATCCCTGTACCAAGTTTGGGTTTGAATTTGTGAACAGTAATTGAGAAAAAACATTTCTTGTCAAAATATGGCTATTTTTTTACCTATTTCCTGAGCTCTTGTGACCCTCGACTTTTCTGAGGGGTCATCCAAATTAGTATGCATAGAAAGGTCTTAGCATCAGGTCTCTCTGTAGTAAGTTTGGGTTTGAAGTTGTGAATAGTATTTGAGAAAAAACATCTTTTGTCAAAATATGGCTCTTTTGGACCTATTTCCTGAGCTATTGTGACCATTGACCTTTCTGAGGGATCAACTGAAATTAGTATACATAGAAAGGTCTTACCATCAGGCATCTTTTTACCAAGTTTGGGTTTGAAGTTGTGAATAGTATTTGAGAAAAAACGAATTATGTCAAAATATAGTTATTTTTTATATATTTCCTGATCCCTTGTGACCCTGAACTTTGTGCGAGGTCACTGAAATTGGCATGTTTAGAAAGGTCTTGTCACAAAGTATCCGTGGGCCAAGTTTGAAGACTGTAGCTTGAATAGTCTCTGAGAAAATGCCAACATTAAAGTTTACCAAGGATGACGGATGGACAGACGACCACTGGCCCAGAACATACTCACTTTTGCTTCGCACATGATCCAAAAAGTTTTTTAAAAAAAAACTGTATGTTCCAATATAAGGCTGATGAAGACCGCAAGATGCGGTCAGAAAGTACTTAAACCCTGGATCTCAAGTCAAGAATGTCTTACAGTGAATGATGATAGTGTGAAATAAATTTCAGCAAACCATGATAACTGTGAAAACAGCCAATTGTCACAAAAGGTAGTGTTAACCACACATAAATATTATTTTCTTTGTCTTGAGCTTTATCAGTGGCCAGCTGCACTGGTGGGCCTTTCTGCTGGTTCCCAAGATTAATCTGGACTGGAAGGCCAAGTGTACAGTTTCCGATCCTGCTTCATATAGCTGACATATACCAGTCCCAGCAGGTCTTCAGTCGCTTTCACCTACCAAAAAAGACAGAACACAAATATTTACCGGATATTACAGTAAACCTCTTTTGAGCAGCCATCATCATAACAGCTCACCCGTCATGAAAGACCATAACTCGGGTGACTTTAGCCATGTGTCCTTCATAATACTCATGACAGTCCAGTTGTCTTTTCAAACCCCTTTCTTTGGGCTAAAAATATAGTCACTCAAAAGAGGTCACACTGTATTCTTAGAAAATGTAATGCATGGATGACAGTGTGAAACTTAACTGAAATGGTCCATGGACTAACTATGACCCATGACTAATGAGACAAGAATTCTCATGAGCCCCTGTGAATGCAGGGGCTCATGAGAATTTAATCTTCTTTTAGATGGAACAGGCTGGCTGTAGGACTGTTCTGTCTGAACCAAAAAGCTGAAATTCAGCTTTCTGGAATTTAGAAAAAGCTGAATCAGTCTACAGGACTGAAGACTGTCACCCTTGGTAATGCAAATCAATTCCTTACATGACAGCTGATTATATTTAACCTGTCCAGTATCTCTGTGGGCAGTCCGACAGCTGACTAACCATTGGAAAGCAGCACTAGTATTGTACTGCGTTAGCTCTGTTCACTGTGATTCTATTTTGTTAGGAACACTTGTCAGGCTCTTTTTTAGAATCTTGAAAGATTAATTGACCATTCAGGACCCAAACTAGTCTGGTGCTGTTCTTTTCATAGTGAACCTTTATTCTACACAGTTTATTACAGTGAATTGATTAGGAATCAAGCTTGCCTTGTTTAGTAGCTTATAATGGAAATTTATAAGATTATGAAAGGCGTGGCACCACTCTACAGCACTGCACCTTACAGGATCTTAAGAGTTAAACAAAATCACCCACCTGGCAAAGGGAGGTCTTGCCATCAGTCCACTGCACCTTGTACTTTGCAGTAATCATCAACAATGCTGAAACTAAAAATTTAAGTCAGATGTAATGCTTTTTTTTTTAGCACAAAAAGAGAGATCTGAAAAATAATTCCAGTGTATCTTGTGGCTCAGATGGATTCATAAAATTGTGTTTCTTGTGACCAGGGACACAACTGAAAATTGTGTCACGTCATTTTTTTCTTCTGCTCATACCATAAACCAGTGCTCGAATCACCAAGAGCAATGTTCAAGAATTTGAACTCATTACTATAATAATCCATTCCGAAAAGAAAAGCAACTACTGCCATTTTGATCTAAGAATGTAATTTTCATGTTTCACATATCAATATTGTGTTACTTGTGACAGAATTCTTTTTAGTGTGATGCTGATAAAGAACTTACCTGTGTAAAACTGCCATGATCTTCCCAGGAAAGAGCAACGTGGGTGTGTGCCACCATCTTTCCTGACTGAAAAAAAATGCGAATTTGGTGCAATGAAAGCCCATTATTTTTTTTCTTGCTTCAGCATTTCACACGTGACTTTGTTACACCACAAAACTCATGCTCAAAACCAGGTCCAAATTAATCAACACGACCTGTTTTCACCAAGAACTGATTAATTTTTCTCTTTTTTTAAAAAATCATTCATTTCGTGCCAATCCCATTTTTGAGCCGAGCAGCAGTTCCGGTGACGTCTACATGTCAATTATAATTCCATTTTTGAGCTGAGCAGCAGTTCCGGTGACGTCTACATGTCAGTTGTAATGCTCGATTCCATCATAAGAAAGAGTAAAAAAGATCGTTCATCACGATTTAGGTAAGAAAACCACTTTAATTTTTCTAAACCAAGTTTGTGTATGAAACTAAAAATAGTATTTGCGAAGAAACAATCGTGAAAAATGAATTTTTCTCTAAAATGTATTTTTTTGGAAAATACCAATGACATTACTATTTGGAAATGCCTCTTAGCTAGCACAGTTTCAGCCAAAATTTGGTTGTGTACCTATAGGGCAGGGGAGGCAACCTAGGGCGCCATAACCTAATACCCTGAGTAGCCTCCCGTCCATCCCCATTCCGGTCATGCGCCTAGCGCGCCAGTCCGTTTGCTTAGCTGGCTAGCGGCAAGCAGGGCAGGAGGGAGGGTCCTTCAAGTAATGTCATCGGTAAGTATTTTTTGAAAAAATACATTTTAGAGAAAAATTCATTTGTTTCCTCAAAAAATAGGAGGTGGGTGTCACGTATAACGCCCCTAACCCCTGAATACTGCTAACGAGACCTGCCCTTCCTGGGGCAACCTCCCGACAATTTCAGCTAAGGTGCCGGGAGGGGGCATTGCGCCGAGGTGATGTCTCCCACCAGCGTTACGTTCTCCCGCTGGCTGGGGAGGTCCATGAGGTAGAACCGGGCAAAGGTCAACTCTGCTCGCCAGTTCACGGCCGACACAAGGTCTTTGACGGCACAGCTGCTGCTGAAGGCGAGGCGTGCGGCTATGGCTCTAACCTCGTGCGACCTGATGTTCATCCGCTTGGCAGCGTCAGGGGAGAGGTTGTGGTAAGCGGAGCGTATAACCCATCGGCGCCAGGAGGAATTCGTCTGGACCGAGATGTTAATTCTACCTGGGACAGAGGGAGAAATAGGCAGGAGCGTCTCCTGTATAGCGGCCTGGTCCGGCACAGGTACACCCGGAAGGCTCTCCCCGGGTCCTGCTGTCTGGCCACCCGGGCCAGGCTTGATTCCCTCAAAGGCCGACCTGTGGGGCAGTCAACGGAGACCGGGTCTTGGCCAGGAAGGCCGGATCGGTCAGTAGGTGCACAGAGCCCTCTGACCTGAACTGCAAGCAGGAGGGGCATGCAGAGAGAGTGTGCAGTTTGCCAACCCTGGAGTCGTGGCGAGGGCCAGTAGAAAGCCAGTCTTTGGGTCACGTCGGCCTACTGCGCCCAGGGCAGCAGTTTGAAGTGGTCCGAGTTAAGCCACGTCAGCACCCAGGGTAGGTTACTTACTTACTTACGCCCATCACCTCCCCTGGGGCATAGGCCGCTGACAAGGTCCCTCCAGCCGTCTCTGTCCTGGGCGAGTCTCTCCAGCTGTCCCCAGGTGTGGCCCATCTTCTTGGCATCCAGGGTAGGTCCCATCGCAGAATCAGTGAGCGGAGGGCAGTTTCCAGAAGGCAGAAGAGGCCATCAGGTCGGCGCGGTCTTGCGGTCACCAGGGTCCGGGCGGCCCAAATGGCGGTACGTGTCCACGATCCTGGCAAGGTAACCTCTGCTGGTGATTGGCGCCAAGTGCTGCCCGGCGAAGAGCCAGAGGAAGAACTCGCCCAGCTGGGGGACCATCAGATCCATGGGGGAGAGGCGTCAGTCATCTCACCCAAACACAGGATGTGCCACTTTCCCTCGTAGACTCGTCGGGTCAAGGGCCTGTGGGCTGTAGCGATCGCTGCCCCTGCTGCACCTGAGAAGACTCTAGCGGTGAGGGCGTGCCACACAATCTCCAGATGTGGAGGAGGAGATGCTTGGGGCACGGTTGGTACAGCGCCTGCTGTGGTTGCTTGAGCATCATGCGCGGGGTGAGGAGCCGCAGGGGGAGGGCGGGGGGGGCGTGGCAAGGTTCAGGAGGTCCGTGGTCCCCGACTTGGTCCAGCCGAACGGAGCCACCAGAACAGGACCGTGTCGCCACCCTTGAGCGTAAGCAGGACCTTGAGGACGAGCACTGTAGGCGGGAAGCATACGCGATAAGGCCGTCCCAAGAGGTGGGGAGGGCATGGACTGCCCAGGCAAGCGGGTCCGGCATCGGGAAGACGAATAGGGGAAGCTGGCGAATCCACCTGTCAGGAAGAGGTCGATCATGGGGGTCTCCCACACTGCGCAGATCAACTGAAGAAGTCCCAACGGCGCGCTCACTCAGTGTGGAGAAGCTGGCCGTGTCGTGAGAGGGAGTCGGCCAGGGCATCAGATGGCCCGGGATGTTTCTCACTTGGAGAGAGATGCTGAGAACTGCGCACCACAGGAGAACCTGGTAGAGGAAGATGCAGGTGGAGGGAGAGCGCGTCCCGTGCTGCTTCTGGAAGTAGGCAACTACAGTGGAGTTGTCTGAGAGGGTGAGGAGCTCCTGGTGTCGCAGACATGACTCCCACGCGATGAGGGCTTTTTAGACCGCTTGCAGCTCTAACCAGTTGATGCACTGGGCCGCGAGGTCTGGGGGCCAAGTGTCGGGGGCTGTGGAGAACATCGGCAGCAGGAGTGCGCCCCAGCCGGAGAGGCTGTGTCATCGCAGAGAGACAGCGGGGGGGGGGGGGGGGGGGGGGGGGGGGGGGGGGGGGCAAGTAGAGGGGCACTCCCATCGCGAGCCAGCAGGGATCCGCCCAGCGTCGAAGATGGGGACGGAGCATCGGAAGCACCGGAACCTGAGACTTGAGGTCGCCAGTGGAGAAGCAGGTGCAGCTGCAAAGGGCGGGAGCAGAGACGGCCGAGGGGAAGGAGGTTCGCTGCCGCGCTCCTCAGGCCCAGGAGCTGTAGCCACACTCTGGCAGAGACCGCTTCCTCTTGAGACACCTGTCGCGCTAGGATCGCCAACTTCTATATCCTTTGCTCCAGAAGTCTCACCTCGTTGAGGTCGGTGCAAAGTTCCCTGCCCGGGTGCACGAAGCGGCGGGACGGCGCGAGGTCCGACTTGCCGACGTTGACCAGAAGCTGAGCCGGTCGAGCAGATCAAGCCACGTATCTGGGTCCTTCTCCAGGGAGGCCTCTGACTGGTTCCGACTGAGAAGATCGAGGTAGTTCGAGGATGTCCATCTGGCCCTGGCGACGATGGCGTCTATGATACGGGTGAACCCCCAGGGCTGAGGTGGAGGCCAAAGGGAAGCCCCTGAAACTGGTAGGCCACGCCGCCGCAGGCGAAGCGCAGGTAACGGCTGGAAGCGGGGTGCATGGGGACGAGCCGATACGCATCCAACAAGGGTGATGGTGAAGTCCATGGATGCACTGTGGGCCGTAGGGCTCGGGCGGTCACCACGCGGAAGGACGCGGGGGTGAAGTACTTGTTCAGCACGGAGAGGCCGAAGACAGGGCGCCACTTGATGCCGGGCTGGGGGACCAGGAAGAGTCAGCTGTAGAAGGCTGGGGAGACGCGATGCGTCCCCACAACTGTGGCGGCCTTCTGAAGCAAAGCGGCGACCTCACCACGAAGGACATCGGCTCTGAGCTGGTCCGTCGGAACCAAAGTCCCCAGGGGGGAGCGGCGCAGGGAGGGAGGAGACCCAAGAGCGGCCACAAGCTGGGCTCTGGGGGGGGGGGGGGGGCGGCCGATGGCCGCGACTAGTGAGCGGGCGAGCGGAGGGTCCGACGGTCCGCAGGGCGCGACCCACGGCCTTGCAGGCTGCCTAACAGCGGGCGGGGACGGAGCGGCTGGGCCAGAGGTCCTAGTTCACATCCTTCACCTCCTGCCAAGGCGGGCCGAAGCGGAACGATCTGCTATCTGCCGAGCGGTGCCTGTCGTAGATGCTTTCCTCTTGAGCGGGGGGGGTGGGGGGGGGGGGGGGGGGGGGGGGAGGCGGTCAGCCAGGCAATCCTACATGGAAAGATGAGACACGCCGCCTCGTCCAGGGACCAGAGACTCTTCGTCCTAGGGCGCAGGGAAGCCGACGGCGACCCGGTGTCATCCAGAGAGCGAGAGTGCCTGGAAGCTGGGGACCTGCCATCACAGGGGAGGACCGAAACTGGGTCTTCTGGGGCCCAGCAGAGACCGTCAATAGCGGCGGGGTGCACGGGTGAGCGGCGGGGGGAGAAGTCTTCCCTACTTCGGTGAGCGGAGGTCTTGCTAGCGGAGTCCCGTCGTCTAGCAGTCACACTGGGGGGGAGGGGGGGGGGGGTGGGCCTTCTGAACCGAGGAGGAGTCCCTCGACGTTCTCTGCAAGGGGCTGCACTGCGACACGAGGGCCAGCAATCACGCGGAGAGCGACAGCGCGGGGGAAATGAGGTAGCCAGAAGCGGGAGGGCGAACGCCAACCCTGGGAGGGGCCGAGGCTGGTGTCAAGTCGGAGGAGACAAACGTCTAGGCCGGCGGGGCAAGGTGCGCGGTGGCGAGCGAGACAACAGTCCCAGCATCGAGAGGCGTGCCACGGACGGGCGCATGAAGGGGCTGCGTCAGTCCTGGAGGAAGGCCTAGCGTGTTGGTGGGCGTCCAGGCCGCGGGATGCATTCCGCGGGTATGGAGGCCTGTCCCGTGGCGCGAACGGGGTCGGACACGGGTGTTTGCTCGGCACTCCCCTCATCCTGCTAACAGTAGCCGCACCGACGCGCAAGGCTGATCGGGCAGGGAGGCGGGACGAGTAAGCTCGCTGGGCCAGGCTCAATGTTCCTATTTGGCGAGCGGGTGCACACTGGTCCAGCAGTCTCGTCCAGCCACGGAAACTTGTCACCGACCTTGGGGCGGGACAGCGTACATCTGTGCTGAACCTGTTCCAAGGGTTTGGAGGGCCGAACTCCAGTAGCCGCATTGAGACCTTTGCAAGCTCAGGTGGGGAGGGGGTGCGAGCAACTCGCTGTGGGCCAGGCTCATAATGGATACTCTCATAACTTAGCGAGTGGGCGCACAATCCGGCCGATGTCCTAGGATTGGTAACCCGTCCTGGGCCAGGCTCGTAGCTCTTTCTTAATTTGGCAAGCGGGCACACGCTGGTCCGGCAGTCTCGTCCGGCCGAGGGTATTTGTCACTGACCTTGGGCGGGACGCCGTACATCTGTGCTGGGCTTGTTCCAAGGCTTGCGGAGGCATGTCCCGTGAGCGCGAACGAGGTCGGGGCACAGGTGTTAACTCGGAACTCCTATTACCATGTATCCCGTCCGAACGGGAGGGTAGGCGGGGCGAGCAACCTCGCTGAGGGCCAGGCTTGCTTGTTCTTTCTTTCTGACAAGTGGGCGCACACTGGTCCAGCAGTTTCGTCCAGCCGAGGGTACTTGTCACTGACCTTGTGGTGGGACGCAATACACGTCTGTGCTGGACTTGTCCCGAGGGTGTGGAGGGCCAGACTCCAGAAGCCACATCGAGACCCGAGCAAGCTCGGGCAGGGAGGCGGTCGTGCAAGCAAGCTGTGGACCAGGCTCATAATCAGAGCATGGAATTACTCGTACTAAAAAAAGAGGAAAACCCCTTTTCACTAGGGGAGCCCGGGGGCATGCCCCCCCCCCCCCCCCCCCCCTGGAAAAATTTTGAAAATTTACATTAAAATTTGTGCAATCTGGTGCATTTTAGAGAGAAACGGAGCCTTTTTAACCACCTAAAAATCTTGCTTTTTTTTCTTATTTTTTGGGTGCACTTTTTATTTTTTGTGTCAAAGGTTTAAAAGTTAAACTAAAACTTAAAGTATTCAACAGAATATATCCAAATGCTTATTCAAAATACATCTGAATGTCTTTCCATTTTTTCATTTTTTTAAAATTTGAGTTTAATTATATAATATATATACTTTCTTTAATAATCTCTGATTAATCAGCTGTAAGTATGGATTCCTTTTCTCTCTTATTTAATACAATGTACTATGTCACTGAACTGGAGAAAGGTTATATAGATTTTTCAACATAATTTCATCAAACTTTACTGGAAAAAAATACATTGTAATAAATTTATTCACCATCAAGAGTAATATTTCCAATGGCACTGCTTTTAGCTTTCTTGTGTTTCGCTGTAGACACGTGAACATCAAGAGCTACGCGGCCGCGTAGTTAATCAAACTCTGCGCAGTTCGCGGCAATACGCCTGCCCACAGGCCGCTAACTTGCGAATACACTGAGCGCGGAGCTCGTCGTTTACGCTTTTCTCGAGCCAAGTCCATCTCCAAATATTCTTGGCTCCAGAATCGTCTATTCTGTCTCCGCGTTTAAGTATTTTCTCTTCGCCATATTTTGACCAAACGACTACCACTGAAGACCAAAAGCGACGTGTGCGAGCTAAAGCTAACGCCTCGCTCAATTTTGAATACGCGATTTGGGGATATCCGCCACATAAAGATCGCGAAACACGGTATTGGAATAGTGACTTTACGATTTTGTTTTCGGCGGAAATTTTTATTTTCGGCGGAATGGCAGCTTCATTTAAGCGGAAATCCGCCAAAAAGAGGAAAATTCCATGCTCTGCATAATGGATACTCTCATTACTTAGCGAGCGGGTGCACAATCCGGCCAATGACCTAGGGTTGGTAACGCCTGGCGTAGCCCGTGCAGTCCGAGTCTCCACATCCGGTGGAATACGCCTGGTCGCATACGCAGAGGTGGCAGGGGGGGGGGGGGGGGGGCGCGGGGGCGGTAGCAGGTTCCTGATCTCGGACTGGTGCAGGCCGTACGCGGCGATAGAAGCCCGAAACCTGAGACCACTGCTCTTCCAGCCAGGGGGCGCAGACAATGCACGGGTGAGTGGAGGCACAGTCGGAACAGGGAAGGCCCACGGCATGTTCGTCACTTGGCCATAGGAAGTCCCCACAGCGTGTGCAGGTGCGGACTTGGAAACTGCAAAACATAGTCAACAGTGAGAGGCGAGCGAGTTTGGCGCTCCGAGGCCATACAACGAGCATAAGCGAAATTCTTATACAGTGCCAAATCCACGGCCAGTGCTGTCGCCTGGCGCTCCTCTCTCTCTTCCGTGAGCGCCAGTCGCGGGCAACAACCGAGGTTTTACCTTGCCATGGCGGAGAGGCCGGCGCCCGACCAAGGCCGTAGGGGACCAACCGTGTCGCAGAGGCGAAGCCCCACAGCACCAACCGGTAGAGGCACCACAAAGTCCCACGAAAGCACCACAAAGTCCAGCGGAAGCCCCCACACCAACAAAGGTAAACTCCAAGCTTGCACACTGAACACAGTAATCCAAGGCTAGCACAGTAAACACGGTAAGCAAGTCCAAGGTCACCAGGCGACCGGTCACACAGCCAAGGCGCATTATAGTAGGTACACAACCGTTCATGGCTAGCTAAGAGAACACACCGGATGAGGATTGAAGGGGGGGCTACTCAAGGTACTAGCTTACGGCGCCCCTAGGTTGTCTCCCCTGCCCTATAGGTACACAACCAAATTTTGGCTGAAATTGTGATAGCCAAGAGGCATTTCCTAATAGTAATGTCATCCGTAATGTTTTTGAGGAAACAATATGGCTGTTTTGACCTATTTTTGTACCTCTTGTGACCCTTGATCTTTCTGAGAGATCATCCAAATTAGTATGTACAGACGGACACACAGTGATTCCCGGCATTTGTAAGCTCAGTGGTCTGGCGTAGCATTGCTATTGTGAAGAAGAATAATAGCACGAGCAGCGAAATGACGTCACTTCAAGCTTCACATCATGACATCATTAGTCCCATGACGCTGTGTTCATAGTGACGACACAATGTTATACGTCACTGATTGCAGTACTAACATTTGACGTATCAGAGAATCAACTTTGCAATTTTCTTGCTGATTTTCACGCCTAGGGCTTACAGGTCACATTTTGACCTAATCCTACCCCTGGGCTGGGACAAACAGCATATGCAAACACTTGGTTAGTTATTTGGGTTTAACGCCGAGCAGGCAACTAAGGCCATCTCACGATGGGATGGGTAAAAATCTGGCCAGCCAGACTAAAAGAAAGGTCTTAAGACAAGATGTAAATATAACTTTAAAATATTTCATGCTAAAATGTCGCACAGGGCTTTAAAGGAAACGTCTACAGGCTCACAAAAAGGTCAAAATAATAGAATTATCATAGTCTATGAATGCTCAAATGTTATAAAAAATATTGCACTCTCTCAGAAAACTAAAGACTTTGTCCAGGGTAACGTCCCGGAACAAAACCTTCAAGGAGTCTGCTGTGAAATGTTTATATCTTGTGTCAGATCGGCGCAAGACAGCAAAAAGTGTTTCACAGAATACTGCTCGTTGCAGGCATAGCACCATGGACGCTCCTCCTGTTTCAGTAAATAAGAGTGCGTAACATATGTGTGCCCGATGTGGAGCCGAGCAAGGACAGTCTCCTCACGGCAGCTGCTGCAGCAATAAGGTAGACTGTCGGATACCTTAGAAAGAGCTTCATGCAGCCTGTTAGCTTCCTCTTTGTCCCACTCGGACTGCCACTCATGGGCTATGTACGCACTAATCACAGGTCTAAAATCACTATAGACAGTCTGTGCGTCAGGGACAGGGTCATTGCGGGCATCATTGGCAGCAGAATCTGCGATCCTGTTGCCTTCGATGCCCACATGCCCTGGGACCCAAATAAAAATGATGTCATAATATTCCTTCATCAAGTCTGCGTACAGCTTTCTAATCTGCACCAGCAGTGGGTGGTCTGTTCCTGCGCCCTGAAGGGCCTGCAGGGCAGAAAGAGAGCCAGACAAAATCATAAGTTCCTTGCCCTAGACCGATAAGCATGCTTGAGTGCCAGCAGAACGCCTGCAGTTCTGCACTAAATACAGATGAATGGTCTGGGAGGCGGAGCTTAAATGGGCGTCTAGGATGATGAGAGGACACTGTGGCCACAGCCACTCTCCCATCCTCAGACTTTGACCCATCCGTATAGATACGACAATAGACAGGAAAACTTGAAAGGAGTTCATTGAGGCTCTGTTGGTATATGGCTGGTGGGGTAGAGTCCTTCTTGTGGGCGGCCAAGTCCAGCAAGATGTCAGGAACTGGTAATAGCCAGGGTGGAGTGATGTGTTGCAGAGATTCTGAAACTCTATCCAGGTCCATTCCGGCCGCCTGCAGATGAGGTCGGACACGGAAGGAAAGTGGCCGGACAGCTCCCGGATGGGTATCATAAATCTCTGCAAACGGCGGTTTAAAAACACAATCATAGGCAGGATTGTCTGGATGGTCCTTCAGTTTCAGAACATAGCAGAGCATGAGGCGGATGCGGCGGAGCTTGAGAGAAGGCTCCCCTGCCTCGGCATACAGACTAGGAACTGGAGACGTCCTGAAGCCAGAAGGCCCCCAGACATATCCGCAGACCTTGATGGTGAATTGTGTTCAGATACTGTAAAACAGACTTTGAAACCGAGCCATATACCACAGAGATGTAATCCAGTTTGGACCGAACAAGGGCCCGGTACAGTCAAAGTAAGACAGCGAGGTCTGCACCCCAGTCAGTACGACCAACGACACAAAGAACGTTGAGGGCCTTCTGACAAGAGGTTCTAAGGTAATTAATTTATGGTTGCTGAAGGTCAGTCCTTAGGTCAAAGATGACCCCCAGAAACTTTGCCTCCTCGGCCACCTTAACTGGCACTCCAGCATTGCTCAGGCTAGGTTCTGGAAAAAATTTCGTCTGGTTAGTAAAATGCACACAGACTGTCCTTGGAAGGCGAGAACTTGAATCCGTTGAGAGACACCCACCCCTGGATGCAATCAAAGCAAGTGCCTCTCAAGGGACGCAAGTCCTCGACCTCGTGCGCACAAAGCAAAGTCATCAACAAACAAAGAGCATTCAAAATCATCCTTGACGGCCTTTACAATGTTATTAATTTTAATACTAAATAAAACAGGAGATAGAATGCTGCCCTGCGGGACACCCATCTCCTGTTCAAAGGAGTTGGAGAGGGTGGAACCCACACGGACATGGTTCGACCGGTTAGACAAAAAATTGTGAATAAAAATGGGCAGGTGCCCCTTAAAACCCATGTCCAACAAGTCAGATATTATACCATACTTCCAAGTAGTTTCATATATGCCTTCTCAAGATCGAAGAAAATTGCATAAACATGCTGCTTGTTGACAAAAGTATCTCGGATAAATGACTCAAAGCGGACTAGATGGTCAGTTGTACTACAGAAGCACCAGAAACCACACTGGAGGTCTGTGATGAGACCCTGTGACACAAGATGCCACACCAGGCGGGCGTTGACCAGGCGTTCCATAGTTTTACATAAACATGATGTCAAAGCGATTGGCTGGTAGTTGTCCAGGTCGGAAGGATCCTTACCCGGCTTGGGGATCGGCACAACCACAGCCTGGTGCCAAGATAGTGGAAAATGGCCAGTTATCCAGATATGGTTAAAGGCCTTGAGAAGTACAAGGGTTGATTGACTGATTGATTGTACATTTCTTAACGTCCCGACAGCAACAAGACTTTCTCAGGACGTGCCTGCACTGCTTGTGAAAAAAAAAAAAAAAAACAGATTATTGAATGTATGTCAAAAGCCCGTCCAATACGTTAAATAAACCTACAACATGGGGCCTAAATAAAGGTAAGACCATTTACTCATTTAGCCAGTCCAATACGCTAAATAAACCCAGGACCATTTAGCAACACAATCCAATATCAAGAGATACAGGGAGCGCAGACAGTAGGGAGAGTTTAAAAAGGAAAAATACAGGTGAATGGACCAAGGGTAGATAGAAACACATGCCCCTGAATAGAGGGGAAAACCCACCCTGTGGGGCTGACCAGGGTGACCCTGGGAACTAAAAAGTAGTTAACCCCACCCAAGTCCCTCAGGGCAGACCCAGGTGGGGATACAAGGAATGACTTCTCAAGCAGATGCGTTAGGAGTTGATATAGTGGATAGTATCTAGGCCAGCAGCAGAGTCATTACATTTCTGCAGGACCTGCTGCAATTCTGATAATGTAAAAGGGGTATTATATTCCTGAGTTATCTGATTTAAAGTCACAAATACCAGACTCTCGCTTCTCCTTCTCTCTCTGGAAGAAGGGTGAATAATGCTCTGTTGAAGAATTATGGGCAATGGTGGAGGCAAGAAAATTGGCCACAGCCTTTTTATCTGTGACCAAACTGGCACCATCTCTAAGATGGCCGACAGAAGCTGAGCCACCCCTACCCCTAATTCTTCGAACAGCCTTCCAGACTTTCTGGGATGGAGTCCTAGAAGATAAATATGAGACAAAATGTGTCCAGGAAGCATGGCATTCACGTTAAAAAATATAACGGGCTTTTGCACTCTGTCTTTTAAAGGTTAAAATATTCTCTTGCAACGGATTACGAAAAGCACGTCGCTAAGCAGATTTGCACGTTTTTTTGGCCTTTGGCACTCTTTATTGAACCATGGTACTCTCGGCTTCCGAGGGACTGATGTGGAAGTTTTAGGGATGGTTTTACCTGCTACGTCCAACAAAAGAGAAGTAAAACAAGAAACGGGTTTTTCAGCTGACATGACCACCTCCTCTGTAATACGAGGCTGACAGAGGGAGGCGAACAGAGGCCAGTTAGCTTTCTGAGATTCCAGCGCCCAACCGGTGGATCTTCCCCACAGCTGAATGATGACAGGACTACTGGGAAGTGATCACTACCTCACAGGTAGTCATGAACCTTCCAGTCTAGAACAGAACTAGATCCTGAACCTGGGTTAGAGTAGGTAGGTAAGCCATCGTTAAAGATACATAAGTTGAGAAAAAACCATCTTCTAACATCTGACCTCTGCCATCATAGTGGTCACTACCCCACAGGTGAGCGTGACCATTAAAATCTCCCAAGAGAATAAAGAATCATTCTCAACCGCCTCAAAACTTTCGCCGAGGAACTGCTGGCAGAAGAACAGGCTGGCTTCAGAGTTGGAAGAAGCACTGTAGAGCAGATTTTCAACTGCCGCGTCCTGATCGAGAAACATCTGCAGCATCAGCGCGAACTCTACCACAACTTCATTGATTTCAGGAAAGCATTTGATCGCGTCTGGCACGACGGACTCTGGCAAGTCATGAGATCGTTCAACATAGAGGAGGGACTGATCCAAATGATAGAAGCGCTTTACAAGAACGCCTGCAGCGCGGTTCTACTTAACAATCAGTCAGGCGAGTTCTTCAGGACGACGATCGGTGTCCGTCAAGGATGCCTGCTCTCTCCTGTCCTTTTCAACATATTCCTGGAGAAGATCATGCAGGAAACCCTCCACGACCACCATACTTCAATCTCTATTGGTGGCAGATCCCTGTGCAATCTTCGATTCGCAGACGACATTGACCTCATGGCAGGCAGCAATATGAGCTCCAAAACCTGACAGACAAACTTTCAAGTAGCGCAGGGTCTTATGGCATGGAGATCAGTAGAGAGGGGGAATATGAGAGTTTTAAAGAATCTTCTATGGCCCTCATTTTTCTATGTTATTCGCTCACAAAAACGCACACGACCTTGCCTTTCCTTTTTCTCAAATTCCTTTTATTTTTCTCTGTAATTAGATATATAAAGAAAGAACTGAATCTTCATTAACACTATGACTGAGAATTTAAGGGGTTAACTCAGTCATAGTGTTAATAATACTTCAAATCCCCCCCACCCCCCCCCCCCCCCCCCCACAGACAAAACGCCCGATCAAACCAGTGCTTGTAACCCAAAGCAATTATATATAATACATAAACACCTCATGCCTACGCTTGACTGGTTTTGAAAGACCCCCACTTCAATTCAGGTAAGATATGAATAGACCTGTTCTGAAAATAGCAATTATTCGCATTTTCTTGTCGGGACGAGATTGCCTTTTGAAACCGGGATCGAAATTTTTTGAATCAGATCGGTATGCACCCGCACTGTCTCGCTATTCATACAGGAATTTATAATTTTTTCAATTATGTGTTCACCCGTTCGATTTGCCATTAAATGCAAATGGCTAACAGCCAACGCGCCGACACAGTAGGGCGTCGCTATTCAACTTAGTAAGGGAACACTCTATGAATAAACCGGCTCTACAGCTTTGAAAAGGCTATTTGCTGAGAGGTGACAAGAAGAGTTTCGAAATTGACTTCATATTTACTCAATGACTGGTTCCCGAAAAATCAGACGGTGGTTATACTGTGCACTATAAACAGTTTGATAAGAAACTAACAAGTAATATCTAACACACAGACGTACACACAAACAAACACACTTACAAACAGACGCGCACACAAACAAACAAACAAACACACAATCAAACAGACGTACACACACACACACACACACACACAAACAGACGTACACACACAAACACACAAACACACACACACACACACGCACTTACAGACACTCATGTCAGTACAATTTTATCGTAAGCATGAGCTGCCAGGTGGTGTCACGGTTGATCGCCTTTTGTGTTGCCTCACGCTGCGCTATTAGCGGCCGCATTCCATTCCTTTTCAATTCAGACACGAGCCGCATTTTGAAAAGACTCTCACCCGTCTTTATGGCCTTTATAGCTACACCCTTTCAAATCGCTAAGTTGTGTCAAAGATCAACAGGGGGACATATTACTTTTCAAAAGAGGGGGATTTGTACAAGTGGGCTTAATGTACTCATGTGGTTTCTGAGGAATTAGAAAATCAACTGGTGGTTATTACACTATACAGGCACTGAAAAAACAGCTGGATAAGAAAATACCAAGTAAAAACAATAAGTCACAACTCACTTAAAGGTTACCTTAAAGTGAGTTACAATAGGAACTTATTAACTACTTACATTAAGAACTTATTAATTACTTACCCTAATTACTTGCAAGTACTTAATAACAACTTGACTCTAGTCACGTATACTAAGTCTTTTTTACCAAGACACAAGGGCACCGGAAAACTTTTTTTTCTCAATAATATTCTGGTGGTGCAGATGGTGCAGGCCTAAACTGTGTAAGTGGCATGTCATCTCTCTGTGAAGTGTAATGAAAAAATAAACGATTACCAAATCTGATTTTTATTTGTTTAAAAGATTGTGTAGCTTTTCTGTGGTTTCCTGAACACCTATCTTTTTTCCTTCCGCTAAAAAACTGGCTTTTAGCTCTTCAACATTCACAGGAGATTGACTACGCATCTTATTCTGTATTTCAGACTTTTGTTGTTTGTAGTTATTTAAATCATCCTGGACTCGTTTAAATTCCTCGTCATTAATACAATTATCATTCAATGCCTTACTGATAATAAGTTTAAGACTGCTCAGCTTTGCACCCGCCAAAGTACTCAATGCTTCATGTTTTTCTAATTTCGTGTGAAACCTCTTGTTCAAGGCCTCCAAACCAAAGCATGCTAGGCATGTAGCAACGCTTAGACCCTCAATTGCTATTCCAGCCAAACTCCCAATTCCTGTGGCGAACAAAACAATGCCCCCTACAGAACATGAAGCTGAAACTGCACCAATAGCCATAGAAGTGTTTTGAACAGAATTAAAAACGGTCTTATACCGTCTTTTGCACCGTGAATATTTCGCCTCCTCACTCTCCAAATATTTCAAAGCTTCTGTAATATTATTTAATCTGAATGCATCTGCCTGTAATGTTTTATCTGAAGCAATTGGCATATGTGGATCAGGCGCAAGTGTTGTTTTAGTCATCACATTTGTTTCAGTCGGCTCAAGCGTCGGTAGTTGCGGATAGAAGTTTACCATTTTTTTTATTCACAAATATTTTTTTTATTTAATCAGCAATTACATTTTGCAACTCTTCAAAAGTATACAATTTGCTGGCATAATAAAATGCAACAAGATCAATGTGTTCAAGGTTTATGTAAGTTAGACGAACAAAAGTTGTTTTGTCAACCACCACCTTGACAGCTGGAACACTGCTCGAAACATTAATAACATCATTATTTTTTGTAATAGCAATAAAGACCTTTGATGATTCTGTTACTGTTTCGTCCCATGTAAGTTTAATTCCCTGTGCAATTTGAGCCTCTTTAGCAGTAGTTACTGATTTCATGATAATTTCAAATACTATTGTCGCTTCTCTAGCCACGACTAAGCTTGCTGGCATAAACACAACAGAAGTATCTGATCTACCCTTTCTAGTTGTAAGAAGATATCTCCGTTTCTCATAATTTTCAACTTTCAGTTTTTCTCTGCTATTGTTGTCTGGGGCAAAGCTTGGAACAAGACTTACAATAAGCGGCCCAGAATTAACAACCTTCCTAAACACTAAGGCACCTTCGTCATCAGTGTATACATAAGGACTAATAAATTCCAACTTTATGTCCCAGTCAATTGTGGGTGGTGGAACAGGTACAGGTGAAACCACCCACTTATTTCCCACATGTATTAAGTTGTAGGGCGAATTATTTACAGGTGGAGTAGGTACAGTAACATCACGTAGCTGACCAAGTTTAGGAATCTGTTTTTCACCGTCTTTCATGTCGACAATTACTTTTCTCTTGTACATGCCATTTGAATCAAGTTCAAAACCATATATTTCTCCAACATCCCCCTCCTTCTCAAAATCCTGTACGTCTGCCAAATCTTTCAATTCTGTTACTGGACATGCAACTGGTATGATTCTCAACTTTGGACCACCACTCATTTTTTATAAACAAAAATAAAATTATTTAATTTCCAACACAACACTAAAATCATGCATAAGAACTGGTTTGTCATCCTGATTAGTTACAGATATACTCAGTGACTCAAAGAAACTGGAACCTAATTTCTTAAACTGCAAATTAGGAAATCTAACAACCACACTTTCACAATACGGAGCAGTTCCAGTTGGTAAGCATCTCAACAAAGTTGAAGGCTTTCCATTGTGAACATTCTCAGATGTGTTTAGTTCTTTCAAATAAACATTTAGCACTCTGTGTACTGACAAATTGACAGGACGTTTTCCAGTTATTTTAAGTTTTTTTGTCTTCATTGATATAATACCAAACTTAAAATCACCTAAATCATCTGTTCTCCACCAATCTTCGTCAATATAAAATCCAAGTAAATATGCAAATCTATCTGAGATCCTTAACCAATCTTGTGTCGGAGATTCTAATGTAACAAGTAGGTTAGCTGGATTTAAAGTTGCTTTGATTTTAAATTTACTTTGAAACCATTCAGCTATAGTACAAAAGTCATAATAGCCAGGAGGTATAGCTTCAGTCTTACCATCAAAAATTACTTTATTATATATGTCATCTTCTACATTAAACCATTTTACTGTGTAGAACATTTCATGGATAGCTGCAGCCTTGCTACCATCACGATTATCAATCCCATTAGTTAACCACACTGGTTTGCTTGTGTCAAGATTTGTTAAGGTAATAAACATTTTTATTATCTCATATAAAAAGGATGGAATTTAAATCACCAACCATTACCACTACAAACGCATTTCAATTTAATGTGGATGCCAAATACAATGTCGCACCTACTTATGAACAGAAAATAATTCAACTAAATCAGCTTGACATAGCTGTGTCTGACGCAAGCGTACAAGATTTATTCCAAGTGAAAGTACCAAATCCGTTTGATCATTACCTAAACCCTCCAATAACAGATGACTCAACTGCAAGAAAGTGGTCTTCAAGTCCACTACAGATGTTTCAAAACCAACTCAACTTTGCCATACTGTGTTCTACTACAGGCTGTGGTGTTTCATTTACAGATCATTTGAATCACTCAAACAAACTGATTAGATCTGTGTATCGTTTCCATGTTTATTACCAGCTTAGACGTATACTGTCAGAACTGCATACACCACTACCAACTGAATCCAGTTTCAACAGGTATAACAACCCCATGGATATGAAAGCATTTGAACGCATCTGTAATGAATTTAACATTAACCCTGGCACCAAGTATGACTTCACACAAAAACTTGATGATCACAAAGGCATGGGTACACTTTATTACGCTATGAGTCACAGACAATACCCTCAAGATTATTACCCTGGTTACACTTCATTCTCATCTAAATCTGAAGTCTGGTTAGGATCAATAGAGCAGAAACAGTCTAATGCGTGGACCACATTTATTTTAGATAAATCTGACGGGTTTACTCAAGCGGGAGTCGAGCGCGTCAATGAGTCTATCAGAACATATGTCTGGTGTATACTAGGTGCACAATCACTAACAAAATCGAATATTTTGAATGGAAGTGGTATATTTGAATCTCAAAAACAGTTTCTCGCTAATCTTGAAGATTCAATTAATTCAACAGTTGATCTCCCATCTAGCATACAGCGCTACCAAAACGTACTCAGATATGCCAGATCGAAAGTTGACTTTGTAGTTGGCACTGGGTTATACATGTTACCATCTGACCTTCAACTCCAAATGGGTACAATAACAAATTATAATAATGAAATCATTGTTGCAGGTGTTGGTCAGAAATTAGGACTCAATAAAAGTGTAAACTTAGGAGCAACAACTGCGCATGTACTGTCATTAAAATCATTACAGGAGGTTACTTCCCCTGCCCCACCACTGGTACCCATACAGTCAGTAACAACCCCTGACACACATGAGTCAGAACGAACTGCATTAGTAATAGGATTAACAGGGCTAGGAGTATTACTTCTTTACCTGTTTTATTAAATAACCCACCATTAACCCTCCTACTGTCACCAAAAATACCCACACATGTTCTGCCATAAACCCAACTACCTTTGCCGCTGTACTAATCAACCAGCTGACAACAGAGCCTAAAATGTCAGGCAACGTGTCTACTGCTTTCAGAGCCAATTTCTTAAGCAAGTCTGATATGTGAGACAACTGTTTCTTTACCCACGACTGTAAATCTTTTGGATCTGTGGGAGCCGGTGGGCCCGGGGGTGGCGGTGTCAGGGCTGCACCCCCACCAACCCCAGCACCGGAGACAGCCAGCACTACAGTGCCGATAATAAACCCAAGAGCAGTAATTAAACTAGCAATTATTCGGAAAATTGCTCTCTGAAAAGTGTTTTAAGTCTCTCAGCCAGAGTAGTGTCTTCGTGAAGTATTTTCTGAATAGTTTCTCTAATTCTGTTGACCTGTGATTTCAGTTTTTGTCTTCC
Source organism: Semisulcospira habei (assembly GCA_036245525.1). Lineage (NCBI taxonomy): Eukaryota > Metazoa > Mollusca > Gastropoda > Semisulcospiridae > Semisulcospira > Semisulcospira habei. Next base: position 80,676,146 of record BTPG01000007.1, on the reverse strand, counting down.
AATACTAATTGTTTCTAACCGTCCTGATCTTTCTATCTGCAAATCATTTAATCTGTGTTGTATTCTTTCTTTCATTTCTGTGTCAAGATTTCCATTGTCTGCTGTAGCCAGTTTCTCTTTTTCACGTTCAATGTGTTTATCAAGTTCTCCCAGTTTGGCAAGATTATTAACCATCTCACCTCTTATTGTCTGCAGTGATTTATCCAATCCCATAATCTCCCTCATTGACAAAGGTGGGTCGTCTATTGTTTTCATAGCGTCATTTAATTGCCCTTCAGTAAATGAGGTTTCTTGTATCACAGTGTTTGCTATTTCTGGTAGGCTTGTTACTGGTGCCATTTCAATCTCTTGCCCTGTTGGCAACTTTGTTTGCGTGTCGTGAAGAACACTAACCAGTCTTGGGGGAACGGGAGACCCTCCAATTCCAAGGTACCTTGCCAACCCAGAGTTACCACCGACTTCACCTTTAATTGTACTTAAAGCTCTAAACTTAGAAGGATTATTTTTATGTGTTAGATATATTTTCCCTCTGTCTGTATTTACAAATAAGTGCCCTTTATCATATTCAAACTGGTTAGGATCCAAGACATCTGGGCGCGCTCCAACACTTTCATAAAATGAGTTTACTTTATCTTTTAACAGTTCGTGATGCATACTAGAAGTAGTTACCATTCCAGTCATATCTGTGATACTGGTATCTGAGACATTCATGTCATCCATTTCAAAATCTTCATGATTAAATCCTCCTGCTGCCATTGTTTTATTAATTTATTATTTTTTATTGTGCATAATAAAAATGACACAGTCTTACGGATCAAAGTTAGACCCATACAGAAAACTACGTGAGCCCCTGGGTGTTAAGGGCATAAGACAATCGATAGTCATCACGAACAATCCAAGTACCATAGACCAGAACCAAACACTTACAGTCAAGTTTCCAAACCTAGGTCCCAGTGACGTTATTGTTCCTGGCACTGCTCGTCTTGCTTTTAATATTGAACTATCATCAGACGCAGACGTAAACAGAACACTGGTTGACAATCTTGGCAGAGCAATTGTTAGAACTATTAAAGTAAAACTTGAAGGACAGGAAGTGTTTAGTCTTGACGACTCAGATGTATTTTACTGTTACAAAGATCTTTGGCTCACAAGAGAAGAACGAGAAGATCGTATTTATCAAGGCATACAGTCTGATAATGTTGGTAAACTTCGAATCAATGCTGGAGACAAAACAACTACTGGGGTACCAAAGGAAGTTATTATAGCAGAAACATATGGAACCAGATTTTACATTCCACTTGAGTTTGAAATCCTAACAGCTCATTTGCCTTATTATCAAGGGGCACTGAATGACCGTCTGAGTTTTGAACTAACTTTCAATGACTACTCCAAAGTTATAAAATCATCTGCCACAGATGCAACATACAAGATCTCTAACATTTCCTTGGAATATGAAATTGTCACACATATTGAACTAGCCAGACTCATACAAAATCAGTACCAGTCAAGACTTCCAATTTATTATGACAGGGTGATTAGACATAGTTTAATTCCCAAAGACAAGAGTGACCCAATGTGGAACTTAAACTTAAACACACCAGCCAGGTCACTGAAAGGTATTCTTATGTTGTTTGTTGAACCGGTGAGTCCATACAAAAGAGATTCAGAAAAATTCTACAATCCTAAGATTACACATTTGTCCTGCACAATCGAAGGCCGCCCTAATCAAGTGTACGCTTCAGGAATGTTACCTTATCAACACTATGACGAAACCACAAAGTATTTTGCGGGTGGAAGGATTAGAGATAAACCTGCAAACATTGCGTGCAAAGATCTACATCTGTATGATGTTAGGATCGGACAATACCTGACAAATAAATATGCACTTTGGTTAGATCTTCGTAGTACAGACGACGATTATCTTCATGGGTCAGGACGAACTGTTGAGAACGGTAGTGATGGAATAACAATTCAGATACAAAAGAAGGTTGAAACTGCTGCAGCCATTAACATATATTTGTACCTGATATATGACGCACAACTCAATATTGCAGAAAGCAGACTGAGTGGACACATATATTAAAATTATATTGTGTATTAAAATGAACCGTAGCTTAATGACCCTTGATCCACACTGTGGCTTATTTGTTGGTGCCACAGGGTGTGGGAAAACTCAATTCGTACTTGACTTATTACAAACAAGATACATACACCACTTTGAAAACATTGTAATATTTTGTCCTACAATCAAACACAACAAAGCTTATCACAACCGTTTATTCATTTGGACTGACAACAACATATACTTAGTTGACCCTGAGAAAAAACTGAATGACTACCTACAATATTTTTACAAGCAATTTGAAGGACAGTCAACATTGTTTATTGTTGATGACTGTTCTGCAGAGAAAGACATTGTCAAGAAGAGAAACACTCTAGCAGAACTTGCCTTCAGTGGCAGACACGCAAATGTCAGTGTATGGATTCTCACTCAAAAATATAATGCTGTACTAAAAGATTTTCGAGAACAGTTAAAGTTTATCTGTTTGTTTTACTGTAAGGATCGTGACAGCTTCGAAGACTGTCTCAGAGAGAATGATGTCATCCCAAATAAGCATGAACGAGATGATGTAAAAAATAAACTGAAATCAACTAAGCATCTAAAGCTCATTTTAAAGACAGATCAGCCCACAGGGTATGGGTTAGTAAATTGATGTAAATTAATTTATTCTTTTGTTTGTCCAATAAAAATGACAGACGGACAAATCATACAGGTGCTTGATCTCACACACCTTTTCAAAGATGTTATGCACTTTACTGATTTAATAACATCACCCAAACAGACTTACATAAGCCTTTCAGCACCATCAGAAATATATGTTACATATAGTGTGACTTTAGATTATGTCGATGAGCATCCAAATGTGGAGCACATGACAGTTGATTTAAAGACACCTACTTTTAAAGTTGTTGATACCAACTATGGCTGGTTAGGGGAAGTTTGTTATAGCATATTTAAACAACTACGCAAACTAAATGTTTATATTGACAGTGTTGCAGTTAATAAAGTGGAATTACACAAGGTGAGCCAGCAGAGTTAACGTTAATATTTTTTATTTATTATTTTGTCGGTCAAATAAAAATGACGGACAATTCACAAAGCCCTGGCCCATCAAACCCTGGCTCATCAGGCCTACGTAACGTGTTTCACACAACAGACTTGCCTATATCCAATACTAATAATGTTTACGAATCAATAGAAAACTCTTTTTCTGTCATACAACAAAATCTTCTTACAGGCAGTGTGAAGATTCAAATTGTTGCAAAAATCGAATTCACTAGGGTCGACGGTGAGGTGATTGTTTCGTACATATCAACAAGACAACACACTGTTAACACAAGAAGAGAATTGGAAAACATGTTTAGAGACAGACTATTACCAGACTTTCTACAGGCAATTGACAGTGCAAAAATGAAGGGGTCTGGCTGGCACGAAGGGCATGTACATGAACTACAATTAAAGCAGTCTAGGTATCATCCTATATTAGGTAAATCATGGTTGCCACTGCCAACAGAAGTTTCGAACAAGAAGGCAGTCGTCAACATACAGAACAATGACAATTTCTGTTTCATGTGGTGTGTACTTGCTAAACTACACTTTGTGAGGTCAAGACCTGATCGCGTATCTAACTACATCAAATTTGTAAATGAACTCAACTTTAGTGGCATTGAGTCCCCTGTTAAAATAGAGGACATAGACTTGTTTGAAAAACTAAATCCTGGTATATCTGTGAATGTGTTTGTGTGGGATAATAATGCTGAGAACAAGTTACAGCCAATTAGAGTATCCCCAATTGCCCCAACCTATGGTCAGTCAAAAGATAAACATGTTGACATGTTGCTAATCGGCGATGACAATAACTTCCACTACACAATTATCAGGAATATGTCACGTCTAATTCATTCACATACAACAAAACACAATGGGAAACAGGAAGTGTGTAAAAGATGTTTACAAAGATTCTCCTCCATAAACGTAGCGCACAAACATGTTTTACACTGCAGGTCAGCTGATGACATACAAACAGTACTTAAGTATCCAGATCCTGGTAGTCAAGTGTATTTTAAGAACTATGGGAATCAGCAAAAATTGCCGTTTGTAGTATACGCTGATTTCGAATCCCTGGTTGTTCAATTTGAAGGTCCTGTTCCAGAGTCATTACCAAAGACTATAAAACTAAGTGACCAAGTGGTGTGTTCTTTTGGATACATTATTGTTAGGTCAGACGGTCTTCATTCAGAGCCTGTTATCTACAGAGGTGAAAATGCAGCTTGTCTGTTTTTAACAGAAATGAGACATCTGTATAGTCAGGTAGTACAGTATCTCACAACATGTCAGATGCCTTTGGTGATGACAGAAGAAGACAAACTGAAATTTGATACAGCTGAGACGTGTTGGATTTGTGAACAGCCTTTAGGATGTGATAAAGTTCGTGACCATGATCACATAACTGGGCGTTACAGAGGTGCTGCACATAACAATTGTAACTTGTTATTAAAAATAGATCCTAAGACATATAAGTTACCAATCTTTTTCCACAATCTCAAAGGTTATGATTCACACATCATCATGCAGGCTGTAGATGAGTCGTACAAAAACATAAGTTGTATTGCCCAGACAACTGAAAAATACTTGACTTTTAGGTTGGATAAATTAGCATTTTATGACTCCATGCAACATTTGTCTTTAGGATTGGCTAGTCTGGCAGAAGGGCTGACTGAGTATCCAATAACAAGTAAATATTTTGAGTCAGACTTGGTTAAGAAAGGTGTGTATCCGTATGAGTACATCAGTGAGTGGGTTGTGTTTGAAGAAACAAGACTGCCACCAAAAGAGAAATTTTATTCTACACTAACTGGAAAAGGTATTTCTGACTCTGAATATCAACATGCACTTGATGCGTGGGGGAAGTTGGGGTGTCAGACAATTGGTGACTACCACGATCAGTACTTGAAAGCTGACGTTTGCTTGCTAGCAGACGTATTTGAAAGTTACCGTGAGAAGGGTTTGTTGCACTACAGACTTGACCCAGCCTGCTACATAACTAGTCCTGGCATGACGTGGGATGCATTTTTAAAATCTAGTAAGATATTTATAGACCTGTTGTCTGATCGTACGATGGGTGAAATGGTGGAACGCGGATTGAGAGGAGGTATTAGTATTGCATCGAACAATTACGCCATAGCCAACAACAAATATTTGGACAGTCATGGTGACCTTGGCCGGGGGTTTGACCCCTCGAGGTCAAGGTCATTCATTACGTACCTTGACGCTAATAACCTTTATGGGTTCGCAATGTGTGAATTATTACCCTTGAAAAACTTTTGTCTGTATGATTTGTCACAGTATGATGTAACAGGGTTAACTAACAATATTATTAATCTTGACCGAAACGACGCGAAGGGTTGGATCTTTGAAGTCGACCTGGAGTACCCACATCATCTACACGATTACCATAATGATTATCCATTAGCTGTTGAAAAAATGAGTATGACGGGGAAAAAAGAAGACACTAAGCTTGTACCGAATCTAAATGACAAATTCAATTACGTTTGTCACTACCGCTTGCTGCAGTTTTACATCAGACATGGGTTAGTACTAAAGAAAGTTCACAGAGGAATTCAATTTGATCAGAGTGCTTTCATGAAAGATTACATAATGAAGAACACAACCCTTCGTGCCAGAGACGGCAACACTGCATTTGACAAAGACTTCTTTAAGCTTATGAACAATGCCTGTTTTGGCAAGACGATGGAAAATCCTCATCACAGAAAAGATGTGAGACTGGTTACAACTGAATTGGGTGCAATTAAACTTACAGGCAAGCCACAGTACACTGGGTACAAAGAGTTTCATTCATCATTGTATGCAGTGTCACTCAAAAAAAAGATTGTTAAACTGGACAAGCCAGTATTCATTGGTATGGCAATTCTTGAATTGTCAAAACTGGTGATGCTTGAATTTTATTATGATTACTTCAAATTAAAGTATCCTGACTGTCGATTGTTATACACTGACACTGACTCTATGATCATTGATGTGTGTACTGAAGACTTTTATGAAGACATGAAAACAGAGTTACACATATATGACACGTCTGACTACCCTAAAGATCATCCACTGTTCAGCACACAAAACAAGAAAGTGCCTGGTAAGTTTAAAGATGAACTAAATGGTGTGCCAATAGTTGAGTACGTTGGACTGAGATCAAAAATGTATTCTATACTGCACCAGAAAGGGTAGTCAGTCAAAAGCCAAAGGTATCAAGAAAACAGCAATAAAAAATAAAGACATTCGTCATGAACATTACAAGCAAGTGTTAGATGGTGCATTAATGCCTGATTATCCAAACAAGTCACTGAGATCAAACAAACATAATCTTGAAATAATTCAAACACATAAGAAATCACTTGCAGTTGGAGACACGAAACGAGTGTTTCACACTAAGGAAAAAGCTTATGCACCAGGTCATTACAGGCTCAAGTTATCTGAAGACATTTGTGATGAACTGGTTGATGAATTAATTGATGACTTAGTTACTGAAATGAGTAACGGTGTCTGGGGGAATAATCTGTAATTCTTCTCTGACAAATGCCCTCTGGGGTGCAGGGTCATACAGGTAATATATTGTTGCGTCTGCGCCGGGAATTATTTTTTTTATATTATGAACGGATGTTGACCATATGGGGTCTGTTGACCTGCGCCTGATGTCATTCTCAGCTTCACCTGGTTGATATAAATATCTCACCTGTTTAGTAAATAAACTTGTGTCTGGTGCCTGTGCTGGGGTTGTCATTGTTTTTGACTCTGTAATTGTTTTCAATTTAATAGCATCAGCAGGTTTTGGGTGTCCTTCATTGTTCATTGCTTTTATCACATGTGGTAACCTTTGTACCCACTCCGTGTTACGGGTGTCATGCATGAGTTCCTTAGAATACTGGTAACTGAAAAGTCTTTCTGATAACTGTTTGTTAAAGTTCTCTACAATTGCCTGTGATCTGTGTACACCTGGAATTCCTCGTCTGACCAGTACGCCATGCTTCGCAAATAACTGATTAACTGCACCTTTGAATTCTGATCCGTCATCAACTTGTACAAGTCTGGGGTATCTTAAGGGGCCTCGACTATATATTTTTGATAATGCTGTAGCAACTGTACTGGCTGTTTTGTCAGATATGGGTTCAGCGTCTTTATACCTTGAAGCAATGTCTACAACAGTCAAAGCGTACTTGTATCGTTTCTTTCTTATTGTGTCATGCGGAAGAAACAGGAGGTCCATTTGGTGCGTGTCATTAGGTGTTGTGTTCTCAAAATGGGGTCTCGTTATCTTTCTTGGAGCAGGTAAATATATCTGCCAAATTGCCTGTCTCTGTAACCATTGCTTGACTTGATTGAGTGTTATATCTCCGCCCACAGCGGCATGTAATTTCTGAATAGCGGTTGCTCCTTTATAATACCCTGATGGTGAGTAATATATTTTCGATAGTTTATTTTCGGCTGACATTTTTTCTAGCAATGAAAACTCCAGTAAAATAAACAAATATCATTCCCACTAGAACAAAGATTATCTCCCCGTTTCTTTGTTCTGGGCTTGGTTGATAGTAGTCACTTAGTTTTGGTTTCGGTATAGACATGTCTTCACCCGTGACTAAAAAATACTCACGGATTGCGTCGTCTGTATTTGAAAACGTATGTTGTGCGTGGCCTTCAAGCCTGAGTTTTTCATTGATGAAATCAAGTTTCTCAATTCTATTCTTTTCGTAATCCTGTTCTGCCTGTGCTAATTTTTCTGACGCTTCATTATGACGCTTTATTTCTTCTGCAGATTGTTCTCTACCCATTTTAGAAAAGAGATAATTAGAGCCGCTAAACGCGAGGGCGTTGACCATCGCTCCTCCCACCATAATAGCTATCGTCGCCATATTTATTTTTATTTACATAGAAACATTTTCGGGAATAATTCCCTGTTTAACAAGAAGGTCTTTCGTGGCGATTGACGCTGTTACAACTACAATTAGCTTAGCGCTGTCTTCGAAATCGAGTCTACTGAGATCTGGTGATTTCATTTTGAGTAGATTTTTTCCCAGCATAGAAAACGCTACTGCTAATGCACTGATTACTGCAGAGTGATACACAAGATTCATTAAATTCTTTGAGTCATTCATTTCTTAGGCAAGAAAAAATTAAAATAATAAATTTATTACTGCATATGAAATGGGTCGACAACTTTGGGTATTGTTAGTTATGTTGAGACTTCTGTTTTTGATGATGGAGTGTTTAATTTTTTGGTCACTGTACGAGTGTGCGGCTTGTATTTTTTGTATAATTGGTAAGCTACAAAACCAGATCCGACAACAAATGCGGCAACTACATATTTTGCTGTTTCAGAATTAGACTGGGTTGAAGGTCTTTCACTTTGATGTGGGTGTGACAGGGGTGCCAGTCCTGACGGTCCTACCAGTCCTACCGGTCCTACCGGCGGTGTTGACGGCGGGTCACTTACATGAGCCTTTTCTGTTAGCGCCTGTAGCTGTAACTTTTTCTGCTTGTTCCATTCAGCTAAACGTTTACCTGACTGAACCCTCCCTTCATTTTTAATTTTTGTCACTGCGTGAATCGGAGTCTGGACAGGGTCCGAAACAGGGTTCATCTGTGGGGTCGTTTGGGGGGTCGTCTGTTGGTCGTCCATTTTTATCAACAAAAAAATTTAATTTCGTAAAATCAACATGGCTGCTAGTTACAATTAATGTTACCAGAGGAGCCAGCAAATTACCAAACCTGTAGAATAAAAGGCAAGCTAATTTACCAATTGCACTCGTTACAATGGGGTTACTCTCGAGGTCATTTGTGAGATTTTCAATGTCTACAGGGAGAGCGTAACTCACAGCTTTTGAATATAAGCAGACAATTGATTTGCTCAAATCACGGGTCATTAGTGAAGCCATGTGCTGTTCATATTTAAAATGAAGTTTAAATAAATCAGCAGCCGTGAGGGATAGTATATCTTCAGTTGAATATAGCTTCCCAAGATAAGATTTTGAATGACCAGAAACCACTACAGATAAAAGTCTTTCCCTTTTTGAATCTAAGTCTATGTTTTCTACAGCGCCAATATCATTTAATAGAAGGAGTTCGTCTGTGTTCATTTTATAATGCAATTAAAAAAGATAATTTATAAACACATTTGTTTCTTTGTCAGTAAACCAGACATGAGTACATTAAGCCCTCACATGTAGAACCGTTTTGTAAATGATCCCCCTCTTTTGAAAAGTAATATGTCCCCCTGTTGATCTTTGACACAACTTAGCGATTTGAAAGGGTATAGCTATAAAGGCCATTGACGGGTGAGAGTCTTTTCAAAATGCGGCTCGTGTCTGAATTGAAAAGGAATGGAATGCGGCCGCAAATAGCGCGGCGTGAGGCAACACAAAAGGCGATCAACCGTGACACCACCTGGCAGCTCATGCTTACGATAAAATTGTACTGACATGAGTGTCTGTAAGTGCGTGTGTGTGTGTGTGTGTTTGTGTGTGTGTTTGTGTGTGTTTGTGTGTGTGTTTGATTGTGTGTGTACGTCTGTTTGATTGTGTGTGTGTTTGTTTGTTTGTGTGCGCGTCTGTTTGTAAGTGTGTTTGTTTGTGTGTACGTCTGTGTGTTAGATATTACTTGTTAGTTTCTTATCAAACTGTTTATAGTGCACAGTATAACCACCGTCTGATTTTTCGGGAACCAGTCATTGAGTAAATATGAAGTCAATTTCGAAACTCTTCTTGTCACCTCTCAGCAAATAGCCTTTTCAAAGCTGTAGAGCCGGTTTATTCATAGAGTGTTCCCTTACTAAGTTGAATAGCGACGCCCTACTGTGTCGGCGCGTTGGCTGTTGGCCATTTGCATTTAATGGCAAATCGAACGGGTGAACACATAATTGAAAAAATTATAAATTCCTGTATGAATAGCGAGACAGTGCGGGTGCATACCGATCTGATTCAAAAAATTTCGATCCCGGTTTCAAAAGGCAATCTCGTCCCGACAAGAAAATGCGAATAATTGCTATTTTCAGAACAGGTCTATTCATATCTTACCTGAATTGAAGTGGGGGTCTTTCAAAACCAGTCAAGCGTAGGCATGAGGTGTTTATGTATTATATATAATTGCTTTGGGTTACAAGCACTGGTTTGATCGGGCGTTTTGTCTGTGGGGGGGGGGGGGGGGGGGGGTGGGGGTGGGGGGGATTTGAAGTATTATTAACACTATGACTGAGTTAACCCCTTAAATTCTCAGTCATAGTGTTAATGAAGATTCAGTTCTTTCTTTATATATCTAATTACAGAGAAAAATAAAAGGAATTTGAGAAAAAGGAAAGGCAAGGTCGTGTGCGTTTTTGTGAGCGAATAACATAGAAAAATGAGGGCCATAGAAGATTCTTTAAAACTCTCATATTCCCCCTCTCTATCAGTACGGATAAAAGCAAAGTGATGATCAACACCACAAGCGACAGCAGCAGCAACATCCACATGAACGGCCAGAAGCTAGAAGAGGTCAATAGCTTCAAGTACTTGGGAGCCACCCTGTCCAAAGACGGTAGTTGCATAGCAGAGATCCGTATCAGGATAGGTACAGCAACATCCGCAATGGCCAAGCTAGACAGGATATGGCGAAGTAACTCCATCAGCTTCACCATCAAGTACAGGCTTTACAAGTCCCTCGTAGTGTCTATTCTACTCTACGGCTGTGAGACTTGGACACTGCTTGCAGACTCAGAAAAGAAAATCCAGGCCTTTGAGAACAAGTGCCTGAGGAAGTTGCTCCGCATCTCGTACCGCGAGCACAAGACCAACGAATATGTACGGAGCATCGTCACTTCCCTGGTGGGCCCACATGAACCCCTTCTGGCAACCGTGAAACGGCGCAAGCTTGCTTGGTTTGGCCACGTGACCCGACACAACACCTTGTCCAAGACTATCCTCCAAGGCACTCTCGAAGGAAGTCGTCGGCGAGGTCGTCAGAGAAAGAGTTGGGTCGCAAACATAAAAGAATGGACCGAACTCGAGATGCCAGACTTGCTTGCCACCGCCCAAAATAGAACTCAGTGGAGAGCACTGTCTGTTGCTGCTGCCTTTCAGTCCCCCCAACGCCCAGTTCGGGCAAGGGACTGATGATGATGATGATGACGAGAATAAAGGGAGGGGGCAGCTGATCTACTAAGTTAAAAATATCATTGCTACAGACCCGCAGGGATGGTGGCAGGTAAACACTGCATAAAATATGGTTATGGTCTTCTTTAAGGTAACCTGAGCTGCGACAGCCTGAAGACAGGTGTCGACTAACGGAGCTACATAAAATTTGGCTACTAATGAGAAGAGCCACTCCATCCGAGTGCCTCTCCGAATCAGAGCATATATGGATAGCATTAAAATCATTGAAGGACACAGGGTCAGAAGTCTTCAAGTAAGTCTCCTGAAGAGAGACTTTTTTTACTCATCAGATATGTTGTCTGGGAATGACATGTGCTAGCTATCTGTGAATAGCTCATTCAAAAACCTTTCGATTGATGTATCATCTGACACGGACGATCAAAATCTTGGATTTGCACAGTGGCTTTGAAAGTGACACTCCCAATGCACAAACACGACTTCACAATGGCGCCCGCGGTAGAAAATTCTTTCATCAATGAGGACGCAAACTTTGCTTGTGACTTGCAGAAAACATTGCGCAAGTTTACAAATGTTTATGAGTAACGATAGGTAAAGAAATTGTCAGTATTATAAACTAAAATTTATTGATTGAACTGATTATTTGGAACCGCAATTAAATTTTTACTGTGTGTAGTTGATTTCCAGCCCGACGTTCACGCCCATCTCGTGGGGTATAATTTCTTTGGGCCTAAATTACAGCTTTGACAAGTACTACTGAAATGCACGCCATATTTACTGCAATACTTCAACATTTGCATTTGAAATTTTCGGAGACAAATATGTTGGATGGTTTCTTTAAAATAACCATTTTAGTCTACAACAAATGACAACTCTTTGCCAGGTAGCAGAAGAATTTTTCAGCATGCCAACTTGTTTGGTTTTGACTGCCTAAACTATGAAAAAAACAATGTTTTTTGTGTTGCTTGTTTTTCTAGTTGCTGTAACATACTTGTAAATAAGGAAAACGATACAAACACACATTATTATTATTAAATGTATTATCATTATTATTATTACAAGTACTATTATTATTATTATATTTTATTTTTGAAATTCTTGTCAGTTTCTTAACTACAGACAAAAGAAGATCACATTGAACAACAAATAGTTTCGGCTGCTTTAAGTTTATATCGACAAGATGCTGTCAGACATAATTCAGCAGAGGAAACTTGGACGATCAACCAAAATCATCTCCATCTCAATCAACAGACTTTTCTTACAGCTAAATATGTGACACAATGACGGAAAACACCAGACATTCAACTCAGACTTTATTTAATGAGATTTACTACTCTACAGGTCTGCCTGTCTATCCAGTACTTTCTATGACACAGACGTGTATTTGTCAAATGAGAAAATACAGACCTGAAGAAAGACATGAATATCCTGACCAAGAAATGAGTGCTATCGTCCCAGACCACTTATCTTTTCCAGTGCACTCTTTCCTATCTTCTCAACTGACCAGCATATCAGTCAAACAACGACTGAATCTTTTCTTTCTTTTGCAATCATAGCAGATTCATGTCTGTGCGATTGAAGCTAGAATCCATAAGGTGTAAAGAAGGTGTGCCCTTCAGTGAGCTGTAACAATGGGTGGAAAAAGTTAGCCCTTTTTTGCTTTTGCTGATGTAAGCAAACCCCAGAAAATAGTTACGTGATTGAAAAAAGGCCTACATCAAATCCAGAATCCTTAAACCCCCCCCCCCCCTCCCCCATCAATGGACAGCACCTCTCTGAGGGACGCGCCTTCCATAATAAACAGCATCTCTGACGGACGTGAGCCCTTGTCTCCACCCCCTGCCCCCCTCCGTTACTCCATTAACAGTATTTCAGAAAAGCAATTGTTTGTTTAAATGTGTATTTTTTACATCTATTTTCTAATCCCCTGTGAATTTGGCCTCTGAGAGAGGTCATTGAAACTGATATGTGTAAAAAGGTCTTACCACACAATTATATCTTTGGTCAAGTTTGAAGAGTGTGGATTGAATAGTCTCCAAGACAATGTCAACGTTGAACTTGAAGTTCACGACAGACAAAAGACGGATGTATAACCACTGGCACATATATATTCACGTTCAGCACATGAACATAAAAGTATCAACTCCATCTTTGCTTATGACCATTTCTCACACTAATTCTTTCTATCTATCTATATCCAGTAGTCTTGCTGACCGTTGGGGCACCACTGATGACTTGACAACCAGCTCCCTCCATTCCTCTCTGTTCTCTGCCATTCTTAGTGTATCGCCAAGCTTCAGTCCTGTCCACTCCGAGATATTGTCCTCCCTTCTTTTCCTCTTTCTCTCCTTCATCCTCCTTGCACAGTGCCTTGCAGGATTGTTTTGGCAAGCCCTGCTGAACGCGTGACATGCCCATACCCACTATAAAGGCTACCAAATACTAAAACTTTACGATAATCGGTAGAGTGGTTTCAGAGATATCGCACAGAAAAAATATTGAAGCACTGAAAACAAATTTGGCTGCCAGGGCCTTTACACTCGGTATGTCAGATAATTTTCCTATCTTCAGGATACCTTTAAATTAACAGCAGTTTAAATCAAATGAGCTGTCCTTTTTGTGATATTACCTTTAGTGTATAAACCCTTTATATCTCTACTGTGACTTTGACCTTGATGCTAGGACCTCTGCTTTAGTACAAGACACATCTTGTAATTTAATACTGACTAGATATGAGAATTTAAACAGTTCTTTTAGTTGCTTTTGGTGAAATTACAGACACCCAGCTACAGTGACAAAAAGGATGACTACAGTAGACCCCCCTCTCAGGAACAGTGGAGGGGGAAGAAGAAGCAACTTAAACAAGGAACAGGAGGCAGATAAGCACCTTGCTGGTTTCCATAGCCAACAGATGTCCTGCCGCTGGTAAATTTGAAAAATAATGGGAATGCATTCAGAATTCCATGTGTGAGATATAGTGCTACAATGCAAGATATTATGTCGTATACTGTCGTGTTCACATCTGTGGTTTAATGTGAACTTATCACACAGAAGGGGGTTCGTCGTGTTTTAGTGTATATTTTAGTGTCCGATTCATGTGCCAATGATGAAAATTATCTAAGACAACGCTTTTAGTTTTAGTGAAGGGTATATAAGCCATGTAAACCCTCATTTTTACACATGTCCAAATGGCATTTTTGGTCCTTTCAGGCATGCAAGCGTATAAATCAATTTGTGGGACTAGAAAAAAATCAGGGCAATCTACAAGTTGTTTTGATACGTGACAGTAAAAACCACACAATTCTACATTCACGTTATGATTTTATAGGTGTCTAAACATAGCACTTTCTTAAAAATGCAGAAATAGGTCATTATAGGTTATATTCAAATGCATATATCTCGGAAGCCAATCAACAAAAAGTTCCGATTTTTTTTTAATGTGCACTTCTTTTAACGTGTACTTCCGAGTGGGGCATTTGTTTGGTGGCAGTTTCTAGGGAACAGATTGAGTGGACCTACCTACAGTATCAGGTGTCTTAGCCGGTACCAAGTCTGAACCTATTTCTGGACCCCTGTGACCTTGACCTTTAAAAGAGGTCACAGAAATTGGTATGTGTAAAAAAAAAGGTCTTACCACAATGTACCATCCGGCCAATTTTGAAGAATGTGGCTTGAATAGTCTCTGAGCAAATGCCGACTAAGTTTACCACGGATGATGGACACTGGACAGATGACCATTGGCCCATTACATACTCACTTTTGCTATCACATGGGTGAAAGAAAAAAAAAAAAGACAAGAAGATAAACAGCCTGAAACTACCACAAATTGCACATGTTGTATTCAGGCTTTGAAATGATGTGAAAACTTTAGTCATGTGACGATTTCTCCAGAATGGTATTTTTGTGTGCATTTCTACAGGTATACTTTTGGTCTGTGTATATAACGTACCTCAGCACAAACTGGTGGTGAGGAAATGTCATGTGTGCATAGACCCTGTGTACATTTACATCCTCTACTGGGTGGGGTATACCAACTTCGAATACTTGCGTCAAAATAACCACCAGCATATCATACTCATAGTCATAGTAACCTCAGGAGTCCTTAATGCAACGCTTCAAACAAGGCCCTGAAAGCATGATATTTGCAGACAGGGTTATTTCCAGTTTACGCGACACATTCCCCCCCCCCCCCCCCCCCTTTTTTTTTTTTTTTTTTTTTTAATCATTGGAATGCGTAAATGCACTTTATTTGTAAACACGTCAATAGACGACTTCTTTCCTTGACAAGGAGTGCGCAGCACTGCAGCCACTGAAATAGGGCATGATCCAGTCTGCATCTCAATGCGCATACGCAGATCAAAAATTTTCACGTGCATGAATATAAGCAATGTATATACGCTGACCTCTGCAAACCCACTTACTCTACAAGAACCAAAGATATCTGACACTTACTCGTTTTTGACGACGAACAGCAGCGAAAACAAGTACCTCCGTACACTCGGCCCGCGTAAGCTGCAATACTGCTGAAGCCTGTATGAAGTAGGCCTTGCTGACCTACCAGCGGCTGAAAGATGCAGAGTTGTCGATCCGCGAACATCGGGCAGAAGAGCATGGACCAGCAGAGGGCAGCCAACTATCTTAGCAGCCAGCAGAGAGCAGCCAACAATCTTAGCGGCCACAGTATGAGATACCCATCATGACAAAATACCAAAAATAGGCAATTCGCCAAGGGACGTAATCCCGGGACACCGAGAAAAGTAATGGACGACATAGGGCCATATAAACAGTTACAAATGTGTTTAGGAAGCATTTCCATATTTATAAATGATAGGCATTAGAGGGCACAACGCATAGTTTTGCCATAAGACAGTATTGTCTGAAGCCCCCCTACACTGTCTGAAAAGCAGCGTGGAGATCAGTCTTTACGCCATTTTTGGTCTCTAAACCTATGACGGACGGCATAAGGCCATATAAAACAGATATCAATGTGTTCCGGATGCATTTCTATATTCATAAATTATATGCATTAGAAGGCACAACGCATAGTTTTACCATAAGACATTATTGTCTGAAGCCCCCCTACACTGTCTGAGAAGCAGCTTGGAGGCCAGTTTGTACATCATTGTTGTCTCTAAATGTAAAATGGTCGGCATAGCACCATATAAAACCTATAAAAAATGTGTTCAGGACGCATTTCCATTTTCACAAATGTTAGGCATTAGAGGGCACAACGCATAGTTTTGCCATAAGACAGTATTGTCTGAAGCCTTTGACACTGTCTGAGAAGCAGCTTGGAGGCCAGTCCTTACGCCATGTTTGGTCTCTTAACCTATGACGGACGGCATAGGGCCAAATAAAACAGTTATGAATGTGTTCTGGATGCATTTCTATATTCATAAATGATATGCATTAGAGGGCGCAACGCATAGTTTTGCCATAAGACGGAATTGTCTGAAGCTATTGACACTGTCTGAGAAGCAGCTTGGAGGCCAGTCTATACGCCATTTTTGGTCTCTTAACCTATGACGGACGGCATAGGGCCAAATAAAACAGATATGAATGTGTTCCGGATGCATTTCTATATTCATAAATGATAGGCATTAGAGAGCACAACGCATAGTTTTGCCATAAGACAGTATTGTCTGAAGCCCCCCTACACTGTCTGAGAAGCAGCTTGGAGGCAGTCCGTACGCCATTTTTGCTTTCTTAAACTATGGCGGACGGCATAGGGACATATAAAACAGGTATGAATGTGTTCCGGATGCATTTCTATATTTATAAATGATAGGCATTAACGGGCACAAAGCATAGTTTTGCCATAAGACAGTATTGTCTGAAGCCCCTTACACTGACTGAAAAGCAGCTTGGAGTCCAATCCGACGCCATTTTAGTCTCTAAATCTATGACGGACGGCATAGAGCCACATAAAACAGTTATAAATGTGTTTAAAAAGCATTTTCATATTTATAAATGATAGACATTAGAGGGCACAACGCATAGTTTTGCCATAAGACAGTATTGTCTGAAACCCCCTACACTGTCTGAGAAGATGCTTTGAGTCCAGTCCTAGCGCCATTTTTGGTCTCTAAATCTATGACGGACTGCATAGGGCCACATAAAACAGTTATGAATGTGTTTAGAAAGAATTTTCATATTTATAAATGATAGGCATTACAGGGCACAACGCATAGTTTTGCCATAAGACAGTATTGTCTGAAACCCCCTTACACTGTCCGAAAAGCAGCTTGGAGGCCAGTACATACACCATTTTCGGTCTCTTAAGCTATGACGGACGGCATAGGGCCATATAAAACAGTTATGAATGTGTTCCGGATGCATTTCTATATTCATAAATGATATGCCTTAGAGGGCACAACGCATAGTTTTGCCATAAGACAGTATTGTCTGAAGCCTCCTACTCTGAGAAGCAGCTTAGAGTCCATTCCGAACGCCATCTTTGGTATCTAAATCTATGACGGACGGCATAGGGCCACATAAAACAGTTATGAATGTGTTTCGGATGCATTTCTATATTATTAAATGATAGATATTAGAGGGCACAACGCATAGTTTTGCCATAAGACAATATTGTCTGAAGCCACCCTACACTGTCTGATAAGCATCTTGGAGGCCAGTTCGTTAGCCATTTTTGGTCTTTAATTGTATAATGGACGGAATAGCGCCATATAAAACCGATACAAATGTGATCGGGAAGAATTTCCATATTCATAAATGATAGGCATTAGAGGGCACAACGCATAGTTTTGCCATAAGACAGTATTGTCTGAAGCCCTTGACACTGTCTGAGAAGCAGATTGGAGGCCAGTCCTTACGCCATGTTTGGTCTCTTACCCTATGACGGACGGCATAGGGCCAAATAAAACAGTTATGAATGTGTTCCGGATGCATTTCTATATTCATAAATGATAGGCATTAGAGGGCACAACGCATAGTTTTGCCATAAGACAGTATTCTCTGAAGTCCTTGACACTGTCTGAGAAGCAGCATGAAGGCCAGTCTTTACGCCATTTTTGGTCTCTTAACTTATGACGGACGGCATAGGGCCAAATAAAACAGTTATGAATGTGTTCCGGATGCATTATGTGAGTTATGTGTAAAGATTTTGTAGTGTTTACTTTATATCCATTTGGAATTTGTAGCTGTGCAAGTGCAGGGAGAAAATGTTCATAATTATGCTATAATGTTTTTATGTCCTGTTTGTACTATTTGTTATAAATGTACCACAACCGAATTTCTCTTTTCGAGATAATAAAGTACTCTTATTCTTATTCTTATTCTTATTCTATATTCATAAATGATAGGCATTAGAGGGCACAACGCATAGTTTTGCCATAAGACAGTATTGTCTGAAGCCCCCCTACACTGTCTGAGAAGCAGCTTGGAGGCAGTCCGTACGCCATTTTTGCTTTCTTAACCTATGACGGACGGCATAGGGACATATAAAACAGGTATGAATGTGTTCCGGATGCATTTCTATATTTATAAATGATAGGCATTAAAGGGCACAAAGCACAGTTTTGCCACAAGACAGTATTGTCTGAAGCCACTTACACTGACAGAAAAGCAGCTTGGAGTCCAATCCATACGCCATTTTTGGTCTCTAAATCTATGACGGACGGCATGAGAGGGCACAACGCATAGTTTTGCCATAAGACAATATTGTCTGAAACCACCCTACACTGTCTGATAAGCATCTTGGAGGCCAGTTCGTTCGCCATTTTTGGTCTTTAATTGTATAATGGACGGCATAGCGCCATATAAAACCGATACAAATGTGATAGGGAAGAATTTCCATATTAATAAATGATAGGCATAGGTGTCTGAAGCCCTTGACACTGTCTGAGAAGCAGCTTGGAGGCCAGTCCTTACGCCATTTTTGGTCTCTTACCCTATGACGGACGGCATAGGGCCAAATAAAACAGTTATGAATGTGTTCCGGATGCATTTCTATATTCATAAATGATAGGCATTAGAGGGCACAACGCATAGTTTTGCCATAAGACAGTATTCTCTGAAGTCCTTGACACTGTCTGAGAAGCAGCATGAAGGCCAGTCTTTACGCAATTTTCGGTCTCTTAACCTATGACGGACGGCATAGGGCCAAATAAAACAGTTATGAATGTGTTCCGGATGCATTTCTATATTCATAAATGATAGGCATTAGAAGGCACAACGCATAGTTTTGCCATAAGACAGTATTGTCTGAAGCCCCCCTACACTGTCTGAGGAGCAGCTTGGAGGCCAGTCCTTACGCCATGTTTGGTCTCTTAACCTATGACGGACGGCATAGGGACATATAAAACAGTTATAAATGTGTTCCGGATGCATTTCTATATTTATAAATGATAGGCATTAGAGGGCACAAATTGATTGATTGTACATTGTTTAACGTCCCGACAGCAAACTGCTTGTGAAAAAAAAACTTAACAGAAAATTGAATGTATGTCGCCAGCCGGTCAAATACGTTAAATAAACCTACAACATGGGGCCTAAATAAAGCTAAGACCGTCTAGCAACACACATCCAACATCAAGAGCTACAGGCAGTGCAGACAGTTGGGAGAATTTTAAAAAGACAAATACAGGTGAATGGACCAAGGGTAGACAGAAACACATGCCCCAGAATAGAAAGGAAACCCACCCTGTGGGGCTGACCAGGGTGACCCTGGGAACTAAAAAGTACCTAACCCCACCCAAGTCCCCCAGGGCAGACCCGGGTGGGGGATTAGAGGGCACAAAGCATAGTTTTGCCATAAGACAGTATTGTCTGAAACCCTACTACACTGTCTGAGAAGCAGCTTGGAGGCCAGTCCTGAACTCCATTTTTGGTCTCTAAATCTATGATGGACGGCATAGCGCCATATAAAACCCATACACATGTATTCAGGAAGCATGTCCATATTGAAAAATGATAGTCATTAGAATGCACAACGCATAGATTTGCCATAAGACAGTATTGTCTTAAGCCCCCCCTACACTGTCTGAGAACCAGCTTGGAGGCCAGTCTTAAACTCCATTTTTGGTCTCTAAATCTATCATAGACGTCATAGCGCCATATAAAACTGATACACATGTATTCAGGAAGCATTTCCATATTCAAAAATGATAGGCATTAGAGAGCACAACGCATAGATTTGCCATAAGACAGTATTGTCTGAAGCCCCCCTACACTGTCTGAGAAGCAGCTTGGAGGCCAGTTCGTACGCCATTTGTGGTCTCTAAATCTATGACAGACGGCATAGGGCCACATAAAACAGTTCTGAATGTGTTTAGAAAGCATTTCCATATTTATAAATGATAGGCATTAGAGGGCACAACGCATAGCTTTGCCATAAGACAGTATTGTCTGAAGCCCCTCTGCACTGTCTGAGAAGCAGCTTGGAGGCCAGTTGTACGCCATTTTTGGTCTCTAAATGTATGATGGACGGCATAGTGCCATATTAAACCGATACAAATGTGTTCAGGAAGCATTTCCGTATTTATAAATGATAGGCATTAGAGGGCACAACGCATAGTTTTGCCATAAGACAGTATTGTATGAAGCCCCCCTACACTGTTTGATAAGCAGCTTGGAGACCAGTCTTTACGCCATTTTTGGTCTCTTAACCTATGACGGACGGGATAAGGCCATATAAAACAGTTATGAATGTGTTTCGGATAAATTTGTATATTCATACATGATAGGCACTAGAGGGCACAACGCAAAGTTTCGCCAAAAGACAATATTGTCTGAAGCCCCACTATACTGTCTGAGAAGCAGGTTGGAGTCCAGCCCGAACTAAATGGTCTCTAAATGTATGATGGACGGCATAGCGCCATATAAAACCGATACAAATGTGTTCAGGAAGCATTTCCATATTCATAAATGATAGACATTAGAGGGCACATCGCACAGTTTTGCCATAGGACAGTATTGTCTGAAGCCCCCACACACTGTCTGAGAAGCAGCTTGGAGGTCTGTCCGTTCGCCATTTTTGGTCTCTTAACCTATGACGGACGGCATAGGGCCATATAAAACAGTTATGAATGTGTTCCGGATGCATTTCTATATTCATAAATGATAGGCATTAGAGGGCACAATGCATAGTTTTGCCATAAGACTGTATTGTCTGAAGCCCCCCTACACTCTCTGAGAAGCAGCTTGGAGGCCAGTTTGTACGCCATTTCTAGTCTTTAAATCTATGACGGACGGCATAGGGCCACATAAAACAGTTATAAATGTGTTTAGAAAGCATTTGCATGTTTATAAATAATAGGTATTAGAGGGCACAACGCATAGTTTTGCCATTTGACAGTATTGTCTTAAGCCCTTGACACTGTCTGAGAAGCAGCTTGGAGTCCAGTCCGAACGCCATCTTTGTGCCCTCTAATGCCAATCATTTATGAATATAGAAATGCATCCGGAACACATTTATAACTGTTTTATTTGGCCCTATGCCGTCCGTCATAGGTTAAGAGACCAAAAATGGCGTAAGGACTGGCCTCCAAGCTGCTTCTCAGACAGTGTCAAGGGCTTCAGACAATACTGTCTTATGGCAAAACTATTCGTTGTGCCCTCTAATGTCTATCATTTATGAATATAGAAATGCATCCGGAACACATTCATAACTGTTTTCTTTGGCCCTATGCCGTCCGTCATAGGTTAAGAGACTAAAAATGGCGTAAGGACTGGCCTCCAAGCTGCTTCTCAGACAGTGTCAAGGGCTTCAGACAATACTGTCTTATGGCAAAACTATTCGTATTGCCCTCTAATGCCTATCATTTATGAATATGGAAATTCTTCCCGATCACATTTGTATCGGTTTTATATGGCGCTATGCCGTCCATTATACATTTAGAGACCAAACATGGCGAACAAACTCGCCTACAAGATGCTTCTCAGACAAGGTAGGGGGGCTTCAGACAATATTGTCTTATGGCAAAACTATGCGTTGTGCCCACTAATGCCTATCATTTATTAATATAGAAATGCATCCGGAACACATTCATAACTGTTTTATGTGGCCCTATGCCGTCCGTCATAGATTTAGAGACCAAAAATGGCGCTAGGACTGGACTCCACGCTACTTCTCAAACAGTGTAGGAGGCTTCAAACAATACTGTCTTGTGGCAAAACTATGCATTGTGCCCTCTAATGCCTATCATTTATGAATATAGAAATGCATCCGAAACACACTCATAACTGTTTTATATGGCCCTATGCCGTCCGTCATAGATTTAGAGACCCAAAATGTCGTTCGGATTGGACTCCAAGCAGCTTCTCAGACAGTGCACTGGGGTTCAGACAATACTGTCTTATGGCAAAACTATGCGTTGTGCCCTCTAATGCCTATCATTTATAACTATGGAATTGACTTCTAAACACATTCATAACTGTTTTATGTGGCCCTATGCCGTCAATCATAGATTTAGAGACCAAAGATGGCGTTCAGACTGGACTCCAAGCTGCTTGTCAGACAGTGTCGTGGGGCTTCAGACAATACTGTCTTATGGCAAAACTATGCGTTGTGCCATATAATGCCTATCATTTATGAATATAGAAATGCATCCGAAACATATTCATAACTGTTTTATATGGCCCTATGCCGTCTGTCATAGATTTAGAGACCAAAAATGGCGTCCGTACTGGACTCTAAGCTGCTTCTCAGACAGTGTAGTGGGCTCTAAGCTGCTTCTCAGTGTAGTGGGCTGTCTTATGGCAAAACTATGCGTTGTGCCCTCTAATGCCTATCATTTATGAATATAGAAATGAATCCGTACCACATTCATAACTGTTTTATATGTCCCTATGCCGTCCGTCATAGGTTAAGAGACCAAACATTGCGTAAGAATTGGCCTCCAATCTGCTTTTCGGACAGTGTAAGGGGGCTTCAGACAATACTGTCTTATGGCAAAACTATGCGTTGTGCCCTCTAATGCCTATCATTTATAAATATGAAAATGCTTTCTAAACACATTTATAACTGTTTTATGTAGCCCTATGCCGTCCGTCATAGATTTAGAGACCAAAAATGGCGCTAGGACTGGACTCCAAGCTGCTTCTCAAACAGTGTAGGAGGCTTCAAACAATACTGTCTCGTTGCAAAACTATGCGTTGTGCCCTCTAATGCCTATCATTTATGAATATAGAAATGCATGCGGAACACATTCATAACGGTTTTATATGGCCCTATGCCGTCCGTCATAGGTTAAGAGACCACAAATTGCGTAAAGACTGGCCCCCAAGCTACTTCTCAGACAGTGTCAAGGTCTTCAGACAATACTGTCTTATGGCAAAACTATGCGTTGTGCCCTCTAATGCGTATCATTTATGAATATAGAAATGCATCCGGAACACATTCATAACTGTTTTATTTGGCCCTATGCCGTCCGTCATAGATTTAGAGACCAAAAATGGCGTACGGAATGGACTCCAAGCTGCTTCTCAGACAGTGTAGTATTCTTCAGACAATACTGTCTTATGGCAAAACTATGCGTTGTGCCCTCTAATGCCTATCATTTAATGAATATCGAAATGCATCCGGAACACATTCATAGCTGTTTTATATGGCCCTATGCCGTCCGTCATAGGGTAAGAGACCCAAAATTGCGTAAGCTCCAAGCTACTTCTCGGACAGTGTAGGGGGGTTTCAGACAATACTGTCTTATGGCAAAACTATGCGTTGTGCCCTCTATTGCTTATCATTTTAAATATGGAATAGCTCTATAAACACATTCATAACTGTTTTATGTGGCCCTATGCCGTCCGTCATAGATTTAGAGACCAAAGATGGCGTTCGGACTGGACTGCAAGCTGCTTCTCAGACAGTGTCGTGGGGCTTCAGACAATACTGTCTTATGGCAAAACTATGCGTTGTGCCATCTAATGCCTACCATTTATGAATATAGAAATGCATCCGAAACACATTCATAACTGTTTTATATGGCCCTATGCCGTCCGTTATAGATTAAAGGAACAAAAAATGGCGTACGGACTGTCCTCCAAGTAGCTTATTGGACAGTGTCGAGGGCTTCAAACAATACTGTCTTATGGCAAAACTATGCGTTGTGCCCTCTAATGCCTATGATTTATGAATATGGAAGTGCTTTCATTATTACACAATTATAACTGTTTTATGTGGACCTATGCCGTCCGTCATAGGTTAAGGGACCAAATATGGCGTAAAGACTGGCCTCCAAGCTGCTTCTTAGTGTATTCTCTTCATTCAATACTGTCTTATGGCAAAACTATGCGTTGTGCCCTCTAATGCCTATCATTTATGAATATGGAAATGCTTCCTGAACACATTTGTATTGGTTTTATATGGCGCTATGCAGTCCATCATACATTTAGAGACCAAAAATGGCGTACGAACTGACCTCCAAGTTGCTTCTCAGACAGTGTAAGAGGCTTCAGAAAATATCTTGTGGCAAAACTACGCGTTGTGCCCTCTAATGCCTATCTTTAATAAATATGGAAATGCTTCCTGAACACATTTGTATCGGATTTATATGGCGCTATGCCGTCCATCATATATTTAAAGACCAAAATGGCGTATGGTCTGAACTCCAAGCTGCTTCTCAGACAGTGTAGGAGGCTTCAGACAATTCTGTCTTATGGCAAAACTATGCGTTGTGCCCTCTAATGCGTATCATTTATGAATATAGAAATGCATCCGGAACACATTCATAACTGTTTCTTATGGCCCTATGCCGTCCGTCATAGATTTAGAGACCAAAAATGGCGTACGGACTGTACTCCAAGCTGCTTCTCAGACAGTGTAGTTTTCTTCAGACAATACTGTCTTATGGCAAAACTATACGTTGTGCCCTCTAATGCCTATCATTTATGAATATAGAAATGCATCCGGAACACATTCATAACTGTTTCTTATGGCCCTATGCCGTCCGTCATAGGTTAAGAGACCAAAAATGGCGTTAGGACTGGCCTCCAATCTCCTTCTCGGACAGTGTAATGGGGCTTCAGACAATACTCTCTTATGGCAAAACTATGCTCTGTGCCCTCTAATGCCTATTATTTATAAATATGGAAATGCTTTCTAAACACATTCATAACTGTTTTATATTGCTATTGCTTATCATTTTAAATATGGAATAGCTCTATAAACACATTCATAACTGTTTTATATGGCCCTATGCCGTCCGTCATATATTTAGAGACCAAGATGGAGTTCGGACTGGACTCAAAGCATCTTCTCAGACAGTGTAGGGGGTTTCAGACAATACTGTTTTATGGCAAAACTATGCGTTGTGCCCACTAATGCCTATCATTTATAAATATGAAAATGCTTTCTAAACACATTTATAGCTGTTTTATGTGGCTCTATGCCGTCCGTCATAGATTCAGAGACCAAAAATGGCGTACGGACTGTCCTCCAATCTGCTTCTCGGACAGTGTCGAGGGCTTCAGACAATATTGTCTTATAGCAAAACTATGCGTTGTGCCCTCTAATGCCTATCATTTATGAATATCGAAATGCATCCGGAACACATTCATAGCTGTTTTATATGGCCCTATGCCGTCCGTCATAGATTTAGAGACCACAAATGTCGTTCGGCTTGGCCTTCAAGCTGCTTCTCAGACAGTGTAGGGGGGTTTCAGACAATACTGTCTTATGGCAAAACTATGCGTTGTGCCCTCTAATGCCTATCATTTATGAATATGGAAATTCTTTCCGATCACATTTGTTTTGGTTTTATATGGCCCTATGCCGTTCGTCAAAGATTTAGAGACCAAAAATGGCGTTCGGAATGGACTCCAAGCTGCTTCTCAGACAGTGTAGGAGGCTTCAGACAATATTGTCTTATGGCAAAACTATGCGTTGTGCCCTCTAATGCATATCATTTATAAATATGGAAATGCTTTCTAAACACATTCATAATTGTTTTATGTGGCACTATGCCGTCCGTCATAGATTTAGAGACCAAAAACGGAGTACGGACTGGACTTAAAACTGCTTCTCAGACAGTGTAAGGGGTTTCAGACAATACTGTCTTATGGCAAAAGTATGCGTTGTGCCCTCTAATGCCTATCATTTATAAGTATAAAAATGTTTTCTAAACACATTTATAACTGTTTTATGTGGCCCTATGCCGTCCGTCATAGATTTAGAGACCAAAATGGCGTACGGATTGGACTCCAAGCTGCTTCTCAGACAGTGTAAGGGGCTTCAGACAATACTGTCTTATGGCAAAACTATGCATTGTGCCCTCTAATGCCTATCATTTATGTATATAGAAATGCATTCGGAACACATTTATAACTGTTTTATATGGCCCTATGCCGTCCGTCATAGGTTAAGAGACCCAAAATGACGTAAGGACTGGCCTCCAAGATGCTTCTCAGTCAGTGTCCAGGGCTTCAGACAATACTGTCTTATGGGAAAACTATGCGTTGTGCCCTCTAATGCCTATCAATTATGAATATGGAAATGCTTTCTAAACACAATTATAACTGTTTTATGTAGACTTATGCCATCCGTGATAGGTTAAAAGACCAACAATGGCGTAAAGACTGGCCTCCAAGCTGTTAAGAGACCAACAATGGCGTAAAGACTGGCCTCCAAGCTGCTTCTTAGACAGTGTATGGTTGCTTCAGACAATATTATCTTATGGCAAAACTATGCGTTGTGCCCTTCAATGTCTATCATTTATGAATATGGAAATGCTTTTTGAACATATTTGTATTGGATTTATATGGTGCTATGCCGTCCATCATATATTTAGAGATATATTTAGAGACCAAAAATGGTTTACGGACTGGACTCCAAGCTGCTTCTCAGACAGTGTAGGGGGCTTCAGACAATACTGTCTTTTGGTAAAACTATGCGTTGTGCCCTCTAATGCCTATCATTTATGAATATAGAAATGCATCTGGAACACATTCATATCTGTTGTATATAGCCCTATGCCGTCCGTCATAGGTTAAGAGACCAAAAATGGCGTACGGACTGGCCTCTAAGCTGCTTCTCGGACAATGTAAGGGGGCTTCAGACAATACTGTCTTATAGCAAAACTATGCGTTGTGCCCTCTAATGCCTATCATTTATAAATATGGAAATGCTTTCTAAACACATTCATAATTGTTTTATGTGGCGCTATGCCGTCCGTCATAGATTTAGAGACCAAAAATGGAGTACGGACTGAACTCCAAGCTGCTTCTGAAACAGTGTAGGGGGTTTTAGACAATACTGTCTTATGGCAAAACTATGCGTTATGCCCTCTAATGCCTATCATTTATAAATATGAAAATGCTTTCTAAACACATTCATAACTGTTTTATGTGGCCCTATGCCGTCCGTCATAGATTTAGAGACAAAAAATGGCGTACGGACTGGACTCCAAGCTGCTTCTCTGACAGTGTAGGGGGCTTCAGACAATACTGTCTTATGGCAAAACTATGCGTTGTGCCCTCTAATGCCTATCATTTATGAATATAGAAATGCATCCGGAACACATTCATATTTGTTTCTTATGGCCCTATGTGACCGAGCCGAGGGGATGTGATGATGTGCAGGTGGTGTGGGTGTATTTGACAAAAGGGAGCTAACTCCTGTCCATGGTTCTGATTGTTTTATTTCATTACCAACAAAAAAAGCAACACAGGGCACTCGACCTGCAGTCCAGTTTCCAGAAACACAATCAAATACTCGACGTGAAGCCGGCCCGCTACTAGCTACACGCACTAATAATGGTACGCAAATAGTCGTCTGCTAAAAGTCGGCCGGATGCTCGGCTTAATAGGCATAGCGGCGCGGGCTGCAGAGAGAGCAACTCCCTCGCGTAGGCGAAACGGCTCGGCTAGACGAAGAAAATAGAAAAAACTGTGCTAGTTTGCAACTGAATAAACTTTAATAACTAGCGAACTATACATTCAATACTAATAAATCTTAGCATTTCCGAAAGGGAATTTAAAGGGCTTTTCAATGAACTAAATTAGGAAAAGCTTAGCAATAAACTGAATTTAATATGATTTTTTAATGACTGTCACACAAGCAATCGGTCCGTCAAGGATGCCTGCTCTCTCCTGTCCTTTTCAACATATTCCTGGAGAAGATCATGCAGGAAACCCTCCACGACCACCATACTTCAATCTCTATTGGTGGCAGATCCCTGTGCAATCTTCGATTCGCAGACGACATTGACCTCATGGCTAGGCAGTAGATCAAGTACACTAACGTATGAGCTCCAAAACCTGACAGACAAACTTTCAAGTAGCGCAGGGTCTTATGGCATGGAGATCAGTACGGAT
This sequence comes from Semisulcospira habei, assembly GCA_036245525.1. NCBI lineage: Eukaryota > Metazoa > Mollusca > Gastropoda > Semisulcospiridae > Semisulcospira > Semisulcospira habei. The sequence goes on along the minus strand of BTPG01000007.1, from coordinate 80,647,661 downwards.
AAAAGCAAAGTGATGATCAACACCACAAGCGACAGCAGCAGCAACATTCACATGAACGGCTAAAAGCTAGAAGAGGTCAATAGCTTCAAGTACTTGGGAGCCACCCTGTCCAAAGACGGTAGTTGCATAGCAGAGATCCGTATCAGGATAGGTACAGCAACATCCGCAATGGCCAGGCTGGACAGGATATGGCGAAGTAACTCCATCAGCTTCACCATCAAGTACAGGCTTTACAAGTCCCTCATAGTGTCTATTCTACTCTACGGCTGTGAGACTTGGACACTGCTTGCAGACTCAGAAAAGAAAATCCAGGCCTTTGAGAACAAGTGCCTGAGGAAGTTGCTCCGCATCTCGTACCGCGAGCACAAGACCAACGAATATGTACGGAGCATCGTCACTTCCCTGGTGGGCCCACATGAACCCCTTCTGGCAACCGTGAAACGGCGCAAGCTTGCTTGGTTTGGCCACGTGACCCGACACAACACCTTGTCCAAGACTATCCTCCAAGGCACTCTCGAAGGAAGTCGTCGGCGAGGTCGTCAGAGAAAGAGTTGGGTCGCAAACATAAAAGAATGGACCGAACTCGAGATGCCAGACTTGCTTGCCACCGCCCAAAATAGAACTCAGTGGAGAGCACTGTCTGTTGCTGCTGCCTTTCAGTCCCCCCAACGCCCAGTTCGGGCAAGGGACTGATGATGATGACACAAGCAAAGTGAAACGCGAAAAAGCATGAAAAACGTAAATCTAACTAAGACAGCTTACAGATCGTACAAAACCAAATAGATATTCTAAAAGCAGGAACTGTGCTGAATCCGACTAATGATTGTCGAAACAGCTTTCTACGTTTAACAGAACGGGAGCTATGAGGCTTCAAAAATAAACAAAAGACACAAGTTACAAAACCATTACTAACAGAAGACTCGCCGCGACACGCAAGTGGTGCCGTCACGGCTAGCGGCTGAACGGGGGAACCTCAGACGTGGACTAAAAAAATAACTACATGGGGACAGAGGCTTATGGCGCTCTGTTACACTATGCCGTCCGTCATGGGTTAAGAGACCAAAAATGGTGTTTCTTACTGGCCTCTAATCTCCTTCTCGGACAGTGTAATGGGGCTTCAGACAATACTGTCTTATGTGTGTGTGTGGGTGTGTGTGTGAATGCCAGTATGAGTCCATGAGCGTAGCACTTTTGAATGGTGACTTTATAGCTTGTTTACAGAGTGCGTTGTATTTTGTTTTTGTACTTTTTGTAAATTCCATTTTTGTAATTAGTTATTTTTTGTACATTAGTTTTTGTTAAGCGCCTAGAGCTCTAATCTGAGGTTAGGCGCTATACAAGTACTCATTATTATTATTATTATTATGGCAAAACTATGCGTTGTGCCCTCTAATGCCTATCATTTATAAATATGGAAATGCTTTCTAAACACATTCATAACTGTTTTATATGGCCCTATGCCGTCCGTCATATATTTAGAGACCAAAGATGGAGTACGGACTGGACTCAAAGCATCTTCTCAGACAGTGTAGGGGGTTTCAGACAATACTGTCTTATGGCAAAACTATGCCTTGTGCCCTCTAATGCCTATTATTTATAAATATGTAAATGCTTTCTAAACACATTTATAACTGTTTTATGTGGCCCTATGCCGTCCGTGATAGATTTAGAGACCAAAAATGGCGTACGGACTGTCCTCCAAGCTGCTTCTCGGACAGTGTCGAGGGCTTCAGACAATACTGTCTTATGGCAAAACTGTGCGTTGTGCCCTCTAATGCCTATCATTTATGAATATAGAAATGCATCCGGAACACATTCATAACTGTTTTATATGGCCCTATGCTGTCCGTCATAGATTTAGAGACCACAAATGTCGTTCGGATTGGACTACAAGCTGCTTCTCAGACTGTGTAGTAGGCTTCAGACAATACTGTCTTATGGCAAAACTATGCGTTATGCCCTCTAATGCCTATCATTTATGAATATAGAAATGCACCCGGAACACATTCATAACTGTTTTATATGGCCCTATGCCGTCCGTCATAGGGTAAGAGACCCAAAATTGCGTAAGGACTGGCCTCCAAGCTGCTTCTCGGACAGTGTAGAGGGGCTTCAGACAATACTGTCTTATGGTAAAACTATGCGTTGTGCCCTCTATTGCCTATCATTTATAAATATGGAATAGCTTTCTAAACACATTCATAACTGGTTTATGTGGCCCTATGCCGTCCGTCATTGATTTAGAGACCAAAGATGGCGTTCGGACTGGACTCCAAGCTGCTTCTCAGACAGTGTCGTGGGGCTTCAGACAATACTGTCTTATGGCAAAACTATGCGTTGTGTCATCTAATGCCTACCGTTTTTGAATATAGAAATGCATCCGAAACACATTCATAACTGTTTTAAATGGCCCTATGCCGTCCGTTTAGATTAAGAGACCAAAAATGGCGTACGGACTGTCCTCCAAGCTGCTTATTGGACTGTGTCGAGGGCTTCAGACAATACTGTCTTATGGCAAAACTATGCGTTGTGCCCTCTAATGCCTATCATTTATGAATATGGAAATGCTTTCTAAACACAATTATAACTGTTTTATGTGGACCTATACCGTCCGTCATAGGTTAAGAGACCAAATATGGCATAAAGACTGGCCTCCAAGCTGCTTCTTAGACAGTGTAGGGGGGCTTCATTCAATACTGTCTTATGGCAAACCTGTGCGTTGTGCCCTCTAATGCCTATCATTTATGAATATGGAAATGCTTCCTGAACACATTTGTATCGGGTTTATATGGCGCTATGCCGTCCTTCATACATTTAGAGACCAAAAATGGCGTACGAACTGGCCTCCAAGTTGCTTCTCAGACAGTGTAAGAGGCTTCAGACAATATTATCTTGTGGCAAAACTACGCGTTGTGCCCTCTAATGCCTATCTTTAATGAATATGAAAATGCTTCCTGAACACATTTGTATCGGATTTATATGGCGCTATGCCGTCCATCATATATTTAAAGACCAAAAATGGCGTATGGTCTGGACTCCAAGCTGCTTCTCAGACAGTGTAGCGGGCTTCAGACAATACTGTCTTATGGCAAAACTATGCGTTGTGCCTTCTAATGCATATCATTTATGAATATAGAAATGCATCTGGAACACATTCATAACTGTTTTATATGGCCCTATGCCGTCCGTCATAGGTTAAGAGACCACATATGGCGTACGGACTTGCCTCCAATCTGCTTCTCGGACAGTGTAAGGGGGCTTCAGACAATACTGTCTTATGGCAAAACTATGCGTTGTGCCCTCTAATGCCGATCATTTATAAATATGGAAATGCTTTCTAAACACTTTCATAACTGTTTTATGTTGCCCTATGCCGTCCTTCATAGATTTAGAGACCAAAAATGGCGTACGGACTGCACTCCAAGCTGCTTCTCAGACAGTGTAAGGGGCTTCAGACAATACTGTCTTATGGCAAAACTATGCGTTGTGCCCTCTAATGCCTATCATTTATGAATATAGAAATGCATCAGGAACACATTCATAACTGTTTTATATGTCCCTATGCCGTCCGTCATAGGTTAAGGGACCAAAAAATTAATGGCGTACGGACTGGCTTCCAATCTGCTTCTCGGACAGTGTATGGGGGCTTTAGACAATATTGTCTTATGGCAAAACTATGCGTTGTGCCCTCTAATGCCTATCATTTATGAATATAGAAATGGATCCGGAACACATTCATAACTGTTTTATATGGCCTTATACCATCCGTCATAGGTTAAGAGACCAAATATGGCCGTAACTACTGGCCTCCAGGCTGCTTCTCAGACAGTGTATGGGGTCTTCAGACAATACTGTCTTATGGCAAAACTATGCCTTGTGCCCTCTAATGTCTATCAGAAGAGCAGACACTCGGTTGGCAGACACTGAGAACACTTACCATAAAATACCAAATAATCTTCCCAAGGGAGATTATTTGGTATTTTATGGTAAGCTAATTTGTCTGAAACGCACACTTTCGAAGCATTTTCTGTTAAAAATTACGCAAACATGTGCAGTAAAGTAACACATTGTTACACGTTTGTGATTATTTAAAGAAATTATCGAAATACTCTGAATTCAGTCGACTGAAGTTTTTTCAGTCATTCGGCATTGTATTCGTCATACTCTGATGTGGCATTAACATCACTCATCATGCAATCCGATGTGCAGTGCCGATTAATCGTTAATAAATATTTCCCGTAAAATAATATTTAAAAAAAAAAAAATTCCAGAAAATCAGCAGCATTTGAGGGTACAATGCGCCTCAACTGGACCACATTCAACTAGCGCTGAGTTGGTATACTTCGCCCTGTACCTAGGTTAAACGCACCAGAGGCGCCATTACTGCGATTTTCGCATCTGTCCGGCGCTCGCTCGGACGGGCCCTGTGCACCAGAACTGCGCGCGCAGGTAGGCTTCTGCGCTTGAAGTGTGGTCTCGTACGTTCCCGAGGAAGCCGGATTGTGATCGCAGTTGAAAAACGGTTCGTTTCCGGTTTTAGGTTTACTCCCCTTTAGCATAAATTGTTGGGAGGGCGTACGTCCCTACTGGAAAAAGATAGGTCTCCGGGGGTTGTTCATTCTCCTCAGAACTTGGGTATTCCTGAATCAAGTCTATTGTAGTGCACTCGTCTCTCGTACGGCTACGGCCACGAGTTGACGGTGCTTTCTGCTGCAAAGCAATGCAGACTCGAAAAATCACCACCATTGAGGAAAAACGAAACTGACTATTTTTCAAATCTGCCAAATCGTGTAATGTTTCGCGGTGCTAGCATAAGGATGCATTATTGCCAGACTGCATATGGGAAAAGGTGTATTCTTTATTCATCTTATTTTGCAGCAATCAAATGTCACGTGATTCTTTCTCCGGCCGGAGATTGCTCATTAAAGGTGTAGAGGGCACACGCTCGAACCCGATCTGGTTGCACAGGACCGGTCAGAACCACGGGTCAAGTGCGAAAACAGCAACAATGGCGCCGCTGGTGCATGTCACCTAGGCACAGGGCGAGATATACCAACTCATCTCAACTAACTGACGAAAAACAAAAAGCGATCGTTTGGACCAGGAACCATTTCCCTTCAGTTCAGTAGAGCGGACTATTCCGGCGGGCCGTAATCATAATGACTAAAAAAAGGCGCTGACTATGCTGAGATGCTTGATCCTGGGGAATATAACTTTAAAGGCTTTGCCATTCTTGTTATCAAAGTGTTGGACAACATTTCAGTCAGATTTGCCACAAAGGTAACTGGTGATAAGAATATGCAAAGACACAAGAACAAGAACAACTGATAAAACGCTTCTGAACTCAGTGAACGTCAGTGTTCCGAAGTACTTTCGTTGAGTCTTCGTTGTCAGTTGATCATATTTCCATGCTGATCCAACCGCGGCGGATAATTAGGTAGGCCGATAGATACCACTTTACCGTCCGACGCTAATCGAGCACGAATCGCGGCCGGGTTAACCCCACCCAAGTCCCCCAGGGTAGACCTGGGTGGGGGACATCAGCATACAAGATGAGAACATACATATACACATATATGATGTGAACATAACATGTACATATATATGGTAATAGGTGCATACTACCCGCTCCCCACCCCACATACAAAACCACAGAACACCCATTAAAGGACATGCACATCTGTGCATGTTTATAATATATCCTGTACTTGGTATTCATATGTCCTAGTTATTTAAATTTATTATTTATTTTTATTTGTTTGAAAAGTAGGTTTTGTACATATGCTGATGTTCACATACACAATATATGGTAATACTGCCCACTCCCAACCCCACTCCACAACCAGAGAACACCCACCAAACGACACTTACATCTGTGCATGTTCATAATCTATCCTTTACTGAGCATTGATATGTCCCAGGTATCTTGACTTACTTTATCTTTTTTATTTAACCGCCATGAGATGGCATTGGTCGCCTGCTCGACATTAAACCCAAATAACTATATATTTAAATTATTTATTTATTTTGTTTGCTTGTAATGAAGGTTTTGTACATACACATCAGCAAACAAGAAAATTGCTACCACTGATCACTTCAAACAATAGGCTGCCCAGTTCACATATATAGATGGTAATAGGTGCCATATTGCCTGCTCCCAACCCTTACCTAAATACACACATAAAACCGCAGAACACCTACCAAAGGAAGGACATGCACATCTGTACTTACTTACTTACGCCTGTCACCCCTACCCGGGTATAGGCCGTCGACGAGAGACCTCCAGCAACTCCTGTCCTGTGCTTCTCCTTCGATTCTACTCCAGGTGGTTCCCAGTCTCTTGATGTCTGCTTGGAGGTCTCGACGCCAGGAGTTTCTCGGCCTACCTCTTTTCCTCTTTCCCTGGGGGTTCCATGATCAAAGGCTGCCCTGCCTAGTGATACTGGAAGCTGGCTTTCTCAGGCTGTGACCGATCCATCCCCATCTTCTTCGCCCAATTTCATTCTCTGCTGTTATCTGCTCTGTTCTCTCCCAGAGTCTGACGTTGCTGATCTTCTCTGGCCAGTGGATTTTCAAAATTCTTCTAAGGCAACTGTTCATAAAGGTCTGTACTCTGTTGACTGTGGTTTTTGTCAATCTCCAAGTCTCTGCTCCATATAGGAGAACTGCTTTTACATTTGAGTTGAAAATCCGGACTTTGGTGTGTTGTGACAGCTCTCTGGAACTCCACACTTTTTTTTAACTGGAGAAAGGCTGCTCTGGCTTTACCGATTCGTGCTCTGACATCTGCATCAGTGCCGCCTTTTTTGTCTATGATGCTTCCGAGATAGGTGAAGGACTCCACATCCTCCAACGGGGTGCCAGCAAGCAAGATTGGTTCTTCCCTGGTTGTGTTCAGCCTCATTGTCTTTGTTTTCTGTTTGTGAATGGTGAGGCCCACTTGGGACGAGATGCCAGCAAGCCTCGTGGTCTTGTCCTGCATTTGTTGACGAGTGTGGGACAGTAATGCCAAGTCGTCTGCAAAATCGAGGTCGTCAAGCTGTGTCCACAGTGTCCACTGTATTCCACTTCGTCTGTGCTCTGTGGTCATCTTCATGACCCAGTCTATGGCCAGTAGGAAGAGGATGCACATCTGTGTATGTTCATAATTGTTAATCTATCCTTTACCTAGCATGCATATGTCCCAGGTACCTTAGACTTACTTTATCTTATTTATTTAAATTATTTATTTATTTTGTTTGTTTGTAATGTAGGTTTTGTACATACACATCAGCATACAGCTCAAGAACATACACCATGGTGCCCCTGTGCATGTGGCCACGAGTACTATTCTGTCAGATCTGTCACACCCAGTCAATCATCTCTTCGAGCTTCTGCCCTCTGGCCGGCGGTTTCGTGCTTTTAAAGCCAGAACCTCTCGATTCAGATGCATTTTTTTTCCCCAGAAGCTGTCCTCAATACATCACCATGCACGGAACAACGTGATTCCATGATTTGTGACATATGACTGATTTGTGTTTAATATTGTGTTTATCTATCTTTTAGTGCTGTATATAGGATGATCGCCAACTAAGTGTATGACATGATGAATGCCCTACAAGTGAGGACATATTTTACTGTCGCCATGCCACACAAAAATCCTTGTAACGTTTTACTTGGTGAATAAATGTCTTATGTCTTATACACGTACATGGTAATAGGTGCAGTATCGCTCGCTCCCAACCCCAATCCAGTTACACACACAAAACCGCAGAACATCCACCAATGTACATCTGTGCATGATCATAATCTATACTTTAATTAGCATTCTTATGTCCCAGGTATCTTTGACTTACTTTATCTTATTTATTTAACTGCCGTGAGATGGCCGTAGTCTACCGCGCGGCGTTAAACCCAAATAACTATTTATTAAAATTATTAATTTATGTTTGTTTGTAATGTAGGTTTTGTACATACACGGTAATAGGTGCCATACTGCCCCACTTTCAACCCCAGCCCACATACAAAACCACAGAACACCCACAAAAGACATGCACAATTGTATACTGATGGGCATTAGTGGACTGTAAAATCTATATATAGAGACTTCAGGTTAAGCAAGTGGCTTGTATTGACTGCCTGTATTTTAGCTGCCCACCTACAAATTTCATGTGTACAGTTAACCACACTGCACATGCAGCCATCAGTTCTGTGAAAAGTACTGTTGGCCTCATGCACAGGGGCACCAAAACTTAGAGATAAGGCCACACCTGATAACAATAACAGTACTAATAATAATATGCATACTCAGCCACTAGTTCTGTAAACAGCACCTTTGTAAACAGTACCAGTGGCCAAATGCACACATACATCATGGATGTTGCTACCACTGATCACTTCAAACAATAGGCTGCCCAGTTCACATTTTGATACCGTGAACTAGCCTGCACATGCAGTCATCGGTTCTGTAAATAGTACTGGTGGCCACATTCACAGCGGCACCAAACTTAAAGGTGAGGCCAAAACTGCCACCTCAAACAAAACCAAACGCTACCTACACACACATATCAATGATACAGTCAACCTCTGTGTGCGTTAGGGGGAACACGCTTAAAGTATGTGACTGTAAATCTTACAGCGAAATGTCAAAACCAGTAAGAAGATAATGTAACAGCAACAAGTACATGTATTTTGTAAACCACTCAAAACATGGCAACTCAACGAGTCTAATGGTGTTATGAGTGGGTGATGGAAACACTGAAAGAAATAGTACGTGTACATTATAAAGTATGTGCCTCTCCCCCCTCCCCCCCCCCCCCCCCCCATAACTAGCTGTTTATCATAACATGGTATGATATATATCTCATTCATTTGATCACTTGACTGATTTATTAAATCATCTCTGTGTCACCTTTCTCCGTTTTTTTTCTCGTTTTAATCCCAATATATATGTCAGTGCTAATGTCAGCTGCTAAGAATCCTTGCAGCGAACTGCAAATGTCTATATGCAGACAAACTGCAAATAACACAGCAGCAAAATAAGTTCCTCTTTTGTGCAGTAGGCTACTGCTAGCAAGATAGGGTTCAATTTTAAACAAAGCATTGCATGAACTTCCAAGCGTGTTCACATTGTGCTGTGTATTTTTTTTTTCAGTGTGAAGTGTACTGTACCATCAGTGATCACTGAGACTGCATAATTGGCACTGGCAGTGATCGCACATCACAACATAGCTTGTCAGTGCAACTGATTAAAATAAATGTTACTGCTGCATAAAATAATTAATCAAGTTCCGAAACTTTGCTCAGCCATGACAGTTAAAACCAAGTGGTGTGGCACTCTTTTTCTTTTACAGAATGCAGCATAGGTTTTGAAGATAGCGTTTGTGTTGTGGGTTGCGTTTTGTTTTGGTGCTGTGTTGTCGAAATAAAACGGGCAAAGCGATGGTAAAGTGAATGGAAATAAACGTGACAAAACTTTATCAAGCCATACAAATGCACACAGCAACTTTACACGTTTTTTTTTTTTTAAAAAACAAACAAGCTTATGTAGAACAAATCAAAAAGAACCCGTCGGCACACCGAAATTCACGTCCGCGGAGGTCGGGGCATCTCGTGATGTTTTGATCACGTGATTTTGGGATACCTTATTGTTGAGAAACGATATTAATTTTGAGTTCAAAGCAAGCGTTTTGGTAATTGTTTCTTCTCTTAATATATCTAAGTGTGAAAATATTACTTTAAAAAATGAAATCCTTTTAAGTGACATATAGTGAATACAGGAACAATGAGACCCGTGTAAACTACTGATCCCCTGTAAACATGGCCGCAACGGTCCTGGTTTCGTCTGCAGCCATACTGGAAACAAAATGTGCTACAGAAAAATGTCTCCATCCTCCGGCGGTTTAAAACGAGTGCGCACTGCTTTTATTCATACTAGACTTCATTTTGATATACCCAAACCTTTGTTACTCTCTAGAAAATCACTATCTAGTAAACGGCTGATCGTCTATGAAGGGCAGCTGCTAGACTAGGCTTTCACCACACGACGTCATAAATCTTCTGGTAGAAGAACCTTCCTCCTCCAGGAAAGGAATTGCTGTTTGTCTATTCGTCGGCGTTTCAGTAGCTATTTCTTTATTTGCAGGGTGAGGAAGCTACCCCCACATTACTAGGAGGACCAGGGGTTTTCTGTCGGGGTCTCCTTCCCTTAGACCATGTTGGTTCACGGCACCTTATTTCATTCGGTGCACCCCTCTCGCAAGGGACCCCCTATCCACCACCCAGGGGACGCGCCACAACGCCATATGGTCCCAGCGTGAGGGTCATCCAAATTAGTATTCATAAAAAGGGCCTTACCATCAGACGTGCTATACCAAGTTTAGGCATGAAGTTGAAATAGTATTTGAGGAAAACTTTTTTATTTTTTTGTTGTCAACTGAAATATGGCTATTTTTAAAAAACCTATTTCTTGACACACCGCCTCCCCCCCCCCCCCCCCCCCCCATGAGGGGACCACTAAATTATGCCTAGAAAGGTCTTATCACCAGTTACCTTTGTGGCAAATCTGACTGAAAAGTTGTCCAACACTTTGATAACAAGAATGGCAAAGCCTTTAAAGTTATATTCCCCAGGATCAAGCATCTCAGCACAGTCAGAAAACTGTCCGCTGCAACAAATACTGCTGACAGTGTGAGTGTAAGGGTCCTTTGTGTACTATCTTAGAGCTTTATGATGTAAATACAATGGACAAATGTCGACTGAAATTCATCGTTTGGAGGGTGTATTGTTTTTGTACACGAGTCACGAATTTATCGTCTGCATCGGCCTCGTTTTGAATTAATTGATTGATTGTACATTGCTTAACGTCCCGACAGCAACAAGGCTTTCTCAGGACGTGCCTGCACTGCTTGTGAAAAAAAACCAAAAAAACAGAACATTGAATGTATGTCGCCAGCCGGTCAAATACATTAAATAAACCTAACACATGGGGCCTAAATAAAGCTAAGACCATTTAGCAACACACATCCAACATCAAGAGCTACAGGCAGTGCAGACAGTAGGGAGAGTTTTAAAAAGGCAAATACAGGTGAATGGACAAAGGGTAGACAGAAACACATGCCCCAGAATATAGAGAAAAACCCACCCTGTGGGGCTGACCAGGGTGACCCTGGGAACTAAAAAATACCTAACCCCACCCAAGTCCCCCAGGGCAGACCCGGGTGGGATTCGTTTTGAATTAATATGCAGGCCTAAGTCACAAGGCAGAACCAGTCGGACTATCGGTGTATCACAATACTGCAGGTCACGAGGTCATCGGAGTGATGTACACACGTCAGTGTCAGTGTACACGTGTACTGATGTTCTCCGGCATCCTTTTGACGTAATTTTTCACGAGAAAGTAGAATAAACCTTCTGTACTCGCTATGCTGTCATTGAAATTCACAATTCGGGTTCCGCTCGACCTGCTAATATTTACTAGTAACGATCGTGCCGGCGTAGTGCACCGAGGGGTTGCGTGTTTGGTCCTCGCAAAGCGAGCATGAATCCACGGTGCCTAGTTTGACCTTTGACCTTTACCCCTCGGAAACACGCACCGTCTTCCTTCGTTGAAACAGAACATTGGTATTTAACCGACTTTCTGCACTGCACTCAATTTCACGTCTCAAACGTCGAGGTCTACGTAAGGCATCATTAGACTAAACGACAAATTTACCCTCGCAGCAGAAACACTACCTCTCCGGCTTAATCGAGTGAATGATAGCCGGCACAGACAAAAACATGTTACGACCAGCGATGTGCAACTTTGACACACATCGTAGTTTTCAGATCTTTGCAGCATAAAATGTGATAACTAGCTCCTAACTTTATAATAAAACAGGTTTAAAATCTTGCGAAATCAGTAAGAGATAAATTCTACTGAAGATCATGAAATCTGAAAATCACTACCGCTCGCGGAACTAGTGATAGGAAGATCGACAAAAACCGTAGATTACTTACTGATTCGGCAGGAAAGTGACAAATTCCGGGTGGGTGGTCAAGCCAAGCTCTAGCTTTACGAGTTGCCACTGACATGTCCATATTCGCTTGTCCGATGTCAGTTCTACGGCTTAGGGATATTTTGTCTCTCTTCCTCTTTCTTCTCTTTCGCAATTACCGAGTCTGTCAATGTCGATGATACTTTTTTTTTGTTTTCTTCGCTGGTTCGTCCGCCATCTTGTCTCTGATTGGTTATAATTATGCAGATGGCCTAAGGTCGTATAGAATAGTTATGACGTCAGCTACTATCGCCTATCACAAGCACTCTTTCCTGGGATCCTAGGACAGATTCCGGTGGGCGTCTTTTCACTCTGAACGGACGAAAGAAAGAATTTGGTGGGACAATAGGGTGGTCACTGTCTAAGTGGGTATGGATACTGAATCCCAGTAAAAGCTTTTTGCGAAACTGAAGCCTTAAGAAAGGTCGGTGTGCCCCTTTAAGGCTCACGTGCATCATAAAGTGAACAACCCAGTTCTAACACTATAAGTAAAGGGTTGCTTTTTGCCTACAATATTGAAAATACGGTAGACTTTGCCGGGATGGAGCTGGTCGGAGCGCGTTCGGCCGTAGCCTGCAAAGGACATAACAGGAGGGTGGGCCTGAGATTGTGGCAAAGAAGTAACATGATCAAAAAGACCGTCTAACCACTCTAACCTTGCGTGTTGATCGTACTTTTGGCGCGACAGCGCTGTGTTTGTGTTTGTATGTGTGTGTGTGTGTGTGTATGTGTGTGTGTGTGTGTGTGTGTGTGTGTGTGTGTGTGTGTGTGTGTGTGTGTGTGTGTGTGTGTGTGTGTGTGTAAACGCCCGTACAAGCTTGAAAATAAAGAAAATGCTTCATGCAAGGGGTGTTTAGAAGCCCGGCCTTTCGAGCACACTAAAATTAGACGTCTCATCATTGAAGAGTTAAATGACCGTTTATACAAAGTCCCACAAAAAATGTCCGTAATTTTGATTATATGCACTTGACATCATAGATATAACTAGTTTGGAGAAAGACATTGGAGGAATTCGTTAGCCAGCTTTGTACCTATTCAATATTTTTTGGTCTGCCGTATTGAAAACCGCTGTTGAACGTACAATGATATGGCGGGAAGCGCCGTGTGTGTGTGTGTGTGTGTGTGTGTGTGTGTGTGTGTGTGTGTGTGTGTCGTCGTTTGTGGTTGTGTTATTCTTTTTGGGACATGTTTGTATTAATCATAGGAAAGGCCCGGTGTTCAGTTGAGTTGTTTTGCATAAGTATCACGTACCTTTCGTTTTCTTTTGAATGGTGAATTCCGATCGATTTTTGTTGTGTAGTTAGAATGTTGCGTATTTTCGCCACAGTGTTGAAAAATCTGACCTACGTTAGACTGGAAGGTTCTAGTAGCGGCGCGATTATTCTAGTGACCTCAGATATGACTGAGTTTGTGCAGTACACATGTTGGTAACATTTTGCAACAGTTTCATGGCCACGGTATGTGCCTAGATGTCAGTGATTGGCTGTAGATAGATTTGGATTGTTCTTTTTTATGAATATTAATGAGTTTTGGTTACGTTTTCTTTTCTGATTGGTTACGTTGTGTAATTTGTTAGAATGTTATGGAAATCTGTAATAGTATAAAAGAGCGCGTTAGGATATATGTGTGTGTGCATTGTATGAGAAACGCAGTGTGTCAAAAGTGTTGATGCTTTGTAGAGGAGACAGTGTATGTGTTTGCGCATTGTATGGGAGACGCAGTGTATCAAAATTGTGGATGCATTGTATGAGACAGTGAACGGTGTGGATGCATTTGTGGACGCATTGTGCTGAGAGTGCATCGTGAGAATAACGTACTGTTGGAACTGTTACTCCAGTGTGGTGCCACGTGTGACGAGTTGCAGCTGAGAGAAGTTTCTTTACAAGAACCCTGCGTGAGTGCGTCTGGTGTGATTGTATCATACTACGACTACGACCACCACGTGATTTGGCACCTCCGAAGGGACTTATTCAGTTGGCTCAGTTGAAAGGGTAGCCGGAGACAACAACCAGCAGTGAAACGCAAAGATTGCGACATCGGAAATCGAGACTGACATACCTGAGAATTGGGAAGGAATGCTGGCTGGAGGGAACTCAACTCCTGGAGTTTATAAAGGAGAGACTGGAGAGAGAAAAGGAGAAAGAAGAAAAGAGTTTGGAGAGAGAAGAAAGAGCCAAAGAGCGTGAGACAAGAAACTCGAAATTCAAGCAGCAGAGACAGAAAAACAGCAAGAACACGAATTTCAGCTCAAGAGAATGTAGTTAGAGGCATAATGACAGAGGACAGCTGAAGCAGCAGCCTTAGCCAGCAGAGAGCAAACAGCCCGTGCGCCAAAACTACTTCTGTATGCAGAAGGTAGGGATAAATGGACGCTTACCTGGAGATATTTGAGCGCTTCGCAAGCATCATCAACTGGAATCAAGAGGCCTGGGCCACCAAACTGAGCGGCGCACTTCTGACCGGCAAAGCATTTGAGTTCTACACCCGCCTGCCAAGAGAAGAAGCCGAGGATTATGCGCAGTTGAGAGCCGCTCTGCTGAAACAGTACGACTTCACTGAAGAGGGTTACAGACGACGATTCCGGAATTGCAAGCCTGAGAAAGGAGATCACCCGGCCTATTCATTGAGAGAATCAGGACCTACCTGGAGAAATAGATAGAGCTGGCTGGCTTGAAGAAGGAGTATCAGGACCTGTGTGACCTCATCACCAAAGAACAAGTCCTCAGCGCATGTCCTAAGGACCTGGCCGCCCACCTCAGGGAGCAGAAGGGCTAGTCCCTGAAGGCCCTCGCAGACTTTGCTCAAAGATACCTGGACGCACAACATGAAGTTCGGGCCCGGCAAGCCGCAGCGTATGTCTACTCCAGCAGAAGAAAAACAGGACGTCAGAGCTACCCATAAATAAATGTCGGTGGAGAACCTGACATGTTCTTTTCCTGTGAAATGAAGGGACACAAGGCGATACGTTGTCCGTCCAAGGGTGTTCCCCGAGGCGACAACACCAGAAGGCCTAACCAAGACCGCGGGATAGCAGGCAGAAGTGGTACCACGTCTCAACACGGAGCCGCCGCTGTACTGGCCAATGATGTGACGTCATCTGGTGACTTTGAGTCCGGAGAAAGGCGGGCGACACCGGAGCAGATCGAATCATTCAGAAGGAGTGGACGCATTCCAGTTGGCGATGGGGCTACATTCTTACCAGTTTCCAACATCGCACTGCCTGATAGTAAAGTGTCCAACATGCCGGTGGTGTCAGGATTCGTCGGCAACACATCAGTGAGAGTGGTCAGAGACACGGGTTGTAGCGGCGTCATCGTGAGAGAAGACCTAGTAGCTGAAGACCAGAAGCTACAGGAGTGGACAACCCTCATCCTGGCAGACGGAACTGTGAGAATTCACCCCTTTGCCAAAGTCAGTGTCAAGACCCCGTACCTGACAGGAGAGGTGAAGGTGTTATGCGTGAAGACCCCAGTCTACGACTTTATCATCGGAAAAGTGGACGGTGCCAGAAACGCAGAGGATCCAGATCCGGTGTGGAAACCTGAAACATGTGCCGTTACCACGAGAAGTCAAGCAAAGAAGAGTCACCAGACCATCCCTCTAAATGTGGCTGACAACACAGAAACAGCCGTAGTGGATAGGGACAAGCTGGCGGAACTACAGAGAGCCGACCCTACGCTTGACAAGTTCCGAGGTCAGACTGAGCCCGTGACACGAAGAGGGAAGGAGATAACCTTCGAGACAAAAAAAATACATCCTCTACCGGGCATTCGCCAGCCATGGAGACAAGCCTGTCCGTCCAGTAGTGGTTCCTGAACCCCTGAGGATGCAGATGATGAAGCTGGGTCATGATTCCATCTTAGGAGGACACCTGGGAATTAGCAAGACCCTCGACAGGATCCGAGCAGTCATCTACTGGCCTGCTATGGGGGGCGACGTCACCCGATTCGGTAGGTCGTGCGACATATGCCAGAAGACAATCTCCAAGGGAAAGGTGCCCAAGGTTCCTCTCGAGAAGATGCTACTGATCGATTTGCCTTTCAAGCGGGTAGCTGTGGATCTGATGGGGCCAATGTCTCCTCCAAGTGAAGATGGTCATCGCTACATTCTGACACTGATGGATTACGCTGCATCCTGAGGTCATGCCACTAAAGAAGATCGACACTCCAACAGTGGCAGAGACACTCGTGGACATGTTCAGCCGTCTGGGGATTCCTGAGGAGATCCTGAGTGATCTAGGACCCAGTTCGTCTCCGACTGCATGGAGTCAGTCAGTCATCCGACACCTCACTACGACCCCGTACCACCCCATGTGTAACGGGTTGGCTGAAAAGTTTAACGGAACGTTGAAGGCTATGCTGAAGAAACTGTGTGCTGAGCAGCCAAGGTTGTGGCATAGGTACATCAAAGCCTTGCTCTTCACATACCGCGAAGTTCCCCAGGATTCGACAGGGTTCTCCCCCTTTGAATTAATGTACGGCAGGACTGTAAGGCGACTCATGCACATCCTGAAGGAGCTGTGGACCAAGGACATCGACACACCTGAGGTGAAGATCAGCTGCCAGTATGTCTTCGCGTTGACCTGAGAGAGAAGCTGTAAGATACCCTCAGGATGGCTCGAGAAGAACTGGAGAAGGCGCAGAACAAGGGGAAGCATTACTATGACCGTAAAGCCAAACCTTGACGGTTCCAGCCAGGTGACCAGGTGTTGGTTCTTCTCCCAACCGATAACAACACACTCCTGATGCAGTGGAAAGGACCGTGTACGTGGTTGACACAGTGGTTGGCATCAATGACTACAGAGTCAAGGTCAACAACAAGATGAAGACTTACCACGCGAATCTCCTGAAGAAGTAGGTCGAGAGGGGTCGTCAGGACAAATCGCAAGCGGCATCGGTGCGTCTGGCTGCTGACGAGAGACTAGATGACGAGAACCTGTTCGACCTTAATGAACTCCGCCACAAAGAGGGTGTTGAAGACATCCAGTTCGGTCAAAACTTGACCCGGCACAACAAGAAGAGCTAAGAGCCTAAACTACGGAGTTCAAGCATCGGGTTGCGCCTGACCCGGGGACAACATACACCATAAAGCATGAACATAATCTGACGTTAAACGCGCCGGTTCGCAGCAAGCCGTACAGTTACAGTTATTTGGGTTTAACGCCGAGCAGGCAACCAAGGCCATCTCACGGCGAGGGTACCTTACAACACGAGGGAAGAACTGAAGAAGGACATCAAGGAGATGCTGGACCTGGGAGTCATCAGGGAGTCCAAGTCGCTAAGAAGAAACCAGATGGATCCAATTGGGTGTGTGTGGATTATCGTACACGCAATAAGCGGACAGTATTCGACCCTGGACCATCAACCCTTCAACTGTCTGAACTGCCCATCTCATGATTTGGCAATGTTCTTACAGAACTTTGACATGAAGTTACAGTATATCAATCTTGGCAGAATCTTGGAGAAGATTACTTGTGAGTAGAGCAGCCTGGTTTAAAGGAACATTTCTTTGTTCTGGACAGTTAAAGGAACTGTGAGACAATTATTCCAGAATAGTTTATTTGATTTTATTTTTGATGTGAGATTGTTAATGTTTGTAGTTTTGTTTAGTTAACACAGGCACAACCATCTTTCGTGGTTTGAAAAGAAATTTTGTGAAATTTCATTCCCCCCCCCCCCCCCCCCAAAAAAAAAAAAAAAAAAAAAAAAAAACAAACAAACAAAACAAACAAAAACAAAAAAAAAAAAAAAAAAAAGAAGAATGCAATGTTACATTTGTGGTTGTGCTATTCTTTTTAGAGCATATGTGTGTTGATCATAGGAAATATCCTCACTTGAGTTATTTTGGATAAGAATTACGTACCTTTTTAGTAGGATTCATTTTCTTTTCCACGGAGAATTGCGGTCGATTTTTGTTGTGACGCGTATTTTCGCTACAATGTTGGTATGGTATGGTGTCTCCGAGGCGCACATATCCATCTAATTAAAGATGCTCAAGGCGCCGCAGGGATGGAAGCCGAAGCTTTGAAAGCCTGCTGCTACTAAGCGCTACTTTATGTGCAAACCTCCACCCTACTATTAACTTCTGTGCATGTGATATATTTCTGTTTCCATTTCACCGGCCCTACTGGGCCTTCTCTTTTCGAATAGTGGTAATGGGATTCGTGCGCACTTGATGATTATGCGTGCTGTACACACGAAGATGAGACAGGCAACCGTAAGCCGAGTCTGTACGTGATCTGACTCGATGGGAATGAGGAAAAGTCCACATCCCATTCCTGCCCACCAGGGGATTCGAACCCTGGATCTTACGCCGGACTGCCAGCGCTAAGCTACGTCCCCATGTCTTAAATGTTGTAAAAGTTTGACCTACATTAGACTGGAAGGTTCGAACAGGGTCGCGGTCTTTCTAGTGACCTCAGAAATGACGTCAAAGTACATACGTTTCGCTACAGTTATAAACAATTACGGAAATCACGGATTTTCCGGAATTAGTCGAAGTTTGTAGAAAGTTGTAGGCAGATCTAGAGTGTTATTTCTCACGAATATTAATGACTTTTGGTTACGTTTTCTTTTCTGATTGGTTGTGTTGTGTGAATTTGCTGGATTGTTCTGGAAATCTGTAATAACATAATAGAAAAGAGCGCGTTAATAAATATGTGTGCCGGCATTGTATGGGAGACGCAGTGTATCAGAATTGTGGATGCATTATATGAGACAGTGTATCAACGTGTGGATGCATTGTGCTGAGATTGCATCGTGAGAATAAATATTGTTGGAACTGTTACTCCAGTGTGGTCCTTGTTCCACGTGTAACGAGTTGCAGCTGGAGTGAGTGAAGTTTCTTTACAAGAATCCTACGTGCGTGCGTCTGGTGTGATTGTATCATAATACTACTACGACTACCACGTAACAGCATAGAAAGGTCTCACCATCAGATATCTGTAGAGTCCTGTGTCACAGACGTTCAGAAGTGGGCCACGCTGAACAAATTGCAGATGAATAGTGGCAAAACCGAGGCCTTAAGATTTTCTTGTTCTACCTGCACTGATCTCAGTCCCAGACTCGATCGGAGTTGCTCAGAACAGTATCCCTTTTTCTGAGTCCGCCCGTAATCTTGGTGTTATCTTTGACAATAGGCTGACCATGATAGACCATGTCAACAAGGTTTGCCAATGTTCCTTCTGTGAATTGAGAAAGATCAGTTCAATTCGACACCTTCTCACTACTGAAGCAACTAAAACGCTTGTTCTTTCCCCAGGGTATACCGGCGTCCCCAAAGACCCATTAGGCTGCAAGTTATGCTTGTATCTGACAAAATATAAGTCGATGTTGTTCCTTTCAAACATCTGCTAGCTGCAAATATAATTGGCATATCTGCAGCGCTTTGCAGAATTTCGAAAGCTGCGGGCGGGAAATTGTCCGCGTAATTTGAAGAAATCGGTGACCTTTTGGTGTGCAAAACGATTTGATGGATAACGTGTCCGATTCGTTGGGACAGATTCTGCTGTAAAACAGCGTCTACACTACACTAAATGCACTTGTCAACATTCTTGCGGGTTGTACAAGTGGTATTCTGTGTTTAAATGAGGGAAGTAGTCTCTTTCAAGATGATGTTGGGACTACGATGTGCAGGAATGGTCGTCTTTTGCACCGAGATGACCTACGATGTGAAGAATGTGGGACTCAAAAATCGCTGCCCCCCACCCCCCACCCCCACCCCCCCCCAGCCAACATTGAATTGTTACATTTATTCATTATGTATCTGTCTGATTTTAATATACAGTAAAATACTGTGAATAAACTAGTTGAAATTCCATTAAAAGATACATGCCGGAAAAAGAAGTAGTGTATCCAATATTAGTTGTATGGTACACGTGTATCTTTGGTGTGTGTGAGCATTTCTTGTTGGTGTGTTTACTCGGCTAAGTTTATTTTCCTTGTATATCTCGTTGCGTGAGTATGTATGTCAAGTTAGAGCATATATAATTATGTGCTGTAGGATGCAAGGTGTGTGTATGTTAGTATGTCATTTGTACGGCGCCTAGAGCTTTTCTATCGAAAGTATAGGCGCCTTCAAAATATACATTATTATTATTATTATTATTATTATTATTATTATTATTATTATTATTATTATTATTATTATTATTATTATTATAGAGGCAAAGGAAAAGTGTCTGTTATGACAGAATGCGTTTGGCTTTGCTAAAATACCCTGGCTGGAATGTTGACTATTTTACTCCTGAGTCTTATCAACATGAACGTTTGTGGGAACAACGAACACAACAACGTTACACCCAAGTCATGTCAGCTGCATGGGGACGAATCACGAAATTAAGGCGTCTGCTTCGTGCGACGTCATCTTCGTAAATGATCGGTAAAAATCTTCGTTTTAACTACTTCCGGTGACAACACTCGGTGTCCAACTATGTTGTATAAGAATTTAATATTAATTAATTAATATTAATTTAATTTTATAAGAATTTAATTTGTGTTTTGGATGGTAGCTGTCGATCTTAGACTTTTTGAACAGACAAGACATGATGATCATGGTGATAATAGTGTAATATATCTTAGTCATATAATATCAATACTGTTATATATTTTATGTATGTATGTGATCTCGAATTGCTGCGGGGATTACTTCACATCAGTTCTAGATTTGGTAGCCTGACGGACTACCTCAAATTATGACCAGTTATCTATTATATGGCCAGTCATCTATTATTTTTTTTCGCCGATTTGTAAGGGATGACGAACACAAGCGTCGTCTACTTCTCGAAATTATCACCATTTTATTTATAGCCATGTGACCATGTGATAACGTTCACGACTTTCTGCTAGCAGACGACAGGACTCTTATGTTGTTTTGATTTTTGTGATGGCTCACTGTATTGTTTTAGAAAGCAATCCTTAAGAAAAGAAGAAGAAGAAAACAACAGATGAAGCGATTTTTTTTTTTAAACGATTACGTTTTGCAAAAGATTTTAAGCAATGGTGGATAAATAATAAATGTTCATTTAATTTACAGTGATACTTTTCTGATGCTTTTCACCATACCAGTTAGAAGGTAGGCCTATCTGACGCTGTGTTAAGTATTTTTTGGTGAGAAATATAAACTTTTTTTTATTTTAAGAAAACTTATAGAAAAAACAATTACAATATTAAATGTGTTATTTCATTAAATGTTTTTTTCCTTCATTCTTTCACTAACATTGTACAAGCATTCTGATTTTTGGTGATTAGTAAGCAGACTAGTTAAGATTCTTGTGGACTAATTCATTTTTTTTCTTGAGCTAGTCCGCCAGATGACCTCAGAAAAAAAGAAGATTTGGCCACCCCTGTATGTGTGTGTGTGTGTGTGTGTGTGTGTGTGTGTGTGTGTGTGTGTGTGTGTGTGTGTGTGTGTGCGCGTGTGCGTGCACAAAACCCCTGAAATGGCCCGGGTGACTTTTTTTACCATCCTTATGAAAAATGGGTGTGTGTAAAATTCTGGGTGACCAAGTCAGGCACCCATTTTTTTCTGAGGGTTGTTTCTGCATTATCTTTCATTCAAAAGTCAGGGGAAAAAAATTGGATGTCCCTTTTCTGCAGGTTTACCTAATGTAGTGTGTTTTAAACGCACTGGGCCAGTGTGTTACCATGGAAGCGAGCGTCGTTCGGCTGTGCAGATGAACTGAGTCGTTTCCCCCTCTATTGTCTCTCGTCCCGCCAACCGTCGTTCCATCAGGTACGATTGATTTTATGCAATATTTCTTAGTTAAGAGCACGCTTAAGTGTACTTCTTCAGCGCATTTATTTAACTGAGATACTCCCAATCAGATACAATTGCACAGTAGCCTATATTCACCCATTTGGACGAGAAAACTGAGAGGCCGTCTGCTACGACCCGCGTCTCAGTGCTGCTCAGTCAGTCTTGTAGTAACAGATAATAGAACCCCACGATTTTAACAAAAGCTTTCTTCTTCAATGAAAGGAATTCGTTCAATAACACATTACAAGGTCAATCTGTCACGCGATTGGGTTGATTTTTTTTCTGACGTGTGATTGTGATCGAAAAGTAACGACACATGCATGCACTATAAACAAGATTTCAGTGTGTATTTGAATCCTCGTACGCAAAACTACCTCATGATTCGAAGAACAGACTTCCACGAATATTTTTTTCGGATTTTGCAACTGAAGTGTCGCATTTTACTGTATTACCAGTTATTGTTCATAGGGGGCAGGGGGTACTGCAGTAATTATGTATATATATATATATATATATATATATATATATATATATATATATATATATATATATATATATATATATATATATATATATATATATATATATATATATATATATATATATATAGACCAAAAGGGTTGACTGCCAGTGCTTGTAATTTAGAAAAAAATACCAAGTGAGTAGGAAAAGCACTGTCAAGGGAGAGAAGTGTGCATGATAGACCAATGATCATAGATCTACTTTGGTCCAAGCACACAAAAAAAAAAATAGGAAAGAGGGGGCACTAAGTAAGAGACTGAAAGCAATCCATATGGAAGCCCCCCCCCCCCCCCCCCCCCCGAAGGGAGGCCTATCACATATCCCACTGTTCCAGCCCCTAGGTGTATGGAAATTTAAATCTAGGTCCCCCAAGTGGGGGTCCAGATATTGAGCCGGTGTGGACAGCTGTTTCAGTCTTGGCGACCTCTTCAGCACACCATCGGCAACACTGGAGGAAGAGATGGAACTTCTGCTTACCTGCAAAGAAGACCACATTTTACTGTGGTTTCTGCAGGGGCATACATTCCATGCCTCCACCTAGAGCTAAATTTCCATGCACCCTAAGAGAGAACCTACTAAAAAGGGGGAAGGGGTTGCAGTCAAAATTGTAGTAAAAAACTAGACCGAAAGGGTTGACTGCCAGTGCTTGTAATTTAGAAAAAACTACCAAGTGAGTAGGAAAAGCACTGTCAAGGGAGAGAAGTGTGCATGATAGACCAATGATCATAGATCTACTTTGGTCCAAGCACACACACAAAAAAAGATAGGAAAGAGGGGGCGCTAAGTAAGAGACTGAAAGCAATGCATATGGAAGCCCCCTGAAGGGAGGCCTATCACATATCCCACTGTTCCAGCCCCTAGGTGCATGGAAATTTAAATCTAGGTCCCCCAAGTGGGGGTCCAGATATTGAGCCGGTGTGGACAGCTGTTTCGGTCTTGGCGACCTCTTCAGCACACCATCGGCAATACTGAAGGAAGAGAAGGAACTTCTGCTTACCTGCAAAGAAGACCACATTTTACTGTGGTTTCTGCAGGGGCATACATTCCATGCCTCCACCTAGAGCTAAATTTCCATGCACCCTAAGAGAGAACCTACTAAAAAGGGGGAAGGGGTTGCAGTCGAAATTGTAGTAAAAAACTAGACCGAAAGGGTTGACTGCCAGTGCTTGTAATTTAGAAAAAACTACCAAGTGAGTAGGAAAAGCACTGTCAAGGGAGAGAAGTGTGCATGATAGACCAATGATCATAGATCTACTTTGGTCCAAGCACACAAAAAAAAAAGATAGGAAAGAGGGGGCGCTAAGTAAGAGACTGAAAGCAATGCATATGGAAGCCCCCCTGAAGGGGGGCGTATCACATATCCCACTGTTCCAGCCCCTAGGTGCATGGAAATATATAAAATATATATATATATATATATGATCCAAAATGTACATGGTTTACAATGGTTTCATTTGACCAATTTTTGCATTGCAGCACTGAATTGGCTACATTCAGCACTTTCTGCACACACCCAGATCCAGATGGCAGCAGGATGTCCAAATGTCCAAGCCCCCCCCCCCCCCCCCCCGAAGGGGGGCGTATCACATATCCCACTGTTCCAGCCCCTAGGTGCATGGAAATATATAATATATAATATCTGATCCAAAATGTACATGGTTTACAATGGTTGCATTTGACCAATTTTTGCATTGCAGCACTGAATTGGCTACATTCAGCACTTTCTGCACACACCCAGCGCCAGATGGCAGCAGGATGTCCAAACCCATCAGGATCTATGGAAGTGGACAAGCACGCCCCTTCCTGGCATATGACCAAGGCCCATGGCAAAATTAGTCAGCTGCAGCATGATGGCCCAGCTTCGTCTGCCGCAGAGGGTGCGTCTGGTAGGAGGGTGCATAGACGGCAGCGGAATGCCCCCAATTACAAACTGGTAAGTGATTCTATGATCATCTTCATTTTATTGGCTCACGTGCGAAGCAAAAGTAAGTTAATGTTCTGGGCCACTGGTCGTCCGTCCGTCCACGTCCATGGTAAACGTTAACAGTGGAATTTTCTCGGAGACTATTCAAGCCACATTCTTCAAGCTTGGCCCAAGGATACTTTGTGGCAAGACCTTTGTAAACATACCAATTTGAGTGACCTCTCTCAAAGGGTCACGCGGGGTTGACAGATGTGTGAAAACTGCTTACATTTTCAGAAAACATGGATTTTGCTGCTGCGAAAGCCAGCCCTCGTCACCAAGGTCACACATATGTAAATCGGTCATACACGGGATTACTCTTTATATTCTTGTGCAAGGCCCCTTAAACCAAAATTGGGCTGCTTTTGTACTAATGCAGCTTTCTTTTTTTTTCTTTCCTTTTCCAGTTGGCAAATGGAGCCTGGGATGGGCCTGAGACTGAGAGTGCAAGCACATCGCAATACAAGGACAGTGATGACGAGGAGTTTGTTCCTGGCTCGAGCTCACAGGATTCAGACGGTGTGTCACCATCAATCTCTGGGGTCTCTGACACAGACAGTATTGTATTGAATATGTTAAATATGTTAGATTTCAAAGTGGCTGGTTCAGGGTGGGCAGGTGTCCGTGAAGCAAGTACCAGCAAGGTGCAGTGTGCGTTAGGGGATGAATTAGGGGGTGGCAATGACAATGTGGATAGGCAGAAGGAACATGATGTTGGGGGTGGGGAAAGAGCGCTTACCGAAGAAATGGGTGTGCACGTGTCGCAGAGAGGGAACTTACTTACTTACGCCTGTCACCCCTACCCGGGTATAGGCCGTCGATGAGAGACCTCCAGCAACTCCTGTCCTGTGCTTCTCCTTCGATTCTACTCCAGGTGGTTCCCAGTCTCTTAATGTCTGCTTGGAGGTCTCGACGCCAGGAGTTTCTTGGCCTACCTCTTTTCCTCTTTCCCTGGGGGTTCCATGACAATGCCTGCCTAATGATACTGGAAGCTGGCTTTCTCAGACTGTGACCAATCCATCCCCATCTTCTTCGCCCAATTTCATTCTCTGCTGTTATCTGCTCTGTTCTCTCCCATCCAGAGTCTGACGTTGCTGATCTTCTCTGGCCAGTGGATTTTCAAAATTCTTCTAAGGCAACTGTTCATGAAGGTCTGTACTCTGTTGACTGTGGTTTTTGTCAATCTCCAAGTCTCTGCTCCATATAGGAGAACTGCTTTTACATTGGAGTTGAAAATCCGGATTTTGGTGTGTTGTGACAGCTCTCTGGAACTCCACACTTTTTTCAACTGGAGAAAGGCTGCTCTGGCTTTACCGATTCGTGCTCTGACATCTGCATCAGTGCCGCCTTTTTTGTCTATGATGCTCCCGAGATAGGTGAAGGACTCCACCTCCTCCAACGGGGTGCCAGCAAGCAAGACTGGTTCTTCCCTGGCTGCGTTCAGCCTCATTGTCTTTGTTTTCTGTTTGTGAATGGTGAGGCCCACTTGGGACGAGATGTCAGCAAGCCTCGTGGTCTTGTCCTGCATTTGTTGATGAGTGTGGGACAGTAATGCCGCAGAGAGGGAAAGGAAAGTACAAATGGGACAAGAAACATGCATGCAAATTTTGTGGCAAGCTTGTTTTGAAAATGAGCACTCACTTACAAGATGTCCATGCAGATGAGGCAGACGTTGCTAAAATTTTGATGATAAAAAAAGGGACTAAGCAGAGACGTCAAGCATGGATGTGAATACAAGATGAGGGTGATTACATGCATAATGTTGCCATTCTTGAAAAGAAATCAGGATGTTTGATTCCTAAGTATCGCACCAAAACTAGTAAGGTAGACGACCTTCTCGCCTGTAGCCATTGCAAAGGGCTCTATCAAAAAAAAGCTGATTTCTGTACACTCAAAACGTTGCTGTCAGAAACAAGGAGGGTTTCAGTTCACTAAGAGAGGTGAGGCTGCTCAACGTGGGAGGCTAATGCTTCCAATACCTTTAGACGTTGACTTTTCCTTCTATCATAAGGTTTTAGCCAGACAGAGAGATGATGAGATAAGCTGTCTCATCAGAACTGACCCCTTGCTTCTGGAGTATGGAAAGAGATTATTTGACCGCAGGGACATTGAAGAACACACGGCTGGGCAAATCAGCTCCAGGATGCGGGAGTTAGGGAGACTATTAAAGATTCTTAGAGTGAGGTCAGAAATGAAAATCGCAAGTTTAAATGCTGTGATCAATTCAGCTAGCTGTGATCATGTTGTACTGGCTGTAAAAGAGCTAGCAGAATTTGATGAGGACACACATCAGTTCAAAAAAGGCAATCTCGCAATGCGCTTAGGCCATGCTTTGAAAAAATGTTCACAGATCAAACAGTCGCTGGCATCCAAACAGCTTGGGCATGGTTCAGATGACAGGTGGCGACAGGAGCTCTCTGAGGCGCAGCGGTTTGACTCTGTCTTCACCGGGGACTGGTACGATTGTGTGTCAGCTACAGCAGCCCAGTCGGTCGGGAAAATGACCATGATTAAACCCAAGCTGATCCCATCAGGAAGGTCCAACAGCTTCTTGAGACAAGGATGGTTTCGGAAGATTATCCGACAGTGGTTAAAGCAACTCTTTGCGCTGTATCACTTTTCAACCGAAAACGAGGGGGGAGAAGTTCAGAGAATGAAGGTATCAGACTTCCAGAATGCTAAGATTGGATCGATCACCAATCAAGATATCTTGAAAGGTCTCACAGAGGTTGAGAAGAAAATGGTGAATCATTTTCAGCGAGTGGAAATCAGGGGCAAGTTTAATAGGAGTGTTCCCATTTTGCTGACGAAGAAGATGATGACAACTGTGGACAGAATCCTTCAAATGAGGCAATCAGTGTCAGCTCTCGCTGGTTCCCAGTACATCTTTGCCACACCTTTTGGTCAGAGACCTTACAGAGGCCATGATGTTCTGAAGGAACATGCGCTACAAGCACAAGTGTCAAACCCAGCCATGTTCACATTTACTCAGTTACGGAAGCAGGTTGCAACTTTGGCTCAGTCCATGGCCATCTCGGAGTTAGACCAGGATCAGCTGGCAGACTTCCTTGGTCATGATATTCAGATACATCGCCATATCTACCGCCAACCTCAAGACGTCCTTCAAAAGAAGTACCCAACGGAGAAAGAAACACGCTTAGAAAAGACGGGTACAACACAATTTATTAATATTTCGGGTAAATACCCTTTGTCAAAATAGACAAACAAACAAACATAGAGATTAGCCGCTACTTATCTTCAATGGCAGAAGGAATGTGGCAACTGAAGGAGGTGACGTAAAATAAAAGAAAAGGAAGAACAAAAGTGCGGGAAAAAGTAAAAATGACGTCAACGAAAAATCGCGTAAGAGAGAGACTCGGAAAGAACCTGAACACGAGAGACAAGAGTGTGTGCAAGCACGTGCAGGAGCGAGCGAAAGAAAAGGCGTGTAGATGAGGCCAGAGAGAGAGAGAGAGAGAGAGAGAGAGAGAGAGAGAGAGAGAGAGAGAGAGAGAGAGAGAGAGAGAGAGAGAGAGAGAGAGAGAGAGAGAGAGAGAGAGAGAGAAAGAGAGAGAGAGAGAGAGAGAGAGAGAGCGAGACGGAGAGAGAGAAAGAGAGAGAGAACGAATGGGGAGTACCCTTGGGCACGAAGTAGGCTGAGTGTCTAATACACAAAGCCTGCTAAACACCAACCCGAAGGCAAACAGACCGGTCGGACGACATTTCAATCAGGCCGACCACTCCGTCTCAGACATTCGAGTTAAAGGCCTCTGGCTTATGCAAGCCAGTAATGTCTGGGCCAGGAAAGACCGTGAAAAATTTCTGATTAATAAACTGGGCACTGTGGCGCCACTCGGGATGAATATGAAAGATTAACATTGTTTACCTTGCTTGTGTCTGCTACTTTACCTCACTGATTTACTACTCACTAATCAGTTAGGTGATGTTGGCGCTGGTTGATATGTACATTTCCCTTGGGGACTTTCTCAGCGCTGGCCGAACGTTTAGTTGGATCCCTTGCCCTTCCCTGTCGGGCACCGGGTCTCCGGCTCACGGTTTGATACGCGGTTTTGGGGCGGGGCGATCGTGTGCATCCCTTGGGGATGTATGTGGTCGTCTTGTTGCGTGCCTGTGTGTTTTTCTGTGGGCTGGTGGGTGCTTGTTGGGTGGGGTTGGTGGCTCTGGCTGGTTGTCTTACGCCCCCCCCCCCCCCTCCCTTTTTTTTTTTTTTTTTTTTTTCCTTCTTCCCCTTCCTCCTTCCCCCCTTCCCCCCCGCCCCCATCTCTCTCTCTCTCGCTCTCTCTCTCTCTCCCCCCCCCCCCCCTTATTTTTTTTTTTATTTTATTTTATTTTTTGAGTTACCCTTGAAGACGGTTTCACAACTACCTACTCTCCACTTATACCAATATTCTCTTACTGAATTTGATTCTTTGCTTTGTTTTCATGACTTATTACTTGTTGTGTACCGTGCTAAATGCTGGGGTTTTTTTCCCGGGGTCCTCCCGTTTTTCCCCGAGGTAGTCCTCAACTTGAAGGTGATATAAAGTTTGCCTTCGGGTTGGTGTTTAGCAGGCTTTGTGTATTAGACACTCAGCCTACTTCGTGCCCAAGGGTACTCCCCATTCGTTCTCTCTCTCTTCTCTCTCTCCGTCTCGCTCTCTCTCTCTCTCTCTCTCTCTCTCTCTCTCTCTCTCTCTCTCTCTCTCTCTCTCTCTCTCTCTGGCCTCATCTACACGCCTTTTCTTTCGCTCGCTCCTGCACGTGCTTGCACACACTCTTGTCTCTCGTGTTCAGGTTCTTTCCGAGTCTCTCTCTTACGCGATTTTTCGTTGACGTCATTTTTACTTTTTCCGCACTTTTGTTCTTCCTTTTCTTTTATTTTACGTCACCTCCTTCAGTTGCCACATTCCTTCTGCCATTGAAGATAAGTAGCGGCTAATCTCTATGTTTGTTTGTTTGTCTATTTTGACAAAGGGTATTTACCCGAAATATTAATAAATTGTGTTGTACCCATCTTTTCTAAGCGTGTTTCTTTCTCCGTTGGGTACTTCTTTGCATATTACACGCTTGGCAGTCACCTCTTTGGTCTGGATTGATTTGTCCTTCAAAAGGCAAAAGTGGCAAAGATTCTTCTGTCAGTTAACAATGGGATGACAGATTTTGAGAGTTGCATTAGAGCTGAACTGGGCGATGATGAAGAAGTTGACTTTGACAATGAAAACACATCAGAAACTCGCAGAGAGGTCTCTGGGGAAACAGCACCTGTGAATGAAGCAAATAGAAAGTCAACAACACAGGAATCAATGAGCATGACCGAGAAAAGACGTCCAGAGCCTGATGACAAACTAGATAGTTTTGATGATGACAGTTCTGCATCAGCTCCTGTTCGAAAGAAAGCTAGATTTACAAGGAAACCATGGGGGAAAGCGGAAGAGAAAGCTGTTGAAACTCGTTTCAAGACATACCTCGTCGTGAACAAACTTTCTGGAAAGGCCGAGATACAGCAGGCAATTGCAGAAGAGCCTGCACTTAGACATAGGCGCTGGACAAACATTAAGGATTACATCCGCAACAGACTGAAAAAGTTACAAAAGAAATGAATTGAGATTCTCCGATACTCGCGTCATTTTCGTTTTCATACAGATTTATTACAAGAGTGTTCATTATTATTGGGTTGGTTTCAGCATGTATAGCTTGTTTTTATCTGATGGACACCTGGATCATTTTGTATACTGTATAATTGCAAACGGAAACAGCCGGCTGGGGACGAAAGACAATAATAAGATAAGAAAACCAGTGTTATTATGGGGTTGGTCCACCTGGATCATTTTGTATACTGTATAACATTTAAAACTTTGAAAATGGAACTGCAAATGGAACAACGGTTGGGGACGAGAGACAATAATAAGGAGTAAGAAAACCATTGTCAACATAAAGATTTATTACAAGAGTGCTACTATGGGGTTGGTCCGCCTGCATCATTTTGTATACTGTATATAACATGTAAAACTTTGAAAATGGAACTGCTGATGGAACAACGGTTGGGGACGAGAGACAGTAATAAGGAGTAAGAAAACCATTGTCAACATAAAGATTTATTACAAGAGTGCTACTATGGGGTTGGTCCGCCTGCATCATTTTGTATACTGTATATAACATGTAAAACTTTGAAAATGGAACTGCTGATGGAACAACGGTTGGGGACAAGAGACAATAATAAGGGTTAAGAAAACCATTGTCAACATAAAGATTTATTACAAGAGTGCTACTATGGGGTTGGTCCACCTGCATCATTTTTGTATACTGTATAACATTTAAAACTCTGCAAATGAAACGGCGGTTGGGGACGAAAGACAATAATAAGATAAAAAGAAACAAACATTGTCAACATAAAGACTTATTACAAGAACGTTATTATTCGGTTGTTTTCAGTGTGTATAGCTCTGTTTTTATCTGATGTACACCTGGATCATTTTGTATGCTGTGTAACATTAACCTTACTTTGCAACTAAACAGTGGTCCCCACCCAGGTCTGCCCTGGGGGACTTGGGTGGGGTCAACTACTTTTTAGTTCCTAGGGTCACCTGGTCAGCCCCAAAGGGTGGGTTTTCCTCTCAATTCTGGGGCATGTGTTTCTGTCTACCCTTGGTCAATTAACTTGTATTTTCCTTTTTTAAGCTCTCCCTACTGTCTGCGCTGCCTGTATCTCTTGAAAAGAAGTACCCAACGGAGAAAGAAACACTCTTAGAAAAGACGGTTACAACACAATTTATTAATATTTCGGGTAAATCCGCTTTGTCAAAACAGACAAACAAACAGAGAGATCAGTCGCTACTTATCTTCATTCGCAGAAGGAATGGGGCACATTCCTTCTGTGAACAAAGATAAGTAGCGACTGATCTCTCTGTTTGTTTGTTTGTTTGTTTGTCTGTTTTGACAAGGCAGATTTACCCAAAATCTTACTAAATTGTGTTGTAACCCTCTTTTCTAAGCGTGTTTCTTTCTCCGTTGGGCACTTCTTTGCATTTTACATGATTGGCAGTCACCTTTTGGGTCTGAATAATTGTTGTTGTTGTTTTTTTTTTTTTTTTTTTTTTTTTTTTTTTTTTTTTGGGGGGGGGGGGGGGGAGGGGGAGGTGGTGGTGGTGTATCTCTCTTGATTTTGGATGTGTGTTGCTAAATGATCTTAGGTTTATTTAGCGTATTACTATTAGACTGGCTGGCGACATACATTCAATATTCCATTCATTATTTTATTTTATTTTTTTCCCCTTCATTATCAGTGCTGGCACGTCCTGAAAACGTCCGGACGTTCAGCAATGTACAACCAATCAGGACAAAAGACAATAATAAGATAAGAAAACCATTGTCAACATGATAAAGATTTATTACAAGAGTGTTATTATTTCAGTGTGTATAGCTTGTTTTTATCTGATGTACGCCTGGATCATTTTGGAAATGTCTGTAACTTTTTTTTTGTTACTATAAAGTACACTTTGCATACTGTGCATTGTTTCTAAAGTCACAGGAAGCATAAACCTTAGCTGAGTTGGTATACCTAGGTTAAACGCACCAGCGGTGCCATTGTTGCTATTTTCGCACCAGAACTGCGCGCGCAGGTTGGCTTCTGCACTTGTAGTGTGGTCTCGTACGTTCACGTAGAAGATTGTGATCGCAGTCAAAAAAAAAAGGTTCGTTTGCGGTTTTAACTTGTAGCCGCACCTTTTATCTCCCCGAACACGCCAGTTTTGTGTTGAGATGGCGGAGGCTTGAGTCATGCCTAACACCACTGAATCAAGTCTATTGTACATGTAGTGTGCTCATTTCTCGAACTTCAACTTTGACGGTGCTTTCTGCCGCAAACGACGCAGATGTCGCAAAAATCACCTCCATTGAGGATTTAAAAAAGCTATTTTTCAAATCTGCCAAATCGCGTAATGTTTCGTGGTGCTAGCATAAGGATGGATGCATTATTGCTGGATTGCATATATGGGAAAGGGTTTATTCTTTATTCATGTTATTTTGCAGCAATCAAACGAAGCTCACGTGATTCTTTCTCCGAGGTTGCCCATTACAGGTGCAGAAAGCACACGCTCTAAACCGATCGGGTGCACCAGACCGGTCCGAGCGACCGGTCTGGTGCCAATATAGCAACATTGGCACCGCTGGTGCATTTAACCTAGGCACTGGACGAGGTATACCAACTCGGCTAAACTTTATTGTCGCACTTGCTAGAACTCAGTATTATATTTATCTCTCCATTTTATGAATAGAGGCACATAAGTCGCGGAAACCCTTGACGTGCCGAACTTGGGCAAGAACTAGTTTTCCTCATCACAAAGTTGCCAGAAAAAGGTTTGACTGCTCTTGATTGTTTGATTTGAAGTGTTTACAAACAATTACTGTGTTTTTAAATGCATGCACCTTTGATGTGATTAATAAAGGCTGAAGTTTCAAGTGATTTCTTATGTTGTCAGTTAATTAATTAATGTCAGTGTTCTGTTCTGTCATTTTAACTCATTCTACCCCAAGACCGGAATCCCCAAATGTTGAAGTCGTCTTCTGAAGACTGCGTTGCAGTGCAGGACACAGATCCACCATGATAGTTCAAGGGTGATGCCAGAATAGCTTGGCACCCATAGGCGCCAAGCTATTCTGGCATCACCCTTGAACTATCATGGTGGATCTTTATTTTGCTGTGGTGTGTCTGGGGTAGAATAAGTTAAGTGTTAGTTTCTTCGTCTGGGTCTTTTTCTATCTTTCATATTTTTCCACACTTTTTGACCCGCAAATTTGTTCACTGCCATAATTCTATGCAAGCTACATTACAGTACTTACAGATGAGGACATAGACCAATGGCTTTAGTTCAAGGGTGGTGCCACAATAGCTTGGCGCCTAGAGGCACCAAGCTATTCTGGCACTACCCTTGGACTATTTCAGTCACACTTGTTGCACACACTGGTGTATTCCGAATGATAAGGGTTAATATTCAAAATGCTCTGTTGCTGTTTGTCTGAAACTCTAGAGTACGAAAAAAAAAAAAATCCTTTAATTTCCAGAATACGTTATGTTGATTCTCACATAAATGCCATGATAAACTGTTTTGCTTCAGAAGGATAAAACGCAGCAATGTTTAAAAGATTTCCTCTGTAAAAATCATAATCGAAAGGTTACGGGCCAGTGTTTATTGAATTTTGCACCATACAATGTTAAAAATATTAAAGCACACATACACATTAAGTTGAAAAAAAAACAACAACAAAAAATTAATGTGAAAAAGAAGTATTCCATGAACTTGACCTTATTACAGACGCCTAATCTTGTGAAGACACTCATTTTGACTGTAATGCCAGTTTTTGTGTGAGAGGCACCCACTTTATTGGTAGAAACCCATTTTTTTTCCATCTAGTGGCTCTGTTTCTAGAAAATGTCTATTTTATTTTAAGTTATAGAGCTTTGTTATAAGGTGAGTTCTAAACATTCGCATCAATTCCAGAGCCCTAGAATAAATAGAAATATGGGAAACCATTTTCACATAAAATAGTAGGTAACCCACTCTGACGCGTTTGTCTCCATGTGTGTGTGTGTGTGTGTGTGTGTGTGTGTGTGTGTGTGTGTGTGTGTGTGTGTGTGTGTGTGTGTGTGTGTGTGTGTGTGTGTGTGTGTGTGTGTGTGTGTGTGTGTGTGTGTGTGTGTGTGTGTGTGCCGCTGTGCATGTGTGTGCAGTCAGAACAAGAAATCAGTCATTCTCAGGAAATGCCTGTAGACAAATTCAGCTATTTCTGGGAAATTACCGGTTTAGGACAATTTTCAATTATTTACGGAATGAGTGATGTATTTCGATTCAGAGAATTGAATTTAACAACTTACAGATCTTTCCGTCTAAATAATTTCTAAGTGCAATTATTTACAAAAAGAGTGGTATTTTGCCATTCAGTTTTTTTAAAAAAAAGCTCATTACTGCCTTAGGCATTTCCAACGAATGACTGATTTCCCATTTTGGCTGTAAGGGGCGGTCCATGGCGCAGTGGTTAAGGCGCCTGCCACCAATGCTAAAGGTGCGAGGTTCGATTACGGGTTCCGGCGTCGGATTTTTCTCCTCTAGTAAGTGTCACCGTTAATTCGGGCGGACCGTCGGGGGTTCTTTCTCCGGGTACTCCGGCTCTTCCTCCCCCTCCACTTTGGTATCAGTTTCAGCCCACTTAATCAAATTTCAAATACAAACGATTTTGAATTTCCAAAAACTACAGTAGCTCGCTTGAGCTTGCCCTTAGCACCACGTGAATGTTCTGTGTTTATGTACAGTGTGTGAGTGAATGCGCGTGATTCACGTGAGCGTGCTTGTTGGGTTCAGTTCGCGGCGGCGCTTTGAGCCGATTTTCAATTGGGATAAAGCGCCTATTTAATGCGCTTATTATTATTATTATTATTAACATAAGGTATTTATTTTGCACAAATTTAATAAGTTCTTTTAATAGTATTTACTTTTCAGTGTTTTAGGGTTGACATCTTTGTCCATGTCTTGTGTGTTATTTTATCTGTTGCAAATCGAGTAATACTTGTTGACGCTAAAAATCAGTGTTTTCAATACATGTAAGCATAGTCAGAAAACAAAAAGCAACCACTAAGACAAATCTGAAATAAATTTACTAGCTATTTCTTATTCATTTTTCATTGCATACAAAAATTATATTATCTAAAACGATGAATTATGAGAACACTTTACAGCATAATATTTTAGCTGGAAACTCAATATGAGGATACATGTTGCATTTTCCCCAGCTGCAGTGCTTCGTCGGCATTTTCGACGGTCAGTGCCATGTCACCGGAAGTAGGCATTTGCACTCGGAAATCTATTTTTAGATTTTTTTCGCGGGCAAGGGTCGTGATTCGACCCCATGCAATGGTTTATGTTACTAATGGATGTTCATTGACTAACCCCTGCAGTAACTAATTCCTATTTAGGTCCCCCTTAAACTATATGACCCTTTTTTTCAAATTAGCACAAAATTTCAGACAACACTTTATTTAAAATTTGTTGGAAACATTTTTTATCTGAATCTACAAACATAGTACTATGTATTACTGAAATATCCAACCTTA
Source organism: Semisulcospira habei (assembly GCA_036245525.1). Taxonomy (NCBI): domain Eukaryota; kingdom Metazoa; phylum Mollusca; class Gastropoda; family Semisulcospiridae; genus Semisulcospira; species Semisulcospira habei. The sequence goes on along the minus strand of BTPG01000007.1, from coordinate 80,612,302 downwards.
ATGACTTCTAGTTTGGGAAATAAAAATATAAACGAAATAAAGATTTGGGAAATCAGTTGTGTTACGTATTTTAAACATGATTTCCAAACAGAAACAGGAAACATAGTTTGAAGTACTTGCAGTGCAGCTAGTAGGTATGACATTTCCAAATGCCAAAACAAAAATTAACATTTAAAGTAAAGCAAATATGATATTTAGGCAAATAATGTGTATTTTGTAAAATAAATTATATTTGCAAAAACAAAAAAGTCGGTATAAACATAAAGATGTGACCAGCTGTTCTGCAGCATTTTCTTTTTTAAATGATGTAAGACGATTCAAAACCTCAAACTATGGTGGGAATATATTCTATTTACATCTGAATAAAAAGGTAAGATTTGTCCGTAACATGACTGAGAGTCTCATAACTTGTCAGTCATGTTGCGATTTACTATATCACAATAAAGATACAGAATATCTTGTTGTTTCATAGCTTGCAAGCTGTTCAGTTTAATTTACATCGTCTTTAGGTGAAGCTTGCAACATGACCATTAGAAAACACAGAATGAGCATAGGTTTCTTCTTCTTCTTCGTCTTCTTTTGGGGAGAATATTCTGCCGGGATTGAAGTGGTCCACCATGCACTTCTTGGCTCTTGTGCGATAGCAAAAGTAAGTCTATGAAATTGGCCAGTGGTCGTCTGTCCGTAATGATATTTTTTTCCAATCAAGCCACAGACTTCAAACTTGGCCCAGACCAGACCTTTCTAAACGTACCAATTTTAGTGACCTCTCTCAAAGGTCAGGGTCACAGGGGATCAGGAAATACGTCAAAACTAGCAATATTTTGACAAAAGACCTTTTTTTTTCAAATACTATTCACAACCCAAAGCCCACACTTAGTACAAAGATACCTGATGGCAAGATCTTCCTATGCATACTAATCTGGATGACACATCGGAAAGGTCAAGGTAAAAGAGATCAAGAAATAGGTAATTAAAAAAAAAATGTTTTTCTCAAACTATTTTCAACTTCCATCCCAAACCGGGTACTACCTGATGGTAGGACCTGAGTATGCATGCTACTTTGCATGGCCCCTTGGAAAGGTCAAGGGTCACAAGAGATTTGCCCACGATGTGAAAAATGTCTATTTTTTAGAATTATTTTTAAAACCATTCTTTGCTATCGCACATGAGCCAAAAGTCAAGAACGACTAGGGGTGGGGGTGTTTGGTGACCAATCAGACTGTACACAGTATCAATCCAATCACAGGCAATAAATAAATACATAAATAAATACATAATTACACAAGTGCGTGGAAAGGGGGATGGGATGCATGAGCTGTCACAAAGACTGCTACTGCACTGAGAATGCGTCTCCGTCACAACCCTGTCACAGTATTGAGGGACTGTATCCCCAGAAATGACTGAGCACTGACGAGTACTGCAGCAGATGGCCGTCTTTCCGAGCACTGAGGAGTATAAAACCAACTCTACCAACACTGACTTAAAAGTCACATAAAGTCACATACACCGAAAAACTCTGAAACCAGAAAATCAAGCTATAATTATCTATAATCAAGCTATAATATATATAAAAAATATCTAAACAATTATAGCGGTCAGTACTGTATACAGTGTCTGTTTGCGCACGGTTTGAGACCTTTCTTTTGTGTTAGCACTAGAGAGAGCGAGCGAGTGAGGGAGAGCGCCGGAGAGAGAGAGAGAGAGAGAGAAGAGAGAGAGAGAGAGAGAGAGAGAGAGAGAGAGAGAGAGAGAGAGAGAGAGAGAGAGAGAGAGAGAGAGAGAGAGAGAGAGAGAGAGAGAGAATAATTGCCTGGGTTTGCATTCATAGTACACTCGCTTTTTGAAAGCAAATAACCACACCGTCAAAACAAGTACTGCTAACAGAGTAAAGTGGGGACTATCTGTACACTGACAGGTGACTCGTGCAGTACTGCAGTACTGCCAAGTGTAACCATTGCTACTGAATAACAATTCATTAACGTTAATATTGCGCCTACTGATTAGCGGTTTGACGTGATTCACAAACACAAATATAAGCACTACCTTTTTCTACATCCAGCACTGAGTGAAGGCTAATAGAATTACTTTGGTAATGTCACTGAATCTGCCGAAGGCTGACATGACTAGACTTGACACTGAGAATCCCCAGTGTAATGCGAGACAGGGCGACCTCCCGATGTGCTTTGTTGGGGATAATAAACGGAACTATTTCTTTTCCGCGTCAAAGAGAACGACTTTGTCATTGCCCACGACCTTGGCGCTGTGCATGGTGTCTTTGGGAACTTCCACCATGTCTCCGGGCTCCAGTACCACTGTCTGCCCGGACACTTTGACCTCAAAACGCCCGGTCAGCACGCAGTCTCGCTTCGTTTCGCCGTGTGCGTGGTCTGGGAACTCCGTGCCTGGACCGTAGGTAGCGATTTCGAACTTGAAGCCCAGCTTCTCCAGCTTCTTCTTCATGTTAGCTTCGTTCAGCGCACCGTCTGTACCGGTGTTCCACTTCTCGACGCTGATCTGCGACATAATCTGCAACACAGGATGTAGTGGAGCAGGTTCGTATGAAAACGCTGCGCTTAATAGTAAAGATGTTTCACTTTGCACTGAGATGGATTCTACCGTGACGAATAACCTGAGGTCGGGAAACACCACCTCTGTGCCCTGTCGATCTATCAAACAAAAACATCAGTGAATTTCTGACTCATTGGGTGTATCATAGCTGATGCATTATTGTGTTAAACAAGTTCTACTTACACTTGGAAAAATGATGTCGGTCCTCAGTGACTTATTGCCCTCCTTTGCTGCGTTCGACGTGAGTGCTTCCCACAAGTGATAAATACATGATCTGTTCAAACGTTTGTACAAATATTGGTTTTAGAAGTGATATCATAAGTTGTCTCCTTTCAATCTCTTTACACTGACTTTTCTCATTGGCCTGGCCCTCCTAGTCACGCCAAGCTATTCTGGCACCACCCTTGAACTAAAGCCATTGGTCCATATCCTTATCTGTAAGTACTGTAATGTACGAAGGTTACAAAGTAAAGTAGGTTATAGCACTGTCAGGGGAGAGAAATGTGCATGAGTGAGCGACCAGTGATCATAGGTCTTCTGTGGCCAAAGCACACACAAAAAAAAAAAAAAGATAGGAAAGAGAGGGGGCGATAAGAGAGTGACTGAAAGCAATGCATATGTAAGCTCCCCCCCTCCCCCACCCCCCGAAGGGGGCGTATCACATATCCACTGTTCCAGCCACTTAGTGCATGGAAATTTAAATCTAGGTCCCCCAAGGGGGGTCCAGATATTTAGCCGGTGTGGACAGCTGTTTCGGTCTTGGCGACCTCTTCAGCACACATCGGCAATACTGGAGGAGGCAGGAAATTCTGCCTACCTGCAAAGACAACCACATTTTACTGTGGTGTCTGCAGGGGCATACATTCCATGCCACCACCTAGAGTTAAATTTCCATGCACCCTAAAAGAGAACCTACCAAAAGGGGGGAAGGGGTTGCAGTCGATATTGTAGTAATAAATGAAAAGAAAAGGGGAGACTGCCAGTGCTAATATTTTAGGAAGGTTACAAAGTAAAGTAGGTTATAGCACTGTCAGGGGAGAGAAATGTGCATGAGCGACCAGTGATCATAGATCTACTGTGGCCAAACCACACACACACACACAAAAATAGATAGGAAAGAGAGGGGGCGCTAAGAGAGTGACTGAAAGCAATGCATATGGAAGCCCCCCCGAAGGGGGGCGTATCACATATCCACTGTTCCAGCCACTCAGTGCATGGAAATTTAAATCTAGGTCCCCCAAGGGGGGGTCCAGATATTTAGCCGGTGTGGACAGCTGTTTCGGTCTTGGCGACCTCTTCAGCACACCATCGGCAATACTGGAGGAGACAGGAAATTCTGCCTACCTGCAAAGACAACCACATTTTACTGTGGTGTCTGCAGGGGCATACATTCCATGCCACCACCTAGAGTTAAATTTCCATGCACCCTAAAAGAGAACCTACCAAAAGGGGGGAAGGGGTTGCAGTCGATATTGTAGTAATAAATGAAAAGAAAAGGGGAGACTGCCCTTTTCTTTTCATTTACTGTAATGTAGCTTTTGACATTGAAGCTTTTGAAAGTTTTAGTCTCTCAGTATGATGTGGGTTAAGACAGAGACTGTTTCTTTGTATTTGGGTTTAGTTTATGCCAGGAACTTTTTCTTTGTATTAGGACGCATACTGACTGCCTCCAGAAACATGAATTACTGATGCAAGCTGGTTGGTGTCATATCAGTACAGGCTGTCAATGCTACACGACTGTTTTACTGGTATCATCAGGAGTCTCCTCCATCACATTGACACATCTTTATGCTGTATTGTCTGCCTTGAACAGATCTGTGTGCCTGCGACTGCGAGGGTGCCAATGAACAGGCATGATAAAAAATATCTATTTCTAATTTAGTTGTTGTTTTTTGTGGGTCTGCAACTTCCTGTATGACTGACTCTAACCAGTAAGTTGGTCAACCTTTAATGTACTTCACCTTGAAATACCATGACTGGCAACTTTGCAAAACAAATGTTAGCATTATCTGTGTAGGTTCTGTTGACACTCTAATGAACTTTGACATCTAGATCAGTTTGAAAACTTGTGGAAAGCGGACACTCCTATTGAACTTTAGAAAAATACAGAGATCAATCAATGCGCATGGTGCATGTGTCCAGATGCTACACATTTTCATCAGTTTTTGCAAGGTCGAGTTATTTTTCTGATCATCATGTGTTGCAGTAAAGGGCTGCATTTAGAAGTTTGTAGCTCTACATTACTGTTTCACATTCTAATGGATCAGTTCAGGGGCAGCAGCGTGCGTCATTGTGGTACAGTGTGTACATTCGTATAGTACCCTACAACCCATGCCCAGCTGTCGTTTGCTCACATACTATAGCAAAGCTTAACTGTGGTCATCCATCAGGCATCAGCCTGCATTCAAGCTATATACTGGCACCACCTTTGAAATAACATGTTTGATTTATCTCCTAATATGTAATGTATCCTTCATGAGACAATTTACAAATTTAAACAATTTCAGTCTCGGAATTTAATGGGTTAAGAATCCCGTTGCAGTCGATAGTGCAAATGCTTCACGTTTTAAATGCACATTATATAAACATGTTTAAAAGTACACTTTACATTTGCGGTGATACTGACAGACACATGTTAGGTCCTTGCAACTACACGTTTGGCTAATGAGTATACCAGGCATCCTGCATAATAAATGACACAGAGGTAATTCTATCCAGCACTAGAGACATGTATTCTCATGAACCCCAGTGCTGCAAAGGCTCAATAAGATCTGTATCTCTTGCAGATGAACATTTCACCTGTAAAACCTCTGTGATCTTGAAACCCTACCGACCGACCCACCGCCAGAAGCATGTGTACTGTGATATACTGTTCAAAGATTATAGGGTATCTACTGGAATTGTCACAAATTCTTGAAGTAGGAATAATTTATTGCTTTGTTGTTTTCTAGGTCTACAGCCCTTCTTCTTTGGTAGAAGGTGCCTTGATGTCATTTTCACCTCCATAAGCCAGCAGAGGGAGATAACAATGACATTGTGACACTAAGGGTCAACTTGTGAAAAGGGTTTGTATTTGTAGCAGTCTATTACTATAAGTATACAATGCCTATTAAAAAAAAGTCCATGTTTAGTGTCATGGACGACTCACATTTGAAAAGGTATTTTCCAAGTGTCTTGTTTTGCGACAGGTGTTGATAGCATAGTGTCTGTAATTTCTGTGCAACCTTTCCGTAATGCTGGCCTGGTTTTTGTTATTTAAAACTGCGTTGTTTTTTTTAAAAAGTCACTACAGAACCTTCAAGCTAGGGCGATCGAACATTACACATCAACTAAAGTTACATGTTACTGCATGTGTGGCTGATGTGTTGCATGCTTACAGTAGTAGTCTTACGGTAGCAAGCATCAAAACAGTGTAACAAATTTGTTTTTGTTTTGGAGAATTTTCTGTGCGAAGTGATAGTGTCATTGAAAATAAATGCTGACTCAGGGAAAAAATACAAAGCAGCATGAAGCAACAGCAGACATTGACCAATGATCTGTATACACATAACGGATAGATTAGTAACCTAATAGTGTTGGATATGCTGCTGAAAGTTACACTGGCAGCAAATGTGTTTTACTGTGTCAAAGGTGAAGCACAAGACATTTTCTTGTAGCCCTGTCACTGAATCATGTGTGAGTGTTTTTTAGTAACATCCCATTGTGTGAACATGAGGCGCTGAGAGACGTAAGGGTGAAAACAGTGATGCGTTACATGTTTTTTTTTTTCTTTTTTTTTTCTTCTTGTGATAGATTGCTGCAATGACACTTTTCATGGAATGTTCTTGTAGTGTTTATTTGTGTCTTATATTGTTGTTTTATGACAAGCCAAAAGGCAAATTTTTGTCATGCTTTGACTCGAACAGACAATAAAGTTGTATTGTATTGTATTGTATTGTAAGCCTTAAAACAAGAAGAAGCATCCAGTCCTTTAGGAACGCAGAGGCTGTGATGACATGAACTTCATCCCACCATACTCCAGCCCAACCTGCCCTTGTCCTCTTTCTTGTTTATGTGTGCAGCTTTAATTGCCGTCAGTACTGATGTACTTATCCAAATCTTATCAAAGTATGTGATGGACTGTAAAGCTTTTGGGACGTTTTTTTTGTTTTGTTTTTTGTTTGTTTTTGTTATGCTGTCCATTCGGATGAAAAACTGTTTTAATTATAATAAAAGCCTGAGTTATGTCATTGATTAGCCATGCAGCTAGCCGGCATAAATTTTAACAAATTTCTTGTCAATAGGTCCAGACGGAAGTGCCACATGCGGGGTATTTTAAGAAAAATGTCACGTTATGAACAAAAGTAGAAAGAAAACAAATTTTGTTTTCACTAACCCCTTTTTTTTTGGTGAACACTATATGTCACTCTCGCCAAGCTTGACTACATGACTTGTGGCTTGAACACACATGGTGTGGATGATGGTGTTGGACGGGTAAAGAGGGGTCACGGCTGTAATGATTTTCTATAGGTGGAGGTTGTTACATAAGAGCAGAGATTGCCTACTTTTTTTTAGATATCATTTGAACCATGCATTATTCTGGAAAATAGTAAGAATGAAAGATGATTATTATATTTATACAGTCTGTTCGGAAAATGCCATACAAGGTATACTTCACTTAAGAAGGTATTAGAATTGAAGCTGACGAAGTGCATTTCGGATGTGTTTGTCATGCAGATTTTCTACTGGTTGAAAATGAACTGTGTGATTTTTATTCACTTTATCTTATCGCATTCTTTAGGTAGGGGGGGCTTACTTCACAGGATTATTGTGTCAACCTTTGCTTGTGGATACTCTGTACTGTGATGAGCACGAGTTCAGGGCACAGTTGCATGAGCGAGCTGAAAGCGATCTGCTCCATAGCAGGCTTTCATTGCTAAAGTTTGTAGATACGAGTTATCAGTGTTGTCTTACCTAAACAAAGACTTTTCTACCCTTCTTGTCACAATCCATGTGAGTTTGCACACACATCAAAACACTGTTCAGTGTTTAAACTGTACTGCCATGGTGTACACTCTTTTGTGTTAATTTAGAATGAGATGTCCCAAGTCTCGATTGTGGACATTGATGCCAACTGTTTCAACATAATGGCCGGTTCACAGCAGGTTCATTGGGCACTCGTGTAACAAGCGATGAGAAGCTTTTATAGAATTTACACACACATTTAGCACCATGTACACTTTTACATAAAACAGTTTACCCTGTAAACAGTTTAAAACAGGTCTGTGTACTATAATGGCCTCTTCAGCCTTTAATTATGTGTTACAATATTATGCTGGGTGCACAGGGTACACTGTCCTGTATTAATTTATGTCAAGCTTTTTATTTATTTTAATTAAACTTGTTACGAGAGCGCCCAAGCAGCATGCCATGAACCGCCCATTGTACAGGGAAAGATGGCATCAGGTCCGCACTTGTATCATGTTTAGACTTTGATAAATAAATTAACACAGGACAGTGTACACTGTGTACGAACAAAGTACCCCATGTACAGTTTACCACAGGACAGTGTACCCGAGGTGTGGTGTACTAAAAAGTATATAACAGAGACTTATTCAGCTATACTAAGACCATTTATATATATATATATATATATATATATATATATATATATATATATATATATATATTACTAATCCTCTACTGCCTGGAGTAGATCGCTTTATAATTCCTGTGCAAGCCACCAAGCAAGGTGATTTGCTACAGCTTGTGTGTGCTTAAGCTTGCTCATGCAACTGAGGCCTTGATGTATCAGACTGTCGGCAGCTTAGTGGCACGTGGATGCTTTGTTACAGAAAGACGGGGTCGGATACCTACATATACTGCTGACTGAAAGTGGCTAAATGAGGACTATTATGTTGCCAACTACAAGCTACAAGTGTACTACAGGTGTACTGACTGCAGTGATGGGCTTGAGGTACAGAAACATTTTTAGAAGAAATTAGACATAGATCGAGCCGCACAGTTTTCTACCAAGCCAAATTTTTAATACCACTGAATAACCGGTACACAACTAGGGCATTAAAAAGTGGTTTCAGTTAATATTTACAATAAATATACTAAGACAGTTTGAGTGGTAAATCTTATGCAGTTTTGCAGGATTGCTGTACAGGTTAGGAAAGGAGTGGAGGTTGGGGGCAGCTTAAATTGGCACCTCTGAGTGTTTGGATGCTTTGTCACTGACCTTTGCTATGAGGACCACTGTATGGTTCAGGAGATGGATCAACTACTAGTACTAAGCTCGGACGGGGCGTGTAGTGCTGGAAATCTGATTGGCTGTATATCTTGTACCGCCCAAGAATCAGCTGGAACATTTGGTCAATTATTTTGTGTGCCAGGCTCAGTTTGGAAATTTATATTGTTTTTATTGGGGGGGGGGGGGGGGGGGGGGGAAGAGAGAGAGAGCGTTGTTTTGTTTATTTACTGTTTTTTAGTTATGTGGCTGTATTGTTGTCTGAGTTGTTAAAAGCATGGTTGTTAGGCAGCATTTGGTCCGTACTACTGACCATAGCGTGTGTATATGTGTGTGGTGTTTTTTTGTTTGTTTGTTTGTTCGTTTGTCTGTTTGTTGGGGTTTTTTTTGTTTTGGTTTTTTGTTGGGTTTTTTTTTTTTTTTTTTTTTTTTTTTTTTTTTTTTGGGGGGGGGGGGAGGGTTTACATCAGTTTTAGATACAGAGTTTATGACAAAGACTGTTTCTTCGCATATTTCAGGACACACAGTGGAACTCAGGGTGTGCACAGTCTGCCTCCAGAAAGAAGTCACATATGCTACAGTATGGCAGGAGGAATGCTTACGTTGGCAAAGGATCAGCTTCCTGGCTTTTTTGTCTCTTCAGTCTTTGCCATATCGAACTGGCCTGAATGCCTGCAAGTGTGCCAGGGACTAGGCATTATAGAAAAATATCTGTTGTAAGTTTGTTTGTTTTTTGTTTAATTATGTGCGATAGCAAAAGTGAGTATGTAATAAGCCATCCGTTGTCTGTCCAGCGTTCATGATAAACTTGAATGTTGGCATTTTCTCGGAGGCTATTCAAGACTCCGACTTCAAACTTGGCCTAAAGGTACCTTGTGGCAACACCTTTCTAAACATACCAATTTCAGTGACCTCTCTCAAGGTCAAGGTCACAGGGGTCCAGAAAAGGGGGGGGGGGGGTAACCATATTTTGACACAAGTGGTTTCTTCTCAAATACAATTTTCAACTTCAGACCCAAACATATGTTACAGAGATACTAGATGGTAAGAATACTAAGACCTTTCTATGCATACTAATCTGGATGATCAAAGGCACAGCGGACCCAGCAGACTCCTCCCCTGAAACACTTTGGGAAGAACTGAAAACTGCTATTGCAAAATCCTCTGCAGAAGTCTTGGGTTTCGCTAGAAAGAGGAACAAAGACTGGTTTGACGAAAACGATGTAGAGATCCAGGAACACCTAGCAAAAAAAAGAGCCGCCCATCAGGCCCACCTAGCCCAGCCTTCCTGCCCTGTGAAGAAGTCTGCCTTCCGCCTCGTCTGCAGCAGTCTCCAGCGCAAGCTCAGAGATCTCCAGAATGAGTGGTGGACCAGACTTGCACAGAGAACCCAGCTTTGCGCAGACAATGGTGACTACAGGGGCTTCTACGAAGCATTGAAAGCAGTGTATGGCCCCAGGCACCTGGTACAAAGTCCCCTGCGAAGCGCGAATGGCCAGGCACTCCTCACAGATAATACCTCCATCTTGAACCGCTGGTCGGAATACTTTCAGAGCCTCTTCAGCGCTGAGCGCACTGTTCAAGAAGCAGTCGTCCTACAAATCCCACAGCTCCCAGTAAAAGTTGAATTGGACGAACCGCCCACCGCTGAAGAGACCCTCACAGCCATCCACCAGCTCAAGAGTGGCAAAGCAGCAGGCATTGATGGAATACCGCCAGAGATCTGGAAACATGGAGGCACAGCACTGCACAACAAGCTCCATGACCTCTTTCTCTGCTGCTGGGAGGAAGGAACACTACCAAAGGATCTCCGTGATGCAGTCGTTATCACCCTGTACAAGAACAAAGGTGAGAAGTCTGACTGTTCCAACTATCGGGGAATTACACTGCTGTCCATTGCTGGAAAAATCCTTGCAAGGCTGCTCCTGAATCGGCTGGTACCTGCCATCGCTGAAGACCAACTCCCAGAGGGCCAGTGTGGCTTCAGAGCAAACAGGAGCACCACCGATATGGTCTTTGTGCTGAGACAGCTACAGGAGAAGTGCCGCGAGCAGAACAAAGGGCTGTACGTAACGTTTGTCGACCTAACAAAAGCGTTCGACACTGTGAGCAGGCAAGGCATGTGGCAGATCCTGGAGCGACTTGGCTGTCCCCCAAAGTTCCTCAACATGATTGTCCAGCTACACGAGGACCAGCAAGGTCAGGTCAGACTCAACAATGACCTCTCAGAACCATTCCCCATTCTCAACGGCGTAAAGCAGGGCTGCGTGCTGGCACCGACCCTCTTCACCATCTTTTTTAGCATGATGTTGAAGCAGGCCACAGTGGACCTCGATGATGACGATGCAGTGTACATCAGGTATCGTCTCGATGGCAGCCTGTTCAACCTCAGACGACTGCAGGCCCACACGAAAACCCTAGACCAACTGATCCGTGAGCTGCTTTTTGCTGATGATGCTGCCCTCGTTGCACACACAGAGAGAGCCCTGCAGCGCATCACGTCCTGCTTCGCAGACGCTGCCCAGCTCTTTGGACTCGAGGTCAGTCTGAAAAAGACAGAGGTCCTCCATCAGCCGGCACCCAAGACAGTGTATCGCCCTCCTCACATCACCATCGGCGAGTCTGAACTAAAGTCAGTGCACCAGTTTACTTACCTTGGCTGCATTATCACGTCGGACGCCAAGCTGGACAAGGAGCTTGACAGCAGGCTGGCAAAAGCGAACAGCGCTTTCGGGCGACTTTTCAAGCGGGTGTGGCACAATCAACAGCTGAAAACAGGCACCAAGATCAGCGTGTACAGAGCTGTGGTCCTCACCACCCTGCTGTATGGTTCCGAGTCCTGGGCCCTCTACCGCAGCCAACTACGACTCCTCGAACGCTTCCACCAGCGCTGCCTGCGTACCATCCTGGGCATTCACTGGAGTGACTATGTCACCAATGTCGAGGTCCTTGAACAGGCTGAAACCGTGAGCATCGAGGCTTTGCTGCTGCGGACACAGCTCCGCTGGGCGGGGCATGTCTCCAGGATGGAGGATCATCGCCTACCAAAGATCACCCTGTTCGGCGAGCTTGCTACTGGACACCGTGACAGAGGGGCACCAAAGAAGAGATACAAAGACTGTCTCAAGAAGTCACTTAGTGCCTGCCAAATCGACCACCACCAGTGGTCTTCGCTTGCTGTGGACCGTGACACCTGGCGCTCCACTATTTACAAGGCAGCTGTCTCCTTTGAGGACTCTCGCAGAGCTAGCCTTAAGGACAAGCGGCTCAGGAGAAAGAACAGAGATGCCGCAACTCAGAACTCTGGCCATACCTTCCCCTGCAGCCACTGCGGTCGAACCTGCCTGTCCCGGATTGGCCTCCGCAGCCACGAACAAGCCTGCAGACGTCGTGGGCAACTCCTATAAAATCTTCGTTCGCGAAGTCCAGCCAAGAGAATCTGGATGACACCTCAGAAAGTTCAAGGGTCAGGTAATAACGGCAAATATGTGAAAAATGTCAGTTTTTGATAGAACTGTAGTTTTATGCAGATGTGTGAAGCGAAAGTGAGTCTATGTTCTGGGCTAGTGGTCGTCTGCATGTCCACAGCCGTCGTCCGTAGTAGACTTTAACGTTGGCATTTTCTCTGAGACTATTCAAGCAACAGTCTTCAAACTTGGCCCAAGGATATTTTAGGGCAAGACCTTTCTAAACATACCAATTTGAGTGACCTCCCTCAAGGTCACAGGGGATCAGGAGTTAGTTATTTGGGTTTAACGCTGAGCAGGCGACTAAGGCCATCTTGCGGCGGGATGGGTAAAAATCTGGTCAGCCAGACTAAAAGCAAGGTCTTAAGACAAGATGTAAATATATCTTTAAAATATGTCAGGCTAAAATATCGCACAAGTCTTTAAAAGAAATGTCTACAGACTCTCAAAAAGGGCAAAATAAAGAAATTCACAGTCTATGAATGCTCAGATCATTAAAAATATTGCATTCTCTCAAGAAATTGAAGATTTTGTCCGGGGGAACATCCCAGAACAAAACCTTCAAGGAGTCTGCTGTGAAGTGTTCAGTATATCTCGTGTCAATTAGATCGGCGCAATACAGCAAAACAAGTGTCGAACAGAAAACTGCTCATCACAGGCAAAACACCATGGACGCTCATCCTGTTTAAGTAAGTAAGAGTGCGTAACATACGTGTGCCCGATGTGGAGCCGAGTAAGGACAGTCTCCTCACGGCGGCTGCCGCAGCGGAAAGGTAGACTGTCGGACACCGTAGAAGAGCTTCATGCAGCTTGTTCCCCTGCCACTCGTGGGCTATGTACGCACTAATCACAGGTTTAAAATCACTAAAACAGTCTGTGTGTCAGGGACAGGGTCACTCCGGGCTCTCTTGGCAGCAGAATCTGTGATTCTGTTGCCTTCGATGCCCCCATGGCCCGGCAGCTATATAAAAATGTCATAATATTCCTTCATCAAGTCTGTGTAGAGCTCTCTAATCTGCACCAGCAGTGGGTGGTCTGTTCCTGCGTCCTGAAGGGCCTGCAGGGCAGAAAGAGAGTCAGACAGAATCAGGAAGTTCTTTTCCCGAGACTGATAGGCATGCTTGAGTGCCAGCAGAATTGCCTGCAGCTCTGCACTAAATACAGAGGAATGGTCAGGGAGGCGGAACTTAAATGGGCATCTAGGATGGCGAGAGGACTGCAGTCGCAGCCACTCTCCCATCCTCAGACTTGGACCCATCCGTATAAAGACAACAATAGCCATGAAAAATTGAAAGGAGTTCATTGAGGCTCTGTTGGTATATGGCTGGTGGAGTACAATCCTTCTTGTGGGCGGTCAAGTCCAGCAAGATGTCAAGAACTGGTAGTAGCCAGGGTGGAGTGATGTGTTGCAGAGATTCCGAAACTTTGTCCAGGTCCACTCCGGCCGCCTGCAGATGAGGTCGGACACGGAAGGAAAGTGGACGGACAGCTCCCGGATGGGCCTCGTAAATGTCTGCAAACGACGGGTTAAAAACACAATCATAGGCAGGATTGTCTGGATGGGCCTTCAACTTCAGAATGTAGCTGAGCATGAGGCGGATGCGGTGGAGCCTGAGAGAAGGTTCCCCTGCCTCGGCATTCAGACTAGGAACTGGAGATGTCCTGAAGGCTCCCAGACATATTCGCAGACCTTGATGGTGAATTGTGTTCAGACGCTGTAGAACAGACTTGGAAGCCGAGCCATATACCACAGAGCCGTAATCCAATTTGGACCGAACAAGGGCCCGGTACAGTCGAATTAAGACAATGCGGTCTGCACCCGGTCAGTACGACCAACGACACGCAGAATGTTGAGGGCCTTCCGACAAGAGGTTCTAAGGTAATAACATGGTTGCAGAAGGTCAATCTTTTGTCAAAAATGACCCCCCAAAACTTTGCCTCTTCGGCCACCTTAATTGGCATTCCAGCAGTGCTCAGGCTAGGTTCGGGAAAACATTTCGTCTGGTTAGTAAAATGCACACAGACTGTCCCTGAATCCGTTGAGAGACACGCACCACAGAGGATCAGGAATCAGGTTTAAAAAAAAAATACAAACCAGCCATATTTTGACAAAATTTACGTTTCTCAAATACTATAGACTACTTCAACCCAAACAAAGATACCTGCTAGGTAAGACCTTTCTATTCGTAATAATTTGTTGGCCCCTCGGAAAGGTCAAGAGTTACAAAAGATTAGGAAATAGGTCGAAAATAGCCATATTTTGACTCCACCCCCCCCCCCCAAAAAAAAAAAAAAAAAAAAAAAAAAAAAAAAAAAAAAAAAAAAGATGCTGTCTTTTTCTCAAACACTATTCCCAACTTCAGACTCAAACCTGGCACAGAGATACTTGATGGTAAGGTCTTCCTATGCACAGGGTTCATTTGTTTCCTCAAAAACATTACCGATGACATTACTATTAGGACATTACTATTAAGTGTACTTAGCTTACCATTTCAGCCAAAATTCCGTTGTGTACCTACACGACAAGGGAGGCGACCCAAGGGCGCCGTAGCCAGGTACCCTGAGTAGCCTCCCGTACCTCCCTATCCGGTTGCGTGCTCAGTGGTGTCACGCCAGTCTGTTCGCTTAGCTTACTGCGAACGGTTGTGTTCAAGCCTACTGGACGTTTCGGCTGTGTACGGTTGTGAACCGGTCGTAACATTGGATTGGACTTTACCGTGGTTTACCGTGCCTGCCTTGGATTACCTTTATTCTCTGGATTTACGTGTGGGCGCTGGTGCTTCTGTTGGATTATCGTGGTGCTTCCGTTGGATTTTGGTGGTACTTCGGTTGGATTTGGGAGGTGCTCGGCCGTTCTCCGCTGCGCAAGAGAGGCCTACAACCTTCAGCCACGCGTGACGGGTGGCAGCTGAGTGAAGTTTCCCTCCAAGAACCATACGTGCCGGCGTCTGCGGTGATTGTCCCACTACGACTACGGCTTACACGTAACAGTACCCTACGGCCTTCGAACAGGTTCCTCGCCGGCCTCTCTCGCCATGACAAGGTAAGGCCTCGGTTCTTGCCCTCGACCGGCGCTCGGTGCGCCAGGCGGTGACACGGGCCTGGAATTGGCTATTTATACGGAGGTCGCCTTCACATATGATAACGAGCGTTCCAGTAGGAAGGCCTGGGCTTGTCGTGACACTGTCAAACGCACCATTAGCAACTGAGCGTGAGCACGCGTCACACCTGACCAAGTTGAGGTGCTCTGTTTGGAAAAGGGCTACTGGGATGCTGTATAGGAGTTGGTTATGTTACGATTTGCGTGTGCACTCGTTTTGCGTGGCCTCGCGGAGCCACGCTCGCTCGCTTTTCACTTTGGCTATGTGTTACAGTTACCAAGTATGCAACCTGCACGCTCTTTGGGGGCTCCCAATGCCCAAGGCCTCCTGGATGGTAGAGCACTGGTCTCCGCTTGAGGGCTTATATCGGCGCGAACGCACTACGCTGACCTGAGACCGGCCACCCGCTCCCGTATCCCCTGCCGCCATCGCAGATGAGACGAGGCGCATCCGCTCTGATGATGGGGGACTGACTACCCGGGCCCCGACACGTGCTGCAGGTCCCCAGAGTATGACCTATTGTGCGCCGAGCCTGGCCCACAGCGAGCTTGCTCGCCCCGCCTCCCGGCCCGAGTTTTCTCGGGCTCCGACGCGGCTACGGGATAGCGGCCCACCTACCCCTCAGACGGGTCTACTGGTTCCTAGTGCGTCCGCTCCCCTGACCTTGGTCCACAGGGGGTGGTGAGCTTGCTCACACCGCCTCCCGGCCCGAGTTCTCTCGGGCTCCGACGCGGCTAATGGATAGCGGTCCGCCAGCTCCTAGGACAGGACTACTGGACCCTGATGCGTCCGCTCCCCCCGAGCTTGACCCACAAAGCGATCTTGCTCGCCCCGCCTCCCGGCTCGAGTACTCTCGGGCTCCGACGCGGCTAATGGATAGCGGTCCGCCAGCTCCTAGGACAGGACTACTGGACCCTGATGCGTCCGCTCCCCCCGAGCTTGACCCACAAAGCGATCTTGCTCGCCCCGCCTCCCGGCTCGAGTACTCTCGGGCTCCGACGCGGCTACTGGGTGGCGGCCCGTCAACCCCTAGGACATACTGGACCCTGGGGCGTCCTCTCCACAGAGCTTGGCCCAGCGAGCTTGCTCGCCCCGCCTCCCGGCCCGAGTTCTCTCGGGCTCCGACGCGGCTACCAGACCTCGGCCCGCCAACCTTGCGGAACCAGGCCAGCACCGACGTTTGTTCCCCTCCACGGTCAGTAACTAAGTGCCCCGGCAGGACCAGTCTGCTACACCTTTGTGCGCCCGGAGCCTGGCCCACAGCGAGCATGCTCGCACCGCCTCCCGGCCAGAGTTCTCGGGCTCCGACGCGGCTTAGCGGAACTGGCACCCCCGCTCCTTGGAGCCAGTCGAGCGGCTACGTCGATCTCCCCACTCCACATTGAGCGGCGCGCGCCACCTGCCGGACGAGACTGCTGGACCTTGTGCGTCCGACCCTCAGAGTTCTCGGGCTCCGACGCGGCTTAGCGGAACTGGCACCCCCGCTCCTTGGAGCCAGTCCAGCGGCTACGTCGATCTCCCCACTCCACACTCCACTCGGGGCGGTCCGTGGCGCAGTGGTTAAGGCGCCTGCCACCAATGCTAAAGGTGCGAGGTTCGATTACGGGTTCCGGCGTCGGATTTTTCTCCTCTAGTAAGTGTCACCGTTAATTCGGGCGGACCGTCGGGGGTTCTTTCTCCGGGTACTCCGGCTCTTCCTCCCCCTCCACTTTGGTATCAGTTTCAGTCCACTTAATCAAATTTCAAATACAAACGATTTTGAATTTCCAAAAACTACAGTAGCTCGTTTGAGCTTGCCCTTAGCACCACGTGAAAGTTCTGTGTTTACGTTCAGTGTGTGAGTGAATGCGCGTGATTCACGTGAGCGTGCTTGTTGGGTTCAGTTCGCGGCGGCGCTTTGAGCCGATTTTCAATTGGGATAAAGCGCCTATTTAATGCGCTTATTATTATTATTATTATTATTGAGCGGCGCGCGCCACCTGCCGGACGAGACTGCTGGACCTTGTGCGTCCGACCCTCAGAGTTCTCGGGCTCCGACGCGGCGGCTTAGCGGAACTGGCACCCCCGCTCCTTGGAGCCAGTCCAGCGGCTACGTCGATCTCCCCACTCCACATTGAGCGGCGCGCGCCACCTGCCGGACGAGACTGCTGGACCTCGTTCGTCCCGCCTCCCGGCCCGAGATTTCTTGGACTCCGACACGGATGCTGGGAGGCAGCCACGCCGCTCCTCGGGTACGGTCCCACTGTGACGCCGTTCGTCCCGCTACACGCGGAGAGACAAGCGCCACCAGCCGGACGTAGCTACTGGACCTTGTGCGCCCTTCCTAAGAGCCGGGCCCACAGCGAGCTTCGCCCCGCCTTACAAAAAACAAAACACTGGCATTTTACACACATTTGTTGACCTCTCATGACCTTGACCTTACCGAGGGGTCATTCAAATTAGTATGGGTAGATAAGTCTAACCATCAGGTATCTCTGTAGCACGTTTGGATTTGAAGTTGTGAATAGTATTTGAGAAAAAAAAATCTTTTGTGAAAATATAGCAATTTTTTAAAACCTATTTCCTGAGCTCTCGTGACCCTTGACCTTTCCGTGGGCTCAACTAAATTAGTATGCATAGAAAGGTCGTACCAACAGGTTTCTTTGTACCAAGTTTGGGTTTGAAGTTGTGAATAGTATTTGAGAAAAGAATAATGTCAAAATATAGCTATTTTTGACCTATTTCCTGATTCCCTGTGACCTTGAGCTTATGAGAGGTAACTGAAATTGGTATGTTTAGAAAGGTCTTGCCACAAAGTATCCTTGGGCAAAGTTGAAAGACTGTGGCTTGAATAGTCTCCGAGAAAATGCCAAAGTGAAAGTTTACAACGGACGACGGCGGACAGAACACGGACGACCACTGGCCAGAACATAGACTCACTTTTGTTTCGCACTTGAGCAAAAAAAAAATCTTTCGTCAAAATATGGCTATTTTGGACCTATTTCCTGAGCTATTGTGACCCTTGACCTTTTCGATGGGTCAACCAAATTAGTATGCATAGAAAGTTCTTACCATCAGATATCTTTATGCCAAGTTTGGTTTTAAGTTGTGAATAGTATTTGAGGGAAAAAAAACAGTTTTGTCAAAATATGTCAATTTTTGACCTATTTCCTGATTCCCTGTGACCTTGATCTTAAAGGAGGTCACTCAAATTGGTGTGTTTAGAAAGGTCTTGCCACAAAGTATCCTTGAGCCAAGTTTGAAGACTGTGGCTTGAATAGTCTGCGAGAAAATGCCAACGTTTAAAGTTTACCACAGATGACGGACGATGACGGACCATTGGCCCAAAACATAGACTCCCTTTTGCTTCGTACCTGAGCCAAAGAAACATTCGAGTCCTAGTTTTCACGTTTGACGTAACATGACAACACTGGTTGACGGATTTTTCTCTTGCACGAGGCGTAGGGAAAGAATGTGACAGTAATTTACGTTAACGTGCGTAACTAAAAGCCTATCGTACTGTTACATAGTATGATCGGCCTATAACGTTCAAACAGTGTATGAGGTTTTGGTTTTGTGCATGTCACGGATTCATTTACGGTCCTTCTAACTTCCATGGTGTCATACATTATTTTCCATGGTCCACCATAGCCTCGGCAACATCATCAGTGTACGCCATGCTGTAACACGAGGCCAAATCAACAGTATAGTGCGTTTGCGATGCTTGTGAACCACGTTCGTCCACAATGCTTTCTTAATAACAGTGTTTTGATACAACTCTTTGTGAGAAAGTGTTCACTTACGAGTACCCTCCTAAATTCATGAGAGTAAACTCGTGCTCAATCATTGAGCAAAATTCGTGCGTGCCGCGTCCATCATGTGTTTTTGTGTGAGTGGGAGGGGTGTCAATGTGAGTGTGTTGTCGGGTGAGGTGGAAGGGGGGGGGGGGGGGTGGACGATAGGCTCTTGTTTCTTTCTCACACACTATTGAATTTAGCATTATAAACAAACACATTTTTCTCCTCTCCCGGTTAGACTTAGCTGGACTATTCGTTTAAAAGGATAATGCCGCTTACTGGATCACCTGCCATGCAGTATAGCGTAAACTGAAGTCAAGAACTGCCCAAATTTTGAGAATTTAAGAAGGGGTCCGAGTCGTTCCCTTATAATAAGGAAATTTGCCAGGGGGGGGGACCGAGCCGTTTCCTTAGCAAAAAAAAAAAAAGACCATTGGCCCTTTTCTTTTTAAACTCTGGTAATCTTTATGCCACGAATGGAATTGGGAATCCATGCTTTATTTGTCAAAAGTGTTCCAAGGAGATGTGTTAACCGGTGCGTGAGTTAGACACCAGTGCGAACAAAATCAATGTTTTTTTGGGGGGATACATTGCAACCCATGAGAAGTGTGTGTTATTTTATTACTCTGTGAATCATTTTGTTTGAAGCTTATCCGTGCAGAAAACTGAAAGCAGCATCTTTCGTGTAATCCACGGCAAAGACGTTTAGTGAAATCTGTCCGAGCCGTTCCACAAAGGGGGTCCGAGCTTTCCTCCTGTTTCCTCGTTATAGCAGACAAATAGAACTAATTTACCATGCATACCCATCAGACCGACACGATAACCTGAAGGGGAAACAACTTTATTTAGTGCAAAACGTTGCGGTTCAACAGAAAATACGAATGGAATACTTCATTCCTACTCGGACGATCCTGTTAACAAGGGGGAAAAAGGAAGACAGTTTGCAAAAACTACTAGAACTCCTAGCCAAATAGACGCTATTTTGAAAGTGCTCGCTAGCACCAAATTTGCCGGCCTGCAAGCGAAAAAAGCGGTCGCCCGAGCCCGATACAACACCTCGCTTTCTTCGAACTCTCGAGAGCTTCGAGCACGCACGACTTTGTGACAACAGGCTGCAGCATGGACACAACCAGTGGATGTAGACAGGACTACGCCTGTGCACGTAGCGGAGATAAGGACTACATAACGTATGACCCACTAGGCTGCAATTTACGCTTGGATCAGACAAAATATAAGTCAATATTGTTCATGTTTAGCATCCCCTAGCTGCAAATAGATTTGCGAACCTGTAGCTAGTTGCATAGGTAAAATAATTGGCCACAAACTGTCATTATTTGATGAAATCGGCGAGATTTCAGTGTGCAAAATTTGATCGATCGCGTGTCCGATTCGTCAGGCCAGATTCTGCTGCTTAGATGCGTCTACACCACACTAAATACACGTGTCAATATTTCTGTGGGTTGTACAAATGACAACAAGTGGTTAGATTAGGGAATTTTAGTATCCTTCGAACTGAAAAAGCTTATTTGATGTTGGGACTACGCTGTGCAAAAGACGATCTCGGTTGTTCAGAAATGGCCTACGGTGTGAAAGATTTGGGACTACGCTGTGCACACGCCAGAAAAAGTTAGTTAGTTAGTTATTTGGGTTTAACGCCGAGCAGGCGACTAAGGCCATCTCACGGCGGGCCAGAAAAAGGAAACGTATCTTGTTTGAAGTACTTGCAGTGCAACTAGTAGGTGTGACTTTTCCAAATGCCAAAACAAAAATTAACATGTGAAGTAAAGAAGACATTTTTGCAAGTTTTAGACGAATAATGTGTATCATGTAAAATAAGTTATATTTGCAAAACAATAAAGTCGGAAAAACATAAAGATGTGACCAGCTGTTCTTTTAAAGTCCCTTCTATTTATAGAAGGGACTTTTTAGGATGGGTCGCGGTGGGGCGAATTTAATAGCATGCCCATGATGTCAAAGGCAGGCAGTCCTAAACCTCTGACAACTGAGGTAACAAGATAAAAATTACGTCATGTCTAGTTACGCTAACCTCGTTGCTGAACGTACAATTGGCGCAATAGGCCGTGTGTGTGTATGTGTGTGTAGGTAAGATTTGTATGTAGACACGAGAATCTCAGATCATTGCTGTACGCACAAGCTTGAAACTTGGCGAAATACTTTATTTAAGGGGTGGCTAAGAGAGCCCCCGAGCATGTTGTAACTGGATGTCTCATTAAAGACATAAAAGCCTGTTTATAGAAAGTCGGTTGACCCAGATTAGAGTCCGTAATTTTTGGCATATTTACTTGAAATTTTGGGTATAACTAGTTTGGAGAAAGGCATTGGATGAGTTCGTTAGCCAGCTTTGTACCTCTTCAACATTTTCAATAATAATTAATTCATTTTTGCAAGTTTTAGATTCACTATATACTCTCATCAAACAGTCAGCCTTGGAAGAGGCTGTGTGTGGAAGGAATAGTCAGCCCTGGAAGAGGTTGCGTGCTTTTCGGATGAGTGACGAGAAACATCAATTTCGTCACTGTATACAGGCGTCGTGAGACTAGCGATGCCATGACGTCAAGCTTATATTGACGTCATTTTGCTGCTCGTGCTATTTGTCTTCCTAATTCCTGTCGCTACTCCAGCCCACAGAGCGTACTAATGGCGGGAAGCACCGATTGTCCGTCTTTGTTTGTGTGTGCCGGCGTTGATCAGAGGATGATTTAGAGAGGAGGAAACAGGATAAGCTTAAAAATATTAACACATGTGCCCGGAATGTTCCTAAAAGAAAAACGCATGTGAGCTCCAAACAATACGGTAGACGTTTGGATGAAAGCCTCATCTTGTTCAATATGAGATATTTCAACATCAGGATCAGGTCAAAGACAAAAGGCAGAGACCCGTGACAGGGAGGACAGCTCTCATATAGATGGGATTTCATCCCATCTTGTGTAATGGTGAACTTATGTAAGACGATTCAAAGCCTCAAACTATGGTGGGAATATATTGTATTTACGTCTGAATAAAAAGGTAAGATTTGTCTGTAACACGACTGACAGTTTCGTAACACAACTGATAGTCTCATAACACGACTGACAGTCATCTTGTCAGTCGTGTAGCGATTTACATGTGGTTCAGTACATCACAATAAAGATACAGAATATCTTCTTGTTTCACAGCTTGCAAGCTGTTCATCTTAATATAGATCTTCTTTAGGTGAAGCCTGCAACGTGACCATTAGAAAACACAAAATGAGCATACCCACAGCTCTTCGTGTCTTTGGTAACACGACTAACATCAGCTGTTTTTGTACAGTGTAGTCCCACATTCTTCACACCGTAGGCCATCTCGGCGCAACCGCGACCATTCCTGCACATCGTAGTCCCAACATCAGGCACTCTTTTCAGCTCGGAATACACTCAAATTCCCTAATTTAAACACAGAATACTACTTGTACAACCAGCAAAATGTTGACAAGTGCATTTAGTGTAGGGTGGAAGCTGTTTTGCAGCAGAATCTGTCCCAACGAATCGGACACGTTATCGATCAAATTTTGCACACCAAAAGGTCACCGATTTCTTCAATTTATGACAATTTCCCGCCAGCTTTTGAAATTCCGCAAAGAGCTGCAGGTGTGCCAATCTATCTGCAGCTAGCAGATGCTTGAAATTAACAACATCGACTTATATTTTGTCAGATACAAGCATAAATTGCAGCCTAGTGGGACGTAGTCCCGCCCCTCCATACCGTAGTCCTGTCTACATACCCTGGAACCGCTTGCCTGGAATAACGCGTTTCCGATAAAGGCTAATTACACGGATTACAGACTCGCACTCAATCACACACACAGTTTGATTCTTCACACACATGACGCGACCAATTTTGCAAAGGAAAATA
Source organism: Semisulcospira habei (assembly GCA_036245525.1). Lineage (NCBI taxonomy): Eukaryota > Metazoa > Mollusca > Gastropoda > Semisulcospiridae > Semisulcospira > Semisulcospira habei. The sequence goes on along the minus strand of BTPG01000007.1, from coordinate 80,589,261 downwards.
AAAATAAAACATACCCAAACGGTGTCAGATACAGTTGATGAAATCTGTCACTACTGTTGCTGGTCAAAGAAACGGTGTCGGGGAAACGTCTACGTAAATGAAGCATAATCAACGTCACTATTGCGAATGACGTAACAAAAGAAAAGTGTCCGCGGAAATTACACATGATGGGATCAATGCAAAAATGAAAAGGTAAAAGGTAAACAAACTAGGGAAAAAAAAAACAAAAAACAAACGCGTACAACAGAGAGAGAAGGATGCTTTGTGACAACCACCATAAACTGATGTGGAGGGCTCTATAGTAATTCTGGGTAGGTCCATCCGTATACAAACAGTGGGTAATAACTGTGCCGGAGAGCAATATTTAGCATTTTGCATCAAGAGCTGCTCTCAAAATATAGCACGAAGTAACAAGATAGCTTCAAGTACTTGGGAGCCACCCTGTCCAAAGACGGTAGTTGCATAGCAGAGATCCGTATCAGGATAGGTACAGCAACATCCGCAATGGCCAGGCTGGACAGGATATGGCGAAGTAACTCCATCAGCTTCACCATCAAGTACAGGCTTTACAAGTCCCTCGTAGTGTCTGTTCTACTCTACGGCTGTGAGACTTGGACACTGCTTGCAGACTCAGAAAAGAAAATCCAGGCCTTTGAGAACAAGTGCCTGAGGAAGTTGCTCCGCATCTCGTACCGCGAGCACAAGACCAACGAATATGTACGGAGCATCGTCACTTCCCTGGTGGGCCCACATGAACCCCTTCTGGCAACCGTGAAACGGCGCAAGCTTGCTTGGTTTGGCCACGTGACCCGACACAACACCTTGTCCAAGACTATCCTCCAAGGCACTCTCGAAGGAAGTCGTCGGCGAGGTCGTCAGGGAAAGAGTTGGGTCGCAAACATAAAAGAATGGACCGAACTCGAGATGCCAGACTTGCTTGCCACCGCCCAAAATAGAACTCAGTGGAGAGCACTGTCTGTTGCTGCTGCCTTTCAGTCCCCCCAACGCCCAGTTCGGGCAAGGGACTGATGATGATGACGATGAACAAGATAACAAGATGGGGTAAACCATAACCCACAAAGCCCCTTCTATATGAAGACTGTCCTCGCTGTCAAGGGTCTCTACCTTCCGTCTTTGAATTGATTCTGATGTTGAAATATCTTCTGTTGAAAACGCCTAGCAGATCTGCCAATGCGCCACAGTGAATTATAAAAGGAACGCAGTGAATACGTTTCATTGGTTTGTCAAACGTCATTTGTCATGACGTATTTTTTTGTTTTTACGTAATTTTATATTTAACATGATATGAGTTTCACTTTCGCGTCAAGACTTGAGAAAATGGTGACAAAACTAGAATTTCACGGTACAATTTCAGTTTTGCTATAATTTGCGTGAAATCAGGTTCACTTTACCTAGCTACATGATATACTAAGTACACCTGCATGCTCTTCTGAAAACGCGTCGATGTGTGTGTGTGTGTGTGTGTGTGCGCGCGCGCGCGCGTGCGTGCGCGCGCTCCAAACATCTCCAAGAGGCATAGATCCTCATGCGCCATCCGGGCGCATGAAGATCTATCTTGGAGGTGTGTGTGTGTGTGTGTGAGAGAGAGAGAGAGAGAATTACGTCATATTTAGAGTATTGCGTCAATGTCTGCGTGGTGACGGAGTTGCTTCTTTTACGTCAGCGCCGCTGTCTGACTTTCTCCAGATGTCAAGTTTTTAGTCCCTTCTATTTATAGAAGGGACTTTTTAGGACTGGTCGCGGTGGGGCGAATTTAATAGCATGTCCATGATGTCAAAGGCGGGCAGGCTAAACCTCGAACAATTAAAGTAACAAGATAAAAATTACGTCATGTCTAGTTACGCTAACCTCGCTGCTGAACGTACATTTGGCGCGAAGCGCCGAATGTGCTTATGTATGTACTCACAAACCAGATAGGTGAGGCTAGCGCTGGCAGAATTGTACAACAAACCAAGGGGAATTACTCAGCGCTGGACAACAGTTAGATCCCAACAACAGCGCTGGACAACAGTTAGATCAAATGATTGTCTTATTCTATACCTGCGTATTTCTCTGTGGGCTGGCGATTGGGTGCCTGATAGGCGGGGGCAGGGGATCTAACTGTTGTCCAGCGCTTATGTATGTACGCACGTGGTAGGTATGTATGTGTGTGCGTATGTATGTAAACAAGAGAATCTCCAATATATCTGTACACACAAGCTTGAAACTTGGCGAAATACTTTTCTTAAGTGCTTCGGGCTAAGAGAGCCTCCGAGCATATTGTAATTAAATGTCTCATTGAAGACATAAAGAACCGTTTATAGGAAGTCGGTTGACCCAGATTAGAGTCCGTAATTTTTGTCATATTTACTTGAACTTTTGCATATAGCTAGTTTGGAGAAAGACATTGGATGAGTTCGTTAGCCAGCTTTGTATCCTTTCAACTTCTTTAGTAAAAAGTAATTCCATACAATGGACCTCAGCGAGCGCGCGCATCACAAGCCACGCCCCCTAGTAATTGTTGCTGGGTCCCACAAGCTTGTCCATGCGCCTCCCACTGAGACACCAGCAATACGTCACCCTTCTCAGTGTGTACTCCCCAACCCTCCTGGCAGAGCCTGCAGAAAAAGACAAGTTCTACTCTGACCTGCGCAGCCTCCTGCAGAGCACCCCTGCAGACGACAAAGTCATCATCCTTGGCGACTTCAACGCCAGAGTGGGCCAAGACTCTGAAACCTGGAAAGAGTCCTCGGCAAGCATGGCGTTGGGATCTGCAATGACAATGGTCGCCTACTGTTGGAGCTCTGTGCAGAGCAGCAACTTGTCATCACCAACACTACTTTCCAGCAAAAGGACAGTCGAAGACCACCTGGATGCATCCTCGCTCCAAGGACTGGCACCTTATCGACTATGTCCTAGTGCGTCAGAGGGACCGCAGTGACGTCCTCCTCACCAGAGTGATGCCCAGCGCAGAGTGCCACACTGACCACCGCCTTGTTCGCTGCAAACTCAGGCTCCGCCTCAAGCTGAAACCCAAGAAAGCCCCCCCCCCCCCCCCCCCCCCCCCCAAGAAAAAGCTTGATGTTGCCAGCCTTCAGCGTGACGACAAGAAAGCTGCCCTTCGGGCCGATTTACAGCGCATGCTTAAAGACACAGTTGATCCAGCAGACTCCTCCCCTGAAACACTCTGGGAACAACTGAAAACTGCTATTGTAAAATCCTCTGTGGAAGTCTTGGGCTTTGCTAGAAAGAGGAACAAAGACTGGTTTGACGAAAACGACGTAGAGATCCAGGAACTTCTAGCAAAAAAAAGAGCCGCCCACCAGGCCCACCTAGCCCAGCCTTCCTGCTCTGTGAAGAAGTCTGCCTTCCGCCTCATCTGCAGCAGTCTCCAGCTCAAGCTTAGAGAGCTCCAGAACGAGTGGTGGTCCAGACTCGCACAGAGGACACAGCTCTGCGATGACAACGGTGACTACAGGGGCTTCTACGAAGCACTGAAAGCAGTGTATGGCCCTAGGCACCTAGTACAAAGTCCCCTGCGAAGCGCTGATGGACAGGCACTCCTCACAGATAATACCTCCATCTTGAACCGCTGGTCGGAATACATTCAGGACCTCTTCGGCGCTGAGCGCACTGTTCAAGAAACAGTCATCCTCCAAATCCCACACCTTCCACTAAAGGTTGAATTGGACGAACCGCCCACCGCCGAAGAGACCCTCACAGCTCAAGAGTGGCAAAGCAGCAGGCATTGACGGAATCCCGCCAGAGATCTGGAAACATGGAGGCCCAGCACTGCACAACAAGCTCCACGACCTCTTTCTCTGCTGCTGGGAAAAAGGAACACTACCAAAGGATCTCCGTGATGCAGTCATCATCACCCTGTACAAGAACAAAGGAGAGGAAAAAAATGGTAAAAATGTGGTCATTTTGGATCTATTTCTTGAGCTCTTGTGACCCTTGACCTTTCCGAGCGATGAACCAAATTAGTGTGCATATAAAGGTCTTACCATCAGGTATCTTTGTACCAAGTTTGGGTTTGAAGTTGTGAATAGAATTTGAGAAAAAATAAATTATGTCCCAAAATAGCTATTTTTCATATATTTCCTGAGCCACTGTGAGCTTGACCTTTGCGAGAGGTCACTGAAATTGATATGTTTAGAAAGGTCTTGCCACAAAGTATCCTTGGGCCAACTTTGAAGACTGTAGCTTACAAACTGTCCTGTTAGAAAAGAAACATTAATAGCAAAGAGTAAGAGAAACACAATAAATCGAAACATGAAGAAATAAACTGAAATGAAAAAAAAACAATACAAAAACAATGCAAATAATGCGCACACATATCAATAACAGTGAATAAGAGATAGAGAGAGAGAGACGCGCGCGAGAGAGGGAATGACGTCATATTTAGAGTATTATGTCAGTGTCTGCGTGGTGACGGAGTTGCCTCTTTTACGTCACCGCCACTGTCTGACTTTCTCTAGAAATATTTTTTTTTTAATTTTTTTTTTTTAGTGTTTTAATTTTTTTCTGAAAAGAATTAATTTTTACTAAAGAAGTTGAAAGGATACAAAGCTGGCTAACGAACTCCAATGTCTTTCTCCAAAATAGCTATATGCAAAAGTTCAAGTAAATATGACAAAAATTACGGACTCTAATCTGGGTACACCGACTTTCTATAAACGGTTGTTTATGTCTTCAATGAGACATTCAATTACAATATGCTCGGAGGCTCTCTTAGCCACCGAGTAAATGTAGTATCCATGCTCTTAGCCACCCACTTAAGAAAGTATTTCGCCAAGTTTAAAGCTTGTGTGTATAGAAATATCGGATATTCTCTTGTTTACATACATACGCACACACATACATACGTACATGCGCACATATACATACGGCGCTTCGCGCCAAAGGTACGTTCAGCAGCGAGGTTAGCGTAACTAGACATGACGTAATTTTTATCTTGCTACTTCAATTGTTCGAGGTTTAGCCTGCCCGCCTTTGACATCGTGGACATGCTATTAAATTCGCCCAACCGCGACCAGTCCTAAAAAGTCCCTTCTATGAATAGAAGGGACTTTTAAAAAAAAAAAACAGAAACTCGCAACATCAAACTTCCACAGAGATCTCAAAGGTTTCTGACAAATGTCTTTACAGAATCTTTTCACACACTTTTTTCTCAGCTGTAGTCACATTTTATGTATACGACATGAGGACACTGCCAAGAGTAAATATTTAGAAGTACTTCCTGACAGACTCATGCACAAACGCAGCATTGTGGTTAATCCACACTTTCTATTTCTAGGAGCAACTCAAAGTATGCGACACCCCACCCGGGTCTGCCCTGGGGGACTTGGGTGGGGTTAGGTATTTTTTAGTTCCCAGGGTCACCCTGGTCAGCCCCACAGGGTGGGTTTTTCTCTCTATTCTGGGGCATGTGTTTCTGTCTACCCTTTGTCCATTCCCCTGTATTTGCCTTTTTAAAACTCTCCCTACTGTCTGCACTGCCTGTAGCTCTTGATATTGGATGTGTGTTGCTAAATGGTCTTAGCTTTATTTAGGCCCCATGTGTTAGGTTTATTTAATGTATTTGACCGGCTGGCGACATACATTCAATGTTCTGTTGTTTTTTTTTTCACAAGCATTGCGGGCACGTCCTGAGAAAGCCTTGTTGCTGTCGGGACGTTAAGCAATGTACAATCAATCAATCAAAGTATGCGACAATGGCCAGACAGACATAATTAAAGTCAAATGCCCATCTGCATCCAGAAATTCCACCATACTCGAGGCATGTCAGTTCCCAGGATTTTGTGTGAAATTAGCTGACAACAGCAGTGTGGGACTGAAGAAATCACATTCCTGCTACAAACAGGTGCAAGGCCAGGCTATTGTTTTCACCCAACGAGATGTAAATGTATCGCAAATCACACCAGACATTCCATTCATGCGGCATCACTGTTTCACACTCTGTCAGCTTTCTACAGAGAACAATGAAAGCCTTACTTGGAAAGTAAAATATACTCACAGAGTGTAAGCAAAATATTAGGTATGCACCTCTGCTTTTATTGTCAGCATATATGCACAAAGATATACATACTTGATTGTTCTGCTGCCCCACACTTGCCAGCTACAGTGTCGCAAGACTTGATCTTCCTGCGAGGATTTTACAGAATCTTTTGTGAGCAGTCTGGATTTGTAGACTGGTGACTCGTCTGCTGGAATTGGGTAGGGGTGCAACTCACTGGATTCACGATCCCAAAAATGCTGAGAATAAAAACGTTGCATGAATATATACTCATGAAAAGATCTTTTGAAATGTGCTACTTTAGGATTGATGTGTCCAAAAATGCTGAGAATAAAAACGTTGCATGAATATATACTCATCATGAAAAGATCTTTTGAAATGTGCTACTTTAGGATTGATGTGTCTATATTTTGTCCTTGTCATGATTTGTTACAATGATTGAGAGAGTGCAGACTGAAGAAACGTAAGGGCTTTGGTTATGGTGCTTCTGGAGCGTTAATTCCATATTTAAAATCACACACACACACACACACACACACACACACACACACACACACACACACACACACACACACACATCCCAAGCTGTGTGCAGTTCAGTGTAGTGGTACTGCCTGATAGTGAGTGCTTGCACATTATTGAGCAGTACAGTACGCTCCGGTCCTGGTAACTCGATCACTGACTTATGTACCACTTCCGCAAGTGAATTGTCACCATTTTCAGAACAAACTAGAAAACTTACACTTATACAAACAGCTCTGCGTTTGCTCTTGTCCTCTAAGGGTAGTATCCCGATGATGAGATCAGTGTACGGTCTACAGCAAGTTTTTCAGTTCAGCCCATCGCGTTGGTTTTGGGAGGAAAAAAAGCCAGAAGCTTTTCTTTGATGGTTTCAGGGTACCTTTCGTCCCGATTGCAGGTACCCCAATGGCAATGCCTGACCATTTCAGTGAAATGTATACGTACAAACAATATCGCACTTCGCCATTTCCTTGCGTAGTTACGGGAAAGCGTGTGGCAATTTTTTCCCCCTCTATTTTCTGATTGGTTGAAATGCGCGCGCTGCCGGTGAGGTCTATATATATGCTCGGAGGCTCTCTTAGCCTTGTCAGTTGAAAGGTCCTGGTAAATCAAAGTGGCACAGTTGGAGTGCACCTGAGTTGATCAGTGTTCAGGTCGTACTCCATAGGCAATAGATTTCCCTGTCCCCCATAACCCGCCCGTCAGGGCCGTCCATGATCACCTCGGTGCTGTGGACGTTAAACCCGAACTAACCAACCAACCAACCATCTTAGCCTTGAATAAAGTACTGCGCCAAGTTTCATTAAGTTTGTGCGTACAGAAATATCGGAGATTCTCTTGTTCACACACACACACACACACACACACACACACACACACACACACACACACACACACACACACACACACACACACACACCAGGCCCGGGGGAGGGGTCCAAACTTCTTATTTGGGACCTTGGACCTAAAACATAAGCCTCCACCACGCTAGATCTTGTTTCCGCAGGGGCCGAAAAATCAAACAGTAGGGGTGGGGGGGGGGGGGGCGCCCAAAAATCAAACAGTGGGCGGGGGGGGGGGGGGGGGGGGTAGGCGGGCACCAAAACTTAAATCAAACAGCAGTGGGGGGGGGGGGGGGGGTCCGGCGCCAAACAATTAACCAGTGGCGGGGAGGCGGCCGCCAAAATATAAAACGGTGGGGGGAGTGGGAGGGGCCAAACGCCTCAGAAAAGGGACTTTGTTATAGCATTTTAACAAATTTCGGGTCGGTGGGGGGGGGGGGGCATTGACCCCACTGCCCCCTCTAGATCCGGGCCTGCACACACACACAGACACACACACACACGCACACACACACACACACACACACACACACACACACACATTCATACAAATCCAAAGTTCAGCGCTTATTAGAGCACTGTAGATCTGAACTGACGATTCATCAATGATTCAGTAATCTCACGTTGTTCGTCTGCTGTAACATCTGTATTTCGGTTGGATCAGAAACCATCTGTAAATTCAATGTGAGACACTCTGATCACGATTTACGAAACGTATGCATACGTGAATGGAATGGGCCGCCATCTGAAGGAACAGATGTGCCGCTTGATATAACGATGAATAATGTACATTGTGCACAGGTCCTTTCGTAGCGAGAAAGTGTTAGGATTTAGGCTGTACCACGTCCCTCATAAATTTCACCCAAAACTCGTGTTTGCAGGAATGATAGTCCAACATCAAATGCACAAGTAAACACGTAATTATATAATTTTCCATCGTAAAATGATCAATGTACATCACACACGTATTTCAGCGTTTCCTTGGTCAAAGAGGCTACCAAAGTGCACTGGGAAAGTTCTGAACTCAGGCAAGATGCAGCTGTCATTGTGATGGTGTATGTGTGATTTAGCAGTAAACCAGTATGGTCCAGATTATAAAAAGCAACCTCATTGGTATGGTTGGTATGCGTTTTACATCTTCCACAGCAATCACTATGGACCTCACCGATCGTAACACAAAAGCCACGACCCCTAACAATGGACCTCACCGGTGCGCACATTTTCAGCCAATCAGAAAATAGAAAGAAATTGCCGCAGCGCGGTTCTGTTGCTGGGGCCCACAAGCTTTCCCGTAACTAAGCAAGGCAATGGCGAAGTGCGATACTGTTTGTGCGTATACATGTCACTGAAATAGTCAGGCATTGCCATTGGGGTACCTGCGCTCGGGACGAAAGCTACCCTAAAATCATCAAAGAAAAGCTTCTGGCTTTTTTCCCTCCCAAAACGGCCAACGCAATGGCCTGAATAAAACTGAACTTGCCGTAGACTGCACACTGATCATCTCAACATCGGGATACTACCCTCCTAGAGGACAAGAGCAAACGCAGAGCTGTTTGTATGCAGTAAGTGTCATTATTCTAGATTGTTCTGAAAATGGTTACAATTCACTTGCGGAAGAGGTACATAATTCAGCGATTGAGTTACCAAGGCCGGAGCGTACTGTAGGCCTACACTGAATAATGTGCAAGCACTCGCTATCAGGCAGTACCGCTACACTGATCTGCACACTTGGGATGAATGTGTGTGTGTATGCGTGTGTGTGTGCGATGGTGTGTGTGTGTGTGTGTGTGTGTGTGTGTGTGTGTGTGTGTGTGTGTGTGTGTTTGTGTGATTTTAAATGTTTTTAACTCTCCAGAAACACCATAACCAAAGGTTTATGCCCTTACGTTTCTTCAGTTTGCACTCTCTCACTCATTGTAAAAAATCACCACAAGCACAACTAGTAGACACATCACGTCTACAGTAACACATTTCATCAGATCTAATGAGTTATGATCAGCATATTTTTCTTCTCAGCATTTTGGGGATGGCGAACCCAGTGAGTTGCACCCCTACCCAATTCCAGCAGACGAGTCACCTGCCTATACAAATCCAGACTGTTCACAAAAAGGGGCAGTACAGATTCTGTAAAATCTTCGCAGGAATGAGGTCAAGTCTTGCAACATGCCTCTGACACTGTAGCTGGCAAGTGTGGGGCAGCAGAACAATGCGGCAAGTATATGCTGACAATAAAAGCAGAGGTGCATACCTAACATTTCGCTTACACACTGTGGTGACATTTCACTTTCCAAGTAAGGCTTTCTTTGTAGAAAGCTGACAGAGTGTGAAACAGTGATGCCATGAATGGAATGTTTGATGCGATTTGCGATACATTTACATCCCTTTGGATAAAAACAATAGCTGGCCTTGCGCCTGCGTGTGGTAGAAATATGATTTCTTCAGTCCCACGCTGGTGTTGTCAGCTACTTTCACACAAAATTCTGGCAACTGACGTGTAATTTCTGGATGCGGGTGGGCATTTGACTTTGATTATGCCTGTCTGGCCACTGTCGCACACTTTGAGTTGCTCCTAGAAATAGAAACTGTGGATGAACCACAATGCTGCGCTTGTGCAGGAGTCTGTCAGGAAGTACTTCTAAATATTTACTCTTGCAGTGTCCTCATGTCGTTCACATAAAATGTGGCTGCAGCTGAGAAAAAAGTATGGGAAAAGATTCTGTCAAGACATTTGTCAGAAACGTTTGCTTTTGTATTTAGATCTATGTGGAAGTTTCATGTTGCTAGTTTCTTGGTTTTTTTTTTTCCCTCTACCCAGTGATTAGAACTGGTCAGTTCTGTTCTTCCTTCACGTTTCTCAAGATTTGGACACTAACTGGTTAAGCAAAGGCGATCCAGTTCTTGTGGGAGATGAAGGGGGGGGGGGGGGGACCTCGTTGTGACACACATTAGCGAGTCTGATGATTCCCTGGCATTTGCTCTCTTTTCAGTCTCCTGGTCTGTGGACAAATATCGAGTGCAGCTTTAAAAATACGTTTGACGTTTTAATTTAATCATATTCATATACTGTTTATAATTTTAATTTCTCCTTTAGGGATTTCACCATTAGACTACCTGGCCATCGCTGCAGAGTGCAAATTCTGAAATAGCAAGCTAGAAGATAAAGATAGACCTGCTGGAGGAGGAGATCAGATCAAGAATTTGACAAATTTGAATGACCCCATCTCAAGGCTGCAAAGAACTAAAGGTGTGCAGACGCAACCAGCAGAAAAAGAAGTATTTGGAGTGGACTTTGTGAGAGAAAAAGGATTGACAACTAAACAACCTGTTCCAGTTCTACACTGCATTAACATATGTTTGGTTTTTGGCTTTTTTGTCATTTTTGTTGCCAAATGGTCAATCTTTTAAGCACAAGTATATTGAAAAAGGGCAGACTTTCAGCACCTACACTGCTTAAAAGCAACACATGACAAAAAAAGCCAAAAACCAAACATATGTTAATGCAGCTGTAGTACAGCCACATGATAGACTGTTTCTCACTCTTTGCTGATTGAGATAAAATGAAAATGCGTTTTAAATCTAGTATTCCTATGCTATGAAATTATAAGTGTGACTGTAAATCAGCCATTTATGACCATTATTTCTCTGTGTGTTGTGTTTTGGCAGGTGAACCACTCATATTCCAGAATAAAATATAATTTACCAGTTAATAATAGTTTTTATTTTATTTTAGGTAATGCGTACTTTTTGCTCGTGTTGATGTGGCATGTTATGGGCCTTTTCGTCCGCTTCTCCGATGGCCTGGCTAGCACACCATGGTTTTATTATTGGGACAGATGCGATCTTGGTGCCTTTTGATATTGCTGCTCATTGAATCAGGTTATCGCTCCGATCACCCATTGGATTTTTTTTTGCAAAACCTCACATGAAAAGAAGAACTGACTGGAAGTTCAATAACTCTTTACTTAAAGATAAGTCATATGTTGATGTTGTTAAAAAAGTCATTTTAGAGTTACAAAGACAGCATGGCATTATATTGTATAATATTGGTAATGTTAAGAATAATGACCTACATTCAGCATTAATGACCAGACTTTTTAAAAAAAATGATTCTCTTGGAGGTTCGGAGCCGAACCATCTCCTATGCAAGTCACAAGAAAAAGAAGATAATAGGAAAGAGAATGCCTTAAGGAAATAAGTGACATGGAACTTAATATTCATGATGATGATATCCCGCTCTTGGAAGCTAAAAAAAAAGAGCTTGTTGAATTAAGAAGGAACAAAACAGATGGTATGATTGTTCTGTCCCGAGCTAAATGGGTGCTGGAGGGGGAGAAGGTTTCAAAATATTTTTGCAACTTCAGTAGAATATGTCACGACACGCCTGACAGAGTCAGGGCGCCAAGCCCACCCACTCTAAATAAATCACACAACGCCAGTGATAAACAACAAACAAATCTTTTATTACCTACTCTTACTCTAACCCCCACCCCAACCCGCTAACGCCCCACACCCTCACACATACCCACACATGCACTCATATAACGTATTAACACATGGAAAAGATTACAGATAACAATGACTAACAGGTGAAAATGACTAACAGGTGAAAATCGGCAATGGCTATACAAGGCGGGTACTTTGTCCCTGTACAGTGTCCTCTGTCCCACACTAGACAGGGTGGCTCGTAACGTAAGAGTACTACCCCTACACCGCAGAGCACCGTAGCCGCGCTTGCCCACGCACGCCTTTGACCGACGCGCAGAACGTAGAATCAGCCTGCTGTAGCCCAACGTCAAAGTACTTGTCCAACAGGACTGGCTAGCGAAGGCGTTCCGACTCCCGATGATGCGTCACCGTTGGTCACGGAAGATGAAGAGATCGAAGAACGACGAAATCTTCGAAGTGCACTGGAAAAGGGCGCATTGTCAGTCAAAGTGCCAACACAGTTAATTCTGGCCCAACACGCATCTACTCACAAACCACGTGAGTTGTGTCTCATCTCACCCTAATACCCGCCTTGGCCATATTAAATATACGGCAATCGTGGATAAAAAAGATTCTTATGTACATTCCACATTTACCAGGCCTGCACTATTCCATTACACTAACATTAAGCTAGCACAACCACTTTTGTATAATAACATTGCCACTGCTAAAACCAACATTATCAAAATATCCACATGTACATACAAAGATATCAAATAATCACCAGCAACCACCCCACGTGCCAATCTTATTACATTACATCTAGGAGGACTTAATACAAATATATTTGAAAGGATACCCACTTTAATTCATTTTGACAACATGGCCCTTTAATATACTCACTCGGCGACAGCCGAACATAAACAACTAAATCCGACAACCCAACCTAAAAAACATGGTTAAAGACTCGATTAAAACATCACTAAAAAACTAGACGAACACACCCTTCCAAACTTATGTACACATTTACACACCCGAGAGCACAGCAGCTTACTGAGAAAATGGCATGAACAATTACCAGTCACTGGTGAGTCCTCCGGCAGCACGAGACAAACAAGACGAACACGAACCGGAGGGGTCTTCTGTTGAGTAGCAGCCGTGGTCACTAGTCTCTCGGACACCCACACCCAGGAACACTGGCCGTGGTCTTGCAGGGAGGGTAACACAACCCTCACACAGCTTGTCAAGGGCTCCAAACGAGGCCGCACCCTGACCCAGACTTTCACTGCGCTAGCTAACTCCGCTGACTGACTGTACTATCCCTCTGCTACCTCGCAGTTTAACTTTACTCTGAACACTCCTCGGTTAACGCTACCCGGCGAAAGCGTGCAACCGCTGTACTCGCTCACCGTTAAGCTTGCTGCACGGGCTTTACGCTTACGCTCACACTACATTTATTAACTTCCCTAACCTAAGGCTATTTACAGAAGTCGGCGACCTACATTTATTAACAAAAAAACCGACTTGGCGAAAAAATAAAACAACATGTCACATCCGTTACGTGACAGAAAATATAAATTATGTTCGCAAAGCTATGCATTTCTTAGAAAAGGATAATGGTGATGTAATACACGATGATCAGTCTATTCTAAAGGAAACCCAAGTCTTTTATGAACAGTTGTATGCTTCTAGAGAGGCAGAACTGGTTGACGTTGACCTGCTACTGTTGTCAGTCCCTCGTTGTCTGAGGAGGAGAGAGAGTCAATTGAAGGGCCTATCTCTTTGGATGAAGCACTTAGTGCTATGAAACGAATGAGTAATAACAAATCTCCTGGTTCGGATGGCTTTACCTCTGAATTTTACAACAACAAACAAATTTGGTGGACATTGGTTGCTTCCTTGTCAGATCTGTTAACCATGGTTTTCAGTGTGGTCAGATGTCAGTCACTCAGAGGCAAGGAGTGATCACCTGTATACCAAAGGATGGTAAACATAAAAAGTTTCTAAAAAAGTGGAGGCTCATTACTCTCTTGAACACTAGTTATAAAATCGCATCAGCCTGTATATCCGAGCGATTGAAAAATGTACTGCCCTCCATTATTCATCAGGACCAAAAAGGTTTTGTGAAGGGCCGATACATCGGGGAGAATATTCGTCTCCTTTATGACGTACTTTTTATACACATGTCAACCACATGCCTGGGCAGCTTCTCCTCGTAGACTTTGAGAAGGCTTTTGATTCAGTTGCCTGGTCTTTTATAACAAATGTCTTGACTTTTTCAATTTGGTCCAGATAATAAGAGATGGATCCGAACTTTTTACAATCAGATAAATGCTTGCGTCTCAGTGAATGGTCAATATTCAATGGTTCCATGCATCTACCTACTTTGTGCAGAAATGTTGGCTTCTATTCTACGTCAGAACAAAAATATTAAGGGTCTAAAGATTAGGGACATCGAGCTACTTCTCTCGCAGTTTGCAGATAATTCGTCAGTGTTCCTAAATGGTAGCAGAAAATCATTTGAGGAAAGCATCCATACCTTACGTTACTTTGCATCCATTCCTGGTTTGAAAATTAATCTAGATAAAGCGCAAATGATTTGGCTTGGATCCATGAAATATTCTCTCGCTCCCTACATGCCAGATTCCAATTGTATCTGGGATCCTGGGATCTTTAAGGTACTTGGCATCACATTTTCTACAGATGTGAATAGTATCACCAACATCAATTACGAAGGAAAGCTGGAAGAAATTCGACGGGTTCTACTTGTATGGTCTAAGCGACAGCTTACTCCTTTAGGTAAGATCATGGTTATTAAAACACTTGCTGTGTCAAAGATTGTTCATCTTTTCACTAACTTACCAGACCCATCTACACTTTTTCTCACGGAACTTAATAAAATGTTATTCTCTTTTATGTGGGACGGTAAACGTAGTAAAATCAGTAAGTCTGTTGTATGTTCAGCATATGAAACAGGTGGTTTACGTATGCTGAACATCTTTTCCTTTCTGACTGCTATGAAGGTCAGCTGGTTGATACGGTTGTTTCGGTGTGCACCGCAGAGGTTAGTGTTGACTTGTTGTCCTATTTATAGAGATATACAGATATTTGGTGGGGAATTTGCAAATGTGTTGATGCGTCAATGCAAAAACAGATTTTGGGCAGATGTTGCCAAACACTTTAAGACATTGTATAATAGATGTGCACCAACAAATTTCAATGAGTTGCTGTCCAAGTCTATACACTATAATAAGAATATAATACGAGATAGAAAAACTGTACATTTACATGAATGGAAAGAAAATGGGATTGTGGCAATTGGTGATCTTCTAGACCAAAATGGCAAATTCCTCTCTTTTGTGCAGTTTAAGCTTATGTACCCTGAGGTCTCAACCAATTTTCTCTTGTATACTAGTGTAACCAATGCCATTAGGGTTTATACTGACTCAATAGCACTTGAACCGGCTGGAGACAATATAAAGTCTGATAGCAAGGTATGTTCCCTTATTTTAGAAGGTGGATCAAAAATGGTTTATGCAACTCTTGTGAAGATAAAGTCCGATCCTGTCTGTGTTCAAAAGTGGAAGGAAATGTTTGATGACCTACCAGAATGGAAATGTATATTTCTGAAATCA
This sequence comes from Semisulcospira habei, assembly GCA_036245525.1. Classification (NCBI taxonomy): domain Eukaryota; kingdom Metazoa; phylum Mollusca; class Gastropoda; family Semisulcospiridae; genus Semisulcospira; species Semisulcospira habei. The sequence goes on along the minus strand of BTPG01000007.1, from coordinate 80,573,818 downwards.
CCTAAAACAACCCCTGACTGTCAGCTCAGGTAGTTTCAGTTAAAGCTGATACACAGACTCTTGCCCACAAAACGCTTTTTGTTTTTACGTAAACTGCCCAACACTGCAATGTGTACATTCTGTCAGCATGAGGAAGAAACTATTACCCATCTTTTGGGGGAGTGTCAGTGTGTACAGAAGTTTTGGACAGACATGGTAAAGTGATTACGGGACGATTGTGTGAACTGTGCAACTCTTAGTTTTTGTAAGGAGTTGGTGCTTTTGGGAACTACGAAAAATTTCAAGTCAGACATTGTTATAGACCTAATGATTCTGGTTGCCAAGTTTCATATTTATAAATGCAGGTTACAGGAAACTCAGCCAAGAACTGAACACTTCATTAACTGTATGAAAAGTCGCTCTAAAGTGGAAAAGTACAGATATGGGATCCTAGGCCAAACCGAAAAATTTAATAGACTGTGCTTTCCACTTTTCTGTCAGTAGACACTATTCCACATACACCTCCTTCTTAGTACTTCTTTACCTATTTGAATCTCTCATAGTATGGCAATCTTCTCCTTTTTTTCTCCAAAACTGATGATTACTCGTACCTTGTGGCTTAGCCTGGCAGTGCGTCTGTGTGTGTGTGTGTGTGTGTGTGTGTGTGTGTGTGTGTGGGAGGGGGGGGGGGCATGTAGGGTAGTCTTCTCTTGTATTGTACTCCTGTATTGTTGGGTACTGCTATGCATTTTGCAGTGTATTGCATTGTAGTGTATTCCGTGCTGTATTGTAGTGTGCTGTATTGTGCACTGTATGCCATTTTTGGTTTCTTGTAATTATATACAAAAACATAAATTAAAAAAAAAAAGGACTTACCAAGCGAATCTGCTGAAGAAGTACGTCGAGTTAGGTCGTCAGGACAGACCACAACAAGCTGCGTCGGTGCGTCTGGCTGCTGACGAAAGACTAGACGTCCTGTTTGACCTAAATGAACTCCGCCACAAGGAGGGTGTTGAAGACATCCAGTTCGGTCAAAACCTGACCCAGGCACAACAAAAAGATCTGAGAACACTAACTAGGGAGTTCAAACATCGGTTTGCGCCTGACCAGGGGACAACAGACAACGTCCAGTATGAAGTTAATCTGACATCAAACGAGCCGGGTCGCAGCAAGCCGTATAACACGAGGGAAGAACTGAAGAAAGTGATCAAGGAGATGCTGGACCTGGGAGTCATCAGAGAGTCCAAGTCGCCAGTGGTCATCGTGAAGAAACCAGATGGATCCAATTTGGTGTGTGTGGACTATCGTAAACTCATTAAGCGGACAGTATTTGATCCAGGACCTTTGAACTATCTGAACTGCCCATCTCATGATTTGGCAATGTTCTTACAGAACTTTAAAATTAAGTTGCAATCCATCAAGGGTTCACAGAACTTTGGCGCGGATTACCTGAGCAGAGCAGTATAAAGGAACATTTCTTTTCTTTGTCCAGGACAGTTTAAAGGAACTGTGAGACAATTATTCCTGAGCAGTTTATTTGATTTAAGTTTTGATGTGAGATTGTTAGTGTTTATCATTGTATGTAGTTTGACACAGCCACAACCGTGTTTTGACATTTGAGAAGAAATTTTTGTGTAATTTCATTCTAAAAAGGGGGGTAATGTTACGTTTGTGGTTGTGTTATTCTTTTTAGGGCATGTTTGTATCAATCATAGGAAAGGTCCGGTGGTCAGTTGAGTTGTTTTGCATAAGTATCACGTCCCTTTCGTTTTCTTTTGCATAGAGAATTCCGATCGATTTTTATTGTGTAGTTAGAATGTTGCGTATTTTCATTACAGTGTTAAAAAGTCTGACCAACATTACACTGGAAGGTTCTAGTAGCGGCGCGATTATTATAGTGACCTCAGACACGACGTCAAAGTTGCGCAGTACACGTTGGCAACATTTTGCAACATTTATGGTATGCGCCTAGATGTTAGTGGTAGGCTGTAGATAGATCTAGAATGTTCTTTTTAATGAATATTAATGAGTTTCGGTTACGTTTTCTTTTCTTATTGGTTGAGTTGTGTAATTTGCTAGATTGTTCTGGAAATCTATAATAGTATAAAAGACTGTTAGGAAATATGTGTGTACATTGTATAGTGTGTCAAAGGTGTTGATGCATTGTAGAGGAGACAGTATATCAGTGTTGGTGCATTGTTTGTATGGGAGACGCAGTGTATGAGAATTGTGGATGCATTGTATGAGACAATGTACCAACGTGTGGATGCAGTTGTGGATGCATTGTGCTGAGATTGCATCGTGAGAATAAAGTACTATTGAAACTGTTAATCCAGTGTGGTCTGCAACCTTGTGCCAAGTGTGACGAGTTGCAGCTGAGTGAAGTTTCTTTACAAGAACCCTACGTGCGTGCGTATGGTGTGATTATATCATACTACGACTACTAGTGCTGCGTAACAAGTTTAATAAATAAAAAAAATTAAAACAAAGACTGCCTCGAGATTATTCTTTTAGGGACAATATCATACAATTTCAAGCTTGTCCGTCCTCAAACGCGGGCTCTAGTCGCTCTCTCTCTCTCTCTCTCTCTCTCTCACACACACACACACACACACACACACACACACACACACACACACACACACACACGCGGCGCTTGGCGCCAAAAAGTCGTTCTCCAGCAAGGTTTGCGTAGCTAGGCGTGACGTCATTTTTATCTTGTTACTTCTTTGCCAGAATTTCTGCCCCTCACGCCAAAAACGTCATGTGCATGCTCCGGAATGCGCTCTGACCAGCCCCATTTCAAAGTCTACCGTATTTTTAATACGGTAGACAAAACATCCCAAAGTCTACCGTATTGTTTGGAGCTCACATGCGTTTAACTTTTAGGAACATTCAGAGTTGTTTATATTTGTAGGCTTATTATGCTGATCTATTTCCCTCCTTTCTAAGCCAAGCTCTGATCAACACACATGTCGGCGCACACAAGTAAAGACGAACACACGGCGCTTCCCGCCATTAGTACGCTCTGTGGGCTCGTGTAGCGACAGGAATCCATCTCCTTCTACTCTAACCCACCCTCTGATCCACACACAGGCACACAGAAATAAAGACGGACACACGGCGATTCCCGCCATTCGTAAGCCTCTATGGTCTGGCGTAGCATAGCTATTCTGAAGAAGAATAATAGCACGAGCAGCGAAATGACGTCACTTCAAGCTTCATGTCATGGCATTATTGGGGCGGTCCGTGGCGCAGTGGTTAAGGCGCCTGCCACCAATGCTAGAGGTGCGAGGTTCGATACCGGGTTTCGGCGTCGGATTTTTCTCTTCTAGTAAGTGTCACCGTTAATTCGGGCGGACCGTCGGGGGTTCTTTCTCCGGGTACTCCGGTTCTTCCTCCCCCTCCACTTTGGTACCGGTTTCAGGCCACTTTATAAATTTCAAATACAAGCGATTAAAATTTCCGAAAATTCAGTAGCTGAGCTGACCCTTCGCACCACGTGAATGTCCTGTGTTTGTCTTGTACTATGTTTGTCTTCAGAGTGAATGCGTGTGTCACGTGAGCGTGCGTGTTGGGTGCAGTTCGCGGCGCTTTGAGCCGATTCGCCGAATTGGGAAAACGCGCCTATATAATAAACATTATTATTATATTATTATTATTAGTCCCGACGCCGTGTTTGTAGTGACGAATCGATGTTTTACGTCACTCATCGCAGTACTAAATTTGACGTATTGGAGGATCAGGCTTTGCAATTATCTTGCTGATTTTCACACCTACGGCTTACAGGTCACAATTTGACCTAATCCTACCCCAGGCCGGGACAAACAGCAGGGTTATTGCTCTGTTATTGTAATTTGTGGAATGAGCGAGTGAGTGAATGTAAGCAGCACCTGTGGTGGCAAAAATGTGAATTTCCCCATGAGGGATTAATAAAGTATTATTGTATTGTATTGTATTGTATTGTATTGTATTGTATTGTATTGTTGATGAAAAATCATGCGGGTATTTATGAGAAGATAGTTTTTTTCGTAAAAGAAAAATTAAAGCTACGTTAGGTGTTTTACAAATGACTCCGAAAAAATGGTGCAAAAAATTGTCTTATTTTCACATCTACGGCATACAGGTCACAATTGACCTAATCGTACCCGACAGCCGAGACAAACTGTAGGCTTATGTAAATACCGCACATGAAAAATCATGCGATTATTAATGAGAAGATTGTTTTTTTCGTAAAACAGATTCAATTGTTTTAAAATTAATCCGAAATAATTCGTGAAATTAATCCCAAAAACGTGAAAATAAGTTATATATAAAAAAAATGTAATTATCACTCAAAATGTTCTAGAGGTACAATGGTGATTAACGAACTCATTCAATATCTCTCTTTTTAGCGACCACTATATGCAACATATAAGAAAAATTATGGACTCCAGTGTGGATCAACCGGTTTTTGTGAAACGGCCATTTTCTCGACAATGAGCATCTTAATAAAAACATATATATATAAATAAAAACAAGATGCGATGAACCATAACCCACAAAGTCCCTTCTATATGAGAGCTGTCCTTACTGTTAATCGTCTCTACCTTTTGTCTTTGACCTGATTCTGATGTTGAATTATCTCCTATTGAAAAAGTCTAGCAGATCTGCCAATGCGTCAGTGAGTTCTACAAGGGGCGCAAAACATACGCGTCATTGATTTGTCAAACGTCATTTGTCATGACGTAAGTTTTACTTTTTACAGAATTTTATATTTCACGTGACATGAATTTCACTTTCGCTTCATAGGCTTGAGAAAATGGTGACAAAACTAGAACTTCACGGTACAATTTCAGTCTTGCTATAATTTGCGTGATCACCTGCGGGTCACCTGCATGCTCTTCTGAAAGCGCGTCGATGTGTGTGTGCGTATTAGTGCGCGCGCGCCTCCAAACATCTCCAAGAGGCATAGATCCTCATGCGACTGGAGGGCGCATGAGGATCTATTCCTCCTGGAGATGCGCGCATGTTTGTGTGTGTGTGTGTGTGTGTGTGTGTGTGTGTGTGTGTGTGTGTGTGTGTGTGAGTGAGTGAGAGAGAGAGAGAGAGAGAGAGAGAGAGAGAGAGAGAGAGAGAGAGAGAGAGAGAGAGAGAGAGAGAGAGAGAGAGAGAGAGAGAGAGAGACTCAAGAAGTTTATTGTGGCAGACCTTCTGGTCCATTCACAAGGGGAGGTGGGGGAATTAAGGGATTATACAAAGTTTCACAAACAATGGACAATGCTTGTAAACATATTTTCCAAACATGTTAGTCCATGTTTAGTTTAAACTTGAAAAATACAAACTGTTTACTTGAAATGTCAGTATCAATGAAATAAATAATCCATAACAGTTTTGGCGATGGCTACAGTTTCTGAAAACTTCAGCACAACCGGCGTCCACCTAACCCATGTAATGTCGAAGAAAGGCCCGAATGATTTTCAATTCCATTTCAGCGCGCTCACACACCTCCTTATAGCGAACACGGTTGATTGGCGCCCAGCGTAGGAGATCGCTGATGGCTTTATTCTCCTCTTCATTTCCCCCACCCGGGTCTGCCCTGGGGGATTTGGGTGGGGTTAGGTATTTTTTAGTTCCCAGGGTCACCCTGGTCAGCCCCACAGGGTGGGTTTTCCTCTCTATTATGGGGCATGTGTTTCTGTCTACCCTTGGTCCATTCACCTGTATTTTCCTATTTTAAACTCTCCCTACTGTCTGCGCTGCCTGTAGCTCTTGATATTGGATGTGTGTTGCTAAATGGTCTTAGCTTTATTTAGGCCCCATGTGTTAGGTTTATTTAACGTATTGGACCGGCTGGCGACGTGCATTCAATATTTTGTTTATTATTTTTTTCACAAGCAGTGCAGGCACGTCCTGAGAAAGCCTTGTTGCTGTCGGGACGTTAAGCAATGTACAGTCCAATCCAATCCTCTTCATTTAGTTCACCTGACAGTCGTTTGAAAAACCAGTGATCAACATGTTTGTTTTTGTTGTCAAACAACAAAACCACATCGTCACTCTCACACACAAACATTTCCTTCTCGAAACGAGTGTCAAGCACAATTTTTTTTTAAATTCGACATTTCTCTGTCTGTCCCTCAAACGCCTCTGCAGTCTTCTGTCCACTGCCCCGATGCATTGTTTTATTTGTTACAAGTCATAACCTGTCTTTTCCAAGTCTATTTCTGTCGATCCAGCATCCAGCTTTTCCGTTTCAATAGCATGTAGGTCATCTCTGTGTTGTAACGCTTTCTGTGTTGTTCTGTCTATTCGCCATTGTGATGCAAGGATCGTTGTTTTCCGTGCGAGTTTCACGTGGGGGGCGACCAATACCACACGGTGTGTTGTCGGTTTGTAGGTCAACGCGTGAAAAAAATTGTCATTGTTTATTTGCTTCTCTGGTGGTGTTGGAATAAACAACGGGTTGTAACACGGGAAAAGTTCGTTTTCCTTTCTGTCTTTCTCTTGCTTCCGTGTCTCTGCTCTTGACTGGTCATGCAGTATCTGGGAGGGTGGTTTTCTCCGGTATGTTGACATCTTCTCGGGAGGAGGGCCGCCGGTCAGTCGAAGCACAACTATGGTTGTAACGCCCTTACCGTCGATTTTGTAGGATGACAGGGTGTTTTCTTTGAGCAGGGCATTCAGGATTACATCAACTGCTGATGGTAGTCCTTCAACAGGCATTTTGTCGCTTTGACTGGAGCCTCCAAATCAAAACTAAATTGAGAGAGCTCGAAAAGGCTGACCTGTTTATTCAAGGGAGATCACCCGAGCCGAGAGAGAGAGAGAGAGAGAGAGAGAGAGAGAGAGAGAGAGAGAGAGAGAGAGAGAGAGAGAGAGAGAGAGAGAGAGAGAGAGAGAGAGAGAGAGAGAGAGAGCCGCGCGCGATAGAGAGAATGACGTCATATTTAGAGTATTATATCAGTGTCTGCGTAGGTGACGGAGTTGCCTCTTTTAGGTCACCGCCACTGTCTGACTTCCTCTAGAAGTAAAGTTTTATTTTAGTGTTTTAATTCTTTTCTGAAAAGAATTAATTTTTTACTAAAGAAGTTGAAAGAATACAAAGCTGGCTAACTAACTCATCCAATGTCTTTCTCCAAACTAGCTATATGCAAAAGTTCAAGTCAATATGATAAAAATTACGGACTCTAATCTGGGTCAACCGACTTCCTATAAACGGTTGTTTATGTCTTCAATGAGACATTCAGTTACAATATGTATGCTCGGAGCCTCTCTTAAGAAAGTATTTCGCCAAGTTTCAAGCTTGTGTGTACAGAAAAATCGGAGATTCTCTTGTTTACATACATACGCACACACATACGCACATACATACATAATAAGCACATACGGCCGCCAAATGTACGTTCAGCAGCGAGGTTAGCGTAACTAGACATGACGTAATTTTTATCTTGTTACTTCAATTGTTAGAGGTTTAGCCTGCCCGCCTTTGACATGGACATGCTATTAAATTCGCCCCACCGCGACCCGTCCTAAAAAGTCCCCTCTACAAATAGAAGGGACTTAAAACAAAACGGGATGAACCATAACCCACAAAGTCCCTTCTATATGAGAGCTGTCCTCGCTGTCAATGGTCTCTGCCTTTTGTCTTTGACCTGATTCTGATGTTGAATTATCTCCTATTGAAAAAGTCTCGCAGATCTGCCAATGCGTCAGTGAGTTCTATAAGGGGGCGCAGGAAATACGCGCGACATTGATTTGTCAAACGTCATTTCTCATGACGTAAGTTTTAGAGGGCGCACTAGGATCTAATCCTCCTGGAGATGCACGCATGTTTGTGTGACAAAGAAATAAAGAAAGAAAGACAAAAAGGCTTTCTGTTCAAGTTCCTTTTATTTAACAGCCGTCCAACTGAAACGGACTTAGAAGTCTACTCAAAAGTATTAGCATGATCAGTGACTGGCGTGAAACACACAGCAGGCAGTTTGTTTTAAGTGAATAATCATACCACAACAGCAGATCAGTAGGGTAGAAGGGGGTAGTGCACGTGAAAGGGGGGGGGGGGGGAGGTGTTGGGACCAATCAGACTGTACAGTTTCAATCACAAGCACGAGGAAAGAAAGAAAGAAAGAATAAATAAATAATGAAAAAAATGGTTTTGCGGGGGGGGGGGGGGGGGGGGGGGGGGGGGGGGGGGGAGGAGATAGGGTAACGAGCGGTGCATGAACACCCAGTGCACCTCGTCACAACCCTGTCACATTATTGAGGGACTGTATTCCCAGAAATGATTGAGCACTAACGGGTACTGCACAACACAGGTAGTCATCTTTCTGAGCACTGAGAAGTATAAAAACCAACACTAACAAAGTCACATACAACCAAAAACACTGCATAGCTGAAACGTCTCATTAAAAATCAAGCTATAATTATCGAAGCACTTAATAAGATTAATTAATCATCATGATACAGCGTCTGTTTGAGCAAGGTTTGAGACTTTTAGTATTATACTGACTGACCGTTGTGCGGCCCGAAAGCTGCCCTTGTGTGAGTGGTGCCATTTTCATTTTCGCTTAATCTGTGTGGAAGGAATGTGAAGTCCATGGCCGAGAGCCAGTGCTTCAGTGATACAATAAAGCGGCAAGTTAGAGTGTACTGGAGCGAGCGAGAGAGAGAGAGAGTGATACTAATGGCCCGGCTTTGCATTCACAGTACACAATTTTTGAAAATAAATAACAACACCGTCTCTACAAATACTGATGACGGAGTACGGCAGTGATTAGTATTTAAAATCATTGCTAACAAAGTACAATTCATTAACGTTAATGTTAGGCCTACTGATAAGCGGTACTAAGTACCAATTGATGTGATTTACAAACACAAATATAAGCACTACCTTTTTCTACATCCAGCAGTGAAGGCTTGTCACTGAATCTACCGAAGGCTGACATGACCAGACTTGACAGAGTCCCCTAATGGGCGCCTACTAGTTACACAGTGCAGTGCGAGACTAGGCGACCAGTGAGGGTATGGTCGCCCTCCCGGTGTGCTTTCAGTCAGGAATAACAAACTGATCTATTACTTTTCCGCGTCAAAGAGAACGACTTTGTCATTGCCCACGACTTTGGCACTGTGCATGGCGTCTTTGGGAACATCCACCATGTCTCCGGGCTCCAGGACCACTGTCTGTCCGTACATGTTGACCTCAAAATGCCCGGTCAGCACGCAGTCTCGCTTCGTCTCGCCGTGTGCATGGTCTGGGAACTCCGTGCCTGGACCGAAGGTGCAGATTTCGAACTTGTAGCCCTGCTTTTCCAGCTTCTTCTTCATGTTAGCTTCGTTCAACTCGCCATCTGTAGCGGTGTTCCACTTCTCGACACTGATCTGCGACATAATCTGCAACACAGGATGACACAGGAATGTGACACCAGTCTGTAATCGGTACTCACTGTAGAACATGCAACCAGAGACATACGTAAAACACGCTTGTCTCTGACCCCAACAATCATCATGATACAACGTGAACATGCAAATTCAAACAAACGAACTAATGAAGGAAGATTGATCGATTGTACATTGCTTAACGTCCCGACAGCAACAAGGCTTTCTCAGGACGTGCCTGCACTGCTTCTGAAAAAAAAAAACTAAAACTAAACAGAACATTGAATGTATGCCGCCAGCCGGTCCAATACGTTAAATAAACCTACGACATGGGGCCTAAATAAAGCAAAGACCATTTAGCAACACACATCCAATATCAAGAGCTACAGGCAGTGCAGACAGTTGGGAGAGTTTTAAAAAGGCAAATACAGGTGAATGGACCAAGGGTAGACAGAAACGCATGCCCCAGAATAGAGGGAAAAACCCACCCTGTGGGGCTGACCAGGGTGACCCTGGGAACTAAAAAGTAGTTAAACCCACCCAAGTCCCCCAGGGCAGGCCCAGCTGGGGGACTAATGAAGGAAGAAAACGCCAAACATTCGAGTCCCAAGTCCACTAGTAAATCACAAGATGATGGGCTGAACCACGCCTACACAGTCCCTTCTTTTCGAGCCGATCTGCATTTTCACACTTTCAGCACAAATACGCTTAAATCACAAGTAAGTCAGAAAAGTCACTGAGTTTTCGCATTCAGCATATATTCAGCCTGCCAGCTACATCGACAAGAAGCATACATATATTTTAATAATAATAATAAAGAGTATTTATAAAGTGCTTAATCTTAATCCAAAGCTCTAAGCGCTTTACAATCTGTTCACAAAAATAAAATGACATTTGAACATAGCAAACAAAAACACAATACACGAACACACCATTTTTACAACGAACTAAACAAAATGCATACATACCATGTTACATTTAACATTCATTCTAAACAAAGAGGGTTACAGAACTACAACTAAGGCATCGGACACTGTCAGTTATTTAAAGCTTGAAGAGGCGAGTTTTCAACGACCTCTTGAAGTCAGAAACAGACTCGCTGTTTCTGACCTCAAGAGGAAGTGTATTCCACGACACTGGAGCTTGATAAACAAAAGTGCTTTGACCATAACTTCTAGTTTGGTCAGAAGGTACAAACAACTTCCGCTTATCAGAAGAGAAGCTCGCAAGAGTGTGTATACACGTGCAGCAAAGAGAACAAGTATTCTGGGCTGGTGCATGAAAGGCAATTAAAACAGATTAACACAAGTTTGCATTGAATACGTGAGGACAGGTAGCCAGTGAAAGGACTTCAAGACGCGTGTGACATGGTCTGTCTTACGGCCTCTCACAACAAGCCAGGCTGTATTGTTCTGAATCTTTTGGATGCGATCAATGAGATATTGAGGGCAGCCACAAAGCAGAGTATTACAATAATCCATCTTGGACAGCACAAATGCACAAACTAATGTTTTAATGGATTCCACGGTGAGCAGGTGACGAACTGAGCTAATGCGACGAAGTTCAATGCACTGGCTTATGCTTTGGACGGCATTCGCAGCTCGCTCGACAGTATCACTTTTGTACACCTGCATATCATCTGCAAATGCATGATGGAAAATGGAGCGACTACCAATCAGGTCGGACAGCTGCTGAACATACAGTAAAAACAATGCAGGTCCTAGTACCGATCCCTGGGGTACACCAAACCGAAGAGGTGATGGTTCAGAACGACAGCCATCAACAGAAACAATATGGGATCGCTGTCAGGTATGAACTAAACCATGCCAAGACTGTGCCTCCAATGCCAAATATAGACTGAAGACGGCACAGCAAAATTTTATGGTCAACAGTGTTGACGCACTGGATAGGTCCATCAAAGCAAGGACTGTGATCTTACGCTCGTCCAAAGCACAAAGCAGGTCATTGAATATCTTCAGCAAGCTGTTTCTGTGCTATGATGGGGACGATATGCAGACTGGAATACACTGAACGGACTATTAGAGTTGACATGCTTCAAAGTTTGTGCAAGGACAATTTTCTCAAGAATCTTTGATAGCAATGTAAGATTGGAAACTGGGCAGTAGTTTTTAAGTACATTTGGGTCCAAAGATGGTTTAACAAGTGCAGTCTTGAAGCTTTCAAGAAAAATACCAGTGGAGAGAGAGTTGCTGATGACGTGTAATGGCAGGCAACACTTCATCCAGTCACTCGTACAGCAAGGGAGTGGGGATCTGGTCTAACTCACAAGGTTTGGGGACAGTGTGATCACTTTTCTGACCTCATCCTCTAGCGTAGGCTCGAAGGCTGAGAGAGTTCCTCAACTGAAGCGTTTTTCAGTGAGCGAAACTAAAGTGGGCATGAGACCCAGAGAGTCACGAATTTGACGGACCTTATCAACGAAGTAATCGGCAAAAAGCTGAGGTAGCTGTCACAGGGGAAATGTAGTGGGAAGGGGTGATGGAGTTTTCTTCACCAAAAGCTTATTGCTCACATTATACAACTCATTGCTTGTTGTGCAATCACTGATCTTCCTGTTGTAAAACGAAGATTTTGTTCCATGAACAATCTCACGGACACGCTTCTTAGAACATGTGTATATCTGCTTGTGAACAGTCAGCCTAGTGGAGCCCCACATTCTCTCAGCTTAGCGCCGCCTCTACTTAGCTGAACGCAGCTCTTTGCTCACAAGCCTATACCACGGGCTGATTCTATGAGCTGACTTTTTACGCTTTGATGATGGTGCGTGATTGTCCAAGACGGTGCATAAACATGAATCAAACTCCTCAGCACTAGGACTAGGATGGTGTGACAGTGACTGAACGAGGTCAGCCTTGAAAGTTAGCCTATCACTGCGAACTGTGGTAAGCATAGGCTCTGGAGGTGGGACGACGGCCCTCAAATGACTGATTACACAGTAATGATCTGAACATATTGCATCAGAAACCTGTGCTGAGCACACGATATCATCGTCACATCTATGAAGGATCCAGTCAATAATATGTCCATGTCTATGAGTTGGTTTGGCGACAGCTTGAGAAAGACTGGACATGTGTAAAATGTCCATAAGTGCAGAGATGGTGTGGTGCTTCTGATTGTCAAAGTGGATGTTGAAGTCACCAAGGACTTTCCGGCTGACAGCAAGAGAATTACAGTGATCAAGAAGATCATGAAACTGATCGACGAACATTGAATCAGTTAATTTGATCTTGCGGTTTGGCGGGGGTCTGTAGAGAAAATGAACAGTTTTCTGAGTTAAAGCTAGAGTAAACTGTACAAGCTCAGAAGACTCATGGAAAAAAAAACCTGAAAGACATTGAAAACGATGAAGAAGGCTTCACGAAGGACGACAGAAATACCATCCGCACGAGAAGCACAGGGGAAGGATTTCACAGAGTATCCAGGTGGGGCAAGATCAGCACATTCATCACCTGAGGCACGAAGCCAGGTCTCTGATTGTCATGTCCTTTTGGAGGGGAACACGAAGACTCATGAAAATATATGTCTTTTGCTGGCTAAAGTTGCCTCTGATTTTTATGCAGAGTACGTTGTGTACTCTGTGGATCATGGGGTCTCTGCCTGACTCAAAGGGTGGAGGTCCCAGGGGACGAGTTGCGTTGGTGGTACGGGTAGTGGGGAACTCTTACAGCGCCTCCCCTGGGATCACCCTAGTCTAGGGCCTCTTGGCCTTTGTGAGGCACCCTCGTGTGTAATCCTTCCGGACCAGCATAGCATCCCTCTATCCCAAGACCGTCCGTGCGTGGTCCCTGGCCACATCCTCTCCGAGGTGACCCCCAAAACTGGGCAGCACTAGCCCCCAGGCTAAACACGGCGGATATAGAGGAGAGAACCTCGAAAATAAATCGTTGTCCTGCTGCCTTGCATGCCTGGCCGCTTGGATGCGGAAATGCTAAGGGAGGAAAACCCTGACATCAAAGCCCCCGTGTCTCCGGGGAAGGTTTTTGAGCCAAAGACTAGGACAGTCTGATATAAAACCTACGACCCGAGGACCTCGATGCCACCGTCCCAGCTTGCTAGTAATCAACGGATCCACTCTCATGACGACCACGACCGGACTCAACGTAGCATGCTGGAACATCCGAACCATGCTCGACACAGCAGACAGCGGACGCCCTGAACGTCGCTCCGCTCTCATTGCCCATGAATTGCGGAGGTTAAACATCGACATCGCCGCGCTCAGCGAAGTACGCCTCCCGGAGGAAGGCAGCCTCCAAGAACTTGGCGCTGGCTACACCCTCTACTGGTCAGGCAGGCCTGCATCAGAAAGACGGCTCTCAGGCGTGGGCTTCATGGTCAAGACCCCCATTGCGACTAAGCTGGAAAACCTACCAACGGGTCACTCCGACCGCATCATGTCCATGCGCCTCCCACTGAGACACCAGCAATACGTCACCCTTCTCAGTGTGTACTTCCCAACCCTCCTGGCAGAGCCTGCAGAAAAAGACAAGTTCTGCTCTGACCTGCGCAGCCTCCTACAGAGCACCCCTGCAGACGACAAAGTCATCATCCTTGGCGACTTCAACGCCAGTGGGCCAAGACTCTGAAGCCTGGAAAGGAGTCCTCGGCAAGCATGGCGTTGGGAACTGCAATGACAATGGCCGCCTACTGTTGGAGTTCTGTGCAGAGCAGCAACTTGTCATCACCAACACTACTTTCCAGCAAAAGGACAGTCGAAAGACCACCTGGATGCATCCTCGCTCCAAGCACTGGCACCTTATCGACTTATTTGACCTAGTGCGTCAAAGGGACCGCAGTGACGTCCTCCTCACCAGAGTGATGCCCAGCGCAGAGTGCCACACTGACCACCGCCTTGTCTGCTGCAGACTCAGGCTCCGCCTCAAGCTGAAACCCAAGAAAGGCCCCCCCCCCCCCCCCCCCCCCACCAAGAAAAAGCTTGATGTTGCCAGCCTTCAGCGTGACGACAAGAAAGCTGCCCTTCAGACAGATTTACAGCGCATTCTCAAAGACACAGCTGATCCAGCAGACTCCTCCCCTGAAACACTCTGGGAACAACTGAAAACTGCTATTGTAAAATCTTCTGTGGAAGTCTTGGGCTTTGTTAAAAAGAGGAACAAAGACTGGTTTGACGAAAATGACGTAGAGATCCAGGAACTTCTAGCAAAAAAAAAAAAAAAAAAAATAGCCGCCCACCAGGCCCACCTAGCCCAGCCTTCCTGCCCTGTGAAGAAGTCTGCCTTCCGCCTCATCTGCAGCAGTCTCCAGCGCAAGCTTAGAGAGCTCCAGAACGAGTGGTGGTCCAGACTCACACAGAGGACCCAGCTTTGCGCTGACAACGGTGACTACAGGGGCTTCTACGAAGCGCTGAAAGCAGTGTATGGCCCCAGGCACCTGGTACAAAGTCCTCTGCGAAGCGCTGATGGACAGACACTCCTCACAGATAATACATCCATCTTGAACCGCTGGTCGGAATACTTTCAGGACCTCTTCAGCGCTGAGCGCACTGTTCAAGAAACAGTCATCCTCCAAATCCCACACCTCCCACTAAAGGTTGATTGGACGAACCGCCCACCGCCGAAGAGATCCTCACAGCCATCCACCAGCTCAAGAGTGGCAAAGCAGCAGGCATTAACGGAATCCCGCCAGAGATCTGGAAACATGGAGGCCCAGCACTGCACAACAAGCTCCACGACCTCTTTCTCTGCTGCTGCGAGAAAGAACACTACCAAAGGATATCCGTGATGCAGTCATCATCACCCTGTCCAAGAACAAAGGAGAGAAGTCTGCCTGCTCTAATTATCGTGGAATTACCCTGCTGTCCACTGCCGGGAAAATTATCGCAAGGCTGCTGCTGAATCGGCTGGTACCTGCCATCGCTGAAGACCACCTCCCAGAGGGCCAGTGTGGCTTCAGAGCCAACAGGAGTACCACCGACATGGTCTTTGTGCTGAGACAGCTTCAGGAGAAGTGCCGCGAGCAGAACAAAGGGCTGTACGTAACGTTTGTCGACCTAACAAAAGCGTTCGACACTGTGAGCAGGCAAGGTATGTGGCAGATCCTGGAGCGACTTGGCTGTCCCCCAAAGTTCCTCAGCATAATCGTCCAGCTCCACGAGGACCAGCAAGGCCAGGTCAGACTCAACAGTGACCTCTCAGAACCATTCCCCATTCTCAAAAGCGTGAAGCAGGGCTGCGTGCTGGCACCAACCCTCTTCACCATCGTCTTTAGCATGATGTTGAAGCAGGCCACAGTGGACCTCGACGTTGACGACGCAGTGTAACATCAGGTATCGTCTCGATGGCAGCCTGTTCAACCTCAGACGACTGCAGGCCCACACCAAAACCCTAGACCGACTGATTCGTGAGCTGCTCTTTGCTGATGACGCTGCCCTCGTTGCACACACACACAGAGCCTTGCAGCGCATCACGTCCTGCTTCGCAGATGCTGCCCAGCTCTTTGGACTCGAGGTCAGTCTGAAAAAGACAGAGGTCCTTCATCAGCCGGCACCCAAGGAAGAGCATTGCCCTCCCCACATCACCATCGGCGAGTCCGAACTGAAGTCTGTACACCAGTTTACCTACCTTGGCTGCATCATCACGTCAGACGCCAATCTGGACAAGGAGCTGGAGAACAGGCTGGCAAAAGCGAACAGTGCTTTTGGGTGACTATTCAAGCGGGTGTGGCACAATCAACAGCTGAAAAAAGGCACCAAGATCAGCGTGTACAGAGCTGTCGTCCTCACCACCCTGCTGTATGGTTCCGACTCCTGGGCCCTCTACCGCAGCCAACTACGACTCCTCGAACGCTTTCACCAGCGCTGCCTGCGTACCATTCTCAGCATTCACTGGAGTGACTGTGTCACCAACGTCGAGGTCCTTGAACAGGCGGAAACTGTGAGCTTCGATGCTTTGCTGCTGCGGACACAGCTTCGCTGGGCGGGGCACGTCTCCAGGATGGAGGATCATCGCCTACCCAAAATCACTCTGTTCTGCGAGCTCGCCACTGGACACCGAGACAGAGGGGCACCAAAGAAGAGATACAAAGACGGTCTCAAGAAGTCACTTAGTGCCTGCCAAATCGACCACCGCCAATGGTCTTCGCTTGCTGCGGACCGCGACACCTGGCGCTCCACCATTTACAAGGCAGCCGTCTCCTTTGAGGACTCTCGCAGAGCTAACCTTAAGGACAAGCAGCTCAGGAGAAAAAGCAGAGTTGTCGTAACTCAGAACCCTGACCAGACCTTCCCCTGCAGCCACTGCGGTCGAACCTGCCTGTCCCGGATTGGCATCCGCAGCCACGAACATGCCTGCAGAAAACGTGGGCAAGCCCTATAAAATCTTCGTTTCGCCAAGAAAAGCCAAGAGAAGAGACATTGTGTATTCCTAGGAAAATTCCACACGAAAAACAACAACAAAAACCCCGAAACCAAAATAAAATGAAACAAAACAAAATAAAAACAAACAAACAAACGCAAATCACATCTTAGTCCAAGGTCCATACCGATCTACCGTAACTCCTCCCCCGCCCTGTAATGTATTAGACCGTTTCATCAAAATGTTCCCTAGTGTGTTCTGCGATGTTTAAGTCATCTTACCATACACTCTTTAGGAACGCATCAAATGGAGGTACAGCCCGTGGCTCAAGGGTACCCCCCCCCCCACCCATCCACCCTTTGGCGCACTTTGTGGATACTAAAACGAGCTACAGTAACACCTTCATCCATATAAATGATGATGATGATAGAACTTTATTGCCATATATAACAATACATTAGGAAATCGTTGCGGTGCCGCGCAACATGAAAGGAAGAACATTAAACACATCAAAATAGAATTAAACTACTAACGTGCACACACACACACACATACACACCATCACACACACACACACACACACACACACACACACACACACACACACACACACACACACACACACACACACACGTATGCCTTAGTACTGAACTATTGTGGTCTAAGCATAAAGACAATAAACACGATTTCACAGTAACACAAATTACATAGGAAATATCGTAATATAAAACTGAACACGTCACTAGCATCATAGACACAGCAGTGTAGTTAGCTCTATTTCCAGGCCTACACATTAGTTTGGCCAGCCACCTGCTGCTGTGGTATGCAGGCACTCCCCGCTGCCAGCAGTCAATTTAGGTCACTGTCGGCATCAACTATTCCATAGTTAAATCTATGTTGCGGCGGGACTAATGATGTGTGTGTTGTGCCCGAGTGTAATGATCTCTAACTCTGCTTCCTCAGTTTTCTACATACCCTGCGGGATGTTTGACAGCATATACACTTAGTAGTAGGATACTGGAAGAGCATTCTCTTCCAGTATCATAAACAGTCCTTCGCGCGCTAATGATTAATTGCCACCGATGGCTTATCGTGCACTCGAGTCAGTTTTACCCGAACGCTCCGTAACTAAAAGTGTAGTGTTCCATACGGCCTTGTAGATGAAGTATTCGACTCGTGCGTGTTCATAGGCATAATTCAGCCCAGAAGCACAAATCAAGTTCTGCATCTCCTGCAGGGACAGAGATAATGGGGCTCCTGAGAATCCCATCCAATTATCTCCTAGCCGATGTCCTAAAACAAAGCTATTTTAATCACCTTCAGACATAGCTCACTTAAAAAAAAAAAAAAAAAAAAAACCTGTCTCAACTCGAACCACAAACTGTATTTTGAGAGGATAGGGGGCTCCTGAGAACAGCTCTCATATCGATAGAAGGGACTTTGTGGGTTATGGTTCATCCCATCTTGTTTTTTTGTTTTTTTTTTTAATGGAGAAAGAAAAGTTTACCCACTGTTTACATTTAGAAATGCTGACCAAATCTATCTTGAATGATACGAAATATCTTGAATGATACGATGCAGCACGAACATCGCGCTTCAAGGCGAAGTTTCGACATCAGTAAATTGTGCGGTGAATGCTGCGTGCGCATGTGCGTGTCTAATTGGAGAGTAATGTACGTAATCATTCTTGTCTTCATAACAAATGCAACATGTCTGCACTCCAACACCTGCCATAAAGTCACTTCCGCATTTGCCCCTCACATTTTTTCTTTTACCTCTGATTTTGAAAAAAATGAGACTCTTGCTGCTGTTGGGGTTGTTACACTGATCAAACACAATGAGCACTCTTTGACTGTGCATGCATGATATTGAATGGAAACCTTCATAATCTTATGTTTTCCCTTAGCGAAAACAAGCACTAGCTTGCTATTGTCTATCAGCGTAACTTTTAGCCAGCTAAGCTCACTGAAACAAACGAAAGCAACCTCTTAGATGTCTCCGTTTCTTTGAAATGTTACCGAATTCAGTCGACGACGCTTAAAGGCCCACTGCCGCCGTAACTGTTCAAAGATACACTTCTGTAACAGATGGTTACGAAACGCTACACACAGGTCTAGTTATGGTTCATTTAGACACACGACAATCCAGGTCAGCACTCGTCGTTTTGATATCAAGTAATTTGGCAATGACTCTACTCCGTTCTATAAATAGAACGCTTTCAGTACGAGAAACGGCAGAATAAATAAGTGCGATTACGCGTGCGCTTTTGCTGCGTGTCCCAACTGCTGTTAAAGTTCATTAGGTGTGTTGACAAACACAAATGGTGCTGAAATGTGTCTTCAGATTTACACGTAATGGTAATTTAAGTCGAACGTGCAGCGACTTAAATTACCATTTAAGTAATTTATAAATCGATAAATCGATTTTTTTCAGAGAGTTGTTCGACTTCTGCGTTGTTTTCTTCTACGGACCAAAATTATGTTTATAACAAACAGCATTCTTCTAAAAGAAGAATAAGATATACGAAGTCATGTAGAAACTGACAAAAAAACCGATAGAAAGTCTTTTTTGACAAAAGAACATCAGAATTTACCGACACCTATAATGAATCTCTCAAATGCCCGCGTGAGAGATATACAGACAGACAAAGTAATACACGGGACTTTTCGGGCGACATCTGTAACCACGCGTCTGAAAGCAGCTGTAATTTAGGATGTTATTTAACCTGTATTCCATCTTTCCATCCAGACACGCCTTCTGTCCAAACAAACTGATATTACAGAGATGAGTACACTTCTTATTTCTATACCATCTGTAATGATCAACGATGAGAGAAGAGAGAATACACGTAGCACATACCGACCGACTCAATGTGTGGTTATTCTCCTTAGCTGTAAACATGTAACAATACTAATGAAAAATCAACCCCCCAAAAACTGACACAAGAAGTCAGTATAACGTAATGGGTGCATTAAAGCGGTCTGCTCTGGGGTGGGCTTTAAATGCTAAGCTTTCCTGATAAAACGGGTTCTCAATGTTGTCTTGCCTCAGTGAAGACTTTCTCTTCTTTTCACAATCCATGTGAGTATGCACACGTAATAGAGGTCTTCTAGTGGCCCTGGTAAACGTCGTTGGGACTCTCCTATTTACAAAAGGGAAACTGAGGAGAGCAGAAAAATCATTCTTTCATTTCATTACATTCAGACAAAAAAGCTGTCAGCCTCTTTGAACATTTGAATACGAAGTGGGTATTGCCAACTATTGATCCACCATTGTCGGAAACAGGTCGCTTTCGAAAAGTCACCCACAGGCACACACTCTAAAGTTTAATTCTCTCTCTCTCTCTCTCTCTCTCTCTCTCTCTCTCTCTCTCTTAGTCTCTCTCTCCCTCGCGCGCGCGCGCGCGTCCATAGCTGTGTCAGCGTTACTTGAGCGCCCTGAGTTGTATTGCCGATTTGTTGATGCTGTTATTGCTCAACCTTCGTTTTTGTTTTAGTCTAGCAGCTGCCCTTCATAGATCAGCCGTTTACGAGATAGTGATTTTCTAGAGAGTAACAAAGGTTTGGGTATATCAAAATGAAGTCTAGTATGAATAAAAGCAGTGCGCACTCGTTTTAAACCGCCGGAGGATGGAGACATTTTTCTGTAGCACATTTTGTTTCCAGTATGGCTG
This sequence comes from Semisulcospira habei, assembly GCA_036245525.1. Lineage (NCBI taxonomy): Eukaryota > Metazoa > Mollusca > Gastropoda > Semisulcospiridae > Semisulcospira > Semisulcospira habei. The sequence continues at coordinate 80,553,481 of BTPG01000007.1, read as the reverse complement.
CAGACGAAACCAGGACCTTCGCGGCCATGTTTACAGGGGATCAGTAGTTTACACGGGTCTCATTGTTCCTGTATTCAGTGGTAGTATGCACTATATGTCACTTAAAAGGATTTCATTTTTTAAAGTAATATTTTCACACTTAGATATATTAAGAGAAGAAACAATTACGAAAACGCTTGCCCTGAACGCAAAATTAATATCGTTTCGCAACAATAAGGTCTCCCAAAATCACGTGATCAAAACATCACGTGACGCCACGACCTTTGCGGACGTGAATTTCTGTGTGCCGACGGATTCTTTTTTATTTGTTCTACATAAGCTTGTTTGTTTAAAAAAAAAAAAAGGCAAACGTGTCAAGTTGCTGTGTGCATTTTTACGGCTTGATAAAGGTTTGTCACGTTTATTTCCATTCACTTTACCATCGCTTTGCCCGTTTCATTTCGACAACACAGCACCAAAACAAAACGTGACCCACAACACAAACGCTATCTTCAAAACCTATGCTGCATTCTGTAAAAGAAAAAGAGTGCCACACCACTTGGTTTTAACTGTCATGGCTGAGCAAAGTTTCGGAACTTGATTAATTATTTTATGCAGCAGTAACATTTATTTTAATCAGTTGCACTGACAAGCTATGTTGTGATGTGCGATCACTGCCAGTGCCAATTTTGCAGTCTCAGTGATCACTGATGGTACAGTACACTTCACACTGAAAAAAAAAATACACAGTACAATGTGAACACGCTTGGAAGTTCATGCAATGCTTTGTTTAAAATAGAACCCTATCTTGCTAGCAGTAGCCTACTGCACAAAAGATGAACTTATTTTGCTGCTGTGTTATTTGCAGTTTGTCTGCATATAGACATTTGCAGTTCGCTGCAAGGATTCTTAGCAGCTGACATATTGGGATTAAAACGACAAAGAAAACGGAGAAAGGTGACACAGAAATGATTTAATAAATCAGTCAAGTGATCAAATGAATGAGATATCTATGTTTTATGATAAACAGCTGAATGGGAGGGGGGGGGGGGGGGGGAAGGAGGCACATACTTTATAATGTACACGTACTATTTCTTTCAGTGTTTCCATCACCCATTCATAACACCATTAGACTCGATGAGTTGTCATGTTTTGAGTGGTTTACAAAATACATGTACTTGTTGCTGTTACATTATCTTCTTACTGGTTTTGACATTTCGCTGTAAGATTTACAGTCACATACTTTAAGCGTGTTCCCCCTAACGCACACAGAGGTTGACTGTATCATTGATATGTGTGTGTAGGTAGCGTTTGGTTTTGTTTGAGGTGGCAGTTTTGGCCTCACCTTTAAGTTTGGTGCCGCTGTGCATGTGGCCACCAGTACTATTTACAGAACTGATGACTGCATGTGCAGGCTAGTTCACGGTATCAAAATGTGAACTGGGCAGCCTATTGTTTGAAGTGATCAGTGGTAGCAACATCCATGATGTATGTGTGCATTTGGCCACTGGTACTGTTTACAAAGGTGCTGTTTACAGAACTAGTGGCTGAGTAGGCATATTATTAGTAGTACTGTTATTGTTATCAGGTGTGGCCTTATCTCTAAGTTTTGGTGCCCCTGTGCATGAGGCCAACAGTACTTTTCACAGAACTGATGGCTGCATGTGCAGTGTGGTTAACTGGACACATGAAATTTGTAGGTGGGCAGCTAAAATACAGGCAGTCAATACAAGCCACTTGCTTAACCTGAAGTCTTTTACAGTCCACTAATGCCCATCAGTATAGAATTGTGCATGTCTTTTGTGGGTATTCTGTGGTTTTGTATGTGGGCTGGGGTTGAAAGTGGGGCGGTATGGCACCTATTACCGTGTATGTACAAAACCTTCATTACAAACAAACATAAATTAATAATTTTAATAAATAGTTATTTGGGTTTAACGCCGCGCGGTAGACTACGGCCATCTCATGGCAGTTAAATAAATAAGATAAAGTAAGTCAAAGATACCTGGGACATAAGAATGCTAAGTAAAGTATAGATTATGATCATGCACAGATGTACATTGGTGGATGTTCTGCGGTTTTGTGTGTGTAACTGGATTGGGGTTGGGAGCGAGTGATACTGCACCTATTACCATGTACGTGTATAAGACATAAGACATTTATTCACCAAGTAAAACGTTACAAGGATTTTTGTGTGGCATGGCGACAGTAAAATATGTCCTCACTTGTAGGGCATTCATCATGTCATACACTTAGTTGGCGATCATCCTATATACAGCACTAAAAGATAGATAAACACAATATTAAACACAAATCAGTCATATGTCACAAATCATGGAATCACGTTGTTCCATGCATGGTGATGTATTGAGGACAGCTTCTGGAAAAAAAATTGCATCTGAATCGAGAGGTTCTGGCTTTAAAAGCATGAAACCGCCGGCCAGAGGGCAGAAGCTCGAAGAGATGATTGGCTGGGTGTGACAGATCTGACAGAATAGTACTGGTGGCCACATGCACAGGGGCACCATGGTGTATGTTCTTGAGCTGTATGCTGATGTGTATGTACAAAACCTACATTACAAACAAACAAAACAAAACAAACAAACAAAATAAATAAATAATTTAAATAAATAAGATAAAGTAAGTCTAAGGTACCTGGGACATATGCATGCTAGGTAAAGGATAGATTAAAAATTATGAACATACACAGATGTGTATGTCCTTCTTTTGGTAGGTGTTCTGCGGTGTTATGTGTGTATTTAGGTAAGGGTTGGGAGCAGGCAGTATGGCACCTATTACCATCTATATATGTGTATATTTTCTTGTTTGCTGATGCCCCCACCCGGGTCTGCCCTGGGGGACTTGGGTGGGGTTAGGTACTTTTTAGTTCCCAGGGTCACCCTGGTCAGCCCCACAGGGTGGGTTTCCTTTCTATTCTGGGGCATGTGTTTCTGTCTACCCTTGGTCCATTCACCTGTATTTGTCTTTTTAAAACTCTCCCAACTGTCTGCACTGCCTGTAGCTCTTGATGTTGGATGTGTGTTGCTAGACAGTCTTAGCTTTATTTAGGCCCCATGTTGTAGGTTTATTTAACGTATTTGACCGGCTGGCGACATACATTCAATTTTCTGTTTATTTTTTTTTTTCACAAGCAGTGCAGGCACATCCTGAGAAAGCCTTGTTGCTGTCGGGACGTTAAGCAATGTACAATCAATCAATCACTGTTTGCTGATGTGTATGTACAAAACCTTCATTACAAGCAAACAAAATAAATAAATAATTTAAATATATACTTATTTGGGTTTAATGTCGAGCAGGCGACCAATGCCATCTCATGGCGGTTAAATAAAAAAGATAAAGTAAGTCAAGATACCTGGGACATATGAATGCTCAGTAAAGGATAGATTATGAACATGCACAGATGTAATTGTCGTTTGGTGGGTGTTCTCTGGTTGTGGAGTGGGGTTGGGAGTGGGCAGTATTACCATATATGTGTATGTGAACATCAGCATACGAACAAAACCTACTTTTCAAACAAATAAAAATAAATAATAAATTTAAATAACTAGGACATATGAATACCAAGTAAAGGATATATTATGAACATGCACAGATGTTTGTTCTGTGGTTTTGTATGTGGGGTGGGGAGCGGGTGGTATGCACCTATTACCATATGTGTACATGTTATGTTCACATCATATATGTGTATATGTACTATGTTCTCATCTTGTATGCTGATGTCCCCCACCCAGGTCTACCCTGGGGGACTTGGGCAGGGTTAACTACTTTTTAGTTCCCAGGGTGACCCTGGTCAGCCCCACAGGGTGGGTTTTCCCCTCTATTCATGGGCGTGTGTTTCTGTCTACCCTTGGTACATTCACCAGTATTTACCTTTTTTAAACTCTTCCTACTGTCTGCACTGCTTGTAGCTCTTGATATTGGATGTGTGTTGCTAAAGGGTCTAGTTAGGTTTATTTAGTGTATTAGACCAGCTGGCGACATACATTCAATATTCTGTTTAGTTTGGGTTTTTTCACAAGCAGTGCAGGCACGTCCTGAGAAAGTCTTGTTGCTGTCGGGACGTTAAACAATGTACAATCAATCATTTTATGCTGACGTGTATGTGCAAACATACATCACAAACAAACAAACAAACAAAAGAATAATAAATTAATAAAATAAGTTGGGGATACCTGGGACCTATAAATATGCATGTTAAGTAAAGGATAGATTATGAATATGCACAGATGTATGCATATTGAAAACAAATTTCCTCTCCTTGGTGACCACTACCATACCACTATAGTGATCATGTGCATCAAGGAATTCCTTCCATCCATAATTAAAAGGATAAATAATAAATAATATATGATAAAGTGAATATAAACATATATAAAACCTATATAAAGTAAATTACAATAAATATCTGTAAGTGAATACATACATGAATCAATAAAAAATAAATAAATAAAACATGTAATATAATAGAGAGGGCTACTATCTGTATTGTGTCTCATGCAGTCCTGATAAAGCTTAATCATAAGAGTCCTTGTGAGTACTTGAGTGCGGATTGGTTGAATTGGTTGCAAAAACTAAAATTTTATATTTAGGTGTTTAGCTGAACATGGTGATTTTGATGGAAACGGTTCGGAGATGGATTTCACTCTGCCTGGCTTGTGCTTAAGACCAGTCGGATACGAGTGTGCTTGACCAGTTAAATCCCATCTCCACTAATAAAATAAATAAAAAAAGAGCAGACCTGCACTTAGAGCCGTTAGGCTGAAAAACAGACGAACAACATGCATGTTATATCCGGCCAAAGAATGTTGAAGATGGTCGGCAGACACATTGCACAACATGCACAAAGGGAGTTTACTTTCGATATGCTTTCCTCCCACAAAAGACCGAGTTCTATGGAAAAGGCTGTTTTCAAGACCAGGAAAAATAACGTATTTGACGTTGATAAGATGTTCAAATCGATAATAATCTCTGTTTCAATTCAGGAGCAAAGTAAAGCTTCATCAACCGTGCGCGTCTGATTGACTTCTTTAGAAGGCTTCTCGCTGACCGCCATTTTGAAACTAGCGACGCGACTATGCTTACCGCATTAAAAATAATACTTTTAAACTTATTTTATCATATATATGTATGCATGTTTCCTTGCTGATGATTTTAATTTACTCACTGGAATAAACTTGTAACTTGTATGCTTGAAATTTTCAATGTTATGCACAAAAAATGTCTTGCACCTTATCCGGGCGGTGTACGAGGACTGGTTCCCTCACATCGAAAAATAGCTTTCGAAAAACACTTCTACAAAAATGTCTCCATCCTAAGGACAAATATTGTTGCCATGCATAAACTATATGGCATTAGTACTTTCGTTTCGTACCTGCAAACCATTGTTACTCTTTTGACGAACTACTTAGTCTGCAGAAATTGCGAAAAGCTGCTGGACTATTTACCATATTGAAAATACGGTAGACTTTAGGATGGGGCTGGTCGGAGCACGTTCCGTATCATGCAAACGAAGAACATAGGCGGCCAGCGTCAGACTCGGACAGTGAAGTAACACGATACAAATTACGTCATGCCTAGCTTATCTAACCGCGCTGTTGAACGTACGTATGGCGGAAACGTCGTGTGTGTGTGTGTGTGTGTGTGTGTGTGTGTGTGTGTGTGTGTGTGTGTGTGTGTGTGTGTGTGTGTGTGTGTGTGTGTGCGTACACCAAATGACTAAAATGGGTTTCTTTCTTTACCATCCTTATGCAATCTGGGTGTGTGTGAAATTCTGGGTGGCCAGATCAGACACCCATTTTTTCTGAGGGTTGTTTCTGTATTATCTTTCATTCAAAAGTCAGAAAAAAATATCAAAATACGATGTCCCCATTTTAACAGATTTACTTCATCGTTGTGTTTCAGGGATGCCCTGGGCCTGTGTGTGGACACGGAAGCGGCCGGAGTGTTTTCAGATCAATTTGATTGGTCCAACACCGATGAACGGAGTTGTTTCCCTTGCTTAAACCATCTTTCGTCTCCAACGGACACACCGGCCATTCTTTCGCGTTTGCAGAGGTACTTTATGCAATATTTCTTAGTTAAGAGCACGCCCAAATGTACTTGTTCAGTGCAGTTATTTAACTGAGAGATGCCTCCAATCCCCGATACCCGTTTGGCCCAGAAAAATAAGGCGTCTGCTTCAAACGTGTCTTCGGCCTCTCGGCCGCTCTGACCGTTGAGTCTTGTAGTAAATGATAATAGAACCCCACTATTTTAACAAAAGCTTTCTTCTTCAATGAAAGGAATTCGTTCAATAACCCCATTACAAGGTCAATCTGCCACGCGATTTTGTTTCTTCTTTCTTTCTTTTTTTCTGACGTGTTAACTTGCCACATGCATGCACAGTATCAGTTGACTTTTTTTTTGAAAAACAAAAATGGCGCCAGATTTCAATCCTCGTTCGCAAAACTGCCTCGCGATTCGAAGAACGAACGTCCACAAACAGGTCTTTAGGAATGTGCAACTGAAGTGTCGCTTTTTACTGTATTGCCAGTTTTTAGTTCTCAGGGTTACCCTGGTCAGCCCCACAGGGTGGGTTTTTCTCTCTATTCTGGGGCATGCATGTTTTTCTGTCTACCCTTTGTCCATTCACCTGTATTTGCCTTTTTAAAACTCTCCCTACTGTCTGCACTGCCTGTAGCTCTTGATATTGGATGTGTGTTGCTAAATGGTCTTAGCTTTATGTCTTGGCCCCATGTGTTAGGTTTATTTAACTCATTCTACCCCAGACACACCACGGCAGGATAAGGATCCACCATGATAGTTCAAGGGTGATGCCAGAATAGCTTGGCGCCTACGGGCGCCAAGCTATTCTGGCATCTCCCTTGAACTATCATGGTCGATCTGTGCCCTGCACTGCAATGCAGTCTTGAGAGGACAGGGGCAAAATTTAAGGATTTTGGTGTTGGGGTAGAATGAGTTAACGTATTTGACCGGCAGGCGACATACATGGCAATGTTCTGTTTAGGTTTTTTTTTTTCACAAGCAGTGCAGGCACGTCCTGAGAAAGCCTAGTGGCTGTCGGGACGTTAAGCAATGTACAATCAATCTGATTCAAAATGTCAGTTGGTTTACATGGTTGTATTGGACATGTTCTCAGCAACACCGTTTTGGTCACACCGGCTCAGGACTTTCTGGCACACACCCAGCGCCGGATGGCAGCAGGATGTCCAAACCCATCGGGATCTATGCTGCAGAATCATGGCCCCCCCAGCCTCTGCCACAGAGGGTGCGTCTGGTAGGAGGGTGCATGGACGGCAGCGGAATGCTCCCAATTACAAACTGGTAAGTAAAGTGATTCTATGATCATCTTCATTTTATTGGCTGGCGTGCGTGCGAAGCAAAAGTGAGTTTATGTTCTGGGCCACTGGTCGTCCGTCCGTCGTCCATGGTAAACTTTAACTCATTTTACCCCAACACCAAAATCCTTAAATTTTGCCCCTGTCCTCTCAAGACCGCATTGCAGCGCAGGACACAGATCGACCATGATAGTTCAAGGGTGATGCCAGAATAGCTTGGCGCCCGTAGGCGCCAAGCTGTTCTGGCATCACCTTTGAACTATCATGGTCGATCCTTATCCCAGGGGTGGGATTCTTCCGCGTTTCCGCGGATTTACGCGGAAATTCTTTCACAATTCCGCTGAAACATATTTATTTTCCGCGTCTAATAACAACGAAAAAGACGAAAAAAAAAAAAAATCTTCTTAAATGGCAAAAAAATCTCAAATGGGTTGGATTTGTATGTAGTTTGGTTCACTATCGCCCGACACTTCCGGTAGCTTTAGGTCGCAGTGGAAAATGGCGGTGAAAAAGGATATTGTCCAAGACAGAGTGCCGTTTAGTGTGCATCTGAACATAAACTGGTACGCACATTCCATTTTTATACTGCAGATCAGGAGTGTCATAACAAAGTCCATTTTCGGGTGTGTTTGGTCTCGCTCCCCCTGTCGGTTTTTGGATACTTTGGCGAACGGTGGACACGCGCCTATCCCCCCTCCCCCCCCCCCCCCCACCCACCCCCCTGTCGTTTGATTTTTCGGCTGCTGAAAATGAAGGACATGAACACCCACCCACCCCACCCCCCGCCCCCCCCCCCCCCCCCCTGTCGTTTGATTTTCCGCGTTTTCTTTCTTACTAGAATCCCACCCCTGTTATCCTGCTGTGGTGTGTCTGGGGGTAGAATGAGTTAACGGTGGCATTTTCTCGGAGACTATTCAAGCCACATTCTTCAAGCTTGGCCCAAGGATACTTTGTGGCAAGACCTTTTTAAACATGCCAATTTGAGTGACCTCTCTCAAAGGGTCACGCAGGGTTGACAAATGTGTGAAAACTGCTTGCATTTTCAGAAAACGTGGATTTTGACTGCTGCAGAAGCCAGCCCTCGTCACCGAGGTCACACATATGTAAATCGGTCATACACGGGATTACTCTTTTTATTCTTGTGCAAGGCCCCTTTAAACCAAAATTGGGCTGTTTCTGTTTCCAATGCAGCTTTGGTTTTAATCTTTCTTTCTTTCTTTCTCCAGTTGGCAAATGGCGCCTGGGATTGACCCGAGACTGAGAGCAGTGCCAGCGCATCGCAATACGAGGGCAGTGATGACGAGGAGTTTGTTCCTGGCTCGAGCTCACCGGATTCAGAGGGTGTGTCGGCATCAATTGCTGGGATCTCTGACAGACAGTATTGTATCGACTATGTTAGATTTCATCAAAGTGGCAGGTTCGGGGTGGCCAGGTGTTGGTGACGCTAGTACCAGCAAGGTGCAGTGTGCGTTAGGGGGTGGCAATGAGAATGTGGATAGGCAGGAGGAACATGATGCTGGAAACAGTGGGGAAAGAGCACTTACAGAAGAAACAGGTGTGCACGTGTCGCAGAGAGGGAAAGGAAAGTACAAATGGGACAAGAAACATGCATGCAAATTGTGTGGCAAGCTTGTCTTGAAAATGAGCACGCACTTACAAGATGTCCATGCAGATGAGGCAGACGTTGCTAAAATTTTGTCGATGAAAAAAGGGACCAAGCAGAGACGTCGAGCATGGATCAGACTACAAGATGAGGGTGATTACATGCATAACGTTGCTGTTCTTGAAAACAAATCCGGATGTTTGATTCCTAAGTATCGCACCAAAACTAGTAAGGTAGACGACCTTCTCGCCTGTAGCCATTGCAAAGGGCTCTATCAAAAAAAGCTGATCTCTGTACACTCAAAACGTTGCTGTCAGAAGCCAGGAGGGTTTCAGATCACTCGGCGAGGAGACGCCGCGCGCCGTGGTCGCCTAATGCTTCCAATACCCTTAGACGTTGAATTTTCATTCTACCACAAGGTCTTGGGTAGCCAGAGAGCCGTCTCATCAGAACTGAACCCTTGCTTCTTGAGTATGGAAAGAGATTATTTGACCGCAGGGACATTGAAGAACACACGGCTGGACAAATCAGCTCCAGGATGCGGGAGTTAGGGAGACTATTAAAGATTATCAGAGTGAGGTCAGAAATGAAAATCGCAAGTTTAAATGCTGTGATCAATTCAGCTAGCTTTGATCATGTTGTCCTGGCTGTAAAAGAGCTAGCAGATTTTGATGAGGACACACATCAGTTCAAAAAAGGCAATCTCGCAATGCGCATAGGCCATGCTTTGAAAAAGTGTTCACAGATCAAACAGTCACAGGCATCCAAACAGCTTGGGCAGGGTTCAGACGACAGGTGGCGACAGGAGCTCTCTGAGGCGCAACGGTTTGACTCTGTCTTCAACGGGGACTGGTATGATTGTGTGTCCGCTACAGCAGCCCAGTCGGTCGGGAAAATGACCATGAACAAACCCAAGCTGATCCCATCATGTGAAGATGTGAGGAAGGTTCAACAGCTTCTTGAGACAAGGATGGTTTCGGAAGATTATCCGACAGTGGTTAAAGCAACTCTTTGTGCTGTATCACTTTTCAACCGAAAACGAAGGGGAGAAGTTCAGAGAATGAAGGTGTCAGACTTCCAGAATGCTAAGATTGGATCGATCACCAATCAAGATATCTTGAAAGGTCTCACAGAGGTTGAGAAGAAAATGGTGAATCATTTTCAGCGAGTGGAAATCAGAGGCAAGTTTAATAGGAGTGTTCCCGTTTTGCTGACGAAGAAGATGATGACAACTGTGGACAGAATCCTTCAAATGAGGCAATCAGTGCCAGCTCTCGCTGATTCCCAGTACATCTTTGCCACACCTTCTGGTCAGAGGCCTTACAGAGGCCATGATGTTCTGAAGGCCCATGCCCTAGAAGCAGGGGTGTCATACCCAGCCATGTTCACATTTACTCAGTTGCGGAAGCAGGTTGCAACTTTGGCTCAGTCAATGGCCATCTCGGAGTTAGACCAGGATCAGCTGGCAGATTTCCTTGGCCATGATATTCGGATACATCGCCATATCTACCGCCAACCTCAAGACGTCCTTCAAAAGGCAAAAGTGGCAAAGATTCTTCTGTCAGTTAACAATGGGATGACAGATTTTGAGAGTTGCATTAGAGCTGAGCTGGGCGATGATGAAGAGATTGACTTTGACAATGAAGACACATCAGAAACTGGCAGAGAGGTCTCGGGGGGAACAGCACCTGTGAATGAAGCAAGTAGCAAGTCAGCAACACAGGAATCGATGAGCATGATGGAGAAAAGACGTCCAGAGCCTGATGACAATCTAGATAGTTTTGATGATGACAGTACTGCGTCAGCTCCTGTTCGAAAGAAAGCTAGATTTACAAGGAAACCATGGGGGGAAGCTGAAGAGAAAGCTGTTCAAACTCGTTTCAAGACACACCTCGTCATGAACAAACTTCCTGGAAAGGCCGAGATACAGTATGCAATGGCGCTGGAACCTGCACTTAGACATAGGCGCTGGACAAACATTAAGGATTACGTCCGCAACAGACTGAAAAAGTTACAAAAGAAATGAATCGAGGTTCCCCGCCACTCGCGGCATTTTCGATTTCATACAGATTTATTACATGAGTGTTATTATTGGGGTGGTTTCAGCATGTATAGCCTGCTTTTTTTTTTTTTTTTATCTGATGGACGCCTGGATCATTTGTGACCCTCTCTCACAAAATCAGTCTTAAGAACTCGCATTTTGGATGTTTTGACATATATACATTTATGAAAACTACAGTGTTTGCTGATTACTGTGATATATGACTGTATGCTGTAGTGCAAAAATTGTAAAAGCTGTTAAGTGTTTAAAGTTGTTAAAGCCTCCGGCGGCCATTTTGAGAAAACAGCCTGTGAAGTTTCTGTGTGCAGCATAATTGGGGCCAAGGGCAGACTTTTAAAATCATTTTTTACCTATTTAATGGCATTTTTCATGATAAAGATTTTAACCATACGATACTTTGGTGTATGTAGAATACATTTCTCCCAAAAAGTGAAAATGCCCCAGATTGACCCCCACCACATATTATTGCGTGTAGTGCTGATTGGCTCGCTGCGAGTTAAGACTGGTTTCGTGAGAAAGGGTCACATTTTGTATACTGTATAACCTTTGGATTTGCAAAACGAAACAGCCGGCTGGGGACAAAAGACAATATAATAAGATAAGAAAACCATTGACAATGGCGGGGGCGGGCGGATCATTTTGTAATATACTGCATGCCATTTTAAAAACTCTGCAAATGAAAGAATGGTTGGTTGTACTGCATACCATTTTAAAAACTCTGCAAATGAAAGAATGGTTGGTTGTTTGTTGGAGACGAAAGACGTTAAATAAAGGCTGAAGTTTCAAGTGATTTCTTATGTTGTCAGTTAATTAATTAATGTCAGTGTTCTGTTCTGTCATTTTAACTCATTCTACCCCAAGATCGGAATCCCCAAATGTTGAAGTCGTCTTCAGAAGACTGCGTTGCAGTGCAGGACACAGATCCACCATGATGGTTCAAGGGTGATGCCAGAATAGCTTGGCGCCCATAGGCACCAAGCTATTCTGGCATCACCCTTGAACTATCATGGTGGATCTTTATTTTGCTGGGGTAGAATAAGTTAAGCCCAAATGTTGAAGTCGTCTTCAGAAGACTGCGTTGCAGTGCAGGACACAGATCCACCACGATAGTTCAAGGGTGATGCCAGAATAGCTTGGCGCCCATAGGCGCCAAGCTATTCTGGCGTCACCCTTGAACTATCGTGGTGGATCTTAAATTTTGCTGGGGTAGAATAAGTTAAGTGTTCGTTTCTTCGTCTGGGTCTTTTTCTATCTTTGATATTTTTCCACACTTTTTGACCCGCATCATAGTCATACTGAGGCTAATAGCTTCAAATTTGTTCACTGCCATAATTCTATGCAAGCTACATTACAGTACTTACAGATGAGGACATAGACCAATGGCTTTAGTTCAAGGGTGGTGCCACAATAGCTTGGCGCCTAGAGGCACCAAGCTATTCTGGCACTAACCCTTGGACTATTTCAGTTACACTAGTTGCACACACTGGTGTATTCCGAATGATAAGGGTTAATATTCAAAATGCTCTGTTGCTGTTTGTCTGAAACTCCAGAGTACCCAAAAACACACAAAAAAAGTCCTTTAATTTCCAGAATACATTATGTTGATTCTCACATCAATGCCATGATAAACTGTTTTGCTTCAGAAGGACAAAACGCAGCAATGTTTAAAAGATTTCCTCTGTAAAAATCATAATCGAAAGGTTTCGGGCCAGTGTTTATTGAATTTTGCACCATACAATGTAAAAAATGTTAAAGCACACATACACATTTAAGTTGGGAAAAAAAATTAATGTGAAAAAGAAGTATTCCACGAACTTGAGCTTATTACAGACGCCTACTGTTGTGAAGACACCCATTTTGACTGTAATGCCAGTCAGTTTTGTGTGAGAGAGACACCCACCCACTTTATTGGCAGAAACCCATTTTTTCAGCATCTAGTGCCTCTGTTTCTAGAAAATGTCTATTTTATTTTAAGTTATAGAGCTTAGTTATAAGGTGAATTCTAAACATTCGCATCAATTCCAGAGCCCTAGAATAAATAGAAATATGGGAACCCATTTTCACATGAAATGGTAGGTACCACTGTGAGGCTTATGTGCGCCTGTGTGTGTGTGTGTGTGTGTGTGTGTGTGTGTGTGTGTGTGTGTGTGTGTGTGTGTGTGTGTGTGTGTGTGTGTAGACACGCGTATCTCCGGTGTTTGTGTACCTACAGGCCTGAAGCTTTAGGAAATGCTTTGATCGAGATGTATTTCGGAGAGCCTCCGAGCATATTTTAAATGGTAGACTCGTTACGGATAAAAATTGCCGTTTATATAAGTCGGTTGACCCGCATTTGAGTCCGTACTTTTCTTCTATTCACTCGGATTTGTGGACATAGCTAGCTTGGAAATAGACATTGGATGAGTTCGTTAGCCAGCTTTGTACCTTTTCAACTTTTTTACGAAAAAGTAATTCATTGCAGAAAAAAAAACAATATGGGATGAACCATAACCCACAAAGTCCCTTCTATATGAGAGCTATCCTCGCTGTCAAGTGTCTACCTTTTGTCTTTGACCTGATTCTGATGTTAAAATATCTTCTATTGAAAAAGTCTCGCAGATCTGCCAATACGCCAGTGAGCTCTATAAGGGGCACAGGACATACACGTCATTGGTTTGTCAAACGTAATTTGTCATGACGCAAGTTTAGCTTTTACGTAATTTTACGTGATATGAGTTTCACTTTCGCTTCATGGCCTTGAGAAAATGGTGACAGAACTAGAATTTCACGGTACAATTTCAGTCTTGTTATAATTTGTGTGAAAGCAGGTTGAATTTACCTAGCTACATGATATACCAAGTACACGGGTCACTTGCATGCTCTTATGAAATCGCGTTGATGTGTGTGTGTGCGTGTTAGTGCGTGCGTGTGCGCGCGCTCCAAACATCTACAAGAGGCATAGATCCTCCTGGAGATGCGCGCATGTTTGTGTGAGAGAGAACGAGAGAGAGAATGTACGCCGGCGCGAGAGAGAGAGGGATTTGTGTCATATTTAGAGTATTGTGTCAATGTCTGCGTGGTGACGGAGTTGCTTATTTTACGTCACCGCCACTGTCTTACTTTATCCAGAAGTCTTTTTTTTTTTTTACTGTTTTAATTTTTTTTCTGAAAAAGAATTAATTTTTACTGAAAAAGTTGAAAGGGTACAAAGCTGGCTAACGAACCCATCCAATGCCTTTCTCAAAACTAGCTATATCGGGTCACCTGCATGCTCTTCTGAAAGTGTGTGTGTGTGTGTGTGTGTGTGTGTGTGTGTGTGTGTGTGTGTGTGTGTGTGTGCGCGTGTTAGTGCGTGCATGCGCGCTCGCTCCAAACATCTCCAAGAGACATAGATCCTCATGCGCTCTCCTGATCTATATGCCTTTTGGAGATTGGCGCATGTCTGTGTGTGTGTGAGAGAGAGAGAGAGAGAGAGAGAGAGAGAGAGAGAGAGAGAGAGAGAGAGAGAGAGAGAGAGAGAGAGAGAGAGAGAGAGAGAGAGAGAGAGAGAGAGAGAAACACGTCATATTTAGAGTATTGTGACAATGTCTGCGTGGTGACGGAGTTGCATATTTTACGTCACCGCCATTGTCTGACTTTCTCTAGAAGTCAATTTTTTTGTTTTTGTTTTTTTTTGTTACTGTTTTAATTCTTTTCTGAAAAGAATTAATTTTTAATAAAGAAGTTGAAAGGATACAAAGCTGGCTAACAACTCATCCAATGTCTTTCTCCAAACTAGCTATATTCTGATGTTGAAATATATCCTATTGAAAAAACCTAGCACTGAGATTTGGCAATGCGCCAGTGAGCTCGATCATGTGTGTCATTGGTTTGGAAAACGTTATTTGTCTAGACGTAATTTTAGTTTTTACGTAATTTTATATTTTACATGATATGAGTTTAACTTTAGAAGAAACTACCAAGTAATTAGGAAAAAGCACTGTCAAGGGATAGAATTGTGCATTATCGACCAATGATCAAATATCTACTTTGGTCAAAGCATCTCTCCCCCCCCCCCCCCCCCCAAAAAAAAAAAAAAAAAAAAAAGGAAAGAGGGGTGCGCTAAGTAAGTGACTGGAAGCAATGCATATGGAAGCTCCCCTCCACCCCGCACCCACCCCACCCTCCACCCCCACCCCCGAAGGGGGCGTATCACATATCCACTGAATAACCAGCCCATTGGTGCATGTGAATTTAGATCTAGGTCCCCCAAGTGGGGTCCAGATGTTTAGCCGGTGTGTGCAGCTGTTCTTCAGCACACCATCGGCGAAACTGGAGGAGAGAAGGAACTTCTGCCTACCTGCAAAGAAGACCACATTTTACTGTGGTTTCTGCAGGGGCATCCATGCATCCTAAGAGAGAACCTACTAAAAAGGGGGAAGGGGTTGCAGTTTCAGTCCACTTAATCAAATTTCAAATACAAACGATTTTGAATTTCCAAAAACTACAGTAGCTCGCTTGAGCTTGCCCTTAGCACCACGTGAAAGTTCTGTGTTTACGTTTAGTGTGTGAGTGAATGCGCGTGATTCACGTGAGCGTGCTTGTTGGGTTCAGTTCGCGGCGGCGCTTTGAGCCGATTTTCAATTGGGATAAAGCGCCTATTTAATGCGCTTAAAACTTAAAACTAAAACAGTCTAACTTGTAGTAATAAACGAGACAAAAGGAGTTGACTGCCAGTGCTAGTAATTTAGAAGAAACTAACAAATACATAAGACCAAGTACACTGTCAGGGGAGAGAATAGTGCATTATCGACCAATGGTCATAGATAATCATACTTTGGTCAAAGCCGGCACAGAAAAAAGAATAAGAAAGAGGGGTGCGCTAAGTAAGTGAGTGGAAGCAATGCATATGGCAGCCTTCAACTTTGCCTTCCAACCGACCTGAGAAGCAATGGTGACCGAACTAGAATTTCACGGTGCAGTTTCCAGTCTCAATAATATGTGTGAAAGGCGGTTGACTTTACCTAGATACGACTGTACACGACATATTCTACTGTACATGCGCATGCTCTTCTGACAGTGCGTGTGCGCGCGCTAAATACGTCAAATAGAGTATTGCGTCGATGTCTGTGTGATGACGAAATTTCTGCTTTTACGTCACCGTCACTGCCTGACTTTCTCCAGAAGTCGAGGTTTTTTACTTTTTAAAACATTTCTCCATAGAATTAATTTTTACTGAAAAAGTTCCAAGGATACACAACTTGCTAACGAACTCATCGAATGTCTTTCTCCAATCCGGTTATATCCTAAACCGCAAGTGAATTTAATGAAAATAACAGACTCCAATATGGGTCAACCGACTTCATATAAACGATCATTTAAATCTTCAATGAGACATCCAATTTCAAAATGCTCGGAGGGGCTCCTCAGGTACCCCCTAAGCACCTCCTCTATTTCAAGCTTGTACGTACGCAAACTTCGGTGATTGTGTTGTTTACACACACACACACTCACACACACACACACACACACCGACACACACACACACACACACACACACACACACGCACGCACGCACACACACACACACACACACACACACACACACACACACACACACACACACACACACACACACACACACACACACACACACACACACACACACACACGGACTTTCGTGCCAAAAGTAGTTCTACAGCGAGGTTTGCGTAACTAGACACGACGTAATTTTTATCTTGTTACTTCACTGTCAGTTTTAGTCTAGCCCGCCTGATGTCGTGTTTGTGCTTTTGAAATCGCCCCACCGCGTCCCGTCCTAAAAAATGTCTCTTTTATAAATAGAAGAGACTTAAAAAGCCCGACAACCGAACATGAGCAATTATGTGCTGAAGTGTATGTGTGACGTAACTTGCGCATATTGAAATGAAGCGTGTATGGAGCAGAGAAGTGCGCCATTTTAACATTAACATAAAAGTTTGACGTCAGGAATAGGCTTTGTTTTGTCACGAGTAATAAACAAAACGCGCACTGTCACACAAACTGGCATGCCGACAACCCGGGTTCGATTTTTGTCTTACTTCAAGTTTTATTTTTCACTTTTTGTCTGACGTATTGAAAATGCGGTAGACTTTGAGATGGGGGCTGGTCGGAGCATGTTCCGTAGCATGCAAATGACGAACATAGGCGGGCACACATCAGACTCTGACAGCGAAGTAACACACTATAAATTACGTCATGCCTAGCTACGCTAACCGCGCTGTTGAAAGTACATTTGGCGGGAAACGACGTGTGTGTGTGTGTGTGTGTGTGTGTGTGTGTGTGTGTGTGTGTGTGTGTGTGTGTGTGTGTGTGTGGACGCGAGTTTCTCAACTCTTGTGTTTGTGTACGTACAGGTCTGAAACTTTAGGAAATGCTTCCTTCATGATGTATTTCGGAGTACTTTTCAGCATATTTAAATTGGTTCACTCATTAAAAAGAAAAATTGCCGTTTATAGAAAGTCGGTTGATCCGCATTTGAGTCCGTAATTTATGTTATATTCATTTGAAATTTTGAATATAGCTAGCTTCGAAAAAGACAACAACGTGAAACGTTCAGGGCTTAACGTCTTTTGTCCACCACGATGGTGATTTCGAAGACAGGGCACCGAAAAGAGGTCCGGCCTGTACAAATTTTGACCCCAGCTGGGTTCGAATCCACAACCTTTCGGACAAGAGTCGAACGCTCTACCAAGTGAGCTCCCCAGCTCCCCAGCTAGCTTCGAGAAAGATATTGGATGAGTTCGTTAACCAGCTCTGTACCTGTTCAATGTTTTAAATTTAAATTAAAAAAAAAAATTCTTCGCATAAAAAAGATGGAAAGGAAGAATTTTCGCTTTCAGACAGTGAGGGTGACGTCAACGCGCTAGACACATCAGTGTTATACATTGTTGCTGAACTGACGCAAAGCACCAGACATTGTTGTACATGAATTGACAAAGCGCTCTCTCTCTCTCTCTCTCTCTCTCTCTCTCTCTCTCTCTCTCTCTCTCTCTCTGACAGTTTGATTTAGGAAGACCGCTTATATAAAATCGGTTGACCCACATTCAGTCCGTCATTTTCATTCTATTCACTTGGAATTTTTGGATATAGCAATGTTGAAATAGACAATGGATGTCATGAGTTCTTAAGCCAGGTCAGTTGTACCTCTTCAACTTTTTAAATAATAATTATTTCATTATTGCAAGTTTTGGACCCCGGATATACTCCCATCAAACAATAAGCCCTCGAAGAGGCTGTGTCGAAGAAAACAGTCAGCCCAGGAAGAGGCTGCGTGCCTTTTGGACGATTGACGTCAAACATCAAATTCGTCACTGCGTACACGGCGTTGTGAGACTAGCGATGCCATGACGTCAAACCTATAGTGACGTCATTTTGCTGCTCGTGCTATTTTTCTTAGCATTCCTGTCGCTACACGGTTGTGCAAAATTTCAAAACTCTCATTTAGATTTTATGAAAAATCACAACTTGATTTGGCGAAAATGACACGATTTGTGCATTTCATAAAATGCTAAGTTCAGGGTCGCATAACTACATAATCTCTTGATGGACTATATCCCCACTTGCTGTACTGATTAAACCCAATACCTAGTTTGTACTGATTATTTTACAGCTCCAATAATGGTATACTTTAGAAGCTATGCTATCCTAAAAATGGTTAATATAAATCAACGTCGGATAGTGAGCTTTACTATGCTAGCAGACTACACTCGCGCAGGCTCTTTCTTTTTTTCTTGCCGCACTCCGACTAAAGGGGCGGAGCCAAATAAAAGTGGTTCGGTCTATTACTGACGCGGAAGCGATTAGAATGTGTATGCAGGTATAAGGTTTACAGGGAATTTTATTTCGAATTTTGTTAGGTATCACGACCTTTCACTTAATTACAGTATCATAAAGGAAAGTTTGCAAAAATCTACTCATTGTGGTCAGACGACGAATAAACGGCAGATGGCTGCCAGTAAACAGACACGGAGACAATGACAGACACAAACGCTCACCGGCTGTCTAAGGATTGGCGTAAAGATTATAGCCAAAAGAATTGTTTTAAAGAGCGACGTCATGAAAACAACGCTGCGCACTTTTCACTGCGGAATGGCCGTCGAGTCCCTGGATGGGGCAATACAACTTTGTCGCGCCGCTTTCGCGTCGCGCATATACACTAATGTAAAAAAAAAAAATTGATAAAATATAAAAAAGTATACACTTATTCTCCCGTCGATATTTTGCAATCGCCTCGATATTTAACAAATCGGCTTATAGGCCACGGACCACAGTGGTGTTTCCGTACTGTCCAGTCTCTTAGCCTTAGTCAATCCCAGTCATCCCCTAATTGTTCAATTCCCTAAAAAGCACTACCGCCCACCAGCTGCACATTTGCCATGCATAAAATACCAAAAAAAACAGCACATGACCCGTCTCATTTCTTGGCTATGAAACTGGTTCCTTACCAACCCCACACCCAAGCACAGCTGAAATCAGCGTGCCCCTCAAATCACTACGCCAAAGGCAACTCAACATAGGCCCACAAATGTCCACTGGATAAGCTCAGGATGGTATGAATCAAAGCACCAAACATGTCTCCTCTCAGCTAACCACAAATTTCCAGCAAATTCCCACATTCAGCCCAACTGCAAATTTTCAAACAAGGCAAAAATTATTTTTAAAAACACGGGACCTCTTACTGCCTGAACTTCCCAATTTAAATGTATACCGTGACCTGTCAGAGACACTTGTCCCACCTGAACACCATTCAATCTGCTATCAGTGCAACCCTTAGACAATAGCTAAGTCAAATCCAAAGTGACACCCTTGAACGTTGCTGCATCTTTAAGTTATGGCCCATTATGTGAAGTGCCTTGATGTGGCGTTCACAACGCTATGACGTGTTGGATCATGCATATCTGATGCCATGAAAAACAGCCTAGATATGGTCAGAATGCCTCCAAAATTGGCATGTACATCAAGTAATATATCTGATCTTCAGAAATGTTGCATTTGAGACACAGGCACATGAAAGTGGTTTTTTTCATATTTTTCCATTGCCTACCCCCCTACTTTTTCTGTTTTTCCAAGTTTACACACGCATGCAATACAGTCAAACTGACTTCTGGTGGGCTGGACAACTTAAAACAGTTACCATGACACTGACACTGATGAAAAATGAGCTTTCAGACCCAAGGCCATTTCCTTGTGTATCTTAGGGCAGCCCAAAAGACAACACCCAGGCATCCTCATTGACCCTGTTGTCTGGTGACAACATGCTGGAAGAGGCCTGTAACCAGCTGCCATGCCCTATGTGCTGCTGGCAATCTTTCCCTAGGCAAAAGGGGTCATGAAACAGCTCTGCAATTTAAACATTAAGTCTATTGAGCTATCCCACAGGAAAAAGACTACACAAAACAACCAAAACTATGCTATGCGGGACACGCCGCATACACTAATTAGTGTCTGGACTGCTGATTTAGGAGGTAGCATAGAAAAATGGTTATGTACAGTTCATTTTTATATAAAACACACTTGTCAGAGTCTCAAAACACCTCAGCTCATCTTGCAGATGTAGTAGGCATGTGTGTGCCAAACTTGTCAACACTCCTGTAAAACCCTGTACTGGTGCCTGCAACTGCTGGTCCCATAACAATGCACTCAAATGAGCTTTACTCAGTGTACAAGTGCTTGTGTTTGGCTTAGAATAGACACCAGAGACATCCCTCATGACAATTACAGCAGAATGACACCTCAGATGCAACCAGTGTAGCAGTACCATGCAAAATAACACTTCTGCAGGTCACATTATTTTGGCCGCTTATTTCACTCTGAGGTCAGCTGTCTGATGAAATGCACATGCTAACACTGTTTCATTGTAGTTTTTATCTTAACCTTTGAGAGATAGATAATATGAGACCCCCAAACCAATACATTCAATAAAGCCGCATCCGTCGCTAATTTACGCTATTTTTAAATATCAAAATTTAGTCCTCTCATTACACCCTCATTATTTCCGAATCAACTCTTTAATTTTAAAAAAATGATGAGCATGACGGATGCGACTCTATTGAATCTATTATTTTGGGGGTCTCATATTATCTATCTCTCCTAGCCATTTTAGTTCCACTTCAGAAATCATTCAAGCTACGTTTTTTTATCAGCTACCAACCCGCGATTATTAAGCCAGACCCCCCACCTAACCTAAATTATTAATGCTGTCATTGACTTCTTTAAACAAAATTATTATATTACGTTTAAAATGAACCAAGACGAATTACTTCTTCTAAGCGATATCTGTGCTGTAGAAAACAAAGACTTGGACTCGAAAAAACAGCGTCTTTTGTCTGTAATTGTCTCAGGCAAGTCAAAAGGTCACAGGTCAAGGGTTAAAACCAAGGTCAAGGTCACCAGCCACAAGGTCAAAGGTCAAGGTCAAGGTCATGGGTCAGGGTCATGGGTCAAGGTCAAGGTCATGGGTCAAGGTCATGGGTCAAGGTCAAGGTCAGAGGTCATGAGGTCAATGGCACTGGAACCAAAAAATGGTAAAAGTCCGCTCCTGGTCTTTTTCCAGTTGCTCTCACAGAGTCAGCTATAACCCAGGTTCAAGTGCACAATTCGCCTTCCCTGTGAGAGCTTTTGGTGTGGCCTAGGTTTTGGTTTGTTCCGCCCACCCCAGACGGGAATCTACCAAGACTCGGCTGCCCGAAACGAAAGTGTAGATGTCCCAGAGGTGTTTGGAACAAGCAAGGGAGTTACAACCCGGGTTTTTGTGCACAAATAACTCCCTTGTTTGTTTCCTAGGCCACTGGACCACTCACGGACCCACAATGAATAGAAACATTTTCATTTATATAACCCTACATTCTCCTAAAATAATTAAGTTGGTGAAGCAAAAAAGTAATACCAAAAAAATTATATTTGTATTAAAAGACAACAATAATCACACATTTTTAAACAAAAATCAAATAATAACATCTTTATACTATTATCTATCATAATTATTGACACATCTTGCCTTTTATTTTTTATGAAAAAATATATATATTTTAGTCAAAAATTAAAACATAATTTAATAAAGCAAGGGAAGTAACTTTTTGTCTTACCAAAATTTTCTCAAAATTACTTCCCTTGTATAAACTTATATTCAACAAAGGGAAGTAATCTAAAATTTTGTTACTGAACAGGTGGTGATTCCTTCCCTTTTACTGAACAAAGGGAAATAATCTGTTATTATTTCTTATGCTGATACTGAACAGAGCAAATTCTCTCCCATGTTGTTACTGAGTCTAGATTATTTTCTGGTGTTCAAGTCATGGGTAAAATTATCAAGTTACTGTCTATGTTACTGTCTAGATGTTTCTAAGTAAATTACAAGTACTTAATAAGGTAATTTATAAACCAGCAAGTAACTTTGTAAGTACCTTTGAAGTTAGTTGGCGTAAGTAATTATAAGTGACTTAAAACAAGTTCTTACAAGAACCTAATCATAAGATCTTGTAAGTTATTGAACCAAGTCACAACTTACTTGGACAGAATTTCTAAGTTACAAGGACAACAAGAAAACTTTTTTTTCTCAGTAGTACTCTGGTGGTGGGGCTGATGGCGTCAAATGAGCAGGCATAAAAGGCATGACATCTCTTTGTGAAGAGTATTTCAGAATTAATTAATGATTACCAAAACTGATCTTTACTTGCCTAACAGTCCGTAAACTTTTTTCATAGTTTCTTCTACGCCTATTTTCTTTCCTTCCTCTAAAAAAGATTTCTTTAGCTCTTCAACATTCGCGGGTTGACTACGCATCTTATTCTGTATTTCAGACTTCTGTTGCTTGTAATTTGCTAAATCATCCTGGACTCTTTTAAATTCGTTATCGTCAATTTCATTATTTTCCAAAGCCTTACTAATAATAAGTTTCATACTCGTCAGCTTAGCTGCTGCGAGCGTACTTAATGCTTCATGCTTCTGCAACTTAGTATAAAATTTTTTGTTAAGGGCTTCCATACCAAAGCATGCCAGGCTTGTGACAAGACCAATACCTTCAACAGCAATTCCTATAACACTTCCCACCCCCGTTGCAAAAAGAGTTATACCTCCTACAGATAATCCGGCCGAAACCACCCCCATGGCCATTGATGTGTTGTGTACAGAATTGAAAACCGTATTGTAACGGCGTTTACACCTCGAGTATTTTGCTTGTTCTTCTTCCAAATACTTCAACGCTTCTGTAATATTCATTAAACGAAATGAATCTGCCTTTAATGTTTTATCACGCTCAATAGGCTCAGGTGGTATTTGTGGATACAAGTTCACCATTTTTTATGACAAATATTTTTTTAATCAGCAATTACATTTTGCAACTCTTCAAAAGTATACAATTTGCTAGCATAATAAAATGCAACAAGATCAATGTGTTCAAGGTTTATGTAAGTTAGACGAACAAAAGTTGTTTTGTCAACCACCACCTTGACAGTGGGAATACTGCTTGAAACATTAATAACATCATTATTTTTTGTAATAGCAATAAAGACCTTTGATGATTCTGTTACTGCTTCATTCCATGTAAGTTTAATTCCTTGTGCAATTTGAGCCTCTTTTGCAGTAGCAACAGATTTCATGATAATTTCAAATACTATTGTCGCTTCTCTAGCCACGACTAAGCTTGCTGGCATAAACACAACAGAAGTATCTGATCTACCCTTTCTAGTTGTAAGAAGATATCTTCGTTTCTCATAATTTTCAACTTTCAGTTTTTCTCTGCTATTGTTGTCTAGGGAAAAACTTGGAACAAGGCTTACAATAAGCGGCCCAGAATTAACAACCTTCCTAAACACTAAGGCGCCTTCATCATCAGTGTATACATAAGGACTAATAAATTCAATCTTTATGTCCCAGTCAATTGTGGGTGGTGGTGCCGGTACAGGTGAAACAACCCACTTATTTCCCACATGTATTAAGTTGTAAGGCGCATTATTTACAGGTGGAGTAGGTACAGTAACATCACGCAGCTGACCAAGTTTAGGAATCTGTTTTTCACCATCTTTCATGTCAACAATTACTTTCCTCTTGTACATGCCATAGGAATCAAGTTCAAAACCATATATTTCTCCAATTTCCCCTTCCTTCTCAAAATCCTGTACATCTGCCAAATCTTTCAACTCTGTTACTGGACATGCAACTGGTATGATTCTAGGCTTTGGACCAAGACCACTCATTTTTTTATAAACAAAAATAAAATTATTTAATTTCCAACACAACACTAAAATCATGCATCACAACTGGTTTACCATTCTGATTAGTTACAGATATACTCAGTGACTCAAAGAAACTAGAACCTAATTTCTTAAACTGTAAATTAGGAAATCTAACAACCACAATTTCACAATAGGGTGCAGTTCCAGTTGGTAAGCATCTCAACAAAGTTGATGGTTTTCCATTGTGTACATTTTCAGTCGTGTTTAGTTCTTTCAAATGAACATTTAGAAATGTGTGTACTGACAAATGAACAGGATATGTTCCAGTTATTTTAGTTACATCTGGTGTATAATACCATCCACTAGTACCATTATCTGTAAAACCCATTACCCAATTTACAGGCATTGTATTTCTGTCTATTAAACCAAGTAAATATGCAAGTTCAGTTGAAAATAAAGGTATAGTGCCTGTAGGAATTTCTAATTCAACAAACAAGTTAGCCTGATTTAAAGTTGCTTTAATTTTTAAATTATTTTGAAACCATGTAGCTAAAGTACAAAAGTCATAATACCCAGATGGTATAAAGTGTGTATTAGTGTCCAAGCCACTATTACCAGCATTAAGATAACTTATATAAAAACTTGTATTATCCGTTACATTAAACCACTTTACTGTATAAAACATTTCATGGATAGCTACAGCCTTGCTACCATCACGATTATCAATCCCATTAGTTAGCCACATTGGT